>CM077079.1:37338465-38538465 GCA_039513925.1 Platanthera zijinensis | reverse complement strand
TCACGCCCATTACCTTTGGGTCACGCCCGTGATTGGGGTATGTAAATGCGATTTTTTCAGATTTTCTTTATTTCTTCTCCTAATCAGTCCTGCAATCTCCAAATTACTATTGGCAGTCTGAAAGAGAGGGGATAAGATACTTACTACTCTAGAGGGGGGTGAATAGAGTATTCAAAAATGAAGAGACTCTAAACACTTCTCTTGAGCTATTTGCGGAATATAAAAATAAAAGCTTTAAACTAAAAGCCTAACAGAGTGAGTGAATACCAAAGGATGCTAACTGAAGTTTCAGTCAAGCATAAGTCCTAACACAGCAACTAGCAACCTAGTTATATCTATCACAGCCACAGAGCATAAATTAAATGAGCAACCAGACAACACAAGAACTTTATAGTGGTTCCCCAATTGGGTACATCCACTCTTCTACCACCCTGGTAGGAATCCACTACAGGTTTTTGATCAGGTGCCCTGCCACCACAAGATCTTCTTCACGTAGATCTAGAAACCCTTAAGGCTTTTGATCAGGTGTCTAAGAACCAAACACACAGGTTTTTGATCAGGTGCCCTTCCACCAATGGTTCACTTTTGAAGGGAGTAATAACCCTTTTACAGGAGGTTAAAGAAGAAAGTAAGAGTGTCTTCTCTGTGTTCAGAGAAGCTAGTGGATTGCTCTGAATTATTCAAAGCTCCCCCTGGCTTAGAGAATGTCCAGGAAGAAGCTTTGCTTCAGGGTGTAGGAACTCTAAATTGCTTTAACCAGCTTTTTGAAACAGCTACGAAGAAGACTCTGAATATTGAGTGAATGTTCTTCTTCAGGAGCTTTTTGCAATCTGGGATGTTCTTCTTCTTGAAAGCTTGAGCACTGAGAGTTGATTTCCTGAAGACAGGATGCACTCAGGGAGAAGAAGAGCTTTTTCTTTTTCACTTAAGAATACTGGTTCTGTGTCTGTTGAGAATTGTATTGAGTTGTTGTGTATGTCTTCAACGATCTAAACTGATAATATAGAACCTTCTCTCTTATTTTTGAATAATGTCTCGAGCCCTGCACTAAAAGATCTTTCCAAATAATACAATAAAACAAATAAAGAAAGCTGCGCTAGAAATCTTCTCTGTCATTCCCAAAAAGAAATTAAGGATATTACAATATCCTATCAAATTGACTTTATAAATTGGCACAGGAAGCAAGTCATAACGGTTATAATACAGCTGTTAGAAAACACGATTTCCTCTAATAAAACAAAAGACTTTATTCTGCCAAATCTCTCAATTAATGCAAGAACAATATTGCAAATAAGCAAAGGAATATGAGCATTTAATTAAGCAGAATATTTGAGTAAAATATGTCTTACGAATGAGGAAATAAAACATTATCTTAACAGAGAGGAATACAAGAAATAGCGTATAGAAATCGTCGACCAGAGAACGAAGATCGTCGATCTGAGCAAGCAGATCGTCGACCTGAAGAAAAACTTTCTTCACAGAAAATGTCGACCAGGGCAACACGATCGTCGATCTGAGCAAGCAGATCGTCGATCCTACTTCAGAGTTCATATTACTCTGAAATCGTCGATCTTCAGTCGAAGATCGTCGAGCGACGATCGACTATCGGCGAGCACAAAAATACTTAGCCAAAAATCATAACAATCCAATCCAAACAAACTATCCTATGGATAGACTAACCTTTTAGTCTAATCATTGACCATAGATAAATCTTAGATCAAATAAGCCTAAAAGAGATGACATAGCCCAAATCAAAACTAGGGAACCAACATAGTCTAGATTATCCTGAAATACAAAAAATAAAGGAATTAATACAAATATTAATATAAAACTATTTATAATATAACTATTTAATAAATAAAAACTATATTAAACTAACTATAAATATTGACTTATCAAATACCCGCATACTTAACCTTTTGCTATTCCAGAGCAAAACTATGAGAAGTACTTATAAGAAATTAATAAAATTTTTAATTAAACTTAAAATTCATTAAATCAAAGGAAAGTAAAAAATAAATTTTAGGGATTCAAAATTTAAGTCCTAAAATATGAAATTAAAATGTAAAGAGCCAAATATATTAAGCAAAATTTTCTCATATAAATTAATTAGACTTTAAGACTAAATAGGTAGCAAACAAAGTTAGATTTAGAATTATTAACACTTTTTACTAAAAAGTGGCTTAAAAGAAAATTTAAACTACTACTTATGCTCTCTTAGTATTTTAATTTACATCTAAAGCAATTAAATTGGCATTTGGGTTTTAGGAAAGCAAGGAAATTAAAGAGGTTTTGGATTGGGGGTGATGAATTTTATCCTCGCACCACCACACAATTTTTTTGATATTTGCATATGTTTACCAAGAAAATAATGAATTTTATTCTCTCATTTTTCATGACATATGAACAAATATTTTTCTCTTCAAATAAAAACAAAATAATTAGGAGTAATGAATTTTATCCTCTTACTCCATTTTTTATTTTTGGGGTTACATATGTGTACCAAGGAATACTTGATTCTCATGACATATGATCTAACCAAAAAGGAAAAATTGTATATGTTTATCAAGGGATAATAAATTTTATCCTCTTATCCCCATGACATATGATCTAACAAGAAAATAAAAAGAACAAAGGGAAAGACTAAACAAACTAAGATTAAATTTAAAATAATTAGAGAGCAACTATAGTAAATTAAAATTTCCTAAGAATATTAAAGCACAAGTGACTATAATTAAAATCTAGAAATTATTGAACTAAGTACTACAAAATTGACACTAATTAGAATTAGAGAGAAAAAGAACTAAATAAATTACTCTAAGCAAATTTAATTAAAAAAGTATTTCTTAAAATCAAATCACCTAAAAGATTAAATCTAACTAACAATATTGAAATAAAAAATTAGAAAATTAAAAATTATAAAAATTCTTATAAATAAACTCAACATAATTTCTAAAAATCACAAAAAATTAAGTAGGGGTTTGTTATATTTTTTTTGATTTTTTTATTGTTATTTAAACATAAATATTAAAAACATAAATTATAATCCTAAAATTTTTTATTTCTTGGACTTCCCGAGGGCTACCCAGTAATGGGTTCGCAAGATACTATGCGGTTTTGTGGGATGAAAGCACAATACGGCCCTTTCCAAGAATTTAATTTTTGATTTTCTATTTTTTTATATTTTTTGGTTAAAATAAAAGAAGACAAATTTTTAATATTTTCCAATTTTTTTATTTTAAGTAAAAAACAACAAAGGAGATCATACCCCCATACTTAAAAATATACATTGTCCCAATGTTTATATGCCAAGGGGGAAAGAAAAAGAAAATAGATAAATTTATTTTTAAATGAAAATGCAAGAAAGTAAATGAACCCGGCCGGCCGCCCCCTTAGCTTCTTGGGTTGGCCGAGGAGGGTGCGGCTCGGTCGGCCGCCCACTTGGTTGCTCGGGCGACCAAGGAGGGGGCGGCCCGATCGGCCTCGCCTTTCGGCTGTACGAATGGGGGCGGGCAGTCGGCGTCCGGGGAGGAGGCCAGCCTCCGTCACCGGTGAGGTGCTGCGGTTACCCAACCATGTAGAGTGGGATCGGCACGTGGGGATCATTGTAACACCCCCATCCGTCATATGGGATATAATAGAAGGTCCGGCCGGGGCCCCACGCCTTATTCCACCGACAGTCAGCAGAGTTACATATTAATACAAAAAATGCTATGAGATGATTTCGAAACCTAACACAGAGCATTCTAGCGGAATATTTTAAGCAAGTTAAAAGAACCCATCACAGCACATGAATGTCCACTATAACCCAAAGCAGTAATGAAAGAACAAATACACAAAAAGGCTTGGCCTTAAGACCTTACAACATTCAACTTGAATTAAAGTGTTTTACATACTTCGGTACGCAGGCCGGCCATACATGAGAACAGTCAAAGTAAACACTTCACTTTGGCCTTCAAGGGCCAGCACAACATCAAGGGCTTTAGCCCGCTACTTGCCACTTGGCTCAGTTATTCCTGCATAAGAACAATCCACCGAACGGTGGTAAAACATGGCAAGGTCAGCTAAAGCTGACCAAATTATAACGACCCTGTCCTTTATTTGGGGCAGCGGAGCTCCTTCCCTGTAAAGTATTAGCAAAACCAAATATAGTAATGAAAATGCAATTTAAGCACACTTCACCAGAAGAGTAGGCTCGAACGGCCACACATCCCGTGCTCTTAGGGCACATTCTCGGTGTTTGGATAAAATCCAAGGCCCACCACCGTTCATAAGACGACAACAATCATGAGCATTATGGTAGTCTTTACGGCCTGCGCAACCCATAACTATTTTTGCGACAAGCATCACTACCCACAAACGCACCACATAGCTACTGGGTAGGTTCAGCCCTTTCCAGTTGCTCACACCGCCGGGCAAAAACTACCACGATGCGGATCGGCCTCCCCATTCCCACTCCCTAATCAAAAATAATCCTGTTATACTACATGGGTGGCTGGCCACAAACAAAGCTCTCAAGGAGCTACTGTTGGGTATTTTATCCATAATGTACCTGATTTGAAGAAGCCACTGAACCAGCTAAGGTGAATTGACAATGTATTTGACGATATTTCTTCAAGATTGTACTTGCAGCTATTCCATGCTAAGTGCACACCAATGTCAGGGTGCAGTGGGTTAATATACACGGGTTTGCACAACGTAATCTCTCGTTGAGCAGATCAGTGTGTTGACTCATGTGTGCTCTCTCTATTGGAGTGTACTTATTTTCAAGTACAGGGTTGAGATAGATCAAGAGCAGAAGAGGAGCAAGGATGGGTCAAAGACTAAGTCATGGGAAGAAAGAAGAAAAATCTTCTAAGGAAAATTTGTCGGGAATCACTAAGTGATTCTCGCCGATTCGACGGGAATCACTAGTGATTCTCGCCGAATCATCGAGAATCACTCGCCGATTCCCGCCAACTTCATCCGGCTGACAGTTCGCATTCAAGAATTCTGCTAAGTCAGAATCGACGAGAATTATTAACTGATTCTCGCCGAATCGTCGAGAATGACTTTGCATTCTCGCCGATTCGTCGAGAATGTTCTTGATTCTCGCTGATTCCATCCGAATGGCAAGCTTTTCAACTGAAACTCTTCCAAGGATAATTCTACGAGAATCATGAGTGATTCCCGCCGACTTCGACGGGAATCACCAATGATTCCCACCGAATTATCCTTGGGCAATTTTTATCTGCTCGCTGGACCGAACCAAGATAACAGGTGCTGATTAGACCGGGCTTAGGGTTTCTTCTTGTGGGGCCCACAATGGTCCTGTAGGGTTGATCTGCAGTATATATACTCGCCTATTTTGAAGTTACGATGGAAAAAACAGGAAAAACGAAAAAGAAAATATACGGCCGCCGAGCGTAACCTAGAAGATCGCGAATCATCTTTCGTCGTAGTCGCCTCTCGCTAAGCAGTCACTGCTGCCAATCTAAGACTTTCTTTTATCGCTAGGCGACGGAACCGAAGCTAAGTAGCGCGTCTCACGTTTCTCTCTCGAGATCCCTTGTCTCTTGATTTGTCGAACAAAGTTAGATCTTCTTTCCGAGTCGATTGAGACGATCGATCCGAGTAAGATTGTTGGTAGACCTTGCTTTCTTCGTTAAGAAGTTTGGATCTACAAACCATCGCCGCCGCAATCATTTGCCGCCACCGATCTTGGGAAGATCCTCTCCAAGAGAGTTCTCCGGTCGTGGACTCTTCGTCTTCATCAAGAACGCTTCAACGAATGAAGAGGGACATCGGGTTCTGCATACTTGAAGTTTGTATTTTTATACATTCTAATTTTCATGTTGTTGTAAAGGAATAGTGATTCCTCGTTGTAAGGGTTGGGTGCAACCCATGGTGGAGGAGTAGTGACTCCTTCGGGTGGAGGGTTTCTTCCATAGTGTGAGGATTGGATTTCAATCCGCTTGGTGAAGTGACCGAGTCGTCCCTTGTTGGGATATAGGTCGAAGGGGGAGAGTGGACGTACCCAAATCGGGGAACCACTATAATAGCTTTTGTGCTTTTCTGTGTTATGGTTGTTTTCTTGTGTAGGTTATTTTTTATTCCACAAAAGGCTGCAAATCACCAATTCCCCCCCCCTAGGTGAATTTAGTTGACACTAGATAACTTTCAGCTAACGCCTGCAGTATCACTACCGTCGAGCGGTATGTGGCAGAATTGTAATTCTACCCAGTTTTTCGGGTGCTCCTTGGAGTTAGTCCCCAAGGTTTCCTGCTGTAATCTACCGTATAGAAACTCGAAAAACAAACAATCACGGAGTCTTCTCCGGCCAGTACAAGCACAATAAAAACATCACCAATCCAGACCAACCTATCCAGATGGGCTTCACACACCATGCATACATTCGTACTTCGATTCCGAACTCTATATGCAAAACTAGGGGGATATACCGTATCTACCCGAAGGAAAAACCTCGCGCTCACCGCACACTCGTGGAAGAGGGTTTCCTATGCAAAAGGAAGAGGACTTCATATGTCCAAGTTGAGAATTATTACCCTTTGTGCTCTCTTCGGTGCCATGCCAAAGATCTAAACGGATGAATGCGACCGCAACGATCTTGCCTCTATAGATCCAGACTTGGCTTGCAAATCGGAACTCCAGAACTTCAACGGGGGTGAGATTTACCCTCCCGTGCCGCTGCTCCTCCTCCAGGAAAACCAGGCAAACTCCTCACTCCAAAAGAAATGAAGTGAAATGGCCAAAATCAGGAATATAAATAAAGCTACCACTGCGCGGTATCTTAATTCAATGCCTCGTTTAGAGCGCAATCGCCCAAACCCTCTAATTACAAGCCGACACGTGGACAACGCCGTTATGGTTTCACTACCTCTGAGTGATAAGTCGCTAACACCGCACGATAGAGGACGTCGGACATGACACCAGCCGCTACCTCCGCACGCTAACTTCTACCGCCGCGCTGTATGATCCCGAGATCCATAAAAAATACATTGATCCAGCTATCGCCCGCGGTAACTCTATCGCTGGGCGATAGCTTCCCGAGAGGTATGCCAGATAAATTCCCCTACTACCGTCATGCGATAAAAACTTTTCGTCGTGCGGTAATAACTTTCTCGAGAACTCGACACTTTCTCTAGAACTCGACGCTCTCGACGCAAAACATGGAGCTACCGCCACATGGTAACTAGCTACCGCCGGGCGGTAACCCCCAGAGAAGCATCTCACACCTCAAGAAATTTGAAGCGTTACATCGGGTGTGGTGATTGCGTGCACGGTCAAACCCATGATCCCCACTCCTTTTGGGTGGAGATCATGGGGGTGTGGCTATGTGCACCCCTTATTTTCTATAAAATGGGGTTAATCCATATCAATTACTGTTGGGTATTGTATCCACAATAACCCAGATTTGTATGAAGTCTCCCTTAAACTAAGATGAATTAAGGTTGTATTTGATGCCATCTTTTAGTTTAGTGTTTGCAGGTCAATATTGCTAAGTGTAGACTAATGTCATTACAATGAGTCACCAAATACAAGACCATGCAATGTAATCCCTCATTGTGTGATCCATGGTGTTAACTCATGTGTAATCTCTCTATTGGGATGCACCTCATTTTCAAGTACTAAGGAAATGGAAGAGAGGAAGGGATGCTGATTTCAACTTAGAAGAAAAGAAAAAGTTCACTGAAAATTCCCTAAGTCATTTTCTCGAGAAATGACATGTATTTCTCGAGAAGTCGAAGTTTATTTCTCGAGAAAGCATTATTGTTCTCGAGAAACTACAAGAATTCTCGGGAAATTACTTGAAATATATGCTAAGTCATTTTCTCGAGAAAAGCCTAGTATATTTCTCGAGAAGGCAGTTGTTCTCGATAAGAGCAAAAGTTCTCGAGAAAGCTAAGCCTTCTTCTCGAGAAATCAGTCTTTAGATCCAGAAATTTTTGCTAAGTAGATTTCTCGAGAAGCCCTATGATTTCTTGAGAAAGAAATTCTTTTCTCGAGAAAGAAATTCTTTTCTCGAAAAGCTTGTTCTTCTCGAGAAACACGTCCTTCACTTCATGAATTTTGTGCTAAGTCAAGTTCTCGAGAGGGCGTATTGTTTCTCGAGAAATCGAATTGTTTTCTCGAGAAATATTGTTCTTCTCGAGAAATCAGTGGTTTTCTTCATAGAAAATTTTCTTCAAGTTATTTCACTAGAAGCCAAGTCTTTTTCTCGAGAAAGCTAGTCATTTCTCGAGAAATATACTTCTTCTCGAGAAATGGACTTGCAGATTTTTCGTTTCTAATTTTCTAACAGAAATTCAAATTAACTTAAGTTTAGTAGGTTTGATTTTTCCTTAATTGCGTGGATCCTGTCTTAATGACGATTGACCGTTGGTCGATGACATAAAAAAAGACATTTCAAGGATTCACCGAACTTAATAAGAAGGAGAATCATTCAATCAGAATAATTTTTTCACGGAATTAGAATCGCTGAAGCACTTTCTACTTTCGGGAGAAAAGCCGATCATCTTCATCATCAATCCTTTCTGTCTCCTTCTCCAGATCAAGCGATTCAAAGCAAGACAAGATTCGACAAATCCTAGATCTTCAGCTTCTTCAACTTCAATTTGATTGGGTCGGTTCCTAGCTTTCAGATCAGTCTTCTCGGGTTTCTTCCTCAACCTTCTTCATCAAGTTGTTCTAGTTTTAAGAAGGAAGATTCAAAAAGATTTCAGATCTGAAGTGTAAAACATTTTTTTTAATGTTGTAATTTGTTTTTACATTTTAGGAGCTTTGTCTCCGAGTTTGTAGGAGTTTTTATCTCCGAGGTTGTAGATCCATTAGTGGATCGAGTTTGTAGATCTGGTTTATGGATCGAGGTGTAGATCTGGCTTATGGATCGAGTGTGTAGATCTGTTGTGGATCGAGGGGTAGGAGCGTTGCTCCGAGGTGTAAGATTGGTAAAATCTGAGAAAGGTGAAGTAGCCGAATCTTATCCTTTGTGATAGATTGGCGAGACGGGTCAGTGGACGTACCCAATTCGGGGAACCACTATAAAAATCTCTGTGTTTGTGTGCTTGTATTTTAAATATTTTTATTCCGCAAAAAGATGCAAACATCACCTATTCACCCCCCTCTAGGTGATTTAGGTAGATGCTAGATACTTTCAATTGCCCCCTAGATCCTTGTTGCACGAGGCTGGTTCGGACGAAGAGAAATAAGGATCTTGTTCTATTCACTTTCATGGTGGCGATGGCGGCGAATGGTGATGGACTTACGCTAGTGAGCGATTGTGCCCTGCAATCTCGGGTAAAAAATGTTAGTATCCATTTTGATATAGGAGAAATGATTATCATGCATGGGGGAGGAAGCTATTGCTTCCGTGATCGCGACGGTGCGCGGGCCGCGTGCGGGCATGCGCGAGCATGTGTACGTAGACATGTGGGTGCCCCTGCAGAGGCGTGGGCGGTCGCGCCCGCGCTGGAACGCTCACGGCTGGTCGTGCACGTAGGCACGTATCAGACCACACACGTGCGATTGTGCGCCGTCCCGCGCTGGTGTATGCACGAGTGTGCGGGCGCACGAGCGCGATCCCGCGCGTGTGTGCGTGCCTAGTCGTGCGCGGGCTTCTAGTGCGTTTGCGCCTCATAGCACGCACTCTTGGGCGTGCATGCGTGTTGGTTTGCATGCGCGTTTGTATGGGGGATTTTCGTGCGTGTCGGGGCACGTATATGCTTTCGGGCGCATCGTGGATGGATTTTTTTCGGACTTTTCAGCCTAACATTTTATTCTTTGTGACAGGGCTTGAGACAAACTGCTCGATCGATGCGTCTTCGCTCTTCTCTTACCGAGGACTAAGTTGCAATTTTGAGGAGGAGATTCGGCCTTTCTACCGACTTTGAAGTGAGGATACTGTATGCTGAGGAGAGGGTGCAGAATCCTCCTCGTGGGTGGTTGACGATCTGTGAGACTACCTTGAGATCGAGGTTTCCATTCCCCCCGTGCGAAGAAGTGGTTGAGATTCTGAAGTTTTATGGCGTGTCAATTTCCCAATTCACTCTCTTTGGTGTGATGCGCTTTATGGGACTGGTCGTCTTCTTTCACGAGCATGGCGGGAGACTCTCTTTGGATTGCTTTCGGGACTGGTGCGACGTTCTCTCCAATGGTGGCGAGCGGGTGGAGATTTGCAGCAATAAGAGTTGGCTCAATTTTGAGGTTCGGACGGACCACCGTCATGGGAATACTTTGTTTGGTTATGTCAGGAATTCTTGGGGCTTGCCGGAGCTGTGGAACGTATTACCTGACCGTTTTCGTCGCCAAAAGGGAAAGGAGCGGGAGTTTTCTCCGATACTCAGATTTTCAGAGCCTCGATAGTTGGCCAACCATCTGTTCTGCATTTCGTCGTTCATGGAGGAGAAGCGCTTGTTGCGATATGGCATTTCTTTCATATCTGGGCGGACTGCTGAGATGTCTTTAGGTGGTAGACGGAAGCGGAAGGTCGTTGTAGTTTCTCGAGATGGCGAGAGATCGGCGCCTTATTTGTCCTCTCCTAGTGATGATTCTCCTTACGGGGTCCATGGTGGTTCGCCTCCATATATTCAGGTGCTTGGTTCATCTGGTCCCCCAGTCTTTCCCTGCGGTGGCCGCGGCTCCGAGGCTATCTTCTTCTTTGAAGGCGATGAATGTAGTGGTAAGTGAGCTTAGAAATTTTTGGCTCTGCTTTATTACTGTACTGTACTGACTTCTCTTTTCTTTTGCAGATCGAGGCTCAGGTTCAGATTGTCGTTACCTGGAATGACCATTATGTGAGTTTGAAGGACAGATATCTAACCCTTCAGGAGAAATTTCAAGCTACGACGGGTTCTCTTGTCGCCTTAAAGGATGATTACGACCGGGATGTTTCTCGATTTCCCTGGATTGAATTGGAGCTGAAGGCGGAGTTTGAGGAGACTCAGGCTTCTCTAGAGGTGGAGAAGTCTCTGGTGGAGTGGACTACACAGATGCTGAAGCACGCTCAAATAGAGACTTCTCATTTGGAGGCAGAGCTTGGTGTGGCAAAGGCCCAAATGGAGGGGCTATCTTCTGATAGCCGTGTGTCGGAGTTGAAGGCTGCTGGCCTTGTATAGTATATGGAGTCTCTGGATTACACGTGGGATCGGTGCTTGATCAGCGAGGAAATTCGCGAGGAGATTTGGAGCAATGAGTTGGAGCCCTAGATGGAGGACATTCGAGAGTTGTCCCTCAGGCGTGGAGTCTCGAAGGCTTTTCGTCTTGTTAGCAGGAGCTTGGGATGCGACGTATTCGACCTTAGCTTTGATGATCTTTCTGATGACGAGGGTTCTGATGTCGATGCGGCTGACGCGTAGCGACGCTATTTTCTTGTATTAGTGTTTGTTTACATTTTTTGCTTTTTCAGTGAACTGTTGTTGTTGTTTGATGGTTGTTGACCGACGCATTTGTGCATGTATTTGTATGTTGTTGTAATGACATTTGTGTTCTTTCTCTTGCTTGAGCACTGTTTGGCTCATAGTATCGCTTTGCTGTGGTTATAATTGCGCCTGTAGTTGGTTAGTAACTTTGTTCGCACGAAGATCGCTCGCGGCTTAGTTCGCACGGGGATCACCCGTGACTTAGTTCGCACGAGGATCGCTTGCAGCTTAGTTCACACGAGGATTGCCCACGGCTTAGTTTGCACGGGGATCGCCCGCGGCTTGGTCGTGAGGGGGCAGGCCCTGATGTAGAAAGGCAGGTTCGGTGAATAGCTTTTGTATTCAAACCGCATGTGTAGTCTTACCTTTTGTACGAGGATTGCTCACGGCTTGTTCGTGAGGGGGGTAGATCCTGATGACATCCTAGCATAGAAAGGTAGGTTCGGTGAATAGCTTCTGTATTCAAACCGCATGCGCAGTCATACCTTTTGCACGAGGATCGCTCGCGGCTTGGTCGTAAGGGGGGCAGGCCCTGAAGACGTCTTGGCGTAAAAAGGCAGGTTCGGTGAATAGCTTTTGTATTGAAACCGCATGCGCAGTCTTACCTTTTGCACGAGGATCGCTCATGTCTTGGTCGTAAGGGGACAGACCTTGACGACGTCCTGATATAGAAAGGAAGGTTCGGTGAATAACTTTTGTATTCAAACCGCATGCGCAGTCTTACCTTTCACACGAGGATCGCTCGCAGCTTAGTTTTAACTTAAACTAGTTGGACATTGTAAAAAATGAATGTTATACTTTTTTATATATGAAAATTGTTTTCACAAGTTTGGGCTTGTACAGTGGTTGGTTGGGGAACAACGGTAGAGTAAAAAACTATTTTATAATTCAGGGAAAAAGCGGCGGGGCGGGTTTGGAAAACGTCTAAGAGTGGTTGTTGAGTATCGCGGTGTGATCACAATCGGCATGGATGACTAGAAACTGCACATCGTAGGTGGCATGCTTGGGTTCTTCTCCAAGTGTGATGAGGAGGATGATGGTGCATATGACTGGTACTGAAGCGCCCTCTATTATGTGTGCACTAGTTGACTCTAACTTGAGGCTGCCAGTAGTTAGTTTGAGCTGAAGCAGCGTTGATAGGAATAACACATTCATTGTTATCCCCTCGTCAGCCAAGACTCGATCTAACTTGACTGGCAGTTCGCCGATGCTAATGGTTATGCTCATCGAATTCTGGGCTTGAGGCTTGGTGTAGCGGTTCAAAGGACGTGTCTGACTACTCAATGATGGTTCACTCAAGTTCGTTCTGAACACTCACGTGCGTGCAAGAGTTTTTTTAGCCACTCCAATATAGCGATTTCTCAATTGCAACACATGCACAACACACACCAAGAGAAATCTGACCAAAATGGTGAAATGGCATAACGATGTTTGCGGGATACACAACTTAGCATGCTTGAATAAATATCCATCGCAGATATAATAAGAGTAAATAGTAGTAGGGGAGTCATGTTGAGGGCTCAAGTAAGCATCCCTAAAATCCGGGCAGTGTACATACTCATCCTTAATCCTTTCGAATCCGATAACTTTAACGTGCATAGTAGTCAATAATAAAAAGAGACGACTTAGGGCGTCGGCAACACGGTTTTGTGAACCCTTAAGGTGTTTGAGGGAAAATGTGTAGTCTTGAAGAAAAGAGACCCACTTAGCGTGACGAGGGCTTATTTTATTTTGAGAATTAATGAACCTAATGGCTTCATGATAGGAAAGGATAACAAACTCCTTGGGAAGAAGATAATGCCTCCAATATTGGAGACAATGGATTACCGCGTAGAATTCTCTATCATAATTGAAATAATTTAATTTTGGCCCCGCTAATTTCTCGCTAAAATAACCGATGGGATGTCCCTCTTGGCTTAGCACACCGCCAACACCGATTCCGGACGCATCACATGATAATTCAAAAACCTTAGTGAAGTCGGGTAAGCGAAGAATTGGAGCTTCCGTCATTTTAGTTTTGACTGTTTGAAACGAACGGTGGCGGAGGGAGTCCATTTAAAATCCCCTTTCTTCATACACTCCGTAATAGGTGCCATAATACTACTAAAGTCCTTAATGAAACGGCGATAAAAAGTAGCCAAGCCATAAAAGCTTCTCACATCACGGATGCACTTTGGCTCGGGCCAATCCTTAATGACTTGGACCTTTCCTGGGTCCACCTTAATACCATCCGAGCTCACAATATAGACAAGGAACTCTATGGAGTGGACAAAGAATGTACATTTCTTAAGATTTAAGAACAACTTATCGGCACGCAAAGTAGAGAAAATAATTTGTAAATGGGAGTAGTGATCCAACGTGGAGGTGCTAAACACTAAAATGTCATCAAAGTAGACGACGATGAACTTACCCAAAAAGGGTTGGAACACGTGTGTCATCATGCTGGAAAACGTACTTGGGGAATTGGATAAGCCAAAAGGCATTACAAGCCATTCAAATAACTCATCCTTAGATTTAAATGCGGTTTTCCATTCATCCCCTTCACGAATCCGTATTTGGTGGTAGCCACTCCTAAGATACATTTTAGAGAAAATCGTGGCATCGGCTAGCATGTCCAATAAATCGTCCAAACGGGGGATCGGAAATCGATATTTAATGGTAATCTTATTAATTGCACGGCTATCTACGCATATTCGCCAAGATTCGTCTTTTTTGGGGGCAAGCAAAGCGGGAATAGCACACGGGCTCTTGTTATGACTTATAAAACCTTTTTGTAAAAGCTCCGAAATTTGTGTTTGTAGTTCTTGGTGTGTCGCGGGGTTCAACCTATAGTGTGGGAGATTTTGTAGAGACGAACCTGGGATGAGATCTATAGCGTGTTGGATCTCTTGTAGTGGTGGTAAAGTGGGTGGCAACTCATCCGGATAGACATCTTTAAATTCTTCTAGCAATGCTCTCAATTCCGAGGGCAAATCTTCCAAAGTAGGAGCATTGCCCTTAGCTTGAAGACACACCAAGGCATACATAACTCCACCAAGAAAGGATTCGCGAGTGAATTCTTTATGTACCATCAAACTTAGTGTTTTCTTTTCTACCGAAAGGGTGGTATCCTTAGAAGGGGTGGAGTGGTCCTTAGGAGGAGTTGCTTTGAGAACCACTTTCTTGCCATGAAATTTAAATTCATACGTGTTAGCTCTCCCAAAATGTGTCATTTCATGATAAAAAAGCCAAGGTCGTCCAAGTAACACATGGCAATTATCAATGGGTATTACATCACACCAAATATTTTCCGAATACGACTTGATGGTAAGGGGTACAAGAAATCTACGTGTAACGGGGAGGGACTTTTTGTTGACCCATGCTACTTGGTAGGAGTGGGGGTGGAGCTTGGCAGTGAGCTTCATACGCGTGATGGAACTCTCTGAAATAACATTCATAGAACTTCCACTATAGATAATCAACTTACACAGCTTCTCACCACTCTTAAAAATCAATGAGAAGATGTTGGTGTGGTGCCAATCATCCGTCGGTCGCGGGGTTGTTAAAATACAACGCATTACCAAAAGGTTGAGGTCCTCTTCCATATCACTAGGAAAGCCATCCGGGTCCGATTCATCTGTAGCCTCGTAGATAAACTCGGGGGTTTCACTAGTAGAATCCATTATGGTCAAGGTCTTTGTTTTAGTTGGTCACTCTGCGGCGTAATGGCCGGGTACCCCGTAAGCATAACAAGTGACATTAGTCTTACTAATCTTGCCTACGGGAATGCGCTACCCTAGAGGATTCTTAGCGTCCCTAGCCATAATAACGATGTTAGAGGAATCCTTAGTCTTAAACTTTCCTTTGTCCTTAGAGGTAGAGGCGAAAGAGTTAAACATAGTCTTACCTTTATAGGAATTCTGTTTTGTTTTGGACTTGGCGGCCAAGTGTTTTTCAATATCTAGAGCGACGTTGAAGGTGGTGCTCAAATCAATGTGATCGTAACGTAAGAGTTTCTTTTGGATGTCATAGCTAAGACCCTTATGAAATCTAGATAGTGTAACCTCTGGCATCTCTTGAATCTCACATCGGACCATTTTTGTCTTTTAAGTCTCCCATGTAATCGGTAACAGACCTATCTCCTTGCCGAAGGGTGCTAACTCATCGAACATTTGGGTGCGATGGTTGGAGGGGACGTATTGATCCTTGAGAAGGTTTTTCATAATGTGCCAACCGATAGGGGGGACACCATTCTCAACTCCGAAACGATGCTCCTCATTTAACCAAAATACTTTTGCTCGTCCCGTTAACTTCATCCTAGCCACTTAAACTTTCTGTGGGTCCACTAGTCGATGTCATTTGAAATAGCATTCCATATCCATAACCCAATTGAGAAAAATTTGCGGTTCTCCTAAGCTGTCATAGGTGGGGTCATTAATTTTAATGGAGCGGGTAAGGTTAACGTCTCATTCAGGGTGACGAGGTTGTGGACGAGCGCGTGGAGACAAATCATCGTGGTCGTCGTCCTCATGGTGGAGGTGACGGTTGGGTTTCCTATGACCTCTTGGTGGTGAGGGGGTTCGGTTGGCCATAAGTTGGGTCATCATTCCCCAAAGTTCCCCCAATTGTTGATTCATCTCAAAGCGAAGTTCATCAACCGGAGTGGGGTTTTGATTTGGGTGCCGTTCCTCGGCCATACTCGATGAGGATGTGTGATACTCGTGTCCGGAGTTGGTGTGATACTCGTGACCGGATCTAGTGGGCATACGATGGTGTGAGAAAAGAAATTTTTTGTTTCTTGTAGGAAAATATTTTTTTGGTGCACAAGTGACGCAGGAGGACCGGCAATGATTAAGAAATCTTCGCACCGAAGTCTGATACCAATTGGTGTAGCGGTTCAAAGGACGTGTGTGACTACTCAACGATGGTTCACTCAAGTTCGTTTTGAACACTCATGTACGTGCAAGAGTTTTTTTAGCCACTCCAATATAGCTATTTCTCAATTGCAACACATGTACAACACACACCAAGAGAAATCCGACCAAAACAGGGATTCAGAAAAGGGTTGTATTTACTCTCAAAAGAACGAAAGTATAGGATTACCCCGATCCTTTTAGCGTCAAAACAAGGAGTTACCCACTCCAATTAATGTCACAACAAGGATTTACCCAATCTTTTAATTCTCAAGACAGTCAGAAAACACACAAAAATCTTCGACTTAAAACCCGCGAAAGTTCAATGGTTTCGAAGGCAACGCCGGCCTCTTTCACCACACAAAAATCACGTATACTAGATGAACACACAAGATAGGGTAGAGGAATTCATTACCCAAGCACTCTAGGTAATTTTTGTGGAGAATCTCTCTTTACCACAAGTCCACCGGATTCACCGAGCGAAGGAGAATGTTTGCCAATACTTGAACGAGGATGCCTTACGGAGCCCCAACGGCGGATCGGCACTCGACACCAAGAGGGCTGGCCGGAGTTGTGAGCAGGATGCACTGCGGGGCAGAATCAAGTCGGGCAGCAACAGAACAAGTAAGAAGCATCCACGCTTGGGAGGGGTGGAGTCACACCACCGAGGAGGTAGGAGGTTGCCAGAGTTACACCGACGGAGCGATGCGAGTCGCATGCCGGCGGGATGAGCTTGCGGCCGATTCGCACGGCGCGGGGTAAGGGGCGGTTGGACTGAATCGTAGGGGAAGAAAAGAACACGGCTTTTTTTTATTTGACCAAAATCTGATCTCTTCTCATTCCTCAAACCCAAACAGTTTATATACTGTTTTACAATAACAATAAAAACATTAAACTTGACTTAAACAGCTTATAAACTAAAATACTAAAAGCTGAGATATTAAAACAGCTTATAAACTACATCAACATAAAATAAAATGACGTGTAATATGCCGAGATGCATATTAAAAAGTCATGTGGACGAGAGCGGCCGCGAGCGGAGGTTGTAGCGGCGACTATCTTTGTTTTCTTGAACGTTGCGGCAACGCGGCCGCGAGTGGAGATTGTAGCGGTGGGTATCTTCAAACATTTGTGGGACGGCGCCATCAAGGCTGCTTCTTTTTTGCTAGGAATTGGTCAACCTCTCCTTGGCTGGCGAGTCGCTGAATCTCTTCTTTCAGATGATTGCATTCATCTGTGTTGTGTCCGGGCCCCTGGTGATATTGACAGTATTTTGATGAATCTCCCCGGGCTCGGGTGAGCGACTTGGACTTGTGTAGCGATGGGTGATTACGAATTGCTTGAAAAATCTTGTTATGAGGGGCATTTAGTGGCGCAGCTTCTCGGCGTCGGTGGGGCTTCTATGGTAGGCTTGTGTTTGCGCGTTGTTTGCAGTTCCTTTGATGCTCTCAGTGTGATCTTATTTCTTGCTTCCTCTTCTGAGGTCCGTTGCTTGTTAAGTTTCTGATCCTCCCTTGTACTGTTGGTCTCCGAGGTAGCGATCTCGCGTGCTTTGAGTTAGTGTTGCAGGAGTGGGGGAACTACTGGTACTCTAGAACTCCTTTTTTATATCGTACTCTTTGTAGGGGGCGTCTTAGTCGCGACAAAGAGTTCTTCTGGTGGTAGTGACCCAACTTGCCCGAACGGTGGCGCGGAGGACGGTTTCACTTCTCAACATATGGCAAGCATTATGGCTTGAAGCTCGTTTATTTGGGAGGCGTATTTGGCGAACATGCCCTATAGCTTGCCCGCGGTGGCTATTTGATCATTCTTGTCGATGTGGGAGAGGGTTGGCGTGGTGCGCCCTTCTGGGCGGGCGCCTCAGTTATCCAAGCACTTTTGTTTGCCATTGAAGTCGTTCCTTGGAAGTTGTCAAATGGGAGGTGTCATCTCTTTGTACCACTGTGCCGAGGGTACGATCTTCCAAGGGTGTTGGGAACTCGCTTCCCACAGACGATACCAAACTGTTGTGGACTAACTCGACATCCCGGTCGGGCCGGTAAAACCTGGACTGACTTAGCTCTCGGAACGGTCAAGCGCGCACATAACCAAATGAGTAAGTTTATTGTACACAAGAAGTTTTAACATGGAAAAACTCCTTAACTGGGTAAAAAACCACGTGACCGTATCTGTGCTGGTCAAAATCCACTATTCTCGGGTGGTTACGGCTAGTTGGTGAAGTCGAGGGTGACATGCTACCTCTGTTACAATTATGGGGTGAGAGGGCACTTTGCACGCAGCGGACGACAGACAGTCACGCCGGGAGTTGTTATAAATTGCGCTTTGTGCCTGGGGTCTGTCGTTAACAGTCTGCAGAATATGGATACGGAAGGGATCACTTGGGCTTGCGGAGGTTGCTTGAGACTTGAACGATTTGTTGAGTCCGAGTGTCTTTGGCTCGGCCCATTCGTAGCTTGGGTGCGACTCAGGTGCGGCTCGAGTGCTGCTTATAGGAGAAATTCGGCAGAGCTTCCACCTGAGGAAGAAGAAGACTCGGAGGAAAAAGTTAGGAAATGAGGAGCCCTGTGGCTGCTTTTATAGGCTCTAGGAGGTGGTTATGGTGGTTATGCAGTTATCCGCGCACCGTAACCACCCGCATAAATGATTTTAGTATAGATTTAGATGCGCGCATCCAGCTATCGGGAGATCATTTAATTAATAATAAAATATTAATTAAATTCATCCCTACTAACTTTGTGGTTAGTGGGTGGTTACGCGTGGATCGAATGGCCGAGAATGCTCCCCCCTAATCGGATGGCGGGAGCGGACCTCCACGGGCGGCCGACGAACTTACAGCCAAGTACGTTGATGAGAGAGGGCCGCTGGCAACGGTCGGGGAGGAGCGGCCGCTCCTCGCGGCCGCTCGCCAGCATCCGAGGGAGGGGGCGGCTGGGGCGGTCGCCTCCTTTGCCACTGGCGGCCAAGGCAAGGGGCGTGTTGAAGTTGGAGACCGGGCGGTCTGGCGGTCTGACTTGGCGGCTTGATGACCGCGCGGTCTGGCAGTTTCTCTTCAGCGGTTTGGTTGTTGTGTGTTGCTGTCTGAGGTCCAAGCAGTCTAGCGGTTTGTCTCTGGCGACTTGGAGACCGGGCGGTCTGGCGGTCTCCCATGGCGATCTCTCTCTCTCTCTGGTAGTAGCCGAGCGGTTAGTTTTTCTATCTAACCGCGCGGCTTGTGCGGTTTGTGTCTGTATAGTCCACTTGTGTCCTGTAATTTTTTAGTCCCACATCTCTTTTTTGTTTTCTCTCATCTCTCCTCCATTCTATATAAGGGAGGTCATACCTTTGTAATAGACATCTTTTTGGGCATAATAAAATTTCAGTTATACCATTTTCCGGTCTCTTTTTTCTTGTTCTCACATAGTATCAGAGGACTCGATTTCTTCCACCTGATTGTGCAACTCTGTTCGCACGGTCTGCTCGGCCCTGTCCGCGTGATTTTCATTCTCTCCTCTTTTTTTCTATCTGCGACCTTCTCTTTGTCGCCATGGCTTTATCCTAGTCGTCGCAGCCTATTCTTCTCCTCTTTGTCGTTGCCCTTTGTGTGTGCCTCTCTTCTCTCTAGTTCTATCCGCGACCTGTTTTCGCGGTTTCTCTGCCTTTGTTTTTCCCGTGATCTCCTTTGATTCGCACGGCTCCTCCTTTATTCGTGCGGTCTCTACTGGTCGCACTCCCTACTCGCCTTTCTTATGAACTTTTTTAGTTCGCACGGTCTGCTTTTTCCCCTGATTCGTGCGGCCTTCTCTCTAACTGCACGGCCTTCTCCCTGCTTTGATCTGCTTCTTGGTTGTGTCCATTGCGGTTTCCTTTTTTGTCCGCTGCGATCTTCTGGTTCTCACGAACTTCCTTGTGTTTGTGTTGTGTTCACTGATTGCCTGTACGGGCGACCTGTTTCTCTATTCGCGCGGCCTGTTTCTCGGTTCTCTCGAACTTCCTTTTAGTTCGTACGACCTGTCTCTCTATTCGCGCGACCTATTTCTGCTCCTATTGCTCTCTTCGATATCTCTACTTTCTCCTCTTCTTCGAAGCCTTCTGCCTCGGTGGTCACGTCTTCTGGTAGTGCCCACTTCGTTACTCAAGGAAAATGGCTGATCGACTCAGGTGCTACCAATCATATGACCGACTCTCCCCAGTGTTTTTCTCTCCTGGAAACACATAATCGGTTGCTCCTAGTTATTCTTGCTGATGGCTCTCCATCCCCGGTCCATGGGACGGGAGTGGTTCAAGTCACTCCGTCTCTTCAATTGGCGAATACTCTCTATGTGCCCAAATTCCCGTGCAACTTAATATCTGTTACCTCTTTATGCAAGCAATTACAGTGTTCCATCACATTTACTTCTACTTCTTGTTCTTTTCAGGATCTGGACTCCCAGTGGACGATTGCTACTGGGACTAAGAGTGGCAGCATATTCTTCCTCGACAACGTTTCCGCTCTATCCGCCTTCTCCTCCACCTCCAAAGATTAACTCCAATGGCATCTTCACCTTGGTCATGCTCCTCCACGTCTTCTTTGTCAGCTTCTGCCCCAACTTCCTCCACAAAGTCCTCCCCTCAATTGTGAGGCCTGTCAGCTTGGCAAGCATCACCGCTCCTCCTTCCCACCAAAGCAAGTTCGTGGATCTTCCCGACCGTTTGATCTCATCCACTCTGATGTTTGGGGTCCTTCTCCTACCCTTACCGTTGGTCAGGAAAGTTCATATTTTGTCACGTTTATTGATGATTTCTCTC
Organism: Platanthera zijinensis; assembly: GCA_039513925.1. Taxonomy (NCBI): domain Eukaryota; kingdom Viridiplantae; phylum Streptophyta; class Magnoliopsida; order Asparagales; family Orchidaceae; genus Platanthera; species Platanthera zijinensis. Next base: position 38,517,392 of record CM077079.1, on the reverse strand, counting down.
GTTGTACGTGGGTGTATCTTTTAAAAGATCGCTCTGAATTATTCTCTATATGGACGTCTTTCTATCTCATGATCAAAACTCAGTTTGATGTTTCTATTAAAGTATTTCGATCTGATAACGCCCAAAAATATCTCAGTCATGTTTTTTCGTCCTTCTGTATACAACATGGGATTATTCATCAAACTAGATGTGTCTATACTTCAAAGAAAAATGGTGTGGCGGAGTGCAAAAACCGTCACCTCCTTGATGTCGCTCACACTCTGATGACAGATGCAGGTTCCTCGTGCCTATTGGGGCTATGCCATTCTCATCTCCTGTTTCCTCATCAATTGCATTCCATCCACCGTTCTCCATGGTCAAACCCCATTCTCCATTCTCTCTCCGGGCAAGGAGCCTTTTCCTCTCCCTCTCCGAATCTCTGGCTGCACAGTATTTGTGCATGCCCCATCTGCCACCCGTGATAAGCTATCTACTCGCTCCACCAAATGTGTCTTTCTGGGATACTCCACCACTCAGAAAGGCTATTGTTGTTTTGACCCCGTTCTTCGTAAGCAGTTCGTCTCCGCTAACATTACTTTCTTCGAGAATACCTCCTACTTCTCGGATGACTCCTCTCCTCTTCCCCCAGCTTCTGATTCTCCTGCTATTACCTTCGTTCCCTCGTCTCCTACTGCGATATCCACCCCTACACTGTCTCCGTCCACTCCTCTCCCTCGGCCTCTCTCTCCCACTTCTCCTCCACCATCTCCCTCATCTCCGCCGCCGTCGCTCTCTCATCCCGGGCCAGCTCGCTCTGCCACGGATGCTCCAGATGCCGAGGGACCCGCTGATCTAGATCTTCCTATAGCTCTTCGCAAAGGGGTGTGGACGTGTACCTTACACCCCCTTGCCGCTGTTGTTTCATATGATCGTATTACCTCTTCTCGCAGGGCCTTTGCACTGGCTATCTCTGCCACTACCACACCTTGTTCCTACTAGGAGACCATTGTTATTCCTCACTGGAAGATGGCCATGGATGAGGAAATGACGACCCTAACGGAGCGGGGTACGTGGACTCTTATTCCTCCTCCATTCGGTACTGATGTTGTTGGCTGTCGCTGGGTCTTTGTGGTCAAATTTGGCCCGGATGGCACTGTGGATCATTATAAGGCTTGCCTTGTTGCTAAGGGATTTACTCAGACCTATGGGGTTGATTACTTTGACACCTTCTCTCCCGTGGCTCGTCTCAGTACTATACGGGTCCTTCTCTCTGTGGCAGTCAATTGAGATTGGCCGATTTCCAAGCTGGATGTCAAAAATGCCTTACTTTATGGTGATCTTCAGGAGGCCGTCTACATGGAACAACCTCCTGGGTATATTGCTCAGGGGGAGACACGAGTATGCCGGCTGCAGAAGGCAATCTATGGCCTCAAGCAGAGCCCTCGAGCCTGGTTTGACAAGTTCAGCGGCATCATGGCGGCCGTTGGTTTTGCGCGAAGCTCTACCAATCACTCGCTATTTATTCGTAAGACCTCCTCAGGACGGGTGGTTCTTGCTGTGTACGTCAATGATATTCTTCTCACTGGCGATGACCAGGAAGGGGTAGCCTTGACAAAGCGGCATCTTCGTCAACATCTGGTCACGAAAGATATGGGCTCTTCAAAGTACTTTCTGGGGATCGAAATCTCTCGGAAGCCCAACTCCTTAGTCCTATCTCAGCGTAAGTATGCCTTTGATCTGTTAAAAGAGGCAGGATTGACTGAAGCCAAACCTGGCCGATGCCCCATGGCAATTGGAGAAGACAAAACCTGGACAGATGATTCGCCTCTTATTTCAGATACTACGCGGTACAGGCGTCTAGTTGGTAAGCTCATATATCTCACAGTGTCCAGGGGCCCGACATTTCCTATGTTGTGGGCAAGGTGAGTCAATTCATGCAAGCACCTAGGGAGTGCCATCTACAGTTCGCCTTGCGGATCTTGGAGTATGTCAAAGCAGCGCCTGGGAAAGGATTACTCTTTCAGAAGAATGGTCATCTGAGGGTTGAAGCATACTCAGATGCGAGTTACACTGATGACAAAGGGGATCGCAAGTCTACCTCCGGTTTCTGCACCTTTGTTGGGGGAAATATGGTAAGCTGGAAGAGCAAGAAGCAGTCTGTCATTTCCAGGTCCAGTGCTGAAGCAGAGTATCGGAGTATGGCATCGACCACTTGTGAGTTAAAATGGCTACGGGCTCTCATGCTGGATTTAGGAGAGGTCTACAACAAACCTCTACCTATGTTCTGTGATAATAAGGCTGCCATATACATCTCCAAAAATCCGGTCTTCCATGAAAGAACCAAGCATATTGAGGACGACTGTCATTTCATTCGTTAAGAGATTGTGAAGGAACAAATTTGCACTCCCTTCGTCACTTCTGATAAAGAGCTGGCTGACATCTTCACCAAGCCAGTATCCGCCTCGTTTCTTCATATTTATGACAAGCTGGGCATGATCGATATATATGCTCCAGCTTGAGGGGGAGTGTTGAAGTTGGAGACCGGGCTGTCTGGCTTGGCGGGTTGATGACCGCGCGGTCTGGCGGTTTCTCTTTAGCGGTTTGGTTGCTGTGTGTTGCTGTCTGAGGTCCAAGCAGTCTAGCGGTTTGTCTCTGGCGACTTGGAGACCGGGCGGTCTGGCGGTCTCCCATGGCGATCTCTCTCTCTCTGGTAGTAGCTGAGCGGTTAGTCCTTCTATCTAACCGCGCGGTTTGTGCGGTTTGTGTCTGTATAGTCCGCTTGTGTCCTGTAACTTTTTAGTCTCACATCTCTTATTTGGTTTCTCTCCTCTCTCTTCCATTCTATATAAGGGAGGCCATACCTTTGTAATAGACATCTTTTGGGGCATAATAAAATTTCAGTTATACCATTTTCCGGTCTCTTTTTTCTTGTTCTCACAGGGCGGCCGAACCTTCGTCCGCTAGCGGAGAAGGAGAGGGGGATGTTCGGTTGGCCGCCCCCTTTGTCGCACGGGCGGCTGGGGCGGCCGCCCCTTTGGTCGTCGACGACCAAGGAGAGGGGGGCGGCCCGATTAGCCGCCCCCTTGGCCGCACGGACGGTCGGGCAAAGGGGAGGCTGGGGCGGCCGCCCATTTAGTCACCAGCGGCCAAGGAGAGGGGCGGCCTGGCTGGTCGCCCCCTTGGCCGCTTGGGTCGGCCGATGAGGGGGCGGCTCGGTCGGCCGCCCCCTTGGTCGTTTGGGTGGCCGAGGAGGGGGCGGCCCGGTCGGCTGCCCCCTTGGTCGTTCGGGCGGCCGAGGATGGGGCGGCCCGGTCGGCTGCCCCCTTGGTCGTTCAGGCGGCCGAGGAGGGGCGGCCCGGTCGGCTGCCCCCTTGGTCGTTCGGGCGGCCGAGTAGGGGGCGGCCCGGTCGGCTGCCCCCTTGGTCGCTTGGGCGGCCGAGGAGGGGGCGGCCCGGTCGGCCACCCCTTCCGGTCGTACGAATGGGGACGGGCGTCCAGCGTCCGGGGAGGTGGCTTGCCCCCCGTCGCCGGCGAGGTGCGGCTTACCCCACCATGCGGAGTGGGATTGGCGCGTGAGAATCGGGTGTGATAATCGCGTGCGCGGTCAAACCCATGATCCCCGCTCTTTTTGGGTGGAGATCATTGGGGTGTGGCTATGTGCACCCTTTATTTTCTATAAAATGGGGTTAATCCCTATCACGAACGGACCTTAACAATTTTTAATTTTAAAATAAGAATATATTAATAAATACATAATTTCTTTAATTGATTCTAGCTGATGTGAATTATATTTAGTTTAATTTAGGGCTGATTCGAAATCGACTCGAAAATAGATTCGATTCAAATTTAATCACCCCAAATTATACTCAATGATGCAGGCCCATGGTTTAGAAGAGAGATTTTCTTGAAAACATCCAACAGTTATATGGGGAGGAGGTATGGTTGTTGTTCGGTTTTGTTCTTGGAGGAAGAGGGCAAGTGGAGGTTTGAATGGAGCTAGGGTGGCCGGCGGTTTGTAGGGAAGGGAAGAGGGGCTGAGAGAAATAGAGAGGGAGGGAGAGAAGAGAGGCCGGCGGCCAAGGAGAGGAGGAAGAGGGAGGGAGAAGAAAACCAAGAAAGGGGAGAAGGAGGAGAAGGCCGAATATTGCCTAGGGAGAGGAAAGAGAGGAGGTGGTCGAGAAAGATTAAAGAGGGAGAGGAGGTGGCTGCTTTGGACTTGGCCGAGCCCTAAGGGGGTGGTGGTGGCCGGCGGCTTGGAGGGAAAAGGGAGGCCGATATTTTTTTGGGGAAGTAAATGTGGGCTTGGGTTGGGGTAGTGGAGGTGAGGGAGAATATTGAGGAGGAGGAGAAGGGAGAAAAGAGGTAGCCGAGATTGAGAAGAAAGGGGAGGGGGTGGCCGGTGGCCAAGGTAGAGAGAGGGAGAGAGGGTTTGGCCGAAATTTGCCAAAGAGGGGGGGAGGAAAATTCTCTCAAGAATCTCTAGGTTTTTTTTCAATTTTTCATTCTTTCAATACTTAATCAAACAAAACATGGCTATATATAGCCTTACACCACTCAATCTCCTCCATACATATTTAGAACAAAAATAAAAACAATTCCAAAATTAAAATGCATGAAAATGGAAGCAAATATATGATGATTATAAGTATCCATCATAATTATAAGAATAAAAATATAATAATAAGATTGCTTAAATTAAAACATTGCTTAAATAGAAATTGCCATAAATAGAAATTGCATAAAATGATGAAAGATAAATAATAAAATATATAATTATAATTTTAATTTATAATTATATATTTTATTTAAAATGGTGCCGGCAGACGTCGTGCAAAATATGAAGCGGCGTTGGCGAAGGAGCGTCACGGCATTGACGAAGAAGCGTCGCGGCGTTGGCGAAGAGCGTCGTCATCAATTCTCCCACACTTTAAATCACTCATCTTCGATGAGTGGCCCGTGAGGGGGGAACAGTCAGAAAAAAGCAGCAACATTGGGGCAAGTCTGGCCATAAAAGTTGGAGGGTGCCAATTAGAAAATTGACATGAACCTCCCTCTGATACCAAATTGATGCAAGCCCATGGTTTAGAAGAGAGATTTTCTTGAAAACATCCAACAGTTATATGGGGAGGAGGTGTGGTTGTTGTTCAGTTTTGTTCTTGGAGGAAGAGGGCAAGTGGCGGTTTGAATGGAGCTAGGGTGGCCGGCGGTTTGTAGGGAAGGGAAGAGGGGCTGAGAGAAATAGAGAGGGAGGGAGAGAAGAGAGGCCGGCGGCCAAGGAGAGGAGGAAGAGGGAGGGAGAAGAAAACCAAGAAAGGGGAGAAGGAGGAGAAGGCCGAATATTGCCTAGGGGGAGGAAAGAGAGGAGGTGGTCGAGAAAGATTAAAGAGGGAGAGGAGGTGGCTGCTTTGGACTTGGCCGAGCCCTAAGGGGGTGGTGGTGGCCGGCGGCTTGGAGGGAAAAGGGAGGCCGATATTTTTTTGGGGAAGTAAAAGTAGGCTTGGGTTGGGGTGGTGGAGGTGAGGGAGAATATTGAGGAGGAGGAGGAGGAGAAGGGAGAAAAGAGGTAGCCGAGATTGAGAAGAAAGGGGAGGGTCGGGGGTGGCCGGTGGCCAAGGTAGAGAGAGGGAGAGATGGTTTGGCCGAAATTTGCCAAAGAGGGGGGGGGGGGGGAGGAAAATTCTCTCAAGAATCTCTAGGTTTTTTTTTCAATTTTTCATTCTTTCAATACTTAATCAAACAAAACATGGCTATATATAGCCTTACACCACTCAATCTCCTCCATACATATTTAGAACAAAAATAAAAACAATTCCAAAATTAAAATGCAAATATATGATGGTTATAAGTATCCATCATAATTATAAGAATAAAAATATAATAATAAGATTGCTTAAATTAAAACATTGCTTAAATAGAAATTGCCATAAATAGAAATTGCATAAAATGATGAAAGATAAATAATAAAATATATAATTATAATTTTAATTTATAATTATATATTTTATTTAAAATGGTGCCGGCAGACGTCGTGCAAAATATAAAGCGGCGTTGGCGAAGGAGCGTCACGGCATTGACGAAGAAGCGTCGCGGCGTTGGCGAAGAGCGTCGTCATCACTCAATATTTAAGGGTCCGTTCGTTTCAACGACATTGGTATTAAAGTATTGGATTTGCGAAAATGAATGTCATTTTCGTTGTTCGTATAAATAGTTGTAGAGTGGAATTGGATTTCTGGTGGAAAGTCATTGATATTCACCAAAAACTAAAAACTCATTGGTTCAATGTCTATCTCCAAGTGTGGAAATTGAAATTGTTAACATCGGCTTTTTAAAAGAAGAGTAATTTTTTCTGCATGAATGCGATTTTTTTGGATCAGACGCGATTTTTTCATCCGGACAAGAATTTTTTGCACCGGCGCGATTTTTTCGCCCAGGCGCGATTTTGGTCGGGAGCGCTTTTCTCGCCAGGCGCGTTTTTTTCGCCCGGGCGTGCTGTTTTCTCCCCGACGTGATTTTTTCGCCCGGGCACTCTTTCTTCGCCCCGGGCGCACTTTTTTCGCCCGGACGCGATTTTTTCGCCCGGGCACGATTTTTTCGCCCGGGCACGTTATTTTTGCCCAGGCACGGTTTTTTTGCCCCGGGCGCGCTTTATTTCGCCCGGGCGCGCTTTTTTCGCCCGTGCGTGCCTTTTTCGCCGGGGAGCGTATTTTTCGCCTGGGCGCGCCTTTTTCGCTCAGGCGCGCCTATTTCGCCCGAGCGCGCTTTTTTCACCAAGACACGCTTTTTTGCCCCATCTCATTTTTTTACCCGGGCGCTAATTTTTTCGACTGGACACGATTTTTTTGCCCGGACGCGATTTTTTCGACCAAACGCGATTTTTTCGTTCAGACACGAATTTTTCGGTCGGACGAGATTTTTTCGCATGGACACGATTTTTTCGGACGGATGCGATTTTTTCGCTCCGACGCGATTTCCTCGCCCGGACGCGATTTCTTCGCCCGAACGCGTTTTTTTCGCCCAAATGCGTTTTTTTTCTCCCGGAAAATTTTTTTTTGGCCAAACGCGTTTTTTTTCCCGGACATGATTTTTTCACGTCAGGGCGAAAAAATCACGTCCGGGCAGAAAAATCGTGCCTGGTCGAAAAAACCGTGTCCGGCCAAAAAAGTCGAGTCTGGGCGAAAAAGTAGCGACTGGGCGAAAAAGTCGCGTCCCTGCGAAAAAATCGTGTTCAAGCGAAAAAGTCATGTTCGTGCAAAATAATCGCGCCCGGGCAAAAAAATCGCCCCCGGGAGGAAAAATCGCTCCAAAGTGAAAAAATCGCGCCTGAGCGAAGTAAACGCCCACGTGCGAAAAAATGCTTCGGGGCGAAAAAAATCACGTTCGGGCGAAAAAATCGCGTCCATGCGAAAAAGTCGCGTCCGAGCGAAATAGTCCCGTCCGGGCGAAAAAATCGCGTTTGGGCAAACAAAGTCGCGTCCGGGATTAAAAGTGTGTTCATGTGAAAAAGTAGCGTCCATGTGAAAAAATTGTGTTCGGGTGGAAAAATCGCGTCCGTGCGCAAAAACTTGCGTGTCGGCGAAAAAATCGCATTTGGACGAAAAATTTCGCTTTTGGGCTGAAAAATGTTTGTATGGGCAAAAATATCGCGTCATGACGAAAAAATCGAGTCTGAACGATAAAATTGATGTCGGGCGAAAAATCCGCGTATGTTATTTTTAATTGAGTGCATTGACCAATGCCAATTCCTATGATTGAAAATCTTTCTGCAAACAAAAAATTAAAAGTGATGAATGTCAATTCCTATGACAGAAAGTCAGCATACGGCCGAACAAAAGAATTGGATTTAAACTTTATGTCATTTTTCATATGTATTGATATTGGGTTGAAAGCCAATACTTCAATATCAATGTCCTTGAAACGAACAGACCCTAAGGGTCCGTTCGTTTCAACGACATTGATATTAAAGTATTGGATTTGAGAAAATGAAAGTCATTTCCGTTGTTCGTATAAACAATTGTAGAGTGAAATTGGCTTTCTGGTAGAAAGTCGTTGATATTCACCAAAACCTGAAAATTCATTGGTTCAATGTCTATCTCCAAGTGTGGATATTGAGATTGTCAACATCGGCTTTTCAAAAGAAGAGTAATTTTTTCTGCATGAATGTGTCTTTTTTTGACAAGACACGATTTTTTCGCACGAACGAGACTTTTTTTGCACCGACACGATTTTTTGGCCGCGCCGCGCTTTTTTCGCACGGGCGCGCTTTTTTCGCCCGGGCGCCATTTTTTCGCCCGGGCGCGCTTTTTTTGCCCAGGCGCGCTTTTTTCGTCCCGATGCGTTTTTTTCGTCCAGGCGCGGTTTTTTGGCCCGGACGCGAGTTTTTCGCCCGAGCGCGATTTTTTCGCTCCGACGCGATTTTTTTGACCCGACTCGTTTTTTCGCCCGGGTGCAAATTATTTCGACCGGACATGATATTTTCGCCCCTACACGATTTTTTTGATCCGACACTTTTTTTAACCCGTGGGCGTTTTCTTTGCCCGGGCGTGATTTCTTCGACCGGACGCGATTTCTTTGACCGGGCGCAATTTTTACGCCCGAGCGTGCTTTTTTCGCCCGGGTGCGATTTTTTCGCTCGGGCGCGATTTCTTTGTCCGGGCGCAATTTTTACGTCGGGGCGTGCTTTTTTCGCCCGGACGCGATTTTTTGCTCCGACGCGATTTTTTCGCGGTCACGCTATTTTTTTCCCCCGGACGCGATTTCTTCGCCCGGACGCAATTTCTTCGCCCGGACGCACTTTCTTCATCTGGACGCAATTTTTTTGCCCGAACGCGATTTTTTCCCCCGGACGGGATTTTTTGCCAGGACAGAACTTTTTTGCCTGAACGGGATTTTTTCGTGGTCACGCGATTTTTTCGCCCGGACGCAATTTCTTCGCCCAGACACGATTTTTTCATGGACGCGATTTTTTTGCCCGGATGCGATTTTTTGCCTGGACAGGACTTTTTCGCTCGAACGCAATTTTGTGGCCCGGACGCGATTTTTTTCGCCCGGACACATTTGTTTTGCCCAGACGTGCTTATTTTTGCCCGGACTCGATTTTTTCACGTCGGGGCGTAAATATCAAGTCGGGTCGAAAAAATAGCGTCAGGGAAAAAAATCGCGTCCGGGCAAAAAAATAGCTTCCAGGCGAAAATATTGCATTGGGGCTGAAAACTCGCGTCCGGGCGAAAAACTCGCGTCCGGGCGAAAAACTCGCGTCCGGGCGAAAAACTCGCGTCCGAGCGAAAAATTCGCGTCCGGGCAAAAAAGTCGCGTCTGGGCAAAAAAGTCGCGTCCGGGAGAAAAAATCGCTCTCGGGCGAAAAAATCGCACCCGGGCGAAAAAATCGCGTCCGGGCAATGTAAACGCCCACGGGCGAAAAAAGGTATCAGGGCGAAAAAATCATGTCTGGTCGAAAATAATCGCGTCCGGTCGAAAAAGTCAAGTCCGGGCGAAAAAATTGCGTCCGGGCAAACAAAGTCGCGTCCGGCATTAAAAGTTGTGTCCGGGCGAAAAAGTAGCGTCCGAGTGAAAAAATTGCTTCCGGGTGGAAAAATAGCGTCCCTGTGAACAAATTACGTCTGGGCGAAAAAATCGCATTAGGACGAAAGATTTCGCTTTCGGACCGAAAATTTTTAGTCCGGGCAAAACCATCGCATCATGACGAAAAAATCGAGTCCGGACGATAAAATTGATGACGTACGAAAAATCTGCGTATGTTATTTTTAATTGAGAGCATTGACTAATGCCAATATATATGATTGAAAATCTTTCTACAAACGAACAATAAAAAGGGATTAATGTCAATTCCTATGACAGAAAGTCATCATGCGGCCGAACAAAAGAATTGGATTTAAACTCAATGTCATTTCTCATGTGTATTGATATTGGATTGAAAGTCAATACTTCAATCTCAATGTTATTGAAATGGAATTGGAATTGGAATTCGATATTGGAATTGGATATTAGTGAATATTATGGATGTACAACCCCATATCCGCTGGGTAGGACCCAGAGGCATCAACGACCCAGAGCCCAGGCTCCGAGCTAGCTTTGGGCTTCAGATCAGAAGAGCTCCCGCCTAGGGGAGCTCCCGCCTAGGAGCAGGCGAGGACGTTCACCATCCGTCAGCCGAGACCCGCTTCCGGCAGAGGCGGCGAGAAGGTTTGCGCCTCGCGGAAGGCGGGAGCTGGCTCGGTCCTAGACTTTCGACACTCCTTTTTTAGCTCCCGCCAAGCGAAGGCGAGAGGGTTCTCGGCGTAGGGTTCTCGCCAAGTGGGGCCCAGAGCTCAGGGTAAAATTACCTAATTACCCTCGGGTAAAGTTACCTTTTTACCCCCAGGGGATGCATTTAGTGTTTTCTGGACAGCGGGATTTGGCTATTGGCAGGTCAGCTAAGGGTATTTCAGTAATTTCTGGTCGGCAAAAGGCTATAAATAGACACATGAGGGCTCCTTAGAAAGCAAGTCTTCATTATTCTTGAAATCTCCAAGTGCTTTCTGAGGAGCTCCAAGCCCAGCTTTGGCTTTGGAGGGGAAGCTCTTAGAGATCTTTCGGGTGTGAGATGAGACCTCCCTACTGAGGCTTTGGGTCAGTTCTAGGTCCCTTGCAGTCAGTCGAGAGTCGAGGCTTGAGAGAAGTAGGTGTTGGCTGCGCCCTGGTTTTTGAAGATTCATTGAGGTCAATTTTTGCTTCAACAGTTCTGGTGCGGTGAGCGTGGAAGGCAGCCGGTACAAGAAATCCTTGAGTTTGGTCCCATGATTGGAGGTGATGGTGAAGGGTCTGGCTCAGGAGGTTCCCCCACCCAGGGAGAGGAAGCAACGAGGAAGATGTGTGAGTATTTCAGGCGAGAGGTCCTGCAGTCCGTCATCTTGGCCTTCTCGGCGAGGAGTGAGTGGGCGACACCTCAGGTTCCAGTAGAGGTGGTCCCGCTTTTGGGCGAGAATGCCCCTGGGCAGCGTCCCGGGAAGGAGGTCCCGACAGAGGTTGGCGAGAGAGACGGTTCGGCGCGGGAGGTATTCCCAGGCCAGCGCCCCGGGAAGGAAGTTCAAGCAGAGATCGGAGAGAGGGAAGCGGCAGTGTGAGAGCTCTTCCCTGGGCACGGTCCCATGGATTGGGCAAGCCAGCCTAGGACGCGAGACGTGCCCTCTCAGCAGGCAGGTGGCGAGATCCCTTTCAGCGAGCTCATCATCTCGGCTCCGGTGCCAGAGGGGTTCCGTGTGCCCGACATGTCCTACTACTCGGGTCAAGACGACTCTGTACAACATGCGCAGTGGTTTGAAGACGTGGTTTCAATAAGGCAGATGATGGACACCTTCAAGAGTCGGCTATTTGCCATCACGTAGAAGGAAAAGGCTCGGGACTGGTTTCATCAGTTGCCGGCGAGCTCGATCTACAGCTTTGAGGACCTACGTCAAGGGTTCCTGTTGAGGTTCTCGACATCAAAGAAGTGGAAGAAGGAGGCGGAGTGCCTGTTCGCAGTAAGACAGAAGCAGGATGAGACGCTGGGTCATTACATTGACCAGTTTCAGGAAGAGATCCTCCTGGTCCATGAGGTCCCAGAGTACGCACTGATGCTTGCCTTTACCCTAGGGCTGAGACCAGGGTTCTTTAGTATGGAATTGAAGAGAGTGCCTCCCCTCTCTTTTGAGGAGCTCATGAATAGGGCGGCAAAGGAGATAGATTTTGAAAGAGCCAATCTAGCTTTCGCCAGGAAGCTGGCCTGGTTGGCAGAGGACGATGTGAAGGAACCAGCAGCAGGAAAGCAAAGGGAGAAGAGGGAGCAGAGGGAGCATAGGGAGCCAAGGGAAGAGAAGAGAAGGGAGGAACCCCGAGGACAGGGGAAGAACCAGGGTTGGGGGACCCAGGAGCCAAACAACCGGTTAGGTTGGAGGCCTCAGGAGGGTCGCCCCCAGGGCCAAGGAGGAGGCTTCCAGGGAAGAGACAATCTCCGGGAGCTGAGGAGGTTCGATCAGCCGGTGTGGAGGCAGGGACCGAGGGGTCACTTCCCGCCGCCGCAAGAAGCAATGGAGATTGGAAGAGGAAGAGGAGGAAGAAGAGTCTGAGGAGCCAGAAAAAGGGGGGTTGGAGAAGGAAGAGGGGACAGGGTGGTTTTGCCCTTCTGTGACTTCCACCAAGAGGAAGGTCACGCGACGGACACCTGCCCAGAGTTCTTAGAGATGAGAGAAGCTAGAGGAATGGGGAGGCAGGATCCGCCGGTAAGGATCGTGGAAGTGCAGCAGGGAGAGGGAGAAGATAGGTGTGAAGACAGAGAAGACGTGGGAACCTGAGGAGGGATCGGGGTGATCCACGGGGGAGTGGGGATTGAGGCAACTCGCAAGGGTAGCCTCCAGACCATGTTCCAAAGGGGGGTCGCCTCGACCTCCCTGGATCCCCCCAGATGAAAAAAAATCACCTTTTCATCAGTGGACATGCCGGACTTCGAGGATCCGTTCTGCGATTACATTGTGATTCATACAGCAGTGGAGAACTTCATGGTCTCCAGGATACTGGTGGATAACGGGAGCTCCGTGAATGTGATCTTCAAGAAGGCTTTCGATGAGATGAAGGTTGAAGGGAAGAGGGTCCTGGCTTTGGACGGACCACTGTTCGGGTTTTCAGGAGATAGGAAGGAAGTAGAAGGGGGAGTAGGGCTGCACGTGAAGTTGGGAGGTATGTCACATAATTGCAGGTTCGTGATTATGGACGCCCCGAGCAGCTACAACGCCATCTTTGGGCGTCCCCTCATCAGCGCCTTTCGCTGTGTCCCCTCCTTATTTCATCAATGTCTTAAGTTCAACAACGGAGGGGTACAGGTCAGGATTAGGGGGGACCTGAAGGTGGCGAGGCATTGCTACGTGGCGGCGGTCAACACCGTGTCTTGGATGGCCGAGGTGGAAGAGCTGGAAAGGGAGATGGCAGAGAAGGAAGAGGATGTCGGAGAGGAGGAGCTGAGCCTAGGGGAGGCGAGTATGGATAACGCGGAGGAGCAGAGAGAAGGTTAACAGGAGGCCCTGAGGGGCGTGGAAGTATAGCAGTAGCAGGAGATCCTGGAGGAGGCGATGGAGGTAGAGGATGAGCGAGCAGTAGGAGTTGAGCAGGAGATCCTGGAGGAGGTGATGGAGGTAGAGGAGAAGCAAGCAGCAGGAGTTGAGCAGGAGAGCCTGGAGGAGGCGATGGAGGTAGAGGAGAAGCGAGCAGCAAGAGCTGAACAGGAGAGGCCGGAGGAGGAAGTGGAGGTTGAAGTAGGAAGGGAGGAGGAGTTGGAGCTAGAAGAAGAAGCAAGGGTCGGCTGGGAGCAGTCACGGCTGGAGCCAACTGAAGAAGTGGTAGAAATAGAGATCTTTACCAGCACAGGACAGGTGCAGAGGGTGCGGGTCAGCGGGGGCTTAAGTCCCGAGGACTAGGAGCCGGTGAGAGCTTGCATCCAGAGCAATGTCGACGTCTTCGCTTGGAGCGCGGCAGACATGCCAGGCATTGACACGGATGTGGCTTGCCATCGCCTGAACCTGGACCCCCGGACTCGCCCTATACGCCAGAAGATGAGGGCCATCGCCACCAAGCTGTAGGAGCCTATCCGCGAGGAGGTCAGGAAGCTCCTGGAAGCCGGCTTCATCTCAGAGATCCAGTATCCAGGCTGGATCTCCAACGTGGTAATAGTTTAAAAAGGGGGTGGGAACTGGCGAATGTATATTGATTTCTCTTTGTTAAATAAATCATGTCCTAAGGATTGCTACCCCCTGCCTCGAATCGACGCGCTGGTTGATTCAACCGTCGTTTTTTTTGTTATGAGTTTTTTGGATGTTTTTTCAAGTTACCACAAGATCCGGATGCACCCTCCCGATGTCAAGGATGTCTCCTTCATCACTAGGGATGGGTGCTTCAGTTATAAGATGATTCCCTTTGGGTTGAAAAATACAGGGGCTACGTACCAACGCATGATGGATCGAGTCTTCCAGGGGCAAAGGGGGAGGAACTTGGAGGTCTATGTCGACGACCTGATGGTGAAAAGCAAGTGTGTGAACTCACACATACGGGACCTAGAAGACACCTTCGCCACCCTGCGGAGATTCAAGATGAGGCTGAACCCCTTGAAGTGTATCTTCGGGGCTAGCCGTGGGAAGTTCTTTGGGCATCTCTTGACTCCGACAGGGGTAGGCCTAACCCGGATAAGGTGAAGGCCATCCTAGACCTGGAATCACCTCGCGACACCAAGGAGGTCCAGCGCTTGACAGGCAAGTTGGTCGGGCTAAGTAGGTTCCTCTCCAGATCAGGGGACAAGTGTTCATCATTCTTCAAGGTGTTGAGAGGTAACCAAAGGTTTGAGTGGACCGCCGAATGTGAAGAGGTTTTCCAAGGGCTGAAGAGACATCTCTCCCATGCTCCTCTACTTCAAATCCCGAAAGAAGGAGAGGATCTGGCCTTGTATCTAGGAGTAGGAGTGGAGGCCGTGAGCTCCGTTCTTGTCAGGGAAGAGGGAAAGAAGCAGCTACCCATCTATTACGTGAGCCGGGTTTTGAAGAAGGCGGAGCTCCGTTACCTTATCCTGGAAAAGCTGGCATACACTCTGATCATCTCGGCAAGGAATCTTCAGCCATATTTCAAAGCGCACTCGATTAGGGTGGTGACCGACCATCCTCTTTGTAGGATCTTTTAAGGGGTAGAGCACTCGGGAAGGCTTGCCAAGTGGTCCATCGAACTAAGTGAGTTCGACATCTCTTTCGTTCCAAGGCTCTCCATCAAGGCGCAAGCAGTGACGGATTTTCTAGCAGACTATGTTGCTGAAGTCGGGGAAGGGGAGCCGCAGCTGCAGAGAGCATGGAAGATGATGGTTGATGGGGCCTCAAGGAAGCATTCCCTTGGGGGAGGAGTGGTGTTGATAAGCCCCCAGGGGGTCACTATAGAGCAGGCGGTGGCCTACCACTTTCCAGTGACCAACAACCAAGCAGAGTACGAGGCTGTGATATCCGGCCTTCGTTTGGCAAAGGAGCTTGAGATCCAGGACGTGGAGGCCTTCACAGACTTGATGGTGGTAGTATCGCAGATCCGAGGGGAGTTTGAAGCTCGGGAGCCTACCCTCATAAAATACCTATCCAAGGTAAGGGCGATCATCGGAGGGTTTCGATCGTTCTGAATCCAACATGTCCCCAGGGAGGAGAGCATAGCCGCCGATCGATTGACAAATTTTGGACCTCGGGGGGGGGGGGAGGGGAGGGACCCTCACTGAACAATTTCGGCCAGCGATTGAGGAAGGAGAGTTGATGGAGGTAGGTCGGCGACCCTCGTGGGCAGATCCATTGGTAACCTTCCTGACCACTGGCAAGCTGACAGAGGAGGTTAAGGATGCAAAAAGCTTCAAGCGCAAGGCAGCCCACTACCTAATATTGGAAGGGGGTTGCATCGCAAGATGTTGTCAGGGCTCATGAAAAGATGTGTAACCGAAGAAGAGATTCCGAGGATCCTAGGGGAGGTACACTCTAGCAAGTGATGCAGCCACTCGGGAGGAAGGACGTTGGAAGCAAGGGTAGTAAGGCAGGGGTACTTCTGGCAGACCCTGAGGAAGGATGCAGTGGAATTCGCAAAGAGATGCCAAAAATGTCAGTTGTACGCCCCCTCCAACTCTTGCCTGCTCAATGACTTAGGAGCATCACGTCGCCATGGCCTTTCACCATCTGGGGGATGGACTTGGTCGGGCCTTTCCCTCCATCTAGTGGGCAGAGGAGGTTCCTCTTGGTCATGGTCGATTACTTCTCAAAGTGGCTGGAGGTTAAAGCCTTGGCCAAAGTCACCTCACAAGTTATAAGGAACTTCGTCTGGGGGGAGATCATATGCAGGCACGGGCTACCCCAAGCGATAGTGACCGACAACGGTCCCCAGTTTGCCAGCGAAGAATTCATCAGCTTCTGCGCCCAACTGGGGATAGACCTCAGGTTTGCCTCTGTTCACCACCCCCGGAGCAATGGCCTGGTGGAAGCGGAAAATAAAATCATTGTGAACTTACTCAAGAAAAAAGTGGAGAACTTGAGGGGGAATTGGGTGAAGCAGCTCCCCTCAGTCTTGTGGGCCTTGCGAACGACCCCGAACACGGCCACCGGCGAGACCCCCTTTAAGCTTTCTCATGGGTGTGAGGCAGTCCTTCCAGTGGAGTTCGAGGTCCGGTCCCCATGGGTCATGGCCGCAGGCGAAGGAGATGATACTTGGAGGTTGGAGAATGAGGAGGGGTTATGCCTCTCGCTAGACATGGTGGAGGAACTGCGGGATGTTGAAACCATCAGGCAAGAGGAGATCAAACGGCGGATGGACAAGTATTTCGATAAGCATATCAGGATCAAGCAGTTCGCCGAAGGAGATCTGGTGATGAAAAAGGTTGACGCAGCGGGAAGGTCGGCTTCCGTGGGCAAGCTCAACCCGAATTGGGAAGGGCCTTACATTATAAAGGAGGTCCTTAGAACAGGAGGTTACTACCTCCAGGATGTGGAGGGAAGAACCTTGAGCCACACCTGGAGCGGTGAAGATCTAAAACGCTTCTACCCATGAGGGGGAGAAGGTGATTGTATTAATCTTTTCAAATGTTATCATAATGTCACTACAACATTTTTGGTCTTTAGCAACACTTAAAAACTGTTGCCTAAAACTGCCAAGTGTTGCCAAAACAGTGAAAACTGTTGGCATAGGGGGAGTCCCTTAGAGGCGTGTTACCAAAGATCTAAGGCAACAGGTTTCGTATCTTTAGGCAACATTAAACAAAAACTGTTGCCTAAAACCCTTAGAATAGGCAACAGTTCTTCGATTTTCCTATTGCAACATTTTAGAAATGTTGATGTGTATTGTTACATTTTAAAACTGTTACCAATAGTACAAAAAGCAACACTTTGAAAATGTTGCTAAAATTTGTGAGTTTTTTTTTTAAAAAAATCGCAAATGTCGCAAAATTTTTGAGGTACAGACAACTAGCAACCACTCATATCATTGATTGTCTCGCATTTTGTAACAACAACATAAAACATTCATTATTTTTTTAAAAATGAATATATACTGTAGTTTAGATGCTTAAACAGAACAAAACACAATAGAATGGGAAGTAAGGGGAAAGACAGATCGATGGTTCGACCAATTTTTATTAATTTCACAATAACAAATGTTAACACACTCAAACACACAAGCTCTCCAAAGTCGTTACAAATGTTTTCCTGGATCTCTTTTAACATATATCTACCGTAATATATATAGTATGGAGATGGAAAATAAATTTAAAATGCTACATCTGTCGGATCATTCCTCGTCCAAATTGCCGAGTTGTGACTTTCATTCCAGGTCCTTGACATCCATAGCATTTCCCTGATGTTTCCATTCTTTAATCCTTTGCTGAAATTGTAATAGAAAACCGAGACAATAAGATCATAAGAACATCAATGCATGCATCCCAATAATTCACAAACACTTGTTAAGATATATTAAAATCTCCATATGCAAACCTTGGCAAAATCAGAATCTGCACTTTGCTGAATTGAGACGCACATTGCAATAATTTGAGTTTCCTGAAAATTGGCACTGCAGTGCATGGTTGGGCATATTTCTCCACGGATGGTCCTTGGGAGCTGGCTGCGGATACCATACATCCCCGCTGTACCCTGAAAGTTTGTGTGAATCGCAAGAAAGGGAGTGAGCGGTGAATCACAAAATAGACGGGCCGAATGAAAAGGGGGCAGCAAGTTTATGCAGAAGTTGTAGATCAGTTGAAGTTACAAACTGTGTTATGTTATCTGCGCTCACTCGGGAGAATTACTTTATGCAGAAGTTGTAGATCAGTTGAAGTTACAAACTGTGTAAAAATTAGAAATTTCCATAACTTCTGTGGCATCCAACATATGAGATCATTATAGCAACTTCATACAAGTACTCCTGCTTCAATAATCAGAATGCATTCAATAATTTGATAAGTGATTAAACAAAAACAAAAAATAAAAAATCTATAATACAATCTTCTTCTAATTAGTTCATAACAATTGCTTCTATCTACTGCTTACTTTGTAAAAACATTTAAAGCATCACGACAATATAGAAGGCATAAGCTTTGTTATGTACAAAGCCACTGGATCTGATCAGAGTGTCTGATTGCACAGCAGAATTTTGAAACTATACTTGTAACTCAGACAGATTGGCTAATATTATGTTAAAGAAAAGAAAATAACCCAAATCATAACAGATTTGGAAGAGGAAGACATTGGAAAAACAGTTTGAATGAAAATTTCCAAACCAAAATAAGGTAGTGTTCAAATTCATCAAAACTAAAAAACTAAACAATATAACTACAAAAAAACAACGACAAAAAGAATCCACTGCTGTAAACTTCCAAAATTAGACAAATAGAAATAAAAATTCTCTCAAAATGAAGCACAAATCATCTAGATCATTTGAGGAATCTTGCTGCATTCGATCAAGTTATACACTCCTAAGGAATGAGGACAAACGAACATATTTGCGCTTTTTTCTTCACCAAATCAACTGAATAAATTTAAATATTAGAAGAGTCATATGAACGGAAAAGTGTAAGAAATTGTCCATTAATCATTCAATGAGAATACACAAACACAAACATGGATGCGGTCAACCCCCTCCCTTCAAAATCTAAGGCCTAGATATCAAAAATGTTCTCATTACATCAAAAACTAAAACTGCACTTCCATGCTCACATAAGAATAACAATACATTAGCGCGCCTCCAGAGTAACCATATAAACATTATAATTAGAGCTCTGAAGTTAGATTACCTAATATTTGCAGAAAAAATGATGGCCGTGTTCAATCTTTCAATCAATTCCTACAAAGAAAAAACAATGAGGTGAATTGATCATACCACAAACCTCTTGAAGGAATGAATTGTGATAAGCCAAATTGTCACAAGAAAATTCACATCGCCAAATCTATTCTTCAGCCGTTACTGAATTTTCTGAAACAAATCAATTCACCAGTCAATCTCTTTCAACACTGGTGAAAGCATTTACTTGTCAACAGAAAGTCCAAACCAAAGATGCTAGGCATGGTGGATTCCATTCATTATTCCGGGCATAGTTTTTCCGGAACTTTTAGCAGCCTTTATCCGTGATATAAGATCTTCTCCTTGACTACTCAATCCATTTCTGCCAACCAATTTAGTTCCTAAACTGCTGGACAACAAACTCAAACGCTTTTCATCTCCATCTATCACAGCAAGCTCTAAAACAAGTTTTTTTGAAATCAAGCCATAAAGAAAAACTGAATCTGACCCCAACTTTCTCTCGCTGCTTCTCACTCTTACCAATGAAGTAGAATCTGGACTCCCTGGAGTTGGATCATGAAGTACTGAAAATTGACCAAATGATAGATCTGGAGACTTGAACAAATCATCCAAATCCAAACCTTCTTCCACGGCTTTATCTTCTGTCTGAACCACAGACCTTCTTCCAGCAATCCTGCATATGTTAGCCGCCTCTCTCAAACCACTGAGGAGAGCTCCGTGCATTGTGGCGGGATATCTCCGGTTTGTTGCCTCCCCCGCAAAGAACACCCTCCCATTGCCAATGTTCTCTGCCAAAAAATCATAATCGTCACCGGAAGATCCCACAGCCACATAAGAATACGATCCAAATGTGAATTTATCTTCCCCCCAACGTGTACAAACAACCTGTAATGGATCAGGAACCTGGATCCCCTTGGGAGTGAAGATATCACGAAGAACACTAAGTGCCCGTTCAACTGCCTCCTTGGGGGGAGCCTTCTCAAAAGTAATAGCCGATTCACCTGCAACGAGAGCAACCAGAAGAGGGCCGCCAGAGACTGAAGAATAGCTATAGAAGAGAAAAAACTCTCCCCTTTGACATGAATTCCTGGCCAAATGCCCAAAAGTGTCAATTGCACCGCCCCAAAAATCATAGGGGAACAACATTGCTACCTTATTCAGTAAACCGAAGCCTAATCTATCAATCGCTTCCTGCTTCCTTGGTGGAAGAGAGGGCACAAATTCAAACAAAACAAAGAAAAATACACACATAACATAACTACATAATATACAAGACAGTTTAACAGATATTCCAGTTTTATGAAGATGGAGCGCAGATACATATCGTGCCTTTAACCATGTTTTTGTGAAGATGGAGCGCAGATATTGCAGTCAGAATAGTGTGATATTCTAAATTTAAAATGATACCTAAACAATGAAGATATTCCAGTCCAACCACTACTTCAGCAGCATAAAACCTGGAAAGATAGGAATTTATCAGTTTATAACTAAATTGGAATAATAACTATGCAATTTTTATGAAAAATCTCTCATCTTACAGCAAGACTTGGTGTTATTGTGGCTTAGAGCAAAGATATGACATATTTGTTATGCCATTTTGATATGTATATGCACTGTAGTAACCAATTAGTATGCTAAGAATTTGAGCTCAAAACATTACCAAAATATACTTCCTGGACAGATGTCGGATCTACATTTGCTCTTCTTAAAGCACCTAAGAATTTCAACATAGTTTTGGTAAGAAAAAAAAATCCAACTCACTCTCAATAGCAATTGATCCAAGTTTTGTAGCTGGTAAAGAAGACAAGGCACCAAGGAAGCAGAATAATGATTATATAAGCAGAATAATGATTATAAGCAGTTAATGTTCTTGATCTGATATAAGCAGTTAATGAAATAATATCCAAAGAGAACAACAACATATAATAACATCCAAAAAGAACTAAATAAGTTGCCCATAAATAATCAGTCATCAAGTCCTCCAAAGAAATAATATCCGTAATAACTTGAACATCAAAAAATCTTCATAGTCCATCATTGACCTCCTCATTTGCCTCCAAAATATTAAGAAATTTCTGCACAAAATAAATAATAAATATAATATTATAATACTAAAATTATACGAAGATGTATAACACTATATATACCTCGCCAATATTTGGAACATGTGTGGAAGTAGAAGAATGTGCACGTGGTACACCCACAATCTTTTGTGCACTATTAGCGTCACCGGGAGGTGAGCCCACCATATCGTCCAATGATTCTATATCAATTCCAGTTGGGTTGCTTTGTTGCAACATAGTCTTGAGCACACCTTTTAAGTTGTTTAGTGAATTTTGCATATTATGCATTTTCTCGTTCAACAAAAGCACCTCTTCATTATGTATTTTCCTCAAGGAAGCAATCTCTTCCTTTCGCTTCAAAGATGTTTTTGTAACACCTTTCCCAAAACAGCGCATTGATCCAGAATGTTCTTTCCCAAACACAGCTTGAAATGATTCTGCATTTATTTCCTCGCTGCTTGTAATAATATCCTGAAGTTGAGACTAATAAAAATTTGAAATAAGGTTAACTTAAATAATGAGAAACTAATACAAACTATATTTTACTTTGTAATATTTTTTAACTTACAATTGCAGTATTAGTCTCCAAGTCCAGCTCCTTCCCCTTATTGCCTTTTCGAGTTTCAATAAAAATTTCTGCTTGAGTGGGATCTCTATTTTCCTTTGAACGCTACAAATGCATAGAAATATGTAAATATTATTTGAAGTAATAAAATTCAATTAAAGAGCCGTATACCATTCTTTCGCGAATTATGGCAAATGTTTTGGGTCCCATTCGATGCCTCCACTTTTGTCTTGCTCGACTTTGAGTATTCCTTTCACTGATTGACTACACATTTGATTAAAAATATCAAAATAAATATATAGTGGCAAGATAATTAGCAAAATAGAACTTTTAATCTTACTTGTATATTTTCCAAACTCCAAAAATGGCAAAGCTTTTTAAATTGAGACTCTGGCAGCTTTGCAGGACGATTTTTGAGTCGTTCAGTCATATTGGAATAATTCAGAAAATGATTCTTCTTAATAAAGTGTTTATATCGTCGCCAAGCATCTCTAACTGTAATCTTAACCCAATTATTTGCTTCATCTGGCAAAATAAACTTCGACTACAAAGTCCAAAATAAAAGTGAGTGTTTAAATCATGTAATTTCAATTAAGTAAAAATAGTGGCAAGATAAATGAATGCATGTAATTATACCTTGGTATAATTCCATATACGCTCTATGTTTTCATTTGGCATGGCTTTCCAGCTTGTGTAAATCAAAGGGCAGAAAGATGAGTTTCTAGCCAATGTGCCTAAGAATAGACTTAGGTCAGATACGACACAATCAGTAGGCCCTACAGGCTGGCCATCTTCATTTACTGTCACTTCTTCACGCTCCTCCAAAGTTCTTGCATGAATGTTTTTGCACATTGTTTTCCCACGAGCTTTTTTTATCGTTATTCCTATTAACAGTGTATGTACATTCACAAGATTCAATATGAAGTAAATACAAGAGAATTAACCCTAAAAAAAAGAAAATTTATATATACCAGCCTCTTTGTTCGGTTGTGCAACTAACCCTTCTTGACTAATATCTTTATAAACTTGAGGCGACTCAGTTCTCCCAATAGATTGTTCCTGGATTTGATTCACTTTAATTACTAGAGCATTTAGATTTCCTCGTTCATGAGAAGGCTCATGAACTTCAACTATCTCATCAATCAACATTGATGGACATCTTTTGTTCCTCTTTACCTTGTCTTGGAGACTTTCCTCTAGGATATTGCATTTACAAGATTCAATATTAAGTAAATATAAAGAGAATTAACTCGCAAAACAAAACAAAAAAAATACATACCAGCTTCTTGGTTTGGTTGTGCAACTAGCCCTTTTTGACAATTTACTTTATCAACATGAGGCGACTCAGTTCTCCCAATAGATTGTCCTTTGATTTGATTCACTATTACTGGAGCATTTAGATTGCCTCGTTCATGAGAAGGCTCATGAACTTCAACTACCTCATCAATCAACTTTGATGGACTTCTCTTGGTCCTCTTTACCTTATCTTGTAGACTTACCACTATGATATTGCATTCAAAAGATTCAATAATATGAAGTAAATACAAAGAGAATTCACCCTCAAATTTTTTTTTTATACATACCAGCTTCTTTGTTTGGTTGTGCAATTAGCCCTTCTTGTCTACTTTTTGGTGTATTACCTCGTAGACTTTTATGTAAAACATCAGCCTTCTCCTGCTTAATTTGACGAAATTTCCTTGCCAACTCAACACTAGACCTTGCTTGGATAGGTAAATCAAAACCACCTACTCTTTCCAATCGTTTACCATTCCTTGCAAACTCCGTTGCTTTCTTCATTCCTGTAGAACAAAACTACAATGTGTAATAAATAGAACAAAACAATTTACTTTTATGTAATGCATTACCAAATTTAGAATAAACAAAACAAGACTAATTTACAAATAAGTAAAAGCGTGAATATTACCTAATTTGTATTATCACTAGAAGTAGAAGAAGTATCACTTTCATTCTCACTTTCAAAAATAGCCCCATCATCGACTCCCACGTGTTGAACATGAATTTCAGATAAGGGCAATTCAATAATATCATCTGGTACATCTTCCCTAGCCAAATCCACTTCAAAATCAACCTCTGGTATATCAATATTAATTGAAATTCCAGGTACTTCTTGGGTATTTGAATTTGCATTATCTCCCATCTCAAATGAGTCCCTTGGAAGTACTTTCAAAACATAGTGTTTATTTTTATTAAAAGAATCTCCAACATAAAAGCATTGTTGCACTTGAGATGCTAGAACATATGGATCATTCTTGTAACATTCTTTATTAAAATAAACACATGACATTCCGTACTTGTCTTCTTCCGCCTCAAACCACACACATTTGAATAAAACATAATTCAAATGTCCATAATAATCCAACTCTATGATATTGGTTATTGCGCCATAATATGTCACACAATTTTTTTCAGGATTTTCATCCATAACACTTTTAAAGCTTGGAGTTACAGCTTCCAAAGTGACACCACTGTTCTGAGTTTTTCGCCTTGCATCACGTTTTCTTGTATGAAATCTATATCCATTAATAATATACCCAGAGTACTTTTTTGCAACATTATTTGGGCCTCGAGATAACTCCTTTATCCAACCAGAAACATCATCATACAAGGCACGAGTTTCAAACCACTGAATGAAATCATCTCTTTGATTTTTACTAGTGCTCCATGAACTTCTTTTTTTACATTTTTGAAGATAAAGCTCATGTTCCCTAAAAAAAAAATTCAATTTTTAACCAAAAAGTATTTTTATTTATTGAGAAAATAAACAATTGAAGGAATTAAATGATATTACCTTATGTATTCTTCAACCCCATCAGAATTAAATAAAATGTAACCATGTGCTTGATTTTGAGACTTTTGATCAAGAGAAAAGAGAATCCTTGCCCCAATAGAATAGCCAGTGTTTGGAAATTCACAATTATTCCGTGACATTCTATTCATCCGTGTATCTGCATCACTAGATAAGTATCTTGAACAAAATGTCAAAGACTCCTTCGCCAAATATGCTTCAGCAATAGAGCCTTCTGGGCGACTCTTATTACGAACAAATGATTTTAATTCACCTAAATATCTTTCCATATAATACATCCATCGAAACTGAACTGGTCCACCTAATCTAACTTCATTTGCAAGGTGGATCGGTAAATGGACCATTATGTCAAAGAAACTAGGAGGAAAGATCCTCTCAAGCTGACAAAGCGTTTCAGTGATCTCTACTTCCAAATGATCTAAAGTTTTCAGCTCAATAACTTTTTGACATAAACAACGAAAGAAGGAACACAACCTAATCAAAGGAATTGCAACTTGATTAGGAATTACACCTCTGATTGCTATTTGTAGCAAAAAATGTAGTATAATATGAGCATCATGACTTTTGTACCCCGAAATTTTTCCTTCTTCAACATGCACGCATCGCGAAATATTAGAGGCCATACCATCAGGAAATTTGACATCCTTTAAAACACCACAAAAAATAGATTTCTCTTGTTTTGTTAGGGAGAAACAAGCCTTCGGGAGTTGAGTTTTTTTGCCATCACTTGTTGCCTTCAAATGAAGCTTCTTTCTTATCCTCATATCTTGTAGGTCCAAACGAGCATTTGCATGATCCTTTTTTTTCCCTTCAATCTCTAGAAGGGTCCCAATTATATTATCACATATGTTCTTCTCAATGTGCATAACATCAAAATTGTGACGTAAAGTAGTATCCTTCCAATATGGCAATTGCCAAAAGATGGATTTTTTTTTCCATGGGCCAAGTTTTTTTTTCTTATCAATCTTTGTGAATACGTCAGGAAAGTCTTGTAAATCTTCCAAAATTCTTTTTGAACTTAGCATAGAAGGTGCATGTCTATATTCTGTCTTTCCATTAAAAGAAGTTTTATCTGATCGCCACTTATGATTCGAGTCCAAAAAGGTCCGATGGCCCATATAGCACATCTTTCGACTATGTTTCAAATAAGTAGATGACGTTTCGTAATTACAAGCAGGACATGCTAACCTTCCTTTTGTGCTCCAACCAGATAACATGGCATATGCAGGGTAGTCACTAACTGTCCACAAAAGTGCAGCGCGCATCACAAATGTTTGATTTTTGGAAACATCGTATGCTTCTACCCCAACATCCCACAATATTTTTAGCTCCTCAATAAGTGGTTGAAGGAAGACATCAATAGCATTTCCAGGTGAACGCGGTCCAGGAATAAGTAAAGACATCATGAAATTTTCTGGCTTCAAGCACAAATTTGGAGGATAATTATATATTGTTAATACCACAGGCCATGTACTATGTGATAGACTCATGCTGCCAAATGGATTAAACCCATCACTTGCCAATCCAAGTCTTATATTACGAGCTTCAAGAGAAAAATCTGGGTGATTCACATCAAAATCTTTCCATGCTTGTCCATCAGCAGGATGTCTTAACTTACAATCCTTGGAACGCTCTTCTGCATGCCACCTCATTGATTCAGCAATCTTTGAACATGTATAGAGTCTTTTTAGTCTTGGAATGAGTGGAAAATGTCTTAGCACCTTTGCAGAAATTTTATGAGTTTTCTTAAATACCTCGGACTCACCATTCACTTTGGGATATATAATCCAACGAGATTCACCACAAATATGGCATTTTTCATCTTTCTCATGCTCTTTCCAAAATAACATGCAATTATTTGGACAAGCGTCAATCTTCTTATAATCTAAGCCGAGGTCGCATATCATAGATTTTGTTTTATTGAAAGAGACGGGATGTTCAAGTCGGGAATAGCCTCTTTCAATAACTCTAGGAGAGATGTAAACGAAGCATTGCTCCATCCATGAAGACACTTCAATAAATATAGCCTAATAGTAAAAGATAATGTAGAGAATTTTTGACAACCCGGATATAATTCCTGATTTGCTTTCTCAACAAGTTTATAAAACTTCTTTGCATCTTCATTTAGGCCTTCATGTACTCCATCTTCTTGAACTGTATCTTTAAATGTCTCAGACAATAAGCCGTCAATATCATCAGAAGAGACATTAACATTAGTGTCTTGATCAAGATCCATATGTTTAATCTCCTCCCCATGATAAATCCAATCTTTATAGCCTGTTACAAAACCCTTACTTATCAAATGGTCAAACACTGTGTCTCTTCTACCCCATACATCATTGCAACAGGTAGCGCATGGACATAAAATCTCTTCTCCTTCGTACAACCCTTTGCTGAATGCAACATCCAAGAAATAATTAACACCATTAATATAATCTTCGCCGTAGCGAGGCAAATTAATCCACTCTTTTCTCATCATCTTTTGTTTTCGAACCTTGAATAATGACAATACCTACACGTGCACAAACAAAAAAAACAAATACAAATTACATTCTAACACACACCGTCAAAGTAACACACAATCCCATGTATATCATAGAAAAACAACCCACAAATGTTCTTATGAATTAAGAGAAAATTTGAAATTTACACAAGTTTAGGTATACCTATGGTCCAGAAAAAGCTCCACAAAAGCCCCACAAAAACCTCTACAAAACACTCAGAACACTAGTTCTTGTAATGTTTTTGCCTTGCTTGAAATTGAATTGTGTGTGTGTGTAATACAGCTTCTTTAATAATGTATATATAATTGTTGTCAATGATTTCCTGAAGGCACTAATTTGGTTCAGTTTTTTTTGTCATGCAAAAATTCAAAATTTTTCATCAAATTTATTTATAGATTGCTTGAGAAACCATAAATCATTTGATTAGAAGTCTCATAAAACTTACCAAACCCTAGAATGCATAGAAACTAATTATAAGCTCAACATGTATAAATCACAAATTCAAAGGCCACATTAGAATTTAATGCATGATGTTTTATGTTTTAAGAAAATGGATATCATCGATTTATCATGCACGACCCATTTTCACGAGATCGTTGAGCAGATAGAATCTCGTTGTATCTTTACAAAATCTACGGCAACATGATAAGGAAGCGAGCTTTCTTCAAGCTTTTATCCTTTCATCTTGTACTTGTTTTTTTTCTCTTCTCTGCATTTCTTCTATGGCTCCGTAGGGATTGGTCACTCCATGGTTAGATCTTATCTAAATAGAGGATACAAAAGAGGAAGAAAAAACTTCTAACCTAACATGTTCAGCGAAATAGGTCGACAAAGCGGCGGCGAAATGGGGTTGTAAATAGAGGAGGAAGATTGAAGATGGTGTAGAAAAGGAAATAGAGGAAAAAGGAAGAAGATCTTACCTCCGGGTTGATGAGATGACGAGATCAGAGCAGCTTGCTTGCAGGTTTCGACGAGGAGGAAGAAGAGTCGCGGCGGGCTTCAGCGAGGAACCGAGCGAAGAAATGATCCAGAAGCGAAAGAGCCGGACCCCTAAATCAGAAAACCGAGGATAATAAAAACATTGGAATCCGCCGGCGATTTTTAGGTGTGTTAAAATAATTTTTGGATGAATTGAAAATATTAGGCAACACTTTTAAGTGTGTCTAAATTATTTTTTAAAAGGCCAACAAATTATAATTGTTGTCTAAAGTGAATCGTCAATAGCAACATTTCCAATTTGTTCCCTATGAGGGTTCAGGGCACATTTATTGAATGTTGCAAAAAAAGTGTTGTCCAAACATGATAATCTATTACTACACTTACAAACTGTTCTCTATGAAGCTTTAGACAACAATTTTGTAAATGTTGTCGGGCAGTTGTTGCTAAAGACCAAAAATGTTGTAGTGATAGGAAAGTTCCTAGACCATCTACTCACCCCCATGAGGGTGGAGCCCAACCCTGACAAGGTGAAGGCCATAATAGAGTTGGAGTCACCACGTAACACCAAAGAGGTTCAGTGCTTGACAAGGAAGCTTGTCAGGATGAGTAGGTTTCTCTCCCGAGCAGGGGAGAAGTGCTCACCCTTCTTCAAGGTGCTGTGAGGGAACCAAAAATTTGAGTGGACAAAAGAGTGAAAAGTGGCTTTCCAGGCATTAATGAGTCAGGTCTCCCAAGCACCACTACTTCAGGGACCAAAGGAAGGGGAGGATCTGACTTTGTACCTGGGAGTGGGGGTTGAGGTCATGAGCTCCGTCCTAGTCAGGGAATAGGGAAAGAAGTAGTTGCCCGTCTATTATGTTAGAAAGATCTTGAAAAAGGAAGAGCTTCGTTACCCAATCCTAGAGAAGCTGGCTTTCTCTTTTCATATCCCAGCCAGAAAGCTCATGCCATACATTCAAGCGCACACGATCAAGGTGGTGATGAACCATCCTCTTCGCAAGATCTTCAAAGGGGTGGAGCACTCGGGATGGTTCGCCAAATGGTCCATCAAGCTGAGTGAGTTTGACATATATTTTGTACCATGGCTCTCAATCAAGGCATAGGCGGTAGCCGACTTCTTGTCCAACTATGTCGTTGAGATAGAGGGCGAGAGGCCACTACAGTAGGTTGCTTGGAAGATGCTGGTCAATCGAGCATTGAGGAAGTATTGTCTAAGGGGCGGGGTAGTATTGGTAAGCCCTTAGGGGATAGAGCAGGTCGTGGTCCTGCATTTCACGGTCACTAATAACTAGGCAAAATATGAGGCCATGATAGCAGGGTTGCACCTGGCCAAAGAGCTGGGGGTGCAGGACATGGAGGTGTTCACTGAATCGTTGGTGGTGACATCAAAAATCAAGGGTGAGTACGAGCTGAGAGAGTCTACCCTCATGAAGTACTTAACCAAGGTGAAGGGGATCATCAGCGGGTTTCAAGCGTTTTCAATTTGACATATTCCCTGAGAGGAGAATGCTACAGCCGACCGGTTAGCCAAGTTCGAAACTAGGGCTAGAGGTACTTTGACAGAATGGTTTCACCTGGCAGTCGAGTTGGGTGAATTGATGAAGTTGTATCGGTGCCCCTCATGGGTAGACCCCTTCATAACTTTCTTAACCACAGAAAAACTCCCAGAGGAGGTCAGGGACGAAAAGCACTTCTGGCACAGATCGGCTTACTACCTGATGTACAAAGGAGTGTTACACCAGAAGACACATTTGGGGCACTTAGACTGGTGTGTGATAGAGGAAGAAGTCCCGAAAATTCTGGAAGAGGTTCACTCCGGCGAATGCAGCAACCATTCGCGAGGTAAGAACTTAGAGGAGAGGGTAGTTCGACAAGGGTACATCTAGCTAACCCTAGGAAAGGATGCGACAGAATTTGCAAGGAAATGTCAAAAGTGTCAGATGTATGCTCCACTCCAACTTTTGCCCGCCCGGAGGCTTAGGAGCATCGCGATGCCCTGGCCCTTCGTCATCTAGGAGATGGAATTGGTTGGACCTTTTCCCTAGGTAAGTGTGCAGAGGAGGTTTCTCTTAGTCATGATTGACTACTTCTCAAAGTGGCCGGAAGTAAAGGCGCTGGCCAAGGTGACCACCCAGGTGATCCGTAATTTTGTATGGGAAGAGATCATATACCGGCTTGGGCTCCCACATACAATAGTTACTAACAATGGACCCATGTTTGCCAGTGAGGAGTTC
This sequence comes from Platanthera zijinensis, assembly GCA_039513925.1. Classification (NCBI taxonomy): domain Eukaryota; kingdom Viridiplantae; phylum Streptophyta; class Magnoliopsida; order Asparagales; family Orchidaceae; genus Platanthera; species Platanthera zijinensis. The sequence continues at coordinate 38,487,468 of CM077079.1, read as the reverse complement.
ATCAGCTTCTACACTCAGCTGGGGATAGACCTCAAATTTGCCTCCATCCACCACCCTCGGAGAGGCGGGAAGGTGGAGGAGGCAAACAAGATCATTGTGAATTTGTTTAAAAAGAAGGTGGAGAACCTGAGATGAAGTTGTGCAGAACAGATTCCCTCGGTGTTATGGGATTTGAGGATGGCCCCAAACACGACCACCAAAGAGACCCCCTTTAAACTTTCTCATGGTTGTGAAGCTGCTCTGCCCGCTGAGTTTGAGGTTAGATTGTCGCGAGTAATAGCAGCCAAATAAAGCGATGAGGAATGAAGGATAGAAAATGAAGGGGGCTATGGATCTCGATGGATCTAATTGAGGAACTCCGCGATACGGCCACTGTCAGGCAAGAAGAGATCAAGTGACGGGTTGCCAAGTACTCTGACAAGCATGTTAGGATCAAGCAGTTCATAGAGGGGGATCTGGTCTTAAAAAAGGTGGATGCCACAGGGAGATCAACAATAGTACGGAATCTTCATCCAAATTGGGAAGGTTCATACATCATTATGGAAGCACTAAAGTCAGGGGGATATCACCTCCAAAATGTGGAAGGGGAGACCCTAAGTTACACCTTGAGTGGTGATGATTTGAAGCGCTTATACCCTTGAGCCTTATTTGTAAAATATTATCTGTTTTTATTATTAATTCTCTTGTGTCTCAAGATCTTTGACAAATGAACCGCGTGAGTGAATAAAGAGATTGAAATGATGACCCCGAGAAGACCCTGCTGACGAAGCTCTCATTAGCTGGCAGGGCTGAAAGTCACTCGATGGTAGTTGAAAATGATGACCCCGGGAAGATCCCACTAACCAGGATCTCATTAGCTGGGAGGGCTGGAAGTCACTCAGTGGTTGTTGGAAATATTGATCCCGAGAAGATCCCGCTGACCAGGCTCTCATTAGCTGGCAGGGCTGGAAGTCACTCGGTGGTAGTTCGAAATTTTGACCCCGAGAAGATCCTACTGACCAGGCTCTCATTAGCTGACAGGGCTGGAAGTCAATCGGTGGTAGTTGGAAAAGTTGACCCTGAGAAAATCCCGTTGACCAGACTCTCATTAGCTAGCAGGGCTAGAAGTCACTCGATTGTAGTTGTAAATGATGTCCCTGAGAAGATCTCGCTGACCAGGCTCTCATTAGCTAACAGGGCTGGAAGTCACTCGGTGGTAGTTGGAAATGATGACCCCGAGAAGATCCCGCTGACCAGGCTCTCATTAGTTAGCAAGGCTGGAAGTCGCTCGGTGGCAATTGGAAATGTTGACCCCGAAAAGATCCTGCTGACCAAGCTCTCATTTATTGGCAGGGCTGGAAGTCACTCGGTGGTAGTTGGAATTGATGACCTCGAGAAGTTCCCGCTGACCAGGCTCTTATAGCTGGCAAGGCTAGAAGTCACTTAGTGGTAGTTGGAAATGATGACCCCGAGAAGATCCCGCTGACCAAGCTCTCATTAGTTGGCAGGGCTGGAAGTCACTCGGTTGTAGTTGGAAATGTTGATCCTGAGAAGATCCCGTTGACCAGGCTCTCATTAGCTTGCAGGGATGGAATTCACTCGGTGGTAGTTAAAAATATTGACCCCGAGAAGATCCCACTGTCAGGCTCTCACCTTGCTGACAGGGCTAGAAGGCCAACGGTGGAGGTCAGGAAGTATCTTGGAGCTAAGTCCCAAGCTTATCCCACTATCAGGATCTCACATAACTTGCAGGTTTGGGAGGCGCTTAGTGGACGAGGTGAAGCATTTTTGGAAGGGGAATGTCCGAGGAGAATGACACTTATTAAGAGTATGGCAGGCGGGACTTGTCTGCGCGAGCGGGGCCTGCATAACATAAAGACCCGTTTGGCAAGACCCACTCGGTAGGCCCGCCGTCAGACTCATACCAGACTCAGTCCGCGAATGCAAGGCCATTATGGTCACCCCTTAAGAGCCTAAGGCAGATGTGAATGTGCAAAGCTTAGGTCAGGCTTTCTCTAAAAACTCTCTTCGAGGCGGGAGCGATCCGGTCGCAACCTATGAACTAATATTTGGCGACGAGTGAATGTTTGGGAGCATTTGCGAATGACAAGAAACAAAAACTAAAAACTAAAAATAATGGCTGTTTTGCCAGAAATATGAATAAATTAGAAAATTTACATTTACATCCCAAAAGTATTCTTAAGATAAGGGGTCTCGCCCATGGCATGAATGACTTATAAAAACAGAATACAAAGTCAAAGAACAAAAAGAAAAGCAGGAAGCCTTTAGGAGGAGGAGTCGGGCTTCTCGCTGGAGGATCCCCTGCTCCCACAGAGAGATGAGTCGACATCATTCTTACATTGAGGATCGTCCTCATCAATGGGCGCGTCAATGGGAGTGAACAGCTAGGTGAGAATGATGTGCATCGTGAGCTTCTCGTCACCCTCCTTTAGAAGCTCGACCTCTCGCAACACCTCGATCACGTGCTTGGCCTCCCCCTGGGCATTCTCCTGCATCATCACCTTAATCTCATAGTTGGTATACTGATGTCGTTTGACCTTTTTGCCAAGAGGTGGAGGGACAAGAGTTTCTCGCATGCTCTTGTTTTTGGCATTCAAACCTGTGACCTCGCGCTCAAGGCTAGCCACCCTCACGCACAGCAGTTCGGCATTCGCGAAGTTCTGTGGAAAGGGAATTTAAAAGAGTTAGTATAAAGTAAAGCGAGAGTGCGGAAGACTAATGAAGTTTCACTCACCCCTTGCACTGGGTGGCTTGCGAGAAGTGCCTCAGAGGCCTCTAGCTAGTGCTTCAGGGAGGCAACCTCAATTAAGGCGAGATCCCATGACTTCTAAACATCACCCAGGTTCTAGTTGAGATTGAGTTTTCGGTGCAATGACATGTGCGCGAGCTCAAGGGCGCTCAGCTGGCCATGTGCTGTCTCATACACGAGGTTCCGAGTCAAATCATTGTCGAAGATACTACCATCCTCTCGGTTGTACAGCCCGAAGGAGAATTTAAAGGCATTGCCTTAGGTGGAATCTGCTCTATCCATGAGGGGAGGAGCATTGAGATGGAGGCCCGGTTGGCCTGGTGGTCCCATTGAAGTAGGGGCTGGACTGCCTCATCCATGTACTTCTCACCGATACCAAAATTCCGGTTCCCTCTCGGCACTGGTCCTACGGGAGCCTTTTTTGTCACAGTGGTGATCTTTGTGGCAGTGCTCGTCATATCCGTCACTGCCGGGGTCTTGGAAGGGGCTTCGACGGCATTCTTGCCCTTAGCTAGCGTTGACATTTTGGCTTTCTTAGAATATGTTGGGGGAGGAGAGTCCGGCTTCCCCTTCGGGGCACTCGGCTGGGATGAGGTACTCGACTCCTCCCTGCACGCGGCAGGCGCAAATTACACGAGTGACAATCCGTGAGTGAGAACCTCAGCTTCTTTATTAGGCTGGTGGAGGGGGACCTCTCATTCACTCGTGCATATAATAAGAGTGAACTTTATAATTCCAAGGAGGGAATTTAAAAGCCTAGGTGGCATAATGTTACCATCTCATGCGAGAATGGGCAGGAGGGAGCCAAGGTTCCGACACAAGAACTTGATGTCGAAATTCTTTATGTTAAAGAAAGCGTGCAAGGCGGTCTCGTTTCCCCCAGGTGCGGTAGGCTTGTAAGTCGCCTCGTTATAATGAAGAGGCGAGAGAGGAACGTTGCCAAAGTTCCCCGACATGAAGATCAACTTCTGGGGCCAGTAATGGTTCTTGTTTGAGAGACCATTGGTCTTGATCGTCCGGCCCGAGAAGAAGACGATCCCGCTCTTGGACCTGAAGTTGAATAGCTTTCGGAAGACCGAGAGGTTGAACTCGATCTGCTCCTCTCACATGTAGCAGGCGAATGCTACCAAGATGGCGACCGAATTAGGGATGAGCTAAGCGTGAATGATCTCAAAATGCCGGAGGGTCTGGCGCACCTCCGGCCATAGGGGGAGGCAGAATCTCACCTCGAAGTTTTCAAGGGGTTGGCGAGATCCCCCTTCGGCAAGAAGTTAATCTTGTCAGAGCTACTAGGATGGCGCGCAACGAACCCTTGTGACACGTAGTTGGCTACGGTAGAGAGATATTCTTCCTCGGTCAACTTACAGGTGGGAATTCATGATCTACTAAGCCATGCGCACACCTAGTTTGTCATCGGTCTCTCCTGGCATCTCGTTAGAATGTGGAGGTGAATGAGGTTACGTAGGTGTGAGGCTTTGATGTCGCGAGTGCACAAGGAAGAAGATGATTACTCAGAATCAAAATGATAGTAAATACAGTAAATGATGGGTCTATTTATAGAAAAATTAGGCCATTTCGTGGTTTCCTAGGCGTCGGGGTGCGGATAGTAGTCCCATCTTCCTGATGCCTCATAATCCATTCAGCCTTCCCACCACCCCATCCACCTGCGAATGGAGAATGCCTCCAGGAAAGACCCTAGGTAAGTAGAAAGCACAGTGGGACTGGTATAAAGAAAGAAAATATATATATATATACATACATAGACACAACGAGGGAGTTTGGCATTCAATAAGAAGTCAAGTATTGTGCAAAACAAGAACGTTATTTAAAGAATGAAAAGGCCACTCGACCGGAGAAAGCGTGCCTAAGTGTTTCTTTATTACAAAACAGAAAGGGGTACATTTTGAAGAAAGGCAAGCGGAAGACTGGGGTGAGAGGTGGCGAGAGTTGACGAACTTAATACTGGATCTATTGCCAGCATCCCCGACCTCTCCTCCCCAACCTCAGAGGCACTTGTTGATAATAGTACATGCTCACGGCGGTCAGCTTCTAGTGGACCAAGCGTATCTGATCCCTCACTCTCGCGATGTGCCTTCCGGGAGAGTTCTCTTCGCACCCACCTCTTTGATGCTCCATCTCCCCGATGAGGTGAAAGTAGTTCCTCTCAAGAGCACTCCATCGGAGCTCAGTGGCTGCTCGGTGTTCATCTGCACGATCAGAGGCTTCTTGCTATGGACAGATGACTTTTCCTAGGACTTCAACCAGCCGCTCCATCATTAAATCAGTATCGCGAGGGTCATCGAGAAAGTCTACAAGCTTACTGGGAGATGGGGGTGGTGATAGCTCTTCATCATCATCAAGGTAAGTCACCGAGACCCCCCGATAACCTGGCAAGGAGGTTCAACCTTTAATAAAATTGATTTCGAGCTAAAAGAGGAAATGCGTTCTTATTTACCTAGCACAGGGACGACGCCTTCGCCCGATTATTGGCGGGAAAGGCTAGGTCTACCTTCGAAGAGAATCTCGGGGAAGGATTGGCATAATTTTCACCATCGCGGACAGAACCCCGTTCATCCCAAGGGATGGATCTCGGCTGGTTGGGAGGTGTCAGATACCTTTTTGGCTGAAGGTCGGGAACCTGATGCGAGATCATATGGGTTCTCGGCTGCCGGGATCTTCGGCGCTTGACTAACCAGGCCCATAGTCCTGAAGGGGGAAGCTGTAATGAATAATGTGAGTAGGGCGAACTGAAGAGGATGAGAAGATAGCAAGTTGATTACCATGAACGAGTGGGGGTTCGATAGGAGAAACTTAAGGAGCAGGCTCCTGGACTAGCTGTTCATTCCCATCAGAGGGCCGAAATGACTCGACATTCATCAGGAGGACCTCAACATCCCTTTTCATTAGTGGATCCTGCGAAAGGACCAATTTCTCAATATCACAGACCTTTTTAGGTTATCGATAGGGTGGAGGTGAGTAAAATACCCCAGCAGGATGACAAGGTTCTCGCGGTAAGGGGTCGGGGTCAAAGAGGCAGACTCATCTACCGTGAGGTTCCATCGAATTGTCTTAGCCCTTCTAGACCGATATGGAGACTCTGCGGATCTCTTGGACCTGAGCCAAGGAGCGTAGCTTGACATTTTGTAATTGGTTTCGATTGTGCGATGGTGAGACGGTCCAATAGATCTTGCGAAAGCGGCTTCGAGGTCAGTTTGTTGAACATCGTCGGAGCGATAGAAGCTCAGGGGATGAACATTGGATGAGCAGATGATACCATGTAAGGTCAGGTCCTAGGAAATATATAGAGCCATAGAGGGACCCACCAAAGATTCTTTTTCAGGTCAGCAAGCACTCTCTGAATACTAGGGGTTAGACTCTTCTTTCCGAGCGTAAGACTAGCTCAAAAAGAGCGGAGATTATGCACAACCCCATATTCGCAGAGTGCCCCCCCGATGAGGCTAGGGACCCTCAGGTCCAAACAGCCCAAAGTAGGCGAGAAGGGTAGGAAGACCCACACTCGCCTAAAGGGAGTAGAGGGCTCCCGTCAGAGTAGGCGGAAAGGTTCTCGCCAGGGCAGGCGGCTGGCATGCGAATCCCCACTCGCCCTATTAAGGAGCAGTGGAGGCAAATGCTCGGCTCACCCCGACATTCGTCTCTTCTGGCATATGGTGCCTTCATGGAAACTCTCCTAGTGGTGGGTTCTAGAGGAAAAATTACCTGGAAGCACTTGGAGGTCTGCAAATAGCCTTTCAGAGTAGTAGAGTTACGCTGTTGGCAGATCCAATTGGTCTGCATATTGAAAAATAGAGCAGCAGAGTTATATTGTTTGCAGAACAGGCTCAGAATTCTATAAATAGACCTTGTGGGCACCTTTGGAGGGGATCCAACTCTTTTGGCTTCTTCCTCCTTAGGTTATTTTGGTCTGGCTGCGTAAGCCCTCCAAGGTGCCCAGCTCAGCTTTAGGCTTGGGAGGGGAAGTGCTCCAGAGATCTTTCGGGTGTGTGGTGGGACCTCCATGTTGTAGTCCAGGGTCAGTTTTCTAATTTTGAGTGGCTGGTAAAGAGCTCAATTTCGGGAGAAGTAGGTGTTAGCTACACTATAGGGTCCGAACTCTCATTGAGGACAAGTTTTTGTGTCAACAACGATATCTTTCATTAATTTAACATAGCTAGACATTTTTTATAGCGATTCAGCAAAAGGGAAGTTTATTAATAATTTCTTAAAAATTTTTATGAATTTCTGAAATTATTGGTCCAGTTTACTTTTCCTTAGTCTTTGAGGAAATGGTGGAGGTGAGTAGATTATTGGATTCTCTTTCTTCTTTATCATTTCAACACTAGGTTCCCCCTTCTTTTCTCCTAATACTTCTACTTCATCTTCTTTTTCATCACCAGTTTGTTTTACATCTTTATCAAGTTCAAAAGGAATAACAATCACAACATCTTCTTCAACCTCATTCTTCTTAGCCAGTTCATTTCTCGGCTCACCTACTAACTCCTTTCTGCTACGCAAGGTGACAGCTTTGCAATGTTGAATGCCCCCTTTAGGATTTGGAGAGGTATTGGTTGGGAGTGTCCCTTGAGGTCTAAGTCTCAATGCATTGGTAATTTGTCCTAGATGAGATTTAATGATACATAATGAACCTTTCAAGATAATAATGCTGGCATCACTCATTTGCATGGACTCAATGAATATCTCATCAGATAATTTCCTTGAAGATCAATGTTGATTATAATTATTGTTTTGATGTGGATGTAAATGATTTGAGTTGAATCCTGAAGGATGAGTTGTTCTTGAATTATTTTTCAATGAAAAGTATGGATGATTATGCAATTTAGGATTATAATAGTTTGAGAATGCATTATTATTATTCTTGTGCCTTTATTGCCCTCCTATGTAGTTAGCCTCCTCATTATGACCAATAAGTTGTTCAACCATTAATGAAGGGTTCATGGTAATTGGAGGGGTAACTATATTATTTATTTGCGGTTTCATTTGGGTTTGATTTAAAGTTAAGGCATCTAACCTCTTATTCATGGAATAGAATAGAGCAGTCATTTGTGCGGCAAAAGAAGTTTATTGTTCTACTTGATACATGCCACCCGTAAATGAATAAGGAACTTGTCGATCAAATGATTGATATTTGTGAAAGTTATCTAGTGTCAACTAACTTCACCTATGGGGGGGGAATAGGTGATTTGCAGTCTTTTGCGGAATAAAAAATAACATGCACAAGAAAACAACCACAACACAGAAAAGCACAAAAGCAATTATAGTGGTTCCCCGATTTGGGTACGTCCACTCTCTCCCTTCGACCTATCTCCCAACAAGGGACCACTCGGTCACTTCACCAAGCGGATTGAAATCCAATCCTCACACTATGGAAGAAACCCTTCCACCCAAAGGAGTCACTACTCCTCCACCACGGGTTGCACCCAACCCTTACAACGAGGAATCACTATTCCTTTACAATAACACGAAAATTAGAATGTATAAAAAATACAAACTTCAAGTATAGAGAACCCGATGTCCCTCTTCGTTCGTTGAAGCATTCTTGATGAAGATGAAGATTCCACGACCGGAGCACTCTCTTGGAGAGGATCTTCCCGAGATCGGCGGCGGCAAATGATTGCGGTGGCGATGCTTTGTAGATCAAAACTTCTTGACGAGTCAAGCAAGGTCTGCCAACGATCTCAATCGGATCGGTCGTCTCAATCGATTAGGAAAGAAGATCTAACTTCATTCTACAAATCGAGAGACAAGGGATCTCGAGAGAGAAGCGTGAGGCGCACTACTTGGCCTCGGTTCTGTCGACGAGCGATCAAAGAAGGTCTCCGATCGGCGGCGACGACAACTTAGCGAGCGGCGACGGTGACGGAAGGAGTTTCGCGATTGGCTAGGTTACTCTCAGCGGCTTCTTTCTTTTTCGTGAAAAGTTACTGTAGATGTTCGAAAATAAGCATGTATATATACCCGAGCCAACCCCGAGGACCGTTGTGGGGTCCACAAGGAAAAACCCTAGGCCCGGTCAAAACAGCGCACAGTTTCTGATCCAGTCTAGCAAACAGAGCAGATTTTCCTAAGGCAAATTCGGCGGGAATCATTGGTGATTCCCGTCGAAATCGGCGAGAATCACTCATGATTCTCGTCGAATTATCCTTGGTAGAGTTTCAGTTTAAAAGCTTGCCATCTGGAGGGAATCGGCGAGTATCAAGACCATTCTCGACGAATCGGCGAGAATGCAAAGTTATTCTCGACGATTCGGAGAGAATCAGTTAATGATTCTCGTCGATTCTGACTTAGCAGAATTCTTGAGGGCAAACTATCAGCCGGATGAAGTTGGCGGGAATCGGCGAGTGATTCTCGACAATTCGGCGAGAATCACTAGTGATTCCCGTCGAATCACTAGTGATTCCCGTCGAATCGGCGAGAATCACTTACTGATTCCCGTCGAATTTTCCTTAGAAGATTTTTCTTCTTTCTTCCCATGACTTGGTCTTTGACCCATCCTTGCTCCTCTGCTCTTGAATTATCTCAACCCTATACTTGAAAATAAGTACACTCCAATAGAGAGAGCACACATGAGTAACCACATTGATCTGCTCAATGAGGGATTACATTGCGCAGACCCGTGTATATTGACCCACTGCACCCTGACATTGGTGTGTACTTAGTATGGAATAGCTGCAAGCACATCTTGAAGAAAATCATCAAATACATTATCTATTCAACTTAGCTTGTTCAGGGGCTTCTTCAAATCAGGTACATTGTAGATATAATACCAAACAATCTCCCCCTATTTAAAGAAGCCTAAACCCTACAAGCTAAGGTGAATAGAACATATGGGAATGAAAATCATAAACTAAGAATTCAGTTGAGAGTGAAATTCATTACCATTTTCCTGAGAGCAAACTTAACGTTGGCAGCCACCTTAGCCTTAGCCGAGAGGGTAATCTCCCCCTTTTAGGCTTCTACAAATCTGGGACTTCACTTGGAGCAACATGCTCCCCCTTAGATCTTGCATCCATGCTCGAGCTTGAGTTCCTTGCTGATGCTCCCCTTGATCCAAGAGCCTTGAGCCTTACAGTCTTCACTCTTCATAGTTCAGCATGCCGAGTTCAGTTTTGAAGAGACTGAACTTGGCCTCGTCTAGGGGCTTTGTGAAGATATCTGCAACCTGCTTATCCGTGGGGACATAGCAGAGAGATATATCTTTGTTTTCCATATGCTCCCGAATGAAGTGATAGCGCACTTCAATATGCTTTGTTCTATTGTGCGACACAGGATTGTTCGCAATTGCTATTGCGCTCGAGGAGTCGCAATACATCGGAACTTCTCTGAACTGCAAGTCATAATCTTTGAGCTGATTTCTGATCCATAGAAGTTATGTGCAACAGCTGCCTGCTGAGATGTACTCAGATTCAGCCGTAGATGTTGCGACACAATTCTGCTTTTTACTGTTCCATAAAATAAGCCTCCTTACGAGGAATTGGCACGTCCCGGAAGTGCTTTTCCTATCATCCCTGCTTCCTGCAAAGTTAGCATCTGAAAAGCCTATCAGCTCGACATCATTGTTTCTTGGGTACCACAAGCCAAGATTTGGTATACCTTTAAGGTATCTAAGAACTCGCTTTGCAGCGACATAATGAGATTCCTTACTGTTCACCTGATATCTGGCACATACGCATGTGGAAAACATAATATCCAGTCTACTTGCAGTAAGGTAGAGTAGTGATCCAATTATGCTTCTGTATTTGGTTTCATCAAAAGGTTTCCCTTTCTCATCCTTATCCAGAGACACAGTGGATCCCATTGGAGTCCTCATAGAGGTTGCATTCTCCATTCCGAATTTCTTGAGGAGTTCATTTATGAACTTCGTCTGAGAGATGAAAATTCCATCCTCAGACTGTTTCACTTGAAGTCCCAAGAAATACTTTAGCTCTCCCTTGCTGCTCATTTCAAACTTTCCTTGCATAAGTTTAGAAAACTTTTTGCAAAGATTGTTGTCCGTAAAGCCGAAAATTATGTCATCGACATAGATTTGCACCAGCAAGATCTTGCCTTTGAGTTCCCTAAGAAGCAATGTCTTATCTATTTTTCCTCTCGAGAACTTGTTCTCAAGAAGAAAACTAGACAGAGTCTCATACCAAGCTCGAGGAGCTTGTTTTAAGCCATATAATGCTTTATTAAGAAAATAAACATGATTAGGGAATGTAGGATTAACAAAACCTAGGGGTTGCGCGACATATACTTCCTCTTTCAATTTTCCATTGAGGAATGCAGATTTCACGTCCATCTGATAGACAGTGAATCCTTTGTGCGAAGCATACGCCAGGAACCATCTGATCGCCTCGAGCCGTGCAACTGGTGCAAAGGTCTGGTCGAAGTCAATCCCCTTCTCCTGTCTGTAACCTTGAGCCACCAGCCTGGCCTTGTTCTTTATGATGACACTATGTTCATCCAGTTTGTTTCTGAAGATCCACTTGGTGCCGATCATATTCTGGTTCTTTGGTCTGGGAATAAGCGTCCAGACGTTGCATCGTTCGAATTGATGCAGTTCATCTTGCATGACCAATATCCATGTTGCATCTTTGTTTGCTTCGTCGAACTTCTTCGGCTCAACCTGTGACAGGAAACTAAGATGCAAAATCTCGTTAATTGTACATCTCCAAGTTCTGACACCGTCACGAGGATCTCCTATGATCTGATCTCTAGGATGATCCCTCACGTGTCGGAGCTCTAGGAGTCTTGTATCTGGAGCTCTGACATCTTCTCGGGCTTCTCCTTCTTCTAGGAGATTTTCTCCATCCTGATCTTCAACTTCTCCAGTTGGCGTTGAGGCGGAGACCTTGACGTACTTGGGAGTTACATCTTTAGCGGTCTCATCGAGACTTAGCTGTTCAAGTCTTGCACCTGCATCTTCAAGAATGCTATTGGAAGAATTGCTGTGAAGCAAGCTTCCTTCATCAAAAACAACATTAATGGACTCCTCTACCACTAGGGTTTTCTTATTGAAGACCCTATATGCCCGACTATGGCTGTTATAGCCCATGAAGATGCCTTCTAAGCATTTTTCTCTGAATTTAGTATGTGGGTACTTCCCAATATTGAGTACATACCATCTGCAGCCAAAAATACTCAAATAGGACATGGTCGGTTTCCTGTCTTTCAATAGCTCATAAGGCATCTTGCGATGATTCTTGTTGATCAATACTCGGCTTTGCACATGACAAGCCGTGTTGACAGCCTCTGCCCAGAAGTACTCTGGAAGAGAGGCGTCATTCAACATTGTCGTACATGCTTCAATGAGCGTTCTATTTCTCCTTTCCACAACTCTGTTTTGTTGCGGAGTACGCGGGGAGGAAAACTTGTGAAAGATACCAAGTTCTTCACAAAATTCTGTCATAGCACCAGACTCGAATTCTGTTCCATGGTCACTTCTGATTTTGACCACTGAGCAGTTAAGTTCGTTCTGAATCTGCTTGACAAAACTTGTGAAGATATCAAACGTATCTGACTTTCGTTTCAAAAATAACACCCACGTAAACCGAGAGTGATCATCAACAATCACTAGCGTATACGATTTGCCTCCTAAGCTATGAACTTGCACTGGACCGAATAAGTCCATATGCAAGAGATAAAGACATCTGGAGGAGTCTTTGTCTGCAATGCCCTTAAAGGTAGCCCGAGTCTGTTTGCCCTTTTGGCATGCAGGACAAGGGCTATCTTTGATGCACTTAATAGTAGGGGCATCCCTTACTAAGTTCTTAGAAAACAACATATTAATTGTCTTGAAATTAATATGTGTTAATCTCTTGTGCCATTGTTCACAAAGAGATGCACTGCCTTTTGCTACTAGGCACACGGGGGTAGAGGAATCTACGCTAAGAAAATCTAAACAAAATATATTTCTTCTCCTAATGCTAGTTAATACCGTCTCCGAAGAGGCACACGATATTATCAAGCACTTATCCTTGCAGAACTTAACGTCATAACCTTTATCACACAACTAACTTACGCTGATCAGGTTATGATTTAACCCTTAAACATATGCCACGTCGGTGATAGAGATTATACCGTTGGAAATCATACTGTAACCTCTGGTGACTCCTCGATCTGATCCTCCAAAGATGACTTTGGGTCCATTTTCGACTGGAGAGTAATCACGTAGCAGGCTTCTTGTCCCAGTCATATTCCGGGAACATCCACTATCCAAGTACCAGATAGGCGTTTTGGTGGCCTTTGGACATACCTGCAAAATAGAATCAGTTTCCCTTAGGAACCCAATTGAACTTGGGTCCTAGATTCCTTGTTAGCATACTCCCCCTTGGGTGGTTAACCCTACGGGTGGTCGGTGAGGAGTCTCATTGAATCTTGGATTAAACCATCAATCCACGTTAAAGTGACCAACTTTGCCACAGCCCCAACAGTCAAATCTGTTGTACCTTTTCCTTGGCTCCTGCTTCACCCTTGGAGCGGTGGGTCCAGCCGGGACATTGAATCTTGAGGTGGAGGCATCATGATGATAGCAGTCACATGATTTCTTCACCTCCTGTTCCTTTAGTATAACAGGCTTGGCTTTTGGTGCATGCTTCCTATTATGACCGCTAGAGAAGTGGCCATAATTCTCCACTTGGATTTCCTTATAAGGTGCCTTGAAGACACTCTCACCGTAGTTGCGGGGAAGGCCCGGCCATCATACCGGCTCTTGGGCTTTTCAACCGAGGGCCGGAAGAAGTGGCCATAGGTTGACTCAAAGTCCTGTTCATTGCAGGGAAAGCTAGGCTTTCTAAATACAACCGGGTCGAGTGGGGCCTTTCCCTTGTCTGCAGCAGAGGCCTTCTTAACAGCCTTGTTTTTCCTCTACTTTCTGTTTCTCCTGGATGATTTACCAGGCAAACCCACATGCCCTAAGCCAGCCCCCTTAGCCTGAGCAGAGAATTCATCAACCAAAGGAAGAATGGTCTTGGGCATGGAGAAGCTTTTGACAATCTTCCTTTTTGCCGCAAGCTGTTCTTCCAACTTGTTGATTTCTTCCTATTTTAGGTCAAGGAGCCTTAGAGTCTCTGAGTGCTCAGAAGTCAGGCCCAAGTGTTCCTGTCGGAGAGAGATCAAGCTAGTGATCTCTTCTCTTAGAGACAAACCCTCAGCCTTAAGGAATTTGACTTCCTTTTTCTGAGCCCTTAATCTCTTACGACATTCCTCAAAGGTATTGAGCAGAAGCTCATACTTTTCGAGGAGCTCAGCTTCACAAACAGATGGTCTGTCCTCGAGATCATCATCAGGAGACTAATAGTCAGAGTCAGAGAGGGGGGTACAATATTTTACCTTCCCAGTGAATGGGGGCTGTCTCCTTCTGAGTTAGAGCGACCCACTAGCCCGAAGTAGACTTCCTCATCATCACTGGAGTCTGAGGAATCAGACTCACTCAGTGTCTTTTGATTTTTGGCTATATAGCTCCTCTCCTTCTTCTTATCTCTAGAGGACTTGTGCTCCTCTCCCTTACCCTTATCTCTCTTGCCTTGGTGTAAGTCAGCGATGACGTGACCTGGCTTATTGCATCCAAAGCAAATAATGTCATTAGAGCGATGTTTGTTCTGTTTGGATTCATACCTGTCAGAAGAATAATTCTTCTTCTGATGTCTGGAGGAGGAGCCGTCTCTCTTTCTTTGATTCCTCAACTTGAGGAACTTCTTGAACTCCCGAGTGATGAGGGAGAAGTCTTCTTCAGATAGATCTGAGCCGGAAGAGCATGGCTCAGATTCTTCTTCCTCATCCATTTTCCGAGAACGGGATGAGGCTGCACCCTTGCCTTTACTTGAGTGATTGGCTTTTAGGGCCACAGTCTTCTCTCTGGCAGCAGCTTTATCGGCTTCTTCTTCAGCTTTTCTGGTGTTCAGCTGAAGCTTATAGGACAGAAGTTTCCCAAACAGAATCTGGGGATCTGTTTCATCCAGCCTGCCAAATTCTCTGATGGCGCAGATCTTGGTGTCCCATTCCTTAGTAAGGGATCTAAGGAACTTGTCATTTAGTTCACCATTAGTGAACACTCTGCCATAGCCCTTCAGGGCATTGACGATCTTCAGGAAGTTCTCGAATGTCACTCCGATTTCTTCCTTGGGACCTTGCCTGAAGGCCTCGTACTTCTGGTTCAGAAGGGTTCTTCGATCATCCCTTACTTCATCAGTGCCTTCCATCAAGATGATTAGGCAGTGCCAAATGTCCTTGGCAGTCCTGCAGTTGCAGAAAACCTGCATCATGGAATCATCGACGGCGCTTACCAGAATGTTCTGAGCATTCTTGTCAAGTCCAACAAGCACCATCTCATCCTTATCCATGTCCGAAAGTTTCTTGGGCACTTTCTTGGTTGGATCAATGGTGGAGGCCTTAGTGGGAATATAAGGTCCCTCCTCCAATATCATGAAGAGTCGTGGGTCTACTGCTTCCATGTAGTACCTGATCCTTTCCTTCCAGATAGGAAAGTTCAGCTTGGTGCACACTGGGATCTTCGCTAAATACTTGAGTCTTTCCATTTCAGAGATCTTCTTTCTTCTTGACACTAGATGTGAGAACTTACTCAAGGTGTTTACCTTATTGTTGAGTAACCTCCCTCTGATACCACTTGAAAGTTATCTAGTGTCAACTAACTTCAACTATGGGGGGGGGAATAGGTGATTTGCAGTCTTTTGCGGAATAAAAAATAACCTGCACAAGAAAACAACCACAACAAAGAAAAGAACAAAAGAAATTATAGTGGTTCCCCGATTTGGGTACGTCAACTCTCCCCCTTCGACCTATCTCCCAACAAGGGACGACTCGGTCACTTCACCAAGCAGATTGAAATCCAATCCTCATACTATGGAAGAAACCCTTCAACCTGAAGGAGTCACTACTCCTCCACCACGGGTTGCACCCAACCCTTACAATGAGGAATCACTATTCCTTTACAACAACACAAAAATTAGAATGTATAAAAAATACAAACTACAAGTATGAAGAACCCGATGTCCCTCTTCGTTCGTTAAAGAGTTCTTGATGAAGACGAAGAGTCCACGACTGGAGCACTCTCTTGGAGAGGAACTTCTTGAGATCTGCAGCGGAAAATGATTGCGACGGCGATGCTTTGTAAATCCAAACTTCTTGACGAGTCAAGCAAGGTCTGCCAACGATCTCAATCAGATCGGTCATCTCAATCGATTAGGAAAGAAGATCTAACTTCGTTCTACAAATCAAGAGACAAGGGATCTCGAGAGATAAGTGTAAGACGCACTACTTGGCCTCAGTTCTGTAGACGAGCGATCAAAGAAGGTCTCAGATCGGCGTCGGCGACAACTTAGCGAGCGGCGACGGCAGTGGAAGGAGTTCCGCGATCGGCTAGGTTACGCTTGAAGGCTTCTTTCTTTTTCGTGAAAAGTTACTGTAGATGTTCGAAAATAAGCATGTATATATACCCAAGCCAACCCCATGGACCGTTTTGGGGCCCACAAGGAAAAACCTAGGCCCGGTCAAAATAGTGCACAGTTGCTGATTCGGTCTAGCTAACAGAGCAAATTTGCCTAAGGCAAATTCGGCGGGAATCATTGGTGACTCCCGTCGAAATCGGCGGGAATCACTCATGATTCTCGTCAAATTATCCTTGGTAGAGTTTCAGTTGAAAAGCTTGCCATCCGGAGGGAATCAGCGAGAATCAAGACCATTCTCGATGAATCGGCGAGAATACAAAGTCATTCTTGACGATTCGGCGAGAATAAGTTAATGATTCTCGTCGATTCTGACTTAGCATAATTCTCGAGGGCGAACTATCAGCCGGATGAAGTTGACGGGAATCGGCGAGTGATTCTCGACGATTCGGCGAGAATCATTAGTGATTCCCGTCGAATCGGCGAGAATCACATAGTGATTCCCGTCGAATTTTCCTTGGAAGATTTTTCTTCTTTCTTCCCATGACTTGGTCTTTGACCCATCCTTGCTCCTCTGCTCTTGAATTATCTCAACCCTATACTTGAAAATAAGTACACTCCAATAGAGAGAGCACACATGAGTCAACACACTGATCTGCTCAACGAGGGATTACGTTGCGCAGACCCGTGTATATTGACCCACTGCACCCTGACATTGGTGTGTACTTAGCATGGAATAGCTGCAAGCACATCTTGAAGAAAATCATCAAATACATTATCTATTCAACTTAGCTTGTTCAAGGGCTTCTTCAAATCAGGTACATTGTGGATACAATACCCAACAATTTGTTGGATGATAAGTCTTCGAGAATAGCATATGCATCTTCGGGACATTTATTCATGAGAGATCATCCTGCAGCTCCATCTACTTGAATCATAGTAGAAGTCTGATGGCCATTATAGAAGGTCCACACTTTTTGTTGAATAGTTAGGTCATGATGAGGACACTTTTGCAAGAGTTCCTTATACCACTCCCACGGGTCATACAGAGTTTCACCATTCCCTTGCAAAAATTTAGTTATGTCTCACATTAGTTTAATAGTTTTAGCAAGTGGAAATATTTCGCTAAGAATTTCTCTACCACTTATAACTAAGTGGTGAGGCCATGTTGGGAATCGAGCCACTCTTTTGCCCTTCCTACAAGGAAAAAGGGAATAAATAGAGTCTTATTGCTTCATTTAACACACCATTGATCTTGAATGTGTTGCATATATCTATGAAATTCTGCAGGTGAGAATTGGGGTCATCATGACTAAGTCCTCTAAATTGTCTTTGTGAAACTTGTTGCATAGCCATGGAATTAATTTTAAAATTATTTTCCTCAATGGCGGGCTTAATGATGTTATAATGCAATTCTCCCCTATAAGGCATGTTATAATCCCGGGATGTTCTCCTAACTTCCGCGGGTTTACCATTTTGTTCTACCAGACCCTCCTGGTCATGAACTTTCTGATTATTCAAATTGTGAACATTTTTATTATTAGGATTCATGGTCATGGAGTTATTATGTTTTAGTCGGAATGTTCATCTAATTAGTCTGCACATCCGTTCGATTTCTAAGTTTAACGACAACAGTTCAGGTGATCTATAACGGGACATGCACTAATAGAGCAGTAGATAAAAGTAAAAACAAATAAAATAAAATTAAATAAGAATTAAAACTTGAGCTCTAAATACTAAGAATTACTAATATTACAAGAAATAAACAATAAATTAAAGCACCTCCTCGTCAACAGTGCCAAAAACTTGATACAACCAAAATAGACTACGTATTAACACAAGTGCACGCGCCAGATCAAGTAATATAAAGTGAATAAATATCATTGCCATCAAGAGGTGATTAATTTAACGCTGAAAAAATTCTAACTAACCTTTTCTTTAAATCCAAGTGAATCAATTTAAAGGGATTTTGAAAACAAATTAAAACTCTTACAAATTTAATGATGACTTTCTAGAAATTACTTTTTATTAAATGATGAGAAAATGGTCTTGTATTTTGATTTCCTAAGTCTATTGTGATTGATCAATAAAAGCTATTTATGAGAAAACTTAGTGCGCTTTTCTGCAATGATTTTAAAGCAGAGATCAGTATCTCCCGTTATCGAAAATCACTATATGCCTCGTTCTCTTATCATCTCTAACTCAGGTGAAACAATGAATAATAATAATAATAATCAAAGTTGTTAACATACAAGTGAAATCTCTCTCTCATTTTTATGCTATATTCAGTTGATGATAAACTTACGCCTCTCCTCTCTTGAATCTCGAAGAACAGTAAAACGAGCCAAAAACTTTGGTTAAAGATTTACGCAACTCATCTCTCGAATCTCGCCGCGCAATAAAATAATTTTCATTCATATACTCACACATCTCATCTCTTGAATCTCGAAGCGAAGAATTGAATGAAAATATAATCCAAAAGTTTTACCATCACGATCAAAAACTCAATAAAAAAATCACACCAAAGTTCTCATAAACAAAAAAAATAGAGATCACATCAAAATAGAACAAAGTACTTTAAAATATAAAACCTAAGGAATTAGTTCATGATTTGAGAAATCCACCACGAAATTAGAGAGATCTTACAAGATATTATGTTTAGAGATCTAAATGCTGCAGTAAATTCCACTCAAACGGGCGCAAAATCCCTCTTTGAAGAAGATTTATGCAGCTCCTCATTCATCTCTTGCAAACCCTCGTTCTCCTCTCTTAAATAATTTGAATATGATGAAAAAAATCCCATTTTAGTTCTTCTTAGCCCTTTTATAAAGAATATTTTAAATGTTGAATATATGCCACCTCTAACCTTTGAAAAAACATAAATTTGAATATTTTCGGAACTCAAATTTCTATTCTCGCCAATATATTGTAACATAATTTCTGCATTGTAAAAATATATTGTAACATATTTTATTCATTCCTAAAAGTTGCTCAGATCTCCAATTAAATTATGACAACTCTTCTGCATCTTTTTTCCTGGGCTTCAAATAAACTCTGCCCTTAACTCCACGGGGTGCATACTTTAAAAATTTTACATCAAAAACAAATTAAAATGACGATAATATCCTAAATTTTCACCGAATATTAAATTACTCATATTTAATACTGTAACTCAAATTTATCAATTATTTTAATAAAAAAGATAGCAATTAAAACACAAGATAATTTTTTTGAGAAGTTATTAGTACAACGACCACCAGAAATGGCAGGAAAGGTCATTATCACCGACGGCCACATCGATGAGGCTTACGGGGCTCGCTACCTTGCTTGAAGAGAAGCGGTCCATACTATGTCGATATAGGGTGTGTGCGCGGGTTTGAATACCTGTAGTGTGTTGGCGGGTGTTTAAGTTGGTGACCGAGCGGTCTGGCGGTCTGTCTTGGCGGGTTGAAGACCGCGCGGTCTATCGGTTTCCCTTCAGCAGGTTGGTTGTTGTGCTGTTGCTGTCTGGTAGCCGAGCGATCTAGCGGTTTGTCTCAGCCGGCTTGGAGACCGGGTGGTCTAGCGGTCTCCCATAGAGATCTCTCTCTCTCTGGTGGTAGCCGAGCGGTTAGCCCTTCTGTCTAACCACACGTCTTGTGTGGTTTGTTTTGTATAGTCCGCTTAGTCCTGTAAATTTTTAGTCCCACATCTCTTATTTGTATTCTCTCATCTCTCCTCCATTCTATATAAGGGAGGCATACCTTTGTAATAGATATCTTTTTGGGATAATAAAATTTTCAATTATTCAAAGTTCCGGCTTATTTTTAGTCGTTTGTTCGCTACTTTAACAACGGGTTTGAATACATGTGGTGTGATTATAGCTTGTGAGTACCTATCGGGTTGATAACTAGTGGAGGGTTTATATATATATAACTAATGATAAGCTGCTACTATTCTAGTTATATTATACTATATATTCCTTCAGATAGTTTCTCATTGCTTATAAATGAAATATTGTACTAACCCTCTCATGCTTCGACTATTTACTTTTGTTGGGTGAGTAGACACATCCCCAGGATATAGATCAAGGGGGGATATGTATTTCCACTTAGCTTTGTGATTAATAGTTATTTAAAAAACCATTCATAGGAGATAGAGCACCGTAATGTCCAATTGTCATAGGATGATATGCCAACTAATAAGACTACCCGAGTAGAGGCACCTTCATCGTCTCCAGAATTTCGAGACATGAGTTACTAGCGTGCAGGCATGAAAGAGAAAGTGTGTTAGTAGTAAACCTTTTGAAGTCTATGGATTTGCTGTATAAATAGTGGCTACGGCCTATGTTTGCTTTGATAAATATATATTATTTTATATATTTTTGTGGCTTTCTGTTATTGCTTCTGCAACTCTGTGGTGTGAATGTTGTGTTTCAAGCCAGGCAAGGCAGCCAACTAGTGTTTAGTAGAATGTGTTGTTTCCACTTGGGAAACACTGGGTGGGCGTCATGGGAAGTATGGCCCGACTTCGAACTAACCATGACAAAGGCTGGGGAAGGGGGACTTAGAGTGTGTGTGTTAACTTAGATTTTTATTTGTCATTTACTTATTGTAGAGTGTGTGTGCCCTAATTAGTGTTTTTCCTCTTTAGAGCCTTGAATCAACCAATCTAGAGTAAGCCCGCATAGGGAAATTCCCCAAGAAAACTCTCCCAATGGAGAACCAATCCTCATTCTATAAAATGTCCAAGGCATCTGACGTCTGTACTTGTATCTCTCTTTTTTGGCATCAATGTAACAAGACTCGAGTTTCTCATCATGTGCCCAAATAATAGCGTGTTTGGATATCCCATGTGGAGGCTTCGACATCTCCCAAACAGAGTGCCCGGATATCCCAAGTGGAGACTCTGGCCTCTCAAATAGAATGCCTAAATATTCTAAGCAGAAACTCCGACCTCTCCAAAATAGAGTGTTCGGATATCCCAAGTAGAAACTCTAGCTCCTCCCAAATAGAGTGCTTGGATATTCCAAGTGGAGACTCTAGCCTCTCCCTAACAGAGTGCCCGAATATCCCAAGAGGAGACTTCGACCTCTCTCAAATAGATTACTCAGATATCGCAAGTAGAGACTCCGACCTCTCCTAAATAGAGTTCCCAAATATCCCAAGAATTTACTTTGACCTTTCTCAAATAGAGTGCCCGGATATCCCAAGTAGAGAATTTGACCTCCCTTCAAACAAAGTGCTAGGACATCCCAAGGGAATACTTTGACCTCTCTTCAAACTGCGTGCTCGGATATCCCAAGCAGAGATTCTGACCCCTCTTAAACAGAGTTTTCGGATATCCCAAGCAGGAACTCTGGCCTCTCTCTCGAACATAGTTGGATATCCCAAGAAGAAGCTTTGTCCTCTCTCTCAAACAAAGTGCTCAGATATCCTTAGTAGGGACTCTGACCTTTCCAAAAAATTATTCAGATATACTAGAAAGCAGATCTGATCAAGCTGACGGATCACTCTTAGGAGAGATTAGAGAAAACCCTTCTACACCTCTCATGTAAGATAGACTAAGGTCCTTTGACACCTTCACCTAAATGGACCCCGGTCCTCTTGAGGCGCGAATGAACAAAATTTCTTTGCCACCACTCGGATAGACCCTGGTCCTCCTAAAATGCAAATGAAATAAGGTTCTTTGCCACCCACACTCGGACAGACCCCGATCCTCCTAAAATACAAATGAATAAAGGCTCTTTTCGATGTCTTCCGAATGGACTGTATGTATTTCAAGGCACAAACATACAAAAGCTCTTGCCAACCTTTAAAGGAACAGATCATGAGCCCTTCCAAGACAAAAGGGCATCCCCGATCCTTTGAGGGGTTTTTGCAAAGATCAACCATGAGTCCTATCACGCCACTCAGTCAAAAGCGGACTACACGCCCTTGGGTGCCATCCGGATAAAGGGGAATCATATACATGCACTCAAGAAAGGGGCACAAAAGATAAAGCACTCCCTATTCAACAAGATGCCCAAGTCTCCAACAAGAGGGACAAAGAATCCATACAAAGAAAATACAATCAATTAATCTCTTAGTATCAAAATTAATGCTCATTTAAAGTAACTACCTATTCAGGGGATGAAACACCCCCGCAGTCGTTGCACTACACCGATCCTATCACCAAGAATGAGGCTGAGCGCAATGACACAATTATCTTCCCACGAAGGACCAACCACTGAAGCAGCCATCTTGAGGACCCCATAAACCTCCGACCTTACTCTGCTTAAAGGCTCTATGACTCCCAGTGATCAGCCATCCTGAAATACTATATAATCTTGAGGCGCAACCATCATCTGCGCTCCTTTGGCTGTGCCAACTTGGCGTTCGCCTTGAATGAATCAGCCTTAACTCTCAACAAAAATGGACCTCGAGTCCTTCTACTCATCAAGACAAGAGTCAACCACAAATCCACCTTCGGAGTCCTCCTGGGACAGACCCTAAAGCCTATTGCACCATCCAAAAAAATGCTCAACCTCACAATGCTCATTAAGACTTATCATGAGGGTGAGTAGTGCTTGGTGTAATTTTCCTTATCATTTATTATATGCTTTTTATGCTTGTGACCAAAGACTCTGAATTCACTTATTTTGAAAACAATATCATTTAAATTTTTTAACAACTTTTCTCTAATGAATAAGTGTGTTGGAACACCCTATTACTAATTTGGGTAAGGATCACTATGTTTGTCTTAGGAATCCAGTTTGACCTAAATGTATAGTTAAAAAGGTCAACATTAGAATGAGTCTAGGGCTTAGAATTTAGGTTTGAAGCTGCCCCCAAGACCATTCAAGGAATCAGACTTAAAGCTGAGGCAAAGACAATTATCGTCGAGCTTAGGTCGACGAAACGTCGAACTCCGTTCGACGCTCTCTGAGCTCAACTTTGCTGAATCGTCGAGCTCCGGTCGACGATCTTCTAGCTCAGATCGACGATCTGTCTTCAGCTTATTTCTTCAGGTCACTGAGCTCCGGTCGACGATCTTCGAGCTCAGGTCGACGTTTTCTGTCTAATCTTCATTCCAATCTCTGAGCTCAGGTCGACGATCGTAGAGCTCAGATCGACGTTTTTCCTGAGAGATCGACGATTTTAAGGAATCAAATTCAGTCAGACTTTGGAATGTTTTTCAAATCATTTCAGCATTTATTTCAAAAGATCTGCCAGCCGTTTTCCTTTATTATGGAGCAAGTTTCAAGGAATTCTTTTTGAGAATGTTTATTGGACTTTCCTCTAGAAGACAAGACTTTTATGGAGGACATTTAATGTCTGCTAAACGGCTATCTCGGATGAAGGATCTTCAGAGAATAAATGATCCTTTTTGGTTTGATAGATATACATAACCAGAAAACAACAAGAATTTAGTAGTACAGATTCACAACATAGAGAGATCAATTCTAAAGAATCAGTTGAACATTTTGGCATACTGTAAAAGTGATCTTATCTTCATCTCAAGGACTCTAGACAACTCATCTTTCAGCATCTGCTGAAACCATCTTCTGCTGGAGATCTGAAGCTTCTGAAGACCTATCACCCTGAAGCAAAGCTTCCACTCCTGAACTAGTCAACATCTCAGGGGGAGCTTTGACAACACAAATCCACTTGTGCTTCTCTCTTTGATTGAGACAGAGAAGACAACTTCACTCTTTTTCTTTTCCCTTTCCCTCTATAAAAGGGTTTTCAAAACTCCCTTCAAAAGTTTTGAATCTGGTTCTGAGAGCCTTGTCAAAACTCAGTGGTGGCAAGACGCCTTATCAAAAAATCTAGTTTGGTTTTTCAGCACCTTATCAAAAGCTCATTGGTGCCAGGACACCTGATTAACCCTTCCTGCAGTGGATTCCTACCAAGGGTGGTAGAAGAGTGGATGTACCCAGGTTTTTGGGGAACCACTATAGCTCCTTGTGTTTTCTGGTTTGCTTGTGTGTTTTCTTTGCTGTGTGCTGTGCTCTTCTTTTCACGGTCTTGTTAATTCTATAGCAGGCACCTTACACCTATATATAAGTTAAATCTTAAAAGTTTTGCTAGTTTAAAATTGTGAATTTACTTTAAATAAACTCTATTCACCCCCCCTCTAGAGTTGAGATAGATCTTGTTCTCACTTTCAATTGGTATTAGAGGGAGGTTGGTTGTTCATACAGGCTAACACCTGAAC
This sequence comes from Platanthera zijinensis, assembly GCA_039513925.1. Lineage (NCBI taxonomy): Eukaryota > Viridiplantae > Streptophyta > Magnoliopsida > Asparagales > Orchidaceae > Platanthera > Platanthera zijinensis. The sequence continues at coordinate 38,463,141 of CM077079.1, read as the reverse complement.
CAAAAGATCCTTGATAAGATCAATCTTTTAAGAGGGTTATTTTCATTATATTTAATTTTATATAAAGACATGGCACAAAACAAAGATTATGCAAGCACCAGGCCTCCAGTGTGCAATCTATCCAAGTTTGCACTTTGGAAAGCAAGGATTAGACTTTATATGAACTCTATTGATGAAGACATATTTAATTCTGTTTTGACAGCGTGCCCAAGTCCACCAACAAGCTCAAGTACAAATGCTGTTCCACCTCCTTCGGGAATAGATGCTGAAATAAAGAAGTGGAAGACTGCAGATGCCAAGGCCATGAACATCTTAGCTCAGACAATGTCTGATGAGATATTTCAGAAGGTAGCTGAATACAACTCAGCCAAAGGAATTTGGGACAAGCTCTCTGAAATTGTCTCAGGATCTGCTAATGAAAGGAAAGACAGGAGATCCCATCTTATAAGCCAATATGAGAATTTCAAAAAGGGAGAAGCTGAATTAGTGGCTGACATGTACAATAGACTAAGTCTGATTGTCAATGAGTTAAAGACTCTGGATAAAGAAGTCTCATTGACTGAGCTGAATGACAAAATCCTAATGTGCTTCCCTAGCACTTGGGATTCAAGAATCTGGCCAATCAAAGATGCCAGAAGTCTAAATGAGATTACCACTGAAGCTCTCCTGGGCAAACTCAAATCTTATGAGCTGCTCATTAAAAATAGAGAAGAAGGACAAAAGGTTACTTCTCCAGTCACAAAGAAAGAGAAGACCATAGCCTTCAAAGCTACAGAAGAGGAGCCTGAAGATAAAGCTACAGGAAATGATGAGCTCCTAAGTCTACTGGCCAAAAGATTCTACAAGATGGCCAGAAAAGACTTCAGAAAAAGATCATACAAGGGACATGATAAGCCAAGGTATGATAAATCAAATAACAATAAAGAAATTATATGTTTTTGTTGCAGGAAACCAGGCCATATTGTGCCTGACTGTCCAGAAAATAAGAACAAGGACAAGAAAGATAGAAGAGAAAGAAGAAAGGAGAAAGACTTCAGAAAGAACAGCTCAGACAAACCCTCCTCCAGCAAGAACAAACATACAAGGAAGGGATTTGTTGCTGAGACATGGAGTGAAACTGAAGAGGACTCTGAAGCCTCATCCAGCTCTAGTGATGATGAGGATGATGCTAATGAAAAGGAATTTTGCATGATGGCTATCAATGCCTCTCAAACAGATTCAGAAGCAGAAGAGTTAGAATCAGATTCAGAAGCTCAACTAGAAGAAGATCAGGTAATCAATTCATTTGATTTCAGTTCTGAGGACTTTAAACATGAGTTTAAAGTACTATGCCTAGATCTGTTGGAGTCTGAGAAGGAAATCACTTCCCTCAGAAAATAACTATCTGAGTATAGCACTTTAAAATCAGAGAACCTCAAACTCTCTGAAGAGTTAGAATGCTATAGAGAGGAGATAGCTTCACTAAAAAGTGAACTATCCAAGGCCAAGCAATTTGAAGAATCCCTCAATGGGAGAAGTATCAAATTAATGGACATCACAAGCACAGTGAACTCAAGATTAAATAGTACACTGGGCTTGGGTGCTTCATCTAGCCAACCCATAGTATTAACAACCACAATCAAATTTATTTCTGATAAAGGGAAGGGTGTTGTAGAGGTAGCTAGGATGAATTCGGATCTACCTAAGAAAAGCAAAGTTCAACAGAAAACGTCGAGCAGAGGTCGACGATCGTCGAACAGAGATCGACGATCTCAGGCTAAAACGTCGAACTCAGCTCAACGATTCCTGAACTCTGAACTCCCTCATAGTCGATCTTCGAATGGAGCTCGATGATTTTACCCAAGATCGTCGAACCCAGATCGACGATCGTCGAACGGAGTTCAGAGCTTTGAACCTTCTTTCAGAGGCAAATCTCAATTCAATCCTAAAAGTGCTTCATCCCAATGCTTTAATCCTTATACTGAATGGATAATACCTCCTAGGAGATACCATCCTGAAGGTTATAAGAATCAACCTGGGATGTCTTTTATTTCTGAATTTAAGGGATATCAACCTAGGCCCAAGGTAAACTGGGTCAAAAACATATAAGCTGTTTATATGCAGGTGAAGACCTATCCAACATCAAACCAGCTATGGTATCTGGATAGTGGGTGCTCAAAGCACATGACAGGGAATAAGGATAACTTCACATCCTTTAAAGCCAAGCTTGGACCCAAAGTAATTTTTGGTGATTCAAACTTTGGAACTACAAAAGGATATGGTGCAGTCCAAATTGGGACAGTCACCTTCAAGAAAGTAGCTTATGTTGAAGGACTCAAGCACAACCTGATAAGCATTAGTCAGCTGTGTGATGAAGGATATCAAGTGACTTTCAACAAAGAAATATGCAAGATCAAGTCAGAAGATAACACAACTGTGTTGACAGGTAACAGGAAAGGTAATATTTACTTAGTAGACTTTCATTCATCTAAGGTAGATATTTGCCTGCTTAATTCCATATCTACACCTAATATTCTATTGCATAAGAGACTAGGACATGTTAAACTTAGAACCATTGCTAGGCTATCCAAGGACAACCTTGTCAGAGGACTGCCTTCTAACCCCTACAAGAAGGAAGGACTCTGCAAGGCTTATCAATTAGGCAAGCAAACTAAAAATAACTTTAAATCAATTAACAAGAGTGATTCACCTAGGATTTTGTATCTGTTACACATGGATCTCTTTGGACCCATTATAGTACAAAGCTTAGGAGGGAAATCCTATACTTTAGTAATTGTAGATGACTTCTCAAGATTCATATGGGTATTCTTTCTGAGGAAGAAGTCTGATAACTTTAAGTGTTTGACAGAGTTTCTCAAATGCATTCAGATTGAGTTCAACACTCACATTGCCCTGATCAGAAGTGATCATGGGACAGAGTTTGATTCTCTTCTCATGCAAGAGTTCTGTCAAAGTGAAGGGATCAGGCATACTTTCTCAGCTCCTAGAACTCCTCAACAAAATGGGGTAGCTGAAAGGAAAAATAGAACCCTTATTGAATCTGCAACTACATTATTGATAGATGCTCACATACCTCTATCCTTTTGGGCTGAGGAAGTGAACACCTCCAATTATGTGTTGAATAGAAGTCTAATACATAAACTGAAGGGCAAGACTCCCTATGAATTGCTCAAAGGGAAGAAACCTAAAGTAGACTATTTTAAAGTTTTTGGTTGCACTTGTTACATTCATAATAATGACAAGAAATATTTAGCAAAATTTCAAGCAAAAGCTGATGAAGGAGTGTTTTTGGGATACTCCATGATCAGTAAAGCTTATAGGGTTTATAATAAAACTACTTTAAAAATAGAAGAATCTGTCCACATTTCCTTTGATGAAACTAATATGTCTTTCAAGGAGAAGAATACTTCTACCATAGAACATTTGCAGGTGCATTCTCTAGCTGAAAAATTGGATAGATTACAAGTCACTCAAAAGGATGAAAGTAGTGAAGATGAAGAAGCTGCTCCACATCTGGAAGAAAATCTTCTTGAAGAGCCAGTTGTTGTCCCACAAGAGGAAACAACAACACAGGTTTGTGAACAATCAACACCCCCTATTGATCTAGTAACACCAAGAGATCATCCAATCTCCCAAGTGATTGGAGACATCTCAGCTAGTGTGCAAACCAGAAATCAGGTCAATCAAAACCTGATGCACACTTGCTTTCTCTCTCAAATTAAACCTCAAATCTTTCAATATGCAGAGCAAGATCTACACTGGATCATTGCAATGCAAGAGGAGTTGCATCAATTTGAAAGAAACAAAGTTTGGGAACTAGTGCCTAAGCAAAAGGATCATTCAATTGTTGGAACAAAATGGGTGTTCAGAAATAAGCTGGATGACCAAGGAATTATTGTAAGGAACAAGACAAGGCTAGTTGCTCAAGGATATTCTCAAGAAGAGGGGATATACTATGACCAGACCTTTGCACCTGTTGCAAGGTTAGAGGCCATAAGAATCTTCATGGCTTATGCTGCTCACAAGGGATTCAAAGTCTATCAAATGGATGTGAAGAGTGCTTTTCTCAATGGGGAGATCAAAGAAGAAGTCTATGTCAGACAACCTCCAGGTTTTATCTCTCTAACTCATCCAGATTATGTTTTTAAACTACACAAAGCATTATATGGTCTCAAGCAAGCTCCTAGAGCATGGTATGAGACTTTAGCATGCTTTCTGCTGAAGAATGATTTTGTTAGGGAGAGAGTAGACCAAACTCTTTTTATTAGAACCCATAAGTCCCATACCCTACTAGTATAAATTTATGTAGATGATATTATATTTGGGTCTACTGATTTAAATTTGTGCAAAAAGTTTTCCAAGCTTATGCACTCTAAATTTGAAATGAGTAGCATGGGTGAGCTATCCTTCTTCTTAGGATTGCAAGTCAAACAACATGCTGAAGGCATGTTTATTTCTCAAACCAAGTATGCAAAAGAATTGGTTAAGAAATTTGGGATGTCTGATGCATCATGTATGAAAACACCCATGCCTACCAATGCTATATTGTATGCTGATGAACATGGGAAACCAGTTGATCAGACAACATATAGAGCAATGATTGGCTCTCTATTGTACCTTATAGCCAGTAGGCCTGACATAATGTTTGCTACATGTATATGTGCTAAATTCCAAGTCAGCCCTAGAGAGTCACACTTAACTTTAGTAAAGAGGATTCTTAGGTATGTTAAAAGCTATCCAAATCAAGGACTCTGGTATCCAAAAGATTTAGCATTTGACTTAACTAGATTTTCAGATGCTGATTATGCTGGATGCAGAATAGACAGGAAAAGCACCAGTGGAACTTGTCAGTTTCTTGGTGATAGACTTGTCTCATGGTATTATAAGAAATAAACATCTGTGTCAACCTCAACTTCTGAAGCTGAATACATGGCTGCAGGTAGTTGTTGTTCACAAATATTGTGGATACAAAACCAACTCCTAGACTATGGTTACAACTTAGAGAAGTCTAAAATATTTTGTGATAACACCAGTGCTATTTCCATTGCACAAAATCAAGTCCTCCATAGTAGGACAAAACACATAGAAATTAGGCATCATTTTCTAAGGGATAATGTTGAGAAAAACAAAATTGAACTTGAATACATCCCAACTGATTTGCAAAGGGGAGATATTTTCACCAAGCCTTTGGATGAAAAGAAGCATAACTTCTTCCTCAATCAGTTAGGCATGTTAGATGGAGGAAGCCTAAAATAAGTTAAGAGATTTTCAAAAGCTAAAAACAGACCAAGATTAGGCTAAAAACTCTTTTTTTGTGTCTGTAGGATAGTTTTCTGACTCTGAACTACGCTCGACGTTTTACACAGAAAGCGTCGAACGGAGCTCGACGTTTTCCCAGAAAGCGTCAAACGGAGATCGACGTTTTCCCAAAAATGTCGACCTGAGTTCAGAGCGTGTCAGATAGTTGTACACTATCTCTTTCAGGCCTTCGATCGTCGACCTGAGCTCGACGTCCTCCCTAGATCGTCGAACTGAGATCCACGATATTGAAGCCCTTTCAGCTTCCATCAGGAGTCCTGATCGTCGAACGGAGATCGACGATCCTTCCTTTTTCGCGTCGAACCCTAATATAAAATCATTTTTCAGCCGCCGCTCGTCGTTTATGCTTTCATACTCTCTGCAACTCTTTCCCTCCAAACCTTCTACACTTGGTCGTGTTTGTTTCATCTTTGCAAGTACAGATGGCTGTGTCAAGTGCTGCTATTTCAAAGATGAAATTTGATACAGGTTTCGACATTGATATGAATTCTTTCGATGGAAGTGATCAGAGATTCAAAGATATTCTAAGCCTTTTTCGAGAACAGCAACTGTTTCAGATCATGTCCACCAGAATGAAGATTGCAGTAGAAGAGATAAAGGAATGGTGTTTTACCGCCACGAATGAGAATGAGAATTCTATAATCGGCTCAATCAAAGGGACTCAGGTACCGTTGTCCGCAGCCCTTCTAACAGAGGTTTTCCTCCTTAGTACTGGAGATGACTCCATAGATTTGTCTGGAGAAGAGTATGATTCTATGCTGGATAGAATGGGTCACACTGCTGTGAACCCTAACAAACTGCTAAAAAAGAACCTTTCCATTGAATTCCAATTTCTGGCTGATGTGGTTGGAAAAGTGCTTCTGGCAAAGCACTTAGCCCATGATACAATATCAAGATACCAATTCTGTTTAATGGGAGCATTGGTTGACAAGAAACATTTAGATTGGGGATCCATCTTTTTCAATCTGATCAAGAAGAAGCTGAACAAAAGCTGTGTAAGCTATGGGAGGATATTAGGGGTTTACCTGCACTCCAGGTGTCCTGAACTGCTGACCTCTAGTGGGATGTACATCAATGTATCCAAGAGGCTTACCTGTGCCCTCTTCAGTAGATGGGACAGGCAAATCATTAACCCCAGCAGGGCTGCTGCAGCACCACTTGCTTCAGGCACCAGGACTATATCAGTCACTCCTCCTCAGGTATCTGCCCCAGTAGAAGAATTGCCTGTTTCTTCTTCTCCTCCTCCAGCTGTTTCTATCCCAGTCACCACCTCAACTTCTTCACCAATCTCAACCTCTATCATCTCATCCCCCATTACAATCACTTCACCAATTTCACCTCCTCTAGCCTCTACCTCAGAACTATTCCACCGTTTGTTCTCTTATCCATCTTTCACCACTCCTTCATTTTCTCTTATAGATAACTCCTTCATGGATGATTTTCCTCCCTCTCCTCCTGAGCTTCCCTCTACATCCTCTTATCAACAACTTCTTCAAGACATACTTTCTCAACCATCCTTCACCCCATCTTTTACCTCTTCCATCTCATCCATCTCCACCTCAGTAACATCTATCTCCACTATTCCTCCTTCAGAGCCATCCATCCCTACACCTCCTATCTCCACACTCTCCATTACATCAGCTCCAGCCACCTTCATTCCAGTCTCTTCATCTCGTACCTTTGCTCAAGCCAATCTTGAGCATGTAGATCTTTCAGCCCTGGCAGACAAGCTCTATGTGTTGCTAGCCCCCAGGCTAACCTCACTGCTGGAGACCTCCTTGGCTCCACTCCTGAAACATGTTCAGGAGCTGTCTACCAAGTTTTCTTCCTTCCTCTCCTCCCAGGCAATCCCTTCATTTGGGTGCCTTGATTCAGTTTCCACTGAACCCAGGTAGGGGGAGATGCCTTATGAAGCATTGGATGTGCCTGAGGCTGCTGAAGGTTCAAGTCCTGCTCCTATTTTTGCAGTGGACCTTCAGAGTCTGCTTTCTATATTTGATTTTGTTTATTTCAATTCTCTGCCAGTGCATTAAGCTGAAGACCTCACTAAGGCCATTGTGACTATCTCTGTATGTGATCCCAGCCTAATTGCCTCATATGTCTATTCTTTCAAGGCTGTGGATGTTGATGCTTTCAGTTCTGCTGCTGCTGTTTCTACAATTGTATCAGAAGATATTGACATGATTTCTGTTGTTGAGGATACTGCTGCTAAAGAACTTGCTACATATCTGGAAGGATCTGAACCTGCTGCCTCTGTTACTTCTGCCCCTACTGCTTCTCCAATTCCTACTGCTGCTGCTACTGCTCCTGCTCTGACCCCTAATCAAGTAAAACAACAAGAAAAGTATATAAAGAGTATTGATGACTTATATGATAGACCTCAAAGTTCAGACAGTGATCAATTTCACACTGAATCTGATGACTCTTCTAATACTATTGCCAAGAAGAGGAAGGCCAGAAGCAAGGCCATGATGAAGGTTCCTCCTGCTCAAGCTAAAGATTCAAATGACATTCCATACTATATTCTGCATGAATGTCCCATCTCTGAGCCCTGGATGCAGTATTCCAAAAATCAATTAAAAGCTATGAAGAAAAGAAGGAAGTTGGATAAATATGAAAAGGGATCTTCTCAGTTTCAGTCTCCTCCTCCTCCTCCTCCAGATTCAGGGTCAGGTGGAGGCTCAGCTTCTCAAACCCCAGCTTCTAAGCAAAGTTCCTCCCATTCCTCTCAAAGATACCATCCTAGGGGGCAATACCAAAGGGGTTATCAGTCTAGAAAGGGACAGTATAGAGGAAGTCAAAGAGAACATAGATTTCATGCAAGGGAAGTACAAAGACTCATGGACTCTGCTCAAGGTACTTTCCCTTATAAACTCAGAGAAAAAGTTGAGACTAGAACTCCTATTGCTTTAGAAACTGTCAATAGATATGAGCCTACAGTGCCTTTTGAAGATCCAGAGAACAATCCATTGTCATGGACTGTAAGGATGAAAGAACTGGCTGCCTTAGATCAATTGAAGAAAGCCAGAGAACAAGGGAAAGACACCTCTAATATTACTACTCTATCAGATCAAAGAAAAGCTGAACTGGAAAGGTATTCTTCAAGAAAATTCTTTGACCCAGTGGACTACATGAAGTTGCATCCTGAGGCTGTGGTTCCCAGAGCTAGATCTCAAACCTCCTTAGGTGCAGATGATGATAGAAGGTCAAAGAAGGAAGCCCTTAATCCTAACAGAGAAATTATATTTAAGAAAGGAAGTGAAAAGAAGTAATTTCTGTAAGCAGACAGCACAATCTCTCTGAACACTTGCTGAAATTCCTTTTGATTGCTGTTATGATTGCTTGCTCTGCTATTTTGTTTTAGTTTGTTGCTCTTCTATATGTTAATTGTAGTTTTTATTTCTGAGATTTGTAAATAGTAATCCTAACCCAAATAGGGGGAGATTGTTGGAACACCCTATTACTAATTTGGGTAAGGATCACTATGTTTGTCTTAGGAATCTAGTTTGACCTAGATGTATAGTTAAAAAGGTCAACATTAGAATGAGTCTAGGGCTTAGAATTTAGGTTTGAAGCTGCCCCCAAGACCATTCAAGGAATCAGACTTAAAGCTGAGGCAAAGACAATTATCATCGAGCTTAGGTCGACGAAACGTCGAACTCTGTTCGACGCTCTCTGAGCTCAACTTTGCTGAATCGTCGAGCTCCGGTCGACGATCTTCTAGCTCAGATCGACGATCTATCTTCAGCTTATTTCTTTAGGTCGCTGAGCTCCGGCCGACGATCTTCGAGCTCAGGTCGATGTTTTCTGTCTAATCTTCATTCCAATCTCTGAGCTCGGGTCGACGATCGCAGAGCTCAGATCGATATTTTTCCTGAGAGATCGATGATTTTAAGGATTCAAATTCAGTCAGACTTTGGAATGTTTTTCAAATCATTTCAGCATTTATTTCAAGAGATCTGCCAGCCTTTTTCCTTTATTCTGTAGCAAGTTTCAAGGAATTCTTTTTGAGAATGTTTATTGGACTTTCCTCTAGAAGACAAGACTTTTATGGAGGACATTTAATGTATGCTAAACGGCTATCTCAGATGAAGGATCTTCAGAGAATAAATGATCCTTTTTGGTGTGATAGATATACATAACCAGAAAACAACAAGAATTTAGTAGTACAGATTCACAACATAGAGAGATCAATTCTAAATAATCAGTTGAAAATTTTGGCATACTGTAAAAGTGATCTTAGCTTCATCTCAAGGACTCCAGACAACTCATCTTTCAGCATCTGCTGAAACCATCTTCTGCTGGAGATCTGAAGCTTCTGAAGACCTATCACTCTGAAGCAAAGCTTCCACTCCTGAACTAGTCAACATCTCAGGGGGAGCTTTGACAACACAAATCCACTTGTGCTTCTCTCTTTGATTGAGACAGAGAAGACAAATTCACTCTTTTCTTTTCCCTTTCCCTCTGTAAAAGGGTTTTCAAAACTCCCTTCAAAAGTTTTGAATCTGGTTCAGAGAGCCTTGTCAAAACTCAGTGGTGGCAAGACACCTTATCAAAAAATCTAGTTTGGTTTTTGAGCACCTTATCAAAAGCTCATTGGTGCCAGGACACCTGATCAACCCTTCCTGCAGTGGATTCCTACCAAGGGTGGTAGAAGAGTGGATGTACCCAGGTTTTTGGGGAACCACTATAGCTCCTTGTGTTTTCTGGTTTGCTTGTGTGTTTTCTTTGCTGTGTGCTGTGCTCTTCTTTTTACTATCTTGTTAATTCTATAGCAGGCACCTTACACCTATATATAAGTTAAATCTTAAAAGTTTTGCTAGTTTAAAATTGTGAATTTTCTTTAAATAAACTCTATTCACCCCCCTCTAGAGTTGAGATAGATCTTGTTCTCACTTTCAAAGTGCATGAAAAATAAAGAATTGAAATAGATAATTCATTGTAGTATATGCAACCTATTTATGCATTTTAATTATTATGTTTTTACACTACACAACCATGCAAGTATAAGATTAAAAACACATGTAGGTTATCAAAATAAGTGAGCGTGTAAAGTCATTATAAAACACAAAACATTACCCATACTTAGAGGAATGCTAAATAGTTCTACACATGTTTTCCACAATCAATTTCATTGCAAATAACAAGATAATATTCAAGGCATGACATAATCAAAATATTGTTTTAAGAAATGTGAAAACTAAATTAAACATTATATTTAATCTTTAATTGATATAATTAATCATCCTTGACAATGATAATGAATAACACGCATTTTTTTTAAAATTTTAAAATAAAATACAAAATAATAAACACACAAAGTAATAATGAAAAAAACATATTTTTGTTCTTTTGTATTCATTTTGTAATTTTTTATTTAATTTTCAAATATTTTTTTAAAAAATAGTTTTTTAGAAAACATAGAAGTATATTAATATTGCATTAGTATAATGACCTTCTATATCAGAGAAAATATAAGAAGAAATACTAAATAACAATTTTATGCTACCGCTAGCATTAGTACTAACACATGCGCTAGCAAGAGAAATATGTTATATTGCATAAAAACATGTTTTTTTAAATATTTTTTCATTCTAATTTATCTTGATTCATATTTTCTAATATAAGTGACACAAAGTATCACAAAGTGTTTTGAATAAAAAAAATGTGGATAAAAGTTTTTTGGCATAAAGTGTCAAAAAAGTTTTTTTCAAAATACTTATATTTTTCAAATTCATGAATGTCCAAATTGTATATAGTATGAAAAAAATACAAGATGACATGTTCTAACAAAAGATATAATATTCATGATATAAATAATAATATATTTTATAATAATATTCATATAGTGAGAGTGATGTAGTATGTCTTAAAACTATATGTCTACACCCTAGCCCCGTACTAAGTGACGGATGGCCATGAGGAGCTGCACGCATGTCGTAGGTTAGGGTGTAAATCCCATATGAACAAAGAAGACGAAGCTAAACCCAGCACTCTTTCCCTCAGTGCCTCGCAAGGACCCACTGAAACCCTCCCCGATTAAGAACAAGATATGACTTAGAGGTTAGGTTTCTAATGCACATAATCCTACGCCCTAGCTAATGTGAGACACAAACTATGAGTAAATAATCATAGATATACTAAGCGTTTAATCCTAAGAATGATTTCATAAACTATGAGTTTATTTGTTATTTAAAATTATAGTATATTTTAAAACCACATAGTTCTTATGATTTTAAATTTTAATTTATTTTATCATGACAATATGAAATAACTAGCATGGTTAATAATTTTCCTTATATTTGGATAATAATATTCATTATATGATAATGCTAGAATTTTGATTTCAATGTTAGGCCATAATATTAATATGTGATAATGTTGCATGTATTAAAAAATAGAGTTTTAATCATAATAAACCTAGAATTAAGTAATTATGTTTGTTTATACTATTCTATGGTCTACAAAGAAATGTGATACAAGCAAACATAAAAACCTAATACATTCACAATATAATTTTTTGAAATCAATAATATTAATTTCAATTAAATTTATAAATCATTAATTTTTCAATAAAATACTATATGATTTTTTTGAAAATATAACTATAATTGAAATAAATAATCTTTTAGCATCATCACAAACATATAAACATCACAATATGATAAGATTCAATATATATAATTTGTTTTGCATGTATTCAACATCGAATTTAGAATTTTCATAAACATAAAATTTAATCAGTAAACTTTTTGAATTTTTTTAATATGATTGATTCTAAGGTCTAGATATAAGTAAGATGCATGCAAATAATAGTGTAAGTTATCAATACACCAAACATAATACTAATATAAAATCTTATGATTCATAATTCTTAAGTGTGGTATAAATAGTCAGTTTAGGATTAATTCTTGATAGATCATGAATTATGATATATAGTTAGAACATATTTAAGAATAGGATATTAGTTTAATTGTAAAAGATCATCATGGTGTATGTGATATTCAAATTTATCTTTTTTAATTTATTATAATGAATTCTTTAAATATGAATATATTTTGGTGATTTTAAAATTATTTTGCAAATTTTTGAATTTTTTTATTTATAGTAATTACCAAAAACATATATAATATATTTGATAGTAGAAGATAATGATAATTAACATAGTAAAATATTTTTTTTGGAAATTGATTCATTAAAGAATTTTAGGTTTAAAATGAGATGTCATATAAAAATAATTATAAAGTTAACATAAAACTTGGCTCAAAGGAAAATCCAAAATAAACAAAAATAACAAAAACAAAATAGATATTAGGTATATCGGGAAGTAGAGTTTTTAATATTTCATTTTGATTTGATTCTACTTCACGTATTTGATTGGATACTAATAAATAAGATATTCAGATATTCAAAAGGAACTGAGTGAGATAGCTCCTTTGGGTACCCAAATATAACATGTTGGCTTATGGGAAGAAAGAAATGAATGCACCCTTTCAAGAGAAGTTAATGTATCATATTTAATTAAGGGTCTCCATTCACACTTTAGTTTAATTTTATTTTTATGTTTAAAATTTCCATTATAATTATTTTTATCTTGAATTTTCAAGTGCTGATATTTGTTTGAAGAGCAATGCGTTGAGAATTTAAAAATATTGATATTTTTTTTCAAGTTAGAATTAAGTTGTTTAACTTAAAAACTCTTAGGATAGTGATTTTTTGAAAATTTGTGTTCATTCAATTTTATGTTGGGAGTGGATCTATTTTGTAAATCATGTTGATAATTATTTGGAATTTGATTTACAAATATTTGATGTTTTCCAACTCCTTTGTTTTTCTTTGTCAAAATATCAAAATTTATATTCAACTTGCTTTTGGATTTAACTTGATATTGTAGATTTATGTTTTGTGAATTTCTACTTAAAATTTTCTTTAGCAAGTTGATTTTAGTTTCCAATTCTTCATTTTTCATCTTGAGATTTTCTGTAGTTTTTGCATAGGCGATTGTGTTATTTTTAAGAGTGGTGACTATATAATCAATATGAGTTTTATAATTATTTCTCAATTCTTCAAATGTTTCATTGATTTCCATAATTTCAATTTTATAATTTTTGCACATAATACAATCACTTTTCAAAAAAGATTTTTCTAATCATAAATTTTCATGTTGTTCTTTTATAAATGAAAACTCATTTTTAAATACCTTTACTTTTTCTTTAAATATATTGCAATCAATACAAGGTGTAGACATTTTAACTAACGAGCAAGAGAGAGAACTAGACACATTAAAATTTTATTCTACATTAGCACTTGCTTTTAAACTTATATTTTCTAAACATAATTTTGAATTAGCATTTTTAATTTCATAATTCTACGTTTAACAATTCCAAGCATGTGAAATGTAGAAATAGAATTTGTAACAAAAAGAGAAAAATTAGATTTTCTTACATCACTTTTGGATAAGGCATGATTTGAATGTATAGTTCCTTTGACATCTTCATCGTTCTCTTCTATTGCTGAGATTTAATTTTCTCTTTCATACGATGTGTTTTCTTCTTCTAATATATTTAATTTGCACTCAATGGATCCTTCAATGGAGGAGTTTTCTTGAATACTAATGTAAGCTTTCATATTCTTCATGTTTTATACTTGTTTTGATTCTGTGGATGGAGAATCATAAGTTTTTCAAGAAATTTTCAAATTTCATAAGCAGTAGGAGACAAATATATAAGTTCAAATATATGTTGAATTAGTGCACAAAATAAACTATTTATAGATTTAGCATTTAAAACCATTTCGTTTTTATTTAGCATACTTGAGGGCTTTTCAATAGAAATATTCCAAACTTTTTCATCTAAAGATTTAAGAAAATTTTCCATTAGAATTTTTCATCCTTTATAGTTTTCACCCATAAATAATAGTGGCGTTAAAGATTTTTCATTTAATAAAATTTCATCCCCTCTAGTGGTTGCGTGATCATGAAGCGCAATTATTCCCAGTTGTGAAGCCATTTTGGAATAACCTGCTCTGATACCACGTGTTGGATCTTATGACACACTTAGAGGGGGAGGGGGAATAAGGGCTTTATGGAATTTTAATTCTTAAGTAAAAATATCAGAGTTAATTAATGAAGTCATGAAATATTTTATAGGAAATTATTTTTTTTATATTTAAACAAAAATATTATATTAAAGATTATGTTTTAGGAAATTATGGAATTCAATATTACATTACTACTGTTAGCGATATCACTATCGCTCGACACTAGATACAAATATTGAATTCTAAGAGTGTATTCTAAAAAACAATTTGTAATATATTTTACTTGAATGTTATTGATAGAAAAAATAATATATAAAATATTTTATGATATGAAAATAAAATTAAGATAATGAGACAATAAATGTCACGATTTTATTTTATAAAAAAATGATTACAAAATACATTATATCTCTACAAAGCTGGAGATTGAGGCTATGAAAAATATAAACTCCTTTTGATTTCACCGGTCCTTCTACCAAGAATCAGCCGGCTATAGTGTATCTTCCCCTAGATCTTGCAACTAGCCTCCCCCTAAATCTCACAACGATCTAGTCACTGCACACAAGGTGGCGAAAACTTCATAAGTCACACAAGGATCTAGACGCCACACACAAGGCGACGATTTCCTCCTAAGCTACACACAGACCTAGACGCCACGCAAAAGGCGGCGGTTTCTCTACCGATTACAAAAATAATAAGATAAGTTACAAAATAGAAATTCAGAATAAAAACACGCTCAAAATGAAGCTCTAAAGACATCGTCGAATCGTTGCAAAGATTGCCGGAGATACTACGCATGAACAGTCTCTTCTTTGCTCTTTAACGTTCTTGGGAAAGTGAGAGTTTTCTAAAGTATGGAGCTCTCTGGATGGAATATATGAGAAATAATACTCTAGGTAATGAAATTGGTTATCTTCACAGAAAAATAAGTCAAATTTATACTTTGGAGCTATCACCGACGATACTGGCTAGTGCCTGCCATCGATATAATATTCAGCTGCCATGTGTCCCATGATTCTGAGGATTCTGAGGGATGATTCGATCATGGGTCTATCATCGGCAATATCAGATATTGCCTGGAGATACCTCCAAATAGTGCGCTTGGTGGTTGGATAATGTGGAAAATGGCCTTCATCACACTGACGTTATTTTCATTATTGCCTGGTAATAGTGGTTATCGCTATCTATATTTACTTTTCACTTTGTCCATCCTAACCTTTTTTAGATTGTAGATGACTTTATTCTCATTCTAGAATTGGGTGGCACGTTCCATAACTCTTCCAGGATTGAAAGTTATGGCCGTTTGAAGTTTAGTACACAAAACTTGTCCTTTTATTTTTTCTAAAGTATACACACCCTTGGATCATGCCCATGACTGAGAACTTATCTCCTAATTCAACATGTATAACCTGCACACTATAAACACAAAAAATACTAGATCAAATATATTACGGTATTTGTTATTCTCAAACTAAGAGATGCAGAATGCATGCACCAACAAACCCAAACACCCTAAAATATTCCATACTGGACTTCTCCTTAAATATGAGCTTTTGTGGAGATTTCGTATTCTTGGGACCTATGGGCATTTTGTTGATGAGATAAGCTCCGTAGGTCATTCCCTCCGCCTAATAGACCTTAGAAATTCCTTTGGAGTGAAGCCAACATTTATAGGTTTCCGTCAAATGACGAATCTTTCTCTCTGCAACTCTATTTTGTTGTGGAGTATGTGCACAAGTAAGCTTTCTACGGATTTCATACTTACTGTAGAAGTTAGAGAACTCATTTCAATAAACTCTCATTCATTGTTTGTTCTCAACTTCTTTATTCGTAGGCTGAGCTGGCCCTCTATGAGATCCTTGAACTCCATAAACTTCTGAAATGCCTGTGACTTCTCCTTCATAAAGTATACCTAAGTGTTGTAGTATGCAGACTGGGCGGTCTGACGGCTTGTGTCTAGCAATTTGGAGACCGGGTGGTCTGGTGGTTTCACTCTTGCGGCTTGGTAGCCAGGCTGTCTGGCGGCTTGATACCATGTACGGTATGGCGGTTTGACGCATACGACTTGATGATTGGGCGGTCTAGCAGTCACTCCTAGCGGCTTCACTTCTCTTTATAGTAGTAGCCGGAGAGTTAGCCTAGTAATCTAACCGCGCGGCTTGTGCAGTCTGATTTTACGTATAGTCAATTGTAACATTGTTTATTTGTCCCACATTGCTTATTTATAATCTCTCACCTCTCCTTCATTCTATAAAAGGGAGGCTATATCTTTGTAATACTCACTTTTTTGGATAATAAAAATTCTGTTATTCCAAATTTCGATCTTTTTATTTCTATTTCACACATGGTATCAAAGGACTCAATCTTTTCCGCCTGATTCTGTTCACGCGACATGTCTCCTCTTTGTTCGCGTGACCTATCTCTGTTTGCGCGACCTGTCTTCGCGCGATCTGAATTCGAGCGATTTTTTCTCTTCTATTCACGCGGCCTATCTGCGCGCGATCTGTCTTGGCGCGACCTGTCTTCGTGCGATCTCTACTCTTTGATCTCTTTGTTCGTGCAACCTGTCTCTGTTGGCGCAACATGTCTCGACGCGACCTGCCTTCACGACCTTAACTCTTCAC
This sequence comes from Platanthera zijinensis, assembly GCA_039513925.1. Taxonomy (NCBI): domain Eukaryota; kingdom Viridiplantae; phylum Streptophyta; class Magnoliopsida; order Asparagales; family Orchidaceae; genus Platanthera; species Platanthera zijinensis. The sequence continues at coordinate 38,446,159 of CM077079.1, read as the reverse complement.
TTTGTTCGCGCGACCTGTCTTCTATTCGCGCGATCTCTTCTATTTGCACGGTCTCTTCTTCTCACGCGATCTCTTCTCCGTAATCTATTTGTTCACACGGCCTATTTTCTATTCGCGCGTTCTCTTCTCATTACTCGCACGACCTGCCTTCGTGGCCTTATTTCTGCTCTCCTCTCTTCTATGGCCCTCTCTGATACCTCTACCACTACTACTCCTGTGGCCCACCCTCCTCCTCCTCCTTCAGGAAACCTTGGCACCGTTTCCAAACTCATCGATTCCAATTACCCAGACTGGAGTTTCTTCTTCACCTTTCTCCTTCGCTCATAATGCAAATTCCATCATCTCACTGATGACCCTCCTCCTCCATATTCCGATCTCTTTGATGGTTGGGATGATAGCAACGCGCTAGTTCGCACTTGGCTGGCAAACAGCCTTTCTGATGAGTGCCTCCCTGTCATCCGTTATGATGAAATAGTCAAGGCTGCATGGATTCATCTTGCCACTCTCTATTCAAATGGGGCTCAGAAGTCTCGCATCTATACTCTATATGCAGACCTCTTTGCCCATCCCTCCGTGTCCCCTGCTGTTTCTTACCAACAGGTTCAGGCTCTCGGAGCCGAGATTCTCAAGAATCGCCCCTTCTATGTGGATCTGGCTGAGAAGCACAAGCACTTCCAGGAGATTCTAGTTGTGTGCTATCTTCTATGACTTCCTGAGTCTTATGACATGATCCGTCAACAGATCCTTTGTGAAGCAGGCTCTCCTACCTTGGATGTCATTGCTTCCCGGATTGCCGCAGTTAGCTCTCTGCTTCAACATCCGTTGTTATCCTCCTCTCCTTAATCGGACAACTATGCTCACTAGTCTCAGCAGGGTGGCTCTGGTAGCCGCAACCACTAATCCGGCGGGCGTGGTCCTTCCCGCTTTCTCTGCTCTCACTATGGCTGCACTTGCCATACGGTTGATCGATGCTGGTTGAAACATCCACATCTTTGCCCCTCTGGGGATGCTTCCACCTCCTCTTCAAAGCAGTCTGCCTCCGTGGTCACGTCTTTAGGTAGTGCCCATGTCGTTACTCAAGGTAAATGACTGATCAACTCTGGTGCTACCAATCATATAACCGGCAATCCTCAGTGTTTTTCTCTTCTTAAAACACATGATCAGTTTCCCCCTGTCTTTATTGCGGATGGCTCTCCATCACTAGTCAATGGGATGTGAGTGGTTCAAGTCACTCTATCTCTTCGCTTGGCGGATACTCTCTACATGCCAAAGTTTCCTTGCAATTTATTATCTGTAACATCTCTTTGCAAGCAACTACAGTGTTCAGTAACATTCACTCCTACTTCGTGTTCTTTTTAAGATCTGGGCTCCCAACGGACGATTGCTACTGGGACTAAGAGCGGTAACCTCTACTTCCTCAATAACATTTCCACTCTATCCCCCTTCTCCTCCTCTTCTACAGACCTTCTGCAATAGCATCTTCGCCTTGGTCATCCTCCTCCACGACTTCTTCGTCAGCTTCGTCCCCACCTCCCTCCACACAGTCCTCCTCTCAACTATGACGCATGTCATCATGACAAGCATCACCTCTCCTCCTTCCCACCAAAGCAAGGTCGTGGATCTTCCCATACGTTTAACCTTGTTCACTCCGATGTCTGGGGTCCTACTCCTACCCTCACAATAGGTCGGGGTAGTTTATATTTTGTAACTTTTATTGATGATTTCTCACGATGTACGTGGGTGTATCTTTTAAAAGTTTGCTTCGAATTATTCTATGTATGGATATCTTTTTATTTTATGATTAAAATTCAGTTTGATGTCTCTATCAAAATCTTTCGCTCTGATAATGCCAAAGAATATCTTAGTCATGAATTTTCTTCTTTTTGTATGCAAAATGGGATTGTTCATCAAACTAGTTGTGTTTATACCTCGCAGCAAAATGTTGTGGCGGAATGCAAAAACTGTCACCTCCTTGATGTCGCTCGCACTCTAATGATAGATGCAGGTTCCTCGCTCATACTGGGGCCATGCCATTCTCATCTCCTGTTATTTCATCAATCACATTCCCTCCATGGTTCTCCACGGTCAAACCCCATTCTCCATTCTCTATCCAAGCAAGGATCTGTTTCCTCTCCCTCTATGTATCTTTGGGTGCACAACTTTTGTGCACGCTCTCTCTACCACCCATGACAAAATCTCCCCACGTGCCACTAAATATGTCTTTCTAGGTTACTCTACCACTAAGAAAGGTTATTGTTGTTTTGACCCCGTTCTTCACAATTAGTTCATCTCCGCGGACGTAACCTTCTTTGAAAATGTGTCCTATTTCTCTCATGACTGCTCCTTTCCTCCTGATGTTCCTGCTTCTCCTACCATACCATTCGTCCTGTCTACACCTACTGAGATATCTCCTCCTCTGCTATGTCCACCATCTCCTCCTCTCTCGCCACCTCCGTTATCTTCCTCCTCTCCATAGTCATCTCTCTCTACTCCCACGCCAGCTCTCTCCGCTCTAGATACACCAGATACTAGGGAATACGCCGACCTGGATCTTCCTATTGCTCTTAGCAATGAGGTGTGGGCATGTACCCAACACTTGCTTACTGCTGTTGTTTCCTATGCTCATCTTACTCCTTCTCGCAGTACTTTTGCGCAGGATATCTCAAACACTACCACTCCCCGCACCTACCAGAAAGCCCTTGTTATTCCTTATTAGAGGCAGCCATGGATATGGGAATTTCCACCCTCACTGAGCGGGGTACATGTACCCTTATTCCACCTCCATTGGGCACTTATGTAGTTTATTGTCGGTGGGTCTTTGTTATGAAGTTCACTCCAGACGGCATTGTGGATTGTTACAAGGCTCAACTTATCGCTAAAGGCTTCACTCAGACTTATGGTGTTGATTATTTTTACACCTTCTCTCTCATTGCTTGTCTCAACACTATTTGGGTACTCTTCTCTGTGGCTATCAACAGGGATTGGCTCATTTCCCAACTGGATGTCAAAAATGCCTTTCCATATGGTGATCTTCAGGAGTATGTCTATATGGAGCAACCTCCTGGGTATGTTGCTCAGGGGGAGATATAGGTATATAGGCTAAAGAAGGCTATCTATGGACTAAAACAAAGCCCTCGAGCTTGGTTTGAAAAGTTTAGTGGTATTGGGGCAGCCATGGGTTTTACAATAAGTTCTGCCGATGACTCATTGTTCATTCGCAAAACCTCCCTGGGTCTTGTGGTTCTTGTCGTATATGTGGATAATATTCTTCTCATTGGAGTTTACCAGGCTGGGATAACCTTGACAAAGAAATATCTCCGCCAACACCCGGTCACGAAGGATATGGGCTCCCCAAAATACATTTTGGGGATAGAAATCTCTCGAAAGCCCAACTCCTTGGTCCTCTCCCAATGTAAGTCTGATCTTGATCTTCTTAAAGAAATAGGGTTGACTGGGGCTAAACCTGCTCGATGCCACATGGCCACTAGAGAAGATAAAACCTGGACAGATGACTCGCCTCGTCTATTAAATGTTATGAGGTACAGACGTCTGGTCGAGAAACTCATTTATCTCATGGTAATAAGACCTGACATCTTCTACGATGTAGGCAAGGTTATCTAGTTCATGCAAGCTCCTAGGGAGTGTTATTGATGAGTACAATTATGATTGTCTATTTACTATCATAATTGTAGTCATGTCCACTATTTTTTCACCTCCCTAGGTAGTAATTTTACAAGAATAATTAAGAATTTGCTTTATTATGAATAAAAGAGCACAGTTTGGAGTTTCTATTATTTCATGTATTTAGCTATGTACTTATTCATTCATTTTCCTAATGACCGTATGGCTAACCAGCGGAACTAAAAGTCTCAGAGTAAACAGAGGAGGTCACGGATTCAACATGGATGAGGGCAGGACAAAAATTAGGCAAACACGGGTAGGAACATGCCCGTGTGCCTACCCATTTCCTATTCAGGATAGAGCTGAAGACTTTGGAAGAAAATGACAGAAAACCACACGGGTTGGAACACGCCCGTGTGATTACTCATGTCCCTTTCTAGAGATTTTGACGGCTGGTGCCAACCAACTCGTGTGCATAGAACACAACTACCTACACAACCATGTCAGTACCCGGGTCATCTGATACGGCCCACGTCCAGACATGCTGATTCATGTGGAACTGCCCTAGAACTGTCAACACAGACTGCGACACAGTCTTGTTTGAACCCGTTGTTGGGTACATTGGAAAATGTGTACCTGATTTGAAGAAGCCCAACTTAGCTCAATGATATACATCAAGGTGTATTTGATATTGTTTTGAGTTGACATGTGGTGAAGAAGTATTAAAGAATGTAGAAAAATATTCTAAGTCCACATGTCGACACCTGAAGAAATTGTGTCGACACTTCAGAATATTTTTGTCGACACTTCAGAATATCAGTGTCGACACAGAGAAAGATGGTCGACCACATTTATCTCGACACTGGGAAGCAGTGTCGACACATAAAGAAAATCGTCGACCTCAGCACTGGGAAGCAGTGTCGACACAGAAGAAGATAGTCGACTAGTGAAAGATAGTCGACCAGAGAAAGATTGTCGACACAGAAGAAGATAGTCGACTAGGGAAAGATAGTCGACCAGAGAAAGATTGTCGACACAGAAGAAGATAGTCGACTCACAGAAGAAGATAGTCGACCTCTACTGTGTCGACACTGGGTGCTTGTGTCGACACCAGAAGACTGAGTCGACACATTTTGGCAGAAGTCGACTATGCTTGTGTCGACACCAGAAGACTGAGTCGACATATTTTGGCAGAATTTAAGATTGATGTGTCGACACCTAAAGGCTGAGTCGACACATACTGAGTTCTGAATCTACAACAACTGTGTCGACAGACAGGACTTGTGTCGACACACTGCAGAGTCTAGACCAAGTTATTTTCTGAGAAAGTTGTGTCGATTTAAAGGCAACTTAGTCGACATCATCAAAGACTGTGTCGACACCAAAGTCAATTGTGTCGACACAGATAGACAGATTGGTCTCGACACTTTCTAACTGACTGTCTCGACATTTTGCTGTTCAAGGCTAAGGTACAGGAACTGTTTGAAGACTTGACAGCTGTGGGTTACCACCGTTTAACTGAAGCTGTTAGACTGTTAGAAATCAGTTGGAAACCGGATCAGCCGGTTACCATGAAGGAAGTCTATAAATAGACTTATTATGAAAAGAAGAAGTGAATTAACAGAAGAAGATCTAAGAAGAAGAAACAAGAAGGATTACGATCCTGTTGAAGTTTCAATTCAAGAAAGTGCTAAAGAAGATCTTCATCAGATAATCTAAGAAGAAGTCTGAAGTATCAGAAAAGGTGTTGGACAGAGAGGGATCCAGTCATCTTGAAGAAGAAGAAGGAAGCCATCAGTGGTTTCTCAAGAAGCTGTTTGGAAATCAACTCAGCTAAGTTCAGATTCAAGAAGCTTTGAAGAAAGCTCAGGTTCAGTTGATTTCATCAGCTGATCAAGAAGTGTCTTGTCCTCTTCTCTCTCAACAAAGGCAAGACATTAAAATATCTTTTCTAAATTTCTGTAGGATCTGTTTACACAGATCTGAGTTGTAAGCCTGTGTTATAAAGGCTGAGTGTAGGAGAGGTGATCTCTGAGTGGTAGGGCTATTTGCCTGAGTGTAGGAGAAGGTTATTCTCTGAGTGGTAGGCCTTGTGGCAAGGCTGAGGTAGGGTTGTAGAGCCTGAGTTGTAGGAACCTATCCAGGTTCTGAGCTGTAGGATCTGAGGATCTGAGAATAGTGGAAGTTTGGCCGAATCTAGCATATTGCTAGATAGGTGAAGGGGGAAAGTGGATGTACCCAGACCTTGGGGAACCACTATAAAACATTGTGCAATCTGTGATGCTTAGTTGTCTGTGAATGTTGTGCTAGATGTTTTAATTTGTAATTGAATTCTGCCTAGAATTATAAACAAGAAATTAGAACCTATTCACCCTCCTATAGGTGTTTAGGTTGTCTTGAAAGTAAAACTATCAAGTGGTATCAGAGGGAGGTTCCTCAGAAAGGACTTAACAGTCTGAGGTAGATCTGTAAGGCAGAATCAAGATTCAAAAAGATGGGTTCTGGTGAGAATCATAAGGAGCTAGGGTCTATGAAATTACCCATATGCAAGAAAGAAATTTTTGGAATTTGGAAAGAAAGAGTTAGATTGTTTATGGAGGCATCTGACCCAAGGATTTATATCACAGTACAGGAAGGCCCCTTCATACCAATGAAGGTATCAGTTCTTGATGCAAATATCCAAACTCCAAAGAGTTATTCAGAAATGACCAAGGATGAAATCATCTTGGCAACCATGGATAAAAGAGATCAGAACATTATTGTTAGTGCCATAGATGATTCAACATTTCAGAATCTAATTCACTGCAATACCTCCAAAGAGATGTGGGACACATTGATTGTCTATATGGAGGGATCTGAAGAAGTAAGGCAGGACAGGAAATCTATGCTCAATCAGGAGTATGAAAGTTTTAGACAAGGAAAATCTGATAGCATAACTGAGTGCTACAAGAAATTCTATAGAATTGTGAATGAGCTTATGTCCTATGGAAGAGTCTTCAGTACTTATGAACTGAATGACAAATTCTTAAGATCCTTAACAAAGGATTGGGACACAAAGATCTGTGCCATAAGAGAAGTGGCTAAATTAGCAGAGATATCTCCTCCCACCTTGTTTGGAAAGTTGTTATCCTATGAAATGCAACTTATGGTGAGGAAGGAGGAGGAAAAGAATTCAAGAGGAGAGCATAGAGAAAAGACTGTGGCATTCAATGCAGAAGCCACTAGAAAGAATAGGAGGAAATCACCATCTCCTCCTAAGGAAGTTGCAGAAGATAGTTCTGAAAATTCAGATAAGGGTTCAGAAAGCTGTGATTCAGATGCAGACTTTGCTGCATTCACAAGGCAATTTCAGAGGTTCTTGAAAAAGAAGCAATGGAAGTCTAGGCCTTACACATCACAGCAAGTTGATGACTATTATCAGAAGAAAAGGTCATCAAGGAAAGAGAAGAGCAGATTAAAGCCCAACAAAGCCACTACTTCAAAGATTGTCTGCTATTGCTGCAATAGGCCTGGACATGTAGTGGCTGACTGTCCTGATAAGAGAAAGGAGTCTTCAGACAAGAAGAAGACTCATCAGAAAGGCAAGAAGGAGAAATCCTTTGTTGCAAAGAAAGATAAGAGTCTAACAGACCAGTCAACTTCAGAGTCAGAATCTGAAGCTGAAGCATATATTGGACTATATGCTGCATCTGAAGAAGAGGAGTTTCTGCAGTTGCTAGACTCCATCAATGAACAAAAGGATCATCAGTGTATGGGGCTGATGGCAGGATCAGAAGAGGACATATGCCAGAATCAATCTGGTCCTAATAAGGTACAATGTCCTTCTATTACATCTGTTTGTTATACAAGTGAAGAATCAGCTACATCTGCATCAAGTGATGTAGATGCATCTGAATCTGAAGGAGATGTCTATCAATTGATAGACAAGTATGGGGACTTGTTGCAGGCCCTTAAGAAAAGCAAGAACCTGGTTAAATCTCAGGCTCAAGAAATTGCTGAACTAAGGGTTGCTACAACTGAGTTAGAGAAAGTTATTGATCAAAAATTAAATGAAATTGCCAAGCTGAAGAATATAACTATTATTCAGATGGGCATAATTAATTATACTAATGATCAAGTGAAGAGTCTGGAAGCCAGACTTAGAATTGAAAGGGATTTAGTGGCTAGTTACTCTAAGCCAAAATCTGTCTTACCCTTGATAGATGAATTTATCACTCAAAAGAGTAAGGCTGGATTAGGATTTAAAGGTAACTCCAGGGCTGGCAGATTCAAGAGGAAAGGCAAAGCTCCTGTTCAGCCACTAAACCTTTCAGTCCCCATAAAGTTTAGTAAGGTGGAAGTGCCTTCTAACAAATATGATCATGAAGATATTCAAGGTCATATTAAGACTAATATTCTGAAGAACAAGGGTGTAAATGCAAGCAGGCATACACATGGTCATAAACCCAATGGTTTTAAGAAATCAGTAGGTGAAGTTGCTGCAGCACCAGCAATGAACAGAAATTCTTCTGACAAGGATGTATCTAGATCTAGATACAATAAGTTTGAATGTTGGTGCTGTGGCAAGAGAGGCCATTTTGCACTAGACTGTTGGTATAACCCAAGTGTTATAAAGAACAATAGTCTACCTGTTAGAAGAGGTTATGGTAGCTTTATTAATGCTAACCTGAACCAAGGACCCAAGACTAACTTAGGTTCTAAGGGTAAGTAATTCTGTGTTGTAGGTGAATCCAAGTAACCATGCCCCTATATGGTACTTGGATAGTGGTTGTTCCAGGCACATGACTGGAACAAAGGGGCTGCTGAAGGAGTATTCATCTGTCAATGATGGACCTAAAGTGATCTTTGGTGGATCTGAAAAAGGAGTCATCAAAGGGTTTGGTAACATTTCTTCTAACCTAATTATTATCACTCAAGTGGCTTATGTAAAAGGTTTGAAACATAATCTAATAAGCATAAGCCAGCTAAGTGACTTAGGATATGACATTTCATTTGTTAAAGATGGATGTCATATCAAGAGGTCAAGTGATCAAAAGATCATACTGACTGGGTATAGGAAGAGAAATGTATATTGTCTTAATTTTAAATATGAAGATAAGGCTTCTCCCATCTGTCTTGTAGCTGATGACAATGCTTCTCATTGTGTTAAGTGGCACAAGAGATTGGCTCATCTAAACTACAATACAATTGGCCAACTCTTTAGCAAAGAGTTAGTGAGGAATGGACCTCAAGTTAAGTGTATAAAGGAAGGGATATGCTCAGCTTGTCAAAAGGGCAAGCAGACAAAATCCTCCTTTCAAAGCCTTGAAAACAAGGATTCTGTGAGGTGCTTATACCTCTTGCATATGGATCTTTTTGGTCCTATGCCAGTTCACAGTCTAGGTAGGAAAGTCTAAACTTTTGTGGTTGTAGATGACTATTCTAGATTTTCATGGGTGTTCTTTCTGAGGCAAAAATCTGAAACCCCAAGTGTATTACTTAATTTTGTAAAGCAAATTCAGAATGAACTGAATAGTACAGTGGTCAAAATCAGAAGTGACCATGGTACTGAGTTTCAATCTGAAAGCATAACAAACTTGTGTAAAGACTTTGGGATTTTCCAAGAGTTCTCCTCACCTAGAACACCTCAGCAAAATGGAATTGCTGAAAGAAAGAATAGAACATTAATTGAAGCAGGTAAAACTCTGTTGAGTGACACCTCTCTCCCAGAATATTTTTGGGCTGAGGCAGTTAACACTGCTTGTCATGTAATCAATAGGGCTACTATCACCAAAAGCCACAAAATGACTCCCTATGAGATTGTGAAAGGCAGAAAACCAAATCTATCTTACTTTAGGATCTTTGGTTGCAAGTGTTATATACTTAACAATGGCAAGTCATATTTGACTAAGTTTGCTGCCAAATCCCAGGATGGGATATTTGTTGGTTACAGCACTAATAGTAAGGCCTATAGAGTCTTCAACTTGACTACTCAAGTTGTTGAAGAATCTGTGCATGTTGTGTTTGATGAAACAAGATTAATCAACTGTGAGTTGTCTTGTAGATCAAATGACTCAATAGATATAAGCAAAAGTATGGACAAGCTCTCCATTACTGAAGGATCAAAGGAAGATGGGGCATTGGAAAATGAAGGCTTCTGTCCAGGGGGAGAACAAGACACTATAGAAGCTGATGAAAACCAAGAGATTCAGCTAAATGAAGGAGTTGGAGATGTTCAACCAGTAGGGAATCTTCCTCCAGCTACAAGACATTTGAGAGATCATCCAGCTGATCAGATAATAGGTGATCCAAGACAGGGGGTGCAAACTAGAAGCAGAAATCAAAACACAGTTCTACATTCAAGTTTCCTGTCACAATTGGAGCCTAAGAAGTTTGAAGAAGCTATCCAAGACCTGCACTGGATTGATGCTATGCAAGAGGAGCTGAATCAATTCAGAAGGTGCAATGTCTGGGAGCTTGTTCCTAAACCAAGAGGCCACAACATAATTGGCACAAAATGGATCTATAGGAACAAGCTAGATGAAAGTGGAATAATAGTAAAGAATAAAGCAAGATTGGTTGCAAAAGGATACAGGCAGGAAGAAGGGATTGACTTTGATCAAACCTTTGCTCCAGTAGCAAGGCTGGAGGCAATCAGAATATTCCTTGCCTATGCAGCCTATCAAGACTTCAAAGTATACCAGATGGATGTGAAGTCAGCATTTCTGAATGGTGATCTTAAAGAAGAAGTATATGTAGAGCAGTCATCAGGTTTTGTAGATCCTCTTAAACTTGATTTTGTTTATAAGCTTAGGAAAGCTCTGTATGGGTTAAAGCAAGCCCCAAGGGCTTGGTATGAAACCCTGTCTACTTTCCTTATTGAGAATAAATTCTCAAGAGGAAAAATTGACAAAACTCCATTCCTTAGGGAATCCAAAGGCAAGATCATCTTAGTTCAGATCTATGTTGATGACATAATCTTTGGATCTACTGAAAACAACCTTTGTAAAAAGTTTGCCAAACTTATGCAAGGGAAGTTTGAGATGAGCAGTATGGGGGAACTGAAATTCTTCTTGGGACTCCAAGTAAGACAGACTGATGATGGCTTGTCCATATCCCAGTCTAAGTTCACCAAAGAATTGATTAAGAAATATGGTATGGAGTCATCCTCTACCATGAGAACTCCTATGGGAACAAGTATGCCTATATGCAAAGATAATACAGGTAAACCTGTTGATGAGACTTTGTATAGAGGAATAGTTGGCTCACTACTATATCTTACTGCTAGTAGACCAGATATTATGTATGCTACATGTGTCTGTGCTAGGTACCAAGCCTGCCCTAAAGAATCTCATTATACTGCAGTCAAAAGGATTTTGAGATATCTTAAGGGCACACCTAATCTAGGTCTTTGGTACCCTAGGAATAGAGATTTTCAACTAACAGGCTATTCAGATGCAGATTTTGCAGGATGTAGAGAGGATAGGAAGAGTACTACAGGTACTTATCAATTCCTGGGAGGAAGACTAATATCATGGAGTAGTAAGAAGCAGACCAGTGTGGCAATTTCCATAGCTGAGTCTGAGTATGTTGCTGCTGGAAGCTGCTGTGCACAGCTATTATGGATGCAGCATCAGCTTAAGGATTATGGTATTCAAGTAAGTAGAACACCTCTTTTGTGTGATTCTAAGAGTGCAATTTCTATAGCTAATAATCCTGTTTCTCATAGTAGAACTAAGCATATAGAAATAAAATACCATTTTCTTAGAGAACATGTAGAAAAAGAAGACATCTCATTGGAATTTGTGAAAATAGATTATCAAATAGCAGATGTGTTTACTAAGCCCCTGGATGAGACCAAATTCAATAAATTCAAAATTGAATTAGGTATGTTAACCATTGATTAGTGTAATCACAAAATCATCAACAATGAAGTTGAAATGGTAACAAGACATTCAAGTGATATAAAGATACATTGAAGTAGTATCAAGTATTTTGTAGGACTTATAAGTTGTGTTGAACAAACAGAAATTGGCTAAGTAAAATGGTGTCGACACATTCAGTAATAATGTGTCGACTCAGGGTAGTAATGTCAACAAGTCAGAGATGTTGTGTCGACACAGAAAATATGTGTCAACACTTAAGAATCTTATTGTCGACTTATCCAGGAATGTAGTGTCGACTTCACCAGGATAGTGGTGTCGACACTTACAGATTTTGTGTCGACACTTATACTAAGAGTCGACACAGAATTTTTGATGCTCTTCTATATATCTCTGGTGTCGACATAACTGCAAATTGGTGTCGACACATAATAGACGGACTTGATGTCGAGACAATAGAAGCTTGTGTCGACACATTCCATCTGTGTCGACACTTATAGTCTGTTTTTGGCGTCTTTTGATCTTCTTTAAACAGAAGGTATAAATAGGTCAAAAACTCATTCTATCGACACGCTTACAAGGTTTTTGAAACCCTGTGTCGACATTCTCCCTCTCTCTCTCTTTCTCTCATCTTTCAAGCTTTCTCGACTGATCAATGGCGCCAAAGATTGAAGATAATGTGAATGAAGGATATGAGTTAGTGCGCCAGGCCTTTGCTGCTGCCCCTCCAGATGTTCTCGGGGTTATCTCTCTCCTCTCCGACTCAGGATTAGAATTTCTGGTCTCCAAACCATCTAAGTTATGGAACAAGGAAGTGCATGAGTTCTATACTTCTGCATCTATAGTCTCTGAAAGTCATGAGATAAAATCAACAGTTCATGGGTCACCAGTGGAAATTACACCAAGTAAGTTAAGAACAATTCTACACTTACCTATAATCGAGAATGAAGAGGATGTCCCTGCTTCTAAATCAAGGGAGGCTCTTCAATGGTGTGGATTGGATTCCACCATGAAAATTGGAGCTGCTTTCAATAGGAAAGGAATGAATCAACAGGGCAAGTTTCTGTCTGAGGTGGTTGGAAAAGTTATTCTGTGCAAGCCAGGTGGACATGATAGGATTTCCGCCTATATGTTCAGCCTAATGACCAGGATTGTGTTTACAATTCCAACGGATTGGTCAACTGTAATCTTTGAAAAGATTAAAGAAGGAATCAAGAAGCCAAATCTGGCTAGAATAATGAGTATATACCTAAGTAAGGAGATTCCTGATGTTATGCAACAACAATCTGGAACTAAAATTAATCACATGAGAAGGATGGACATGAGATTGTTCTCCAGATGGGATAGGGTGCTGACCAAAGAGATGCCTGAAGTGGAAAGGCAGGATTCACCTGAGAAATCCCCAGGTCATGCTACCAGTACTGAGCACCCACAAGAAGAACAAGGAAGACAAGAGGTTAAAGATCAGCCTACTTCTACACAAGTTCAGGATGCCACAATACCTGCAATTCAAGAAGAAGAAGTAAGTATACCAGCTCAGCAAGTTTATTCACCGACACAGACTGTATCTACTCATGACCAGGTACAAGTGCAGGGGGAGCTGGTGTATTTTCCTACAAAAGACATTTCTAATATTTCTATTTCTGCACAGGTCCAGGAAAAGCAAGTGTCCTCACCTGCCCAAGACATCACCAATACTGAACAAGTACAGAGGGAGAGACTGTATGAGCAAGTGCAAGACGATGCTCAAATTGATATATCTCTAAATTGGAATACTGCAGATGTTCCAGCCCAGAAGGAATATACTCTAGAAGAGTTATTTCCAAATGATGAAATTATTACTGCTAGCATGGAAGTGGAGCAAGAAATTGAGGGGGAGCCTGTGCATGTGGAGACTGTACAACATGACACTGAAGCAGCTGTTCCTCCTCCTCCCAAAGAAAGAGTTCAAATTGATAGTACTTCTGATTCTGAGAATGAAGAAGCCAGGGTGGCTAAGAAGAGAAAACTTCTGGTCTTCCAGAGAAGGAGCAAGAGCTATAAGCAGGCCCTACAGTCAACAGCACATCACACTCCTTCTGACTTTGATTATAACAAGTTTTTGATCGATTTACACGTGAAATTGGATGAACACAGAGTGGCTATTGAAAAATATGTTGATGAGAACAACAAGTCCCTGCAATTTGACTTAGCTCAAGATATAAAATCTATTAGGTTTGAGGTCAATATGCATAAAAAGGAGATGACAGATTGCTTCCATAAGGGAGGTAATGCTGTGGTATATTTGGCACAACAACAGCAGTCTATCATCCCTAAGGTGGATGATATTGCTTTAAAGCAAAGCTATGTCTTGGAAAATCAGATAAGGATGAATGAGAATTTAACTGAATCTCATCATGAGATCATTAATGAATTGAAAAAGATTGTTCCTGGCCTACCTGCAGCTAGAGCAAAAGAAATGGAAGAATTTGATAAGAACTTTCAAGCTGCTATTGATTCTGTTAAAACTGCTATCACTGCCTCTCAAAAGGAAATATTATACTCACTGCTTGGAAGGCTGTCAAAGACCAAGTGCATGAAAGAGGCAAGTGGTACAATGAGATGGAATGGCAGAAGTATGAAGCCAGGCAAGAGGCCATAGGACAGTTTAGAAGAAAAGCCAAGCTGGGTAGGCTGCCTTCAGATGCTCAGGAGCCAAGCAAGTACTTCCCAAAGCCCTTTCATTATTTTGAAAGGCAAAGGCTCAAGGAAGAAGCAAAGAAGAAGGCTGATCTAAAAGGCAAGAAGCCAGCTGAAGATTCTGAAGCTCCTGTGAAGGCTCAAATTCTATCTGGCAACGGGATTGTCATAAAAGAGCCTGATCAGTCTTAATGTTTTGTTCTTTCAAAGTATTTTGTAATGTTTTGATTAAATCATTAAATGTAAATCTCTGTATTCAAACATTATCAAGTTATAAACAAAATGTTGTTTGGTATCATATAATGTTCATTCTGTGATGGATTGTTTTTATGTTTTGTTTATATTAAGTATTCCTGTTATGTCATATATCATCAGTTTATACTTTTTGTAAATTGTGTATATCATTGGCTATAAGGATTATGACTTCTCCAAATAGGGGAAGATTGTTGGGTACATTGGAAAATGTGTACCTGATTTGAAGAAGCCCAACTTAGCTCAATGATATACATCAAGGTGTATTTGATATTGTTTTGAGTTGACATGTGCAGGTGAAGAAGTATTAAAGAATGCAGAAAAATATTCTAAGTCCACATGTCGACACCTGAAGAAGTGTGTCGACACTTCAGAATATTTGTGTCGACACTTCAGAATATCAGTGTCGACACAGAGAAAGATGGTCGACCACATTTATCTCGACACTGGGAAGCAGTGTCGACACATAAAGAAAATCATCGACCTCAGTACTGGGAAGCAGTGTCGACACAGAAGAAGATAGTCGACTAGTGAAAGATAGTCGACCAGAGAAAGATTGTCGACAAAGAAGAAGATAGTCGACTAGTGAAAGATAGTCGACCAGAGAAAGATTGTCGACACAGAAGAAGATAGTCGACTCACAGAAGAAGATAGTCGACCTCTACTGTGTCGACACTGGGTGCTTGTGTCGACACCAGAAGACTGAGTCGACACATTTTGGCAGAAGTCGACTATGCTTGTGTCGACACCAGAAGACTGAGTCGACACATTTTGGCATAATTGAAGATTGATGTGTCGACACCTGAAGGCTTAGTCGACACATACTGAGTTCTGAATCTACAACAACTTTGTCGACACACAGGACTTGTGTCGACACACTGCAGAGTCTAGACCAAGTTATTTTCTGAGAAAGCTGTGTCGATTTAAAGGCAACTTAGTCGACATCATCAAAGACTGTGTCGACACCAAAGTCAATTGTGTCGACACAGATAGACAGATTGGTCTCGACACTTTCTAACTGACTGTCTCGACATTTTGCTGTCCAAGGCTAAGGTACAGGAACTGTTTGAAGACTTGACAGCTGTGGGTTGCCACCGTTTAACTGAAGCTGTCAGACCTGTCAGAAATCAGTTGGAAACCGGATCAGCCGGTTACCATGAAGGAACTCTATAAATAGACTTATTATGAAAAGAAGAAGTGAATTAACAGAAGAAGATCTAAGAAGAAGAAACAAGAAGGATTACGATCCTGTTGAAGTTTCAATTCAAGAAAGTGCTAAAGAAGATCTTCATCAGATAATCTAAGAAGAAGTCTGAAGTATCAGAAAAGGTGTTGGACAGAGAGGGATCCAGTCATCTTGAAGAAGAAGAAGGAAGCCATCAGTGGTTTCTCAAGAAGCTGTTTGGAAATCAACTCAGCTAAGTTCAGATTCAAGAAGCTTTGAAGAAATCTCAGGTTCAGTTGATTTCATCAGCTGATCAAGAAGTGTCTTGTCCTCTTCTCTCTCAACAAAGGCAAGACATTAAAATATCTTTTCTAAATTTCTGTAGGATCTGTTTACACAGATCTGAGTTGTAAGCCTGTGTTATAAAGGCTTAGTATAGGAGAGGTGATCTCTGAGTGGTAGGGCTATTTGCCTGAGTGTAGGAGAAGGTTATTCTCTGAGTGGTAGGCCTTGTGGCAAGGCTGAGGTAGGGCTGTAGAGCCTGAGTTGTAGGAACCTATCCAGGTTCTGAGCTGTAGGATCTGAGGATCTGAGAATAGTGGAAGTTTGGCCGAATCTAGCATATTGCTAGATAGGTGAAGGGGGAAAGTGGATGTACCCAGACCTTGGGGAACCACTATAAAACATTGTGCAATCTGTGATGCTTAGTTGTCTGTGAATGCTGTGCTAGATGTTTTAATTTGTAATTGAATTCTGCCTAGAATTATAAACAAGAAATTAGAACCTATTCACCCCCCCCCCCCCTCTAGGTGTTTAGGTTGTCTTGAAAGTAAAATTATCACCCGTGTCCGACCTTATTTGTATGGAAACTATAAAAACCTGTGTAGAAATTTTATTGAGGACTTTTGGATCATTTCATTGGATGAACTTCTAGAGGATGAAAGTGGAGCACCCAAGAGGAGGAGGAATTGAAGGAGATCTTTGTATGCATTTAATCTTTCATGTATCTCTCTTAATCTTTTCTTTCTCTTGGTGATCCAACTTTATTTATCTTGTATTTCGCATGAAATTCTATTTGAACAATTTGGTAATCATGTATCTTCTTGTTTTCATCAAATTTGTTGTAGTTTATTCGTATGTAGGCTTTAAACCAAAGAGATTTATCCTAGTTATGAATGTGGTTTTTGTTTTACATGGATTATAACTTTTTAGATTGAGAAATTGGAGGGTTGTGATGTTGTTTAAATGTTCATATTTAGGTGTTATTTCTCTTTGTATTTAAAATTTCATGATCGAGAGATATGTTGTTTGGAAAATTATGATACGAATAAATGGATTCATGGTATTTTAGAGATAAGATTTCTTGAATTTATGTAGGAGATAGGGTAATGTATTCTAATGCGAATTTGAGTGTTGTAAATTGTTCGAGAGAAAATTTACTCAACTTAGGTTTAGATTTTGAATTGCTCGAGAAAGAATTTGATAAATGTTTAACCCTTTACAATAAATTGAATTTGATGTATTTGTTATTTCATGATTACATAAAATTGAATTAATAAGTGATTATGTTTAGGGTGGTGTTAAAGGCACATCATCTTCGGCTTTGTGCACACCAATACTATGTGCACCCATTGGAATTTTATGTGCACACCAATGCTATGTGCACCCAGTAGACCATATTTACGGTGTAGACGAAGAAGACACCAAGTCACGGTGTGGTTGAGGAAGAACACTCCAAATCAACATTAGTTGGGGGAATCCACTGAAAAAAAACCCAAAATATATCACTGAGGAATCAAAACATCAAATATCTGAAAAATTTTCTCCCAATCGGAATACCTTCATTAGAGGAGAGACCAGATGTGCAAGCTCCAAAACAGTAATTCCAAAAGACCAAATGTCCACCCTGCAGGAACATATGTCAAAACTATAGAACCGGAAGAGACATTAATGGCAGGAATCGGGAGGTATCAGTGGAGGAGACATTACCGGAAGTGAAGGAGGCGGCCAGAGGTATCAGTGGAGGAGGCGGTCGAAGAATTCGCCGGAGGAAACGCAGGAATCGGGATGGGGTTTCGCGGTTTTTGCCGGATGCAGTCGGGGAAGATAACGGGATGGGGTTTCGCAGTTTTTGCCGGATACAGTCGGGGAAGATGACGGGGAAGAGAGATGAGGCGGGAGGGGAAGAGATAATCGGGATTGCGTCGGAGGAGAAGGGTTTTGCCGGAGGAATCGGGGGGGGGGGGGGGGGAGGTTTCGCCGGATGCAATCGGGAAGAGGAGCGCCGAATATCGGGAAGGGGGAGGCGGGCTCAATGCTTTGGCTTTAGTGTATGGGTGGGGTATAGAAAACCTAAAATATTAAGGGTTATTTTTTTGATGGGTGTACACATAGCCAGAAAATGGTGTGCCTTTAACACCACCCTATGTTTATGTGAATGCTCTTAGACTTTCGGTGTTTTATCATCTTTAATTCCCCAATATTATTTTATCCAATTAGTCATAGTTAGGTTTATTTAAATTAAAAATTAATTTTAATTATAGGTATGATAATAGAGTGAGGGTGAGTAAGAGTATTTGAAAAAGCCACGTGGAATACAACATGAGATATAGATTTCTTCTATACTATGATTGATAGGTGCACTTGCCTGAAAGATAAATCAATCTAGCTTAGTCCTATCTACATAGTTTATTCTAAAGTGTAGAATGAATTCGCATCAAGTTAAACATACTCAGTAAAATAACCATCAAGTTTTGCCGCCGTTGTCGGGGATACTTTTTCAATATTTTGAAAGCTCAAAATCTATTAATCTACCAAGACAAATATTTTTTTTACTTGTGATTTACTACTTTGTGTCAGTTTGTGTGTGATATTTTATATTTTATATTCATCCAACTACTAGTTTTCTTTATAACATACTTATCTCTTTATCTTAATTTCATATTCTGTTCTACTTATTCTGCTTGCATTGGGACACTGCAAAGTTTATGCGTGGGGGGGGGGGGAATTATTCTTATCATGCCTATACAACACCTCTTATAGCAATTTTCAAAACTTTCTTACATTTTCTTCACCTTGTCTTTATTAATCTCTTTATAATCTCATGCATAAAACATCTAACGGACTCCTCATCACACTATCATTTAGATAATGAACATTGCGTGTCCTTTTAGAACATTCTAATTAATTCGCTTAGGATTAGGAGTTGCAAATTAGCTATCGCACAATGATCATAGGAGTGGATTGCGGACTCATTAGTGTTCTAACTCTTTGCTCGCGATTCATAGTAGGAAATCCATTAGTTTAGATTTCTCTACATATCTAATTTTTATAACTTCCCCTTATTATCTATGGCTAATTGTTACTCCCTATTAGAAAACTCTACTTATCCATGAATACGTGAGTTGATGTTTGAAACAGTTGACTAAGAGAAGTATTGGTCAATCTAGATAAAAAGAGTATCCTTTCTCAATGTCTAGAACTTGCTCCAAGCAATCCTCAAGATATTTGCATAAGTTAGTTAATTAGTATGGAAGTGATTTAGGTCATTCATTGGATAGATTGAGCCTTATAAGCCCAAAACCCTAAACATTATACCCTTGTGCACCCAATTTAGTCCTAATACCTATTTCTTTTGATACTCTACTACTAAAATTCACCAAGGCCAATCATAGTGATATGTGGCCTGAGTGCGAGTACACCCACTCGGAATGATCCCTACTATGGACCATTGGATAACAAAAATATAGAATATGCATAAGAAGAAAGAATGAAAAAAAGTGAAAAAAACAAAATGTGGGAAGTATAATATTTGTGAAGTCTGGGGGTGCTTTTATAATATTGATGCATGTTAGGGTAATTATATAGCAAGAGGCTCAATCGTGATCTAGGTGTGTTTATTCCATCATGTTTATTATTGTCCCTCCTTACCTATATCCTATGAACCTAAACCTAAAGCTACATTCTATTTAAAGCCCTATTGATCTATATTAGTTAAAAATCTAACTAGTGCCGTGGTGAGGGTGTGAAAAGGAAAGCTATGGCCATTGACATTGATGGATTTCTTTCGAGGCTACCCTATAATCCTGAAGACTAATACTCATCTGAGTCCTTATATTACTTTTTCCTCACACTAATTCAGGACAAATATGTATTCATTTCTAGGTGGGAGTAAGAAATAGCCAAATTGATATTTTGTGGAAGGTCTAGAATAAGTATATGTTTAAAAATCTCTACTAAAAATTCTCTACATGTTTAGGGCATCGAGTTTCTCCTTGCACTCCTTACTTTCATTATGCGATTGTAAAAATTTACTTCTTTTATTTTAGGGGTTTGGATTAGTTTGCTCGGGACTAGCAAACATTCAAGTCTGGGGGTATTTGATGAGAGTGATTTATATAGCATATTTACTATCATTGTCTACCTAACTTTAAATGAAAGCCTAACCCATAACATGCTTTTATAGTATTTTATCTAACCATATTATGTAGGTGATTATTTTGAGGTTATGTTGTAGAAATGATGTAGTTTTCTAATCAATACTGCATGTTAGTCATGAGATGCAGGAGCAGGGACATCTTGGGCATGATTCAGGCAAAGAACCAAGTACCAGAGAAGAACACGACCCTGTTAGAAGCCGTGTATATCTATAAAAGATCCTAAAGTGCAGAACAAATGGCAGAGAAGGACGCGGCTAAGCACACGGCCATGTCTACCACACGACCAGGCACACAACCATGTCAATGGACGTGTCTATCACACGGCCATAAACACGGCCATGCCAATGGCCGTGTCTACCACACAGCCATACACACAACTATGTAAATGGTCGTGTCTACCATACCGCCATAAACACGGCTGTGTCAAAAGCAATGTCCCCATCGGGAAGTTGCTGAAGTGATGTTTTCGTGCGTAGTAACCATCAGATCCAGATCCATACAGCCATATACATGGCCGTATCTGAAGCCATGTCAACCCATTTTTGCTCCAAATATATAAATACGTCTAGAATACTTTGTTAGAGGGTGTGGAGGATTTGGGTTGGTCTTTGGACGAAGTAAAGGAGAATACTTTCCTGGAGAAGACTCATTCGAAGGTGGATCGAAGGATATGATTTGTAAAGTCTTTTATCTTTCAATTCTTCTTTCCCCTTTGATGTTTTTATCGATTATATCTGAGTATATCTCTTATTTGATGTGTATGGAATATGAGAACAATGTCTAGATTTGAGTTTATTTAATCATTCCTTTTCCTTGATCTTTACTTTGATTCATCTAAGTTTTATAACTCTAAAAGATCTTCTACGATCTAGATTAATCTACTTTAACATCAAGCCTTGGTATCAAGAGATGAAAGGCTTGACAATCGCATGATTAGATGAAGAATAACCTGGATAATCTTATTTGATTTTAATTCTTAAGATTGAGAGATGAAAGACTTGATAAGATCATATTTAGATGATTGGATTTGCATGTTATTGTAGAGATAGAAAAACATAAGTCCTCTGTATTAGTGTCATCGCTAAAGAGTCAAGTTCATAAAGATTAAATCAAGTTTTAGGAGTTATGTTACAAAAGAGATTTCTAACATTCAACCTAGGCTTAGTAATTAAGTTGCTCAAGAGAGAACTAGATGAATTTCGAAGGCTCTACGGTCATTGAGATCATATAAAATGATGGAAAGAAAATATTCAAATTATCAAATCTATTTTGGAAACCATGTATTTTTACTTATGTAATTATCACCAAAGCATTGTATCACCATTCTGCCATTCTACAAACCCTAAAAAATTTTACCATTAAAATAGCTATTTTAATTAGAGTAACAACCAATTTTAAGTATATGTACGATAATAGAGTAAGAGTGAGTACGAGTACTTGAAAAGACCTTGTGGAATACGACACGAGATGTAGATTTCTCCAATACTATGATTGATAGGTGCACTTGCCTGAGATTCAAATCAATTTAGCGTATACCTTTCTACATAGTTTCTATTAGAGCTAAAATATCACATCAAGTTTTTGAGTACGCAACCTTCTGATTATAGGGACAAGCGCACATCTAAGTCTAGGGGTATTTGATGAGTATAATTATGATAGGGTTTTTACTATCATAATTGTAATCATGTCCACTATTTTCCACCTCCCTAGGTTGTAATTTCGTAAGAACACTTAAGAATTCATATTATCATGAATAGAAGAGAACTGTTAGGAGTTATTATTATTTCATGTATTGAGCTATATATTTATAACTTCATTTTCCTAATGCAGGTATGGCTAATCTGTGGAACTAAAAGTCTCGGAGAAAACGGAGAAGTTCACGGATTCAACATGGCTGATGACAGGACAAGAATTGGGCGAACACGGGTAGGAACACGCCAGTGTGACTAGCCGTGTACTTTTTGGGATGGAGCTGAAGAAATGGAAGAAAATGACAGAGGACCACACGGGTTAAAATATGCCCGTGTGTCCACCGGTGTCCCTTTCTGGAGATTTCAACGTCTGGTGCTGACCAACCCGTATACAAAGAACACGGATACAGATACGGGCGTGTCCGTACCCGTGTCATCTGACACGGCCCACGTACATACATGGCGATTCATATGGAACCAACCTAGAACCGTCAACACGGCCTGTAAGACAGTCGTGTTGGAACTAGTATCCGACCCTATTTGTAAGGAGACTATAAAAACCTGTGTGAAAATTTTATTCTGGACTTTTGGATCATTTCATTGGAATAACTTCTGGAGGAGGAAAGTGGAGCACCCAAGAGAAGGAGGAATTGAAGGAGATCTTTCTATGCGTTTAATCTTTCATGTATCTCTCTTAATCTTTTCTTTCTCTTGATGATCTAACTTTATTTATCTTTTATTTGAACTTCTATTTGAACAATTTGGTAATCATGTATCTTCTTGTTTTCATAAAATTTGTGGTAGTTTATTTGTATGTAGGC
Source organism: Platanthera zijinensis (assembly GCA_039513925.1). NCBI lineage: Eukaryota > Viridiplantae > Streptophyta > Magnoliopsida > Asparagales > Orchidaceae > Platanthera > Platanthera zijinensis. Next base: position 38,423,629 of record CM077079.1, on the reverse strand, counting down.
TTTAAACCAAAGAGATTTATCCTAGTTATAATTGTGGTTTTTGTTTTACATGGATTATAACTTTTTTGATTGAGAAATTGGAGGGTTGTGATGTTGTTTAAATGTTCATATTTAGGTGTTATTTTTCTTTGTATTTTAAATTTCATGATCGAGAGATATGTTGTTTGGAAAATTATGATACGAATAAATGGATTCATGGTATTTTAGAGATAAGATTTCATGAATTTATGTAGGAGATAGGGTAATGTATTCTAATGAGAATTTGAGTGTTGTAAATTATTTGAGAGAAAATTTACTCATCTTAGGTTTCGATTTTGAATTGCTCGAGAGAGAATTTGATAAATGTTTAACCCTTTACAATACAATGAATTTGATAGCTTTGTTATTTAATGATTACATAAAATTGAATTAATAAGTGATTATGTTTATGTGAATGCTCTTAGACTTTCGGTGTTTTATCATCTTTAATTCTCCAATGTTACTTTATCCAATTAGTTATAGTTAGGTTTATTTAAATTAAAAATCAATTTTAATTATAGGTATGATAATAGAGTGAGGGTGAGTACGAGTATTTGACAAAGCCCTGTGGAATACGATATGAGATGTAGATTTATCTAATATTATGATTGATAGGTGCACTTGCCTGAAAGATAAATCAATCTAGCTTATGCCCTTCTACATAGTTTATTCTAAAGTGTAGAATGAATTTGCATCAAGTTAAACATACTCAGTAAAATAACCATCAAGTTTTTTGCACCGTTGTCGTGGATACTTTTTTAATATTTTGAAAGCTTAAACTCTATTAATCTACCAAGACAAATATTTTTTTTACTTGTGATGTACTACTTTGTGTCAGTTTGTGTGTGATATTTTATATTTTATATTCGTCCAACTACTAGTTTGCTTTATAACATAGTCATCTCTTTATCTTAATTTCATATTCTGTTCTACTTATTCTACTTGCATTGGGACACTACAAAGTTTATGCGTGGGGGGGGGGGGGAATTATTCATATCATGCCTATACAACACCTCTTATAGCAATTTTCAAAACTTTCTTACTTTTTCTTCACCTTGTCTTTATTAATCTCATGCATAAAACATCTAATGGACTCCACATCACACTACCATTTAGATAATGAACATTGTGTGTCCTTTTAGAACATTCTAATTAATTCGCTTAGGATTAGGAGTTGCAAATTAGCTATCGCATAATGATCATAGGAGTGGATTGCAGACTCATTAGTGTTCTAACTCTTTGCTTGCGATTCATAGTAGGAAATCCATTAGTTTAGATTTATCTACATATCTAATTTTTATAACTTCCCCTTATTATCTATGGTTAATTGTTACTCCCTATTAGAAAACTCTACTTATCCGTGAATACGCGAGTTGATGTTTGAAACAGTTGACTTATTGAAGTATTGGTCAATCTAGATAAAAAGAGTATCCTTTCTCAATGTCTAGAACTGTCTCCTAGCAATCCTCAAGACATTTGCATAAGTTAGTTAATTAGTATGGAAGTGAATTAGGTCGTTCATTGGATAGATTGAGCCTTGTAAGCCCAAAACCCTAAACATTATACCCTTGTGCACCCAATTTAGACATAATCCCTATTTCTTTTGATACTCTACTACTAAAATTCACCAAGGCCAATCATAGTGATATGTGGCCTTAGTGCGGGTACACCCACTCGTAATGATCCCTACTATGGACTCTTGGATAACAAAAATATAGAGTATGCATAAGAAGAAAGAAAGAAAATAGTGAAAAAAAATAAAATGTGGGAAGTATAATATTTGTGAAGTCTGGGGGTGCTTTTATAATATTGATGTATATTAGGGTAATTACATAGCAAGAGGCTCAATCGTGATCTAGGTGTGTTTATGCCATCATGTTTATCATTGTCCCTCCTTACCTATATCCTATGAACCTAAACCTAAAGCTACATCCTATTTAAAGCCCTATTGATCTATATTAGTTAAACATCTAACTAGTGCCGTAGAGAGGGTGTGAAAAGGAAAGCCTATAGCCATTGACATTGATGGATTCCTTTGGAGGCTAACCTATAATCCTAAGAGACTAATACTCATCTGAGTCCTTATGTTACTTTTTCCTTACAGTAATTCCGGACAATTATGTATTCATTTCTAGGTGGGAGTAAGAAATAACCAAATTGATATTTTATTGAAGGTCTAAAATAAGCATATGTTTAAAAATCTCTACTAAAAATTCTCTACATGTTTAGGGCATCGAGTTTCTCCTTTCACTCCTTACTTTCATTAAGCAATTGTAAAAATTAATTTCTTCTATTTCAGGGGTTTGGATTAGTTTGCTCGGGACTAACAAACATTCAAGTCTGGGGGTATTTGATGAGAGTGATTTATATAGCATATTTACTATCATTGTCTACCTAACTTTAAATGAAAGCCTCACCCATAACATGCTTTTATAGTATTTTATCTAACCATATTATGTAGGTGATTATTGTGAGGTTATGTTGTAGAAATGATGTAGTTTTCTAATCAATACTGCAAGTTAGTCATGAGATGCAGGAGTAGGGACAGCTTGGGCATGATTCGAGCAAAGAACCAAGTACCAGAGAAGAAGACGACCATGTTAGAAGTCGTGTGCATCTATAGAAGATCTTAAAGCGCAGAACAAATGGCATAAAAGGACACGGCTATGCACACGGCCATGCACACGGCCATGTCTACCACACAACCAGGCATATAACCATATCAATGGCCGTGTATACCACACGACCATGCACACAGCCATGCCAATGGCCGTGTCTACCACACGGCCATACACACAGCAATATAAATGGCCATACCTACCATACGGCCATGAATACGGTCGTGTCAAAAGCCGTGTCCCCTTTGGGAAGTTACTGAAGTGATGTTTTCGTGTGCTGTAACCATCATATCCAAATCCACACGGCCATTTACACGGCCTTGTCTGAAGCCGTGTTAACCCATTTTTGCTCCAAATCTATAAATACGTCTTGAATACTTTGTTAGAGGGTATGGAGGATTTGGGCTAGTATTGGGACAAAGTAAAGGCGAATACTTTCCTAGAGAAGACTCATTCAAAGGTGGATTGAAGGATATGATTTGTAAAGTCATTTATCTTTCAATTCTTCTTTCCCCTTTGATGTTTTTATCGATTATATCTGAGTATATCTCTTATTTTGTGTGTATGGAATATGAGAACAATGTCTAGATTTGAGTTTATTTAATCATTCCTTTTCCTTGATATTTACTTTGATTCATCTAAGTTTTATAACTCTATAAGATCTTCTGCGATCCAGATAACTCTACTTTAACATCAAGCCTTAGGATCAAGAGATGAAAGGCTTGACAATCGCATGATTAGATGAAGAATAATCTGGATAATCTTACTTGATTTTAAGTCTTGAGATCAAGAGATGAAATACTTGATAAGATCATATTTATATAATAGGATTTGCATGTGATTGTAAAGATAGAAGAACATAAGTTCTCCGTATTAGTGTCTTCGCTAAAGAGTCAAGTTCATAAAGATTAAATCAAGTTTTAGGAGTTATGTTAGGAAAGAGATTTCTAAAATTCAACCTAGGCTTAGTCATTAAGTTGCTCGAGAGAGAACTAGATGAATTTCGAAGGCTCTTCGGTCATTGAGATCATATGAAATGATGGAAAGAAAATATTCAAATTATCAAATCTATTTTGGAAACCATGTATTTTTACTTATGTAATTATCACCAAAGCATTGTATCACCATTCTGCCATTCTACAAACCCTAAAAAATTTTACCATTACAATAGCTATTTTAATTAGAGTAACAACCAATTTTAAGTATATGTACGATAATAGAGTAAGAGTGAGTACGAGTACTTGAAAAGATCCTGTGGAATACGACATGAGATATAGATTTCTCCTATACTATGATTGATAGGTGCACTTGCTTGAGATTCAAATCAATTTAGTGTATACCTTTCAACATGGTTTATATTAGAGCTAAAATATCGCATCAAGTTTTTGAGTACGCAACCTTCTGATTATAGGGACAAGCGCACATCTAAGTCTGGGGGTATTTGATGAGTACAATTATGATAGGGTTTTTACTATCATAATTGTAATCATGTCCACATTTTTCACCTCCCTAGGTTGTAATTTCGTAAGAACAGTTAAGAATTCGCATTATCATGAATAGAAGAGCATAGTTAGGAGTTCCTATTATTTCATGTATTGAGCTATATATTTATAACTTTATTTTCCTAATGCAGGTATGGCTAACCAGTGGAACTAAAAGTCTCAGAGCAAACGGAGAAGTTCACGGATTCAACATGGCTGATGAAAGGACAAGAATTGGGTGAACACGGGTAGGAACACGCCCGTGTGCCTACCCGTGTCCTTTTAAGGATAGAGTTGAAGAATTGGAAGAAATTGACAGAGAACCACACGGGTTGGAACATGCCCGTGTGTCCACCCGTGTCCCTTTCTGGATATTTCGACGTCTGGTGCTGACAACCTTTGTGCAAAGAACACTGCTACATACACGGGCGTGTTCGTACCCGTATCATCTGACACGGCCCACGTACAGACACACCGATTCATGTAGAACCACCCTAGAACCGTCAACACGGCCTGTAACACGGCCGTGTTGGAACCAGTATCCGACCATGTTTGTAAGGAGACTATAAAAACCTGTATGAAAATTTTATTCTGGACTTTTGGATCATTTCATTGGAATAACTTCTGGAGGACGAAAGTGGAGCACCCAAGAGGAGGAGGAATTGAAGGAGATCTTTCTATGCATTTAATCTTTCATGTATCTCTCTTAATCTTTTCTTTCTCTTGGTGATCGAACTTTATTTATCTTTTATTTCACATGAACTTCTATTTGAACAATTTTGTAAACATATATCTTCTTGTTTTCATCAAATTTGTGGTAGTTTATTCGTATATAGGCTTTAAACCAAAGAGATTTATCCTAGTTATGAATGTGGTTTTTGTTTTACATGGATTACAACTTTGTAGATTGAGAAATTGGAGGGTTGTGATGTTGTTTAAATGTTCATATTTAGGTGTTATTTTTCTTTGTATTTCAAATTTCATGATCGAGAGATATGTTGTTTGAAAAATTGTGATACGAATAAATGGATTCATGGTATTTTAGAGATAAGATTTCATGAATTTATATAGGAGATAGGGTAATGTATTCTAATGCGAATTTGAGTGTTGTAAATGATTCGAGAGAAAATTTACTCAACTTAGGTTTAGATTTTGAATTGCTCGAGAGAGAATTTGATAAATGTTTAACCCTTTATAATACAATGAATTTTATTGCTTTGTTATTTCATGATTACATAAAATTGAATTATTAAGTGATTATGTTTATGTGAATGCTCTTAGACTTTCGGTGTTTTATCATCTTTAATTCTCCAATGTTACTTTATCCAATTAGTTATAGTTAGGTTTATTTAAATTAAAAATCAATTTTAATTATAGGTATGATAATAGAGTGAGAGTGAGTACAAGTATTTGAAAAAGCCCTGTGGAATACAACATAAGATGTAGATTTCTCCAATACTATGATTGATAGGTGTACTTGCATGAAAGATAAATCAATCTAGCTTATGCCAATCTACATAGTTTATTCTAAAGTGTAGAATGAATTCGCATCAAGTTAAACATACTCAGTAAAATAACCATCAAGTTTTTGATGGTAATCGACCCTTTACTTTAGAATAAATCAATCTTGCTTTTAATCAATTATAGGCTGGGGGTGGATGTTCTTCAATTTTAAAATTTTTTGTGATGGACATGATTACAATTGATTATATTCTGGCTATCATAGTACTCAAGATTGTTAAACACCCAAACACCCCTATTTTTTTTTAATTTCTTAAGCTCTCATTAATTCATTCATTTAGGATTATAACTAATTAATTTACTTTCGCATGGTGATTAAAATGAATTGAAGAAGACTCATTGAGTGTTAAAACTTATTGATTAGTAATTATGTATAAAAATTCATTATCCTAATTTCCTCTATATAATTTATTTTAAGATTAGTCCTCTATATTTTTAACTATCAATCACTCTATTTTATAAAATATAAATCTCTATAATAAAGTGAGTCAATGAGTGTGACATTTTGATAGTTTTGTATTAGGGAATCAAAATAAAGAATAATCTCTATTGGTGTCTAAAACATATCCTCTAGCAATCCTCAAAACTTTTGCATAGGTTACTTATTGAGGATGGAAATGACTTAGGCCTCCTTTTAGATAGTTTGAGCCTTGCAATCCCAAAACCTTAAACAGTATACCCTTGCATACCCAATTTGGACCTAATGCCTATGCCTTTTGATACTCTACCACTAAAATTCACCATGGCCAAATCCTTACCTATTAGTACACCTTTCATTGATACCTCCTTGGAATGAGTTTGTTCATAGTGATATGTGGCCTGAGTACGTGTATACTTGCACCCACTTGGAATGATCCCTGCTATGAACCATTGAAAAAAATAAACATAGTGATATGTGGCCTTAGTGCGTGTGTATTTGCACCCACTCGGAATGATCCCTATTATGGACCCTTGGTTAAGAAAAATAAAAATATAGAGTATCCATCAAAAAACCATGGGAAGCATAATAAGTGCAAAATCTTGGGGTGCTTTTATAATATTGATGTATGTTAAGGTATTTACATAACAAAGGGCTCAAATGTGATATAGGTGTGAAAAAATACATCGAACTTATCTTTGATTACCCCACCTATAATCTCCTATCCTAAGCTAAAAAGTTTACACAACAATACAAGTCCTAAGGATCCAACCTCACTAATTCTAATAGTGTTGCGGAGAGGGTGTGAAAAGGTAAGATCATGACTATCAGTATTGGTACTTAAAAGTTTTGAAATACTAATGCATATCTTATTGAGATTGTTATTTTCACTTCATAATTGTTATGGATGACTATACTTCTATTTCTAAGAAAGAGTGAATGATAGTTAAAAGATATATTGGAGGAATTTTAAGATAAAGGTATATTTAGAAAAGTCTGCTATATTATTTCCTATACGATTACATCATCAAAGCTCTCTTTAAATTCATAGTAACTAGTGTGCGTAAGCAAAATCTTTTATTGGTAACCCAAGTGTTTGAATTAGTTCGCTTAGGGACAAGCAAACATTTAATTCTGGGGTATTTGATGAGTACAATTATGATAGGCTTTTTACTACCATAATTGTAGTCATGTCCACTATTTTTCACATCCCAAGGTAGTAATTTCGCAAGAATAGTTAAGAATTTACTTTATCATGAATAGAAGAGCACAGTTAGGAGTTTCTATAATTTCATGTATTTAACTATATATTTATTCATTCATTTTCCTAATACAGGTATGGCTTACCAGTGGAACTAAAAGTCTCGGAGTAAATGGAGGAGGTCACAGATTCAACATGGCTGAGGACAGGACAAAAATTGGGCAAACATAGGTAGGAACACGCCCGTGTGCCTACCCGTGTCCAATTCAGGATAGAGCTGAAGATTTTGGAAGAAAATGACAGAGAACCACACGGGTTGGAACACGCCCATGTGTCTACCCGTGTCCCTTTCTAGAGATTTCGACGACTGGTGCAACCTAACCCGTGTGCGTAGAGCACGGCTACTTACACAACCGTGTCAGTACCTATGTCATCTGACACGGCCCACGTCCAGACATGCGGATTCGTGTGGAACGGCCCTAGAACTGTCAACACGGCCTGTGACACGACCTTGTTTTAACCTGTGTCCGACCCTATTTGCAAGGTGACTATAAAAACCTATGTAGAAATTTTATTGAGGACTTTTGGATCATTTCATTGGAAGAACTTTTGGAGGACGAAAGTGGAGCACCAAAAAGGAGGAGGAATTGAAAGAGATCTTTGTATGCGTTTAATCTTTCATGTATCTCTCTTACTCTTTTCTTTCTCTTGGTGATCTAACTTTATTTATCTTTTATTTCGCATAAACTTCTATTTGAACAATTTGGTAATCATGTATCTTCTTGTTTTCATCAATTTGTGGTAGTTTATTCGTATGTAGGCTTTAAACCAAAGAGATTTATTCTAGTTATGAATGCGGTTTTTGTTTTACATGGATTATAACTTTTTAGATTAAGAAATTGGAGGGTTGTGATGTTGTTTAAATGTTCATATTTAGGTGTTATTTCTCTTTGTATTTCAAATTTCATGATCGAGAGATATGTTGTTTGGAAAATTATGATACAAATAAATGGATTCATGGTATTTTAGAGATAAGATTTCATGAATTTATATAGGGGATAGGGTAATGTATTCTAATGCAAATTTGAGTGTTGTAAATTGTTCGAGAGAAAATTTACTCAACTTAGATTTAGATTTTGAATTGCTCGAGAGAAAATTTTATAAATGTTTAACCATTTACAATATAATGAATTTGATAGCTTTGTTATTTCATGATTACATAAATTGAATAAATAAGTGATTATGTTTATGTGAATGCTCTTAGACTTTCGGTGTTTTATTATCTTTAATTCTCCAATGTTACTTTATCCAATTAGTCATAGTTAGGTTTATTTAAATTAAAAATCAATTTTAATTATAGGTATGATAATAATAGAGTGAGGGTGAGTACGAGTATTTGAAAAAGCCATGTGGAATACGACATGAGATGTAGATTTCTCATATACTATGATTGATAGGTGCACTTGCCTGAAAGATAAATCAATCTAGCTTATGCCCATCTACATAGTTTATTCTAAAGTGTAGAATGAATTCACATCAAGTTAAACATACTTAGTAAAATAACCATCAAGTATTTGATGGTAATCAACCCTCTACTTTAGAGTAAATCAATCTAACTTTTAATCAATTGTAGGCTGGGGGTGGATGTTCTTCAATTTTAAAAAATTTTATGAAGGACATGATTACAATTGATTATATTCTTGCTATCATAGTACTCAAGATTATTAAACACCCAAACACCCCCTAATTTTTTTTTTATTTCTTAAGCTCTCATTAATTCATTCATTTGGGATTATAATAAATTAATTTACTTTCGCACGGTGATTAAAATGAATTTAAGAAGATTAGTAATTATGTATAGAAATTGATTAGCCTAATTCTCTCTATATAATTTATTTTTAAGATTAGTGCTCTATATTATTAATTATCAATCACTCTATTTTAGAAAATATAATTATTTATAATAAAGCGAGTCGTTGAGTGTAACATTTTGATAGTTTTGTATTAGGGAATAAAAATAAAGAATAATCTCTTTTGGTGTTTAGAACTTTTCCTCTAGCAATCCTCAAAACTTTTGCATAGGTTATTTAGTGAGGATGGAAATGACTTAGGCCTCCTTTTGGATAGTTTGAGCCTTACAATCCCAAAACCTTAAACATTATATCCTTGCACACCTAATTTGGACCTAATCCCTATGCCTTTTGATACTCTACCACTAAAATTGACCAAGGCCAAATCCTTACCTATTAGCGCACTTATCATTGATACCTCCTTGGAATGAGTTTGTTCATAGTGATATGTGGCCTGAGTGCGTGTTTACTTCAGCCCACTTAGAATGATCCCTGCTATGAACCATTGAAAAAATAAACATAGTGATATGTGGCCTGAGTGCGTGTGTATTTGCACCCACTCGGAATGATCCCCACTATGGACCCTTGGTTAAGAAATATTAAAAAATAGAGTATTCATCAAAAAACCATGGGAAGTAAAATAAGTGCAAAGTCTGGGGGTGCTCTTATAATATTGATGTATGTTAAGTATTTACATAACAAAGGGCTCAAATGTGATATAGGTGTGAAAAAAAACATTGAACTTATCTTTGATTACCCCACTTATAATCTCCTATCCTAAGACAAAAAGGTTACACCATAATATAAGTCCTAAGGATCCAACCTCACTATTTCTAATAGTATCGTGGAGAGGGTGTGAAAAGGTAAGCTCATGCCTATCAGTATTGGTACTTAAAAGTTTTGAAATACTAATGTATATCTTATTGAGATTGTTATTTTATCCTCACAATTATTGTGGATGACTATACTTCTATTTCTAAGAAAGAGTGAACGATATTTAAACGATATATTGGAGGAATTTTAAGATAAAAGTATATTTAGAAAAGTCTGCTATACTATTTACTATATGATTACATCATCAAAGTTCTCTTTAAATTCATAGTAACCAGTGTGCAAAAGCAAAATTTTTTATTGGTAACCCAAGTGTTTGAATTAGTTCGCTTAGGGACAAGCAAACATTTAAGTCTGGGGGTATTTGATGAGTACAATTATGATAGGATTTTTACTATCATAATTGTAGTCATGTCCACTATTTTTCACCTCCCTAGGTAGTAATTTCACAAGAATAGTTAAGAATTTGATTTATCATGAATAGAAGAGCACAGTTAGGAGTTTCTATTATTTTATGTATTTAGCTATGTATTTATTCATTCATTTTCCTAATGCAGGTTTGGCTAACCAGTGGAAATAAAAGTCTCGGAGCAAACGGAGGAGGTCACGGATTCAACATGGTTGAGGACAGGACAAAAATTGGGCAAACACGGGTAGGAACACGCCCGTGTGCCTACCCGTGTCCTATTTAGGATGGAGTTGAAGATTTTTGAAGAAAATGACAGGGAACCACATGGGTTGGAACATGCCAGTGTGTCCACCCATGTCCCTTCTGGATATTTCGACGGCTGGGGCCAATCAACTCGTATGTATAGAACACAGCTACCTATACGGTCGTGTCAGTACCCGTGTCATCTAACACAGCCAAAGTCCAGACACGCCGATTCGCAAGGAAGCGCCCTAGCACTATCAACACAGCCTATGAAACGGCCGTGTTAGAACCCGTGTCCGACCCTATTTGTAAGGAGACTATAAAAACCTATGTAGAAATTTTATTGAGGACTTTTGGATCATTTCATTGGAAGAACTTTTGGAGGACGAAAGTGGAGCACCCAAGAGGAGGCAGAATTGAAGGAGATCTTTGTATGCATTTAATCTTTCATGTATCCCTCTTATTCTTTCCTTCCTCTTGGTGATCTAACTTTATTTATCTTTTATTTCGCTTGAAACTTTATTTGAACAATTTGGTAATCATGTATCTTCTTGTTTTCATCAAATTTTTGGTATTTTATTCGTATGTAGGCTTGCAAACAAAGAGATTTGCCCTAGTTATGAATTTAGGTTTTACTTTACATGAATTCCAAACGTTTAGATTGAGAAATTGGATGTTTGTGATGATGGTTAAATGTTCATATTTAGGTGTTATTGCTCTTTGTATTTCAAATTTCATGATCGAGAGATATGCTATTTAGATAATTATAATACAGATAAATGGATTCATGGTATTTTAGAGATAAGATTTCATAAATTTATGTAGGAGATATGGTAATGTATTCTAATGCGAATTTGAGTGTTGTAAATTGTTCGTGAGAAAATTTACTCAACTTAGGTTTAGATTTTGAATTGCTCGAGAGAGAATTTGACAAATGTTTAACCCTTTACAATACAATGAATTTGATAGTTTTGTTATTTCATGATTACATAAAATTGAATTAATAAGTGATTATGTTCATGCAAATGCTCTTAGACTTTCAATCTTTTATCATCTTTAATCCTCCAATGTTACTTTATCCAAGTAGTCATCGTTAGGTTTATTTAGATTAAAAATCAATTTTAATTATAGGTATGATAATCGAGTAAGGGTGAGTACGAGTATTTGAAAAAGCCCTATGGAATACGACATAAGATGTAGATTTCTCCTATACTATGATTGATAGGTGCACTTGCCTGAAAGATAAATCAATATAGCTTATGCCCATCTACATAGTTTATTCTAAAGTGTAGAATGAATCCGCATGAAGGTAAGGCATGATGGGGACATCTTTTTAATAGATCCTTGAATCGTTCCCATGTGTCGTACAGCGATTCAGATTCCAGTTGAAAATACGTAGAGATGTCATTCCTTAACTTTACAGTCTTCGCCGGTGGAAAATACTTCATTAAAAACTTCTCAACCATCATGTCCCAAGAAGTAATCGACTCTCTACAAAAGATAAATCAATCTAGCTTATGCCCATCTACATAGTTTATTCAAAAGTGTGGAATGAATTCACATCAAGTTAAATATACTCAGTAAAATAACCATCAAGCTTTCATTTAGAACTAGGTTTTAATTCCGGCTGGGTACTGGGTCAAGCATCATTATCCCGAGTACCACACGGATGGGTATGCACCCGTTTGACCAGCCGTGTTCGTAACACCCTATCTCACCCAGCCATGTTCCATATAAAACATGAGTGAGGAGTTTTTATCCCGAGCACCACACGGGTTAACACACACCCGTGTGGGTTGTCGTGTCAAAACGGCTTATTTTTCCCATAACTATCCAGAGAAGAACACGGGTATGCACACACTCGTGTTGGTGTCTGTGTACCTATTTTGAATTTGACCAAGCATGTCCCAAGAAGGACACGGCTTATTCACACGGCTGTGTTTTCTACCATGTCGCAGATTGACGAATTTTTTTCAGAGCAGGACACGGCTGTCTACCCAACCATAGATATAGCCGTGTGCATTTTATTATCCAACGCCTGAGCAGGAAATGGGTCCACACACACCCGTATTGTGGACCATGTCCACCTCTATCACCTGTCAGATTGACCACATGGGTCCACACACACTCGTGTTATGGACCGTGTTCGCCTGACGTTGTCCTATCCCATCAGATTGACCACACTTCTCGTGGGAGACAGTGCCCCACGGGGATAAGATTCCTTAACACGGGTTGCACACACGGTCGTGTGTCAACCCATGTTCGGTGTCTTTATATAGGGCTCCGTGCATTTCATCTTCATCCTCTCCTACTGTCCAACTTCACTTCCTTCACTCCCTTTCTCCAAGGGCTGGTTAAGTTTTTAGACTTCAAAGTTCATGTAAATCACCCCCTCTCATCGCGAATCATTCCTCATAGGTAAAAACTTTTGGGTTCTTATTCTTAGTATTTTTAAACTTCTTCTCCACTCTCTTCTCCTCTTTGTCCCCCTTTCTTCATTTTTCCTCTCCTTTTCCTTCCTCATTCATAACAAGCCTTACATTTTTCCACAGAACATGTCTTCAGGACGTGCCTAAGGCGGTCGCCAACGTCGCCTGGAGCTCCAAGCACTTTCAATTGAAAGGCGCGACGCCGTTGCGCCGCCGCAATTAACGAATCCAAATCATATAAATCGCTACAACCACCTTCAATCGAAGAAATTCCAAGACATTCGTACAATAGACTGGGACATTTTACAAGAAATAGGTCTAGCGGGAGATGTTCGAGAATTAATATCTGTAGTGGGGTGGAAGGAATTCTTTGCTATAGAGGAGCTAGGCTTTAAGGAACTCACCCTCGAGTTCATGTCCACTTTTTATTTAAATCTTAGACCTACCTTCGCGGAGCATGGAAATGGCCAAGAGGGGATTATCTTGTTTCGAGTAGCGGGCACCACATATACACTTACACTTCTACAGTTCACCCAATACCTAGGGGTGTATGAGGAGTCATTCCTCTTTAGTGCCGCCTACCCCGAGCTTAACTTTGATCTCCCTAATCATGACCAGGCAGACAACATCTGGGCCTAGCTTACTTTTGACCTAAACCCTTATGAGGCCAAGAGGTCTAAAGCCTCCAAGCTCATTTCTCGTGCCCTCTACTACATCCACCACCTCCTTAGCCATAATTTGATCGGCCGGGGCGAAAGCTCCGGTGAAGTTAGTAGGCAGGATATCTAATACCTATATAGTATGTCGTCCCCCTATCCTGTTCACCTAGGTTTCATGCTCGTCTAGTTCATTCTTCATCAGGCCAAAAACTCTCGCATAGGGTCTATTTGTGTAGCACCCTACATTACGCGCCTGGCGAAGAATATGGGTATATTCTCTGCCCTTTCCCCATGACCGTGGTGGCGAAGACCGTTCCCATCACCATGGCCAGTCTTCGATCCCTCCGCCTTATCACTTTCCGTCAGGGCCGGGGTGGGATTACTTATACCATTACGAGGTGTGGACCTCAGGCAGCTGCCGACGAGGAAGACGACACCGAGGTAGATCCTGACCTAGATGAGCCTCTGATTCCCCCAGCCCACTCCACCTACACTCAGGGCGAGTCCTCTACTGCCCAGCCTCCACCGCAGTCTCGGTACGGGCGTGAGTTATAATATTTCTATGACACCCAGCTCTCGTCGTGCCTTCTGAGTATTGAGCAGTCTCAGCAGAGGACTGAGGACCCTATTGTGCAGATTAGAAATCATTTGGGGATTTCCAGCCCATCACGGCCAGCTACTCGCCCACCTCGCCGCCAGGATGACTAGGACGACCATCCTGGATATTTCTTATTTTTATGATTTTTTTATGAGACATGTATCTCTGTGTTAGCTCCTTGTACCTGTACTATCCATTTATATATATATAAATTAACAAATTTGTTTTTTTACTTCCTGTGCTCTGCTCTATTCCTGGTAGTAAATTCTTCTTTATATATTTGTGAAATTACTCAGTTCTTTATAGTGTAATGAGGACATTGCACATTTTAAGTCTGTGGGTGGATGTTCTTAAATTTTAAAAATTCCTGTTATGGACATGATTACAATTGATTATATTCTAGCTATCATAGTACTCAAGATTATTAAACACCCAAACACCCCTAAAAAAATTTTAATTTCTTAAGCTCTCATTAATTCATTCATTTGAGATTATAACTAATTAATTTACTTTCGCATGGTGATTAAAATGAATTGAAGAAGACTCATTGAGTGTTCAAATTTGTTGATTAGTAATTATGTATAGAAATTCATTAGCCTAATTTTCTCTATATAATTTATTTTTAAGATTGGTCCTCTATATTATTAACTATCAATCACTCTATTTTATAAAATATAATTATCTATAATAAAGCAAGTTGATGAGTGTGTGATTTTGAAAGTTTTGTATTAGGGAATCAAAATAAAGAATAATCTCTATTGGTGCTAGAACTTATCCTCTAGCAATCCTCAAAACTTTTGCAATGGTTATTTAGTGAGGATGGAAATGACTTAGGCCTCCTTTTGGATAGTTTGAGCCTTGCAATCCCAAAACCTTAAACATTATACCCTTGCACACCCAATTTGGACCTAATCCCTATGCCTTTCGATACTTTACCACTAAAATTCACCATGGCCAAATCCTTACCTATTAGCACACCTATCATTAATACCTCCTTGGAATGAGTTTGTTCATAGTGATATGTGGCCTGAGTGCTGTATACTTGCACTCACTTGGAATGATCCCTGCTATGAACCATTGAAAAAATAAACATAGGGATATGTGGCCTGAGTTCGTGTGTATTTGCACCAACCCGGAATGATCCCTACTATGGACCCTTGGTTAAGAAAAATAAAAATATAGTGTATCCATCATAAAATCATGGGAAGTATAATAAGTGCAAAGTCTGGGAGTGCTCTTATAATATTGATGTATGTTAAGGTATTTACATAACAAAGGTCTCAAATATAATATAGGTGTGAAAAAAAACATTGAACTTATCTTTGATTACCCCACCTATAATCTCCTATCCTAAGCCAAAAAGGTTACACCACATTACAAGTCCTAAGGATCCAACCTCGCTAATTCTAACAGTGTCGTGGAGAGGGTGTGAAAAGGTAAGCTTATGACTATCAGTATTGGTACATTAAAGTTTTGAAATACTAATGCATATCTTATTGAGATTGTTATTTTCTCCTCATAATGGTTATGGATGACTATACTTCTATTTCTAAGAAAGAGTGAACGATAGTAAAAAGATATATTGGCGGAATTTTAAGATAAAGGTATATTTAGAAAAGTCTGCTATACTATTTCCTATATGATTACATCATCAAAGTTTTCTTTAAATTCATAGCAACCAGTGTGCGGAAGCAAAATTTTTTATTGGTAACCCAAGTGTTTGAATTAGTTCGCTTAGGGACAAGCAAACATTTAAGTCTGGGGGTATTTGATAAGTACAATTATGATAGGCTTTTTACTATTATAATTTTAGTCGTGTCCACTATTTTTCACCTCCCTAAGTAGTAATTTCGCATGAATAGTTACGAATATGCTTTATCATGAATAGAAGAGCACAATTAGGAGTTTCTATTATTTCATGTATTTAGCTATGTATTTATTTATTCATTTTCCTAATGCTGGTATGGCTAACTAGTGGAACTAAAAGTCTCGGAGCAAACAGAGGAGGTTATGGATTCAACATGGCTGAGGACAGGACAAAAATTGGGCGAACATGGGTAGGAACACGCCCGTTTGCATACCTGTGTCCTATTCAGGATGGAGCTGAATATTTTGGAAAAAAATGACAGAGAACCACATAGGTTGGAACATGCCCGTGTGTCCACCCGTGTCCCTTTCAGGAGATTTCGACGGCTGGTACCAAGTAACTCGTGTGCGTAGAACACGGCTACCTACACGGTCATGTTATTACCTGTGTCATCTGGCATGGCCCATGTCCAGACACGACGATTCGTGTGGAACCGCCCTAGAACTGTCAACACGGCCTGTGACATGGCCTTGTTTGAACCCTTGTCTGACCTTATTTGCAAGGAGACAATAAAAACCTATGTAGAAATTTTATTGAGGACTTTTGGATCATTTCATTGGAAGAAATTCTGGAGGAAGAAAGTGGAGCACCCAAGAGGAGGAGGAATTGTAGGTGATCTTTGTATGTGTTTAATCTTTCATGTATCTCTCTTAATCTTTTCTTTCTCTTGGTGATCTAACTTTATTTATCTTTTATTTTGCATGAACTTCTATTTGAACAATTTGGTAATCATGTATCTTCTTGTTTTCATCAAATTTGTGGTAGTTTATTCGTATATAGGCTTTAAACCAAAGAGATTTATCCTAGTTATGAATGTGGTTTTTGTTTTACATGGATTACAACTTTTTAGATTGAGAAATTGGAGGGTTGTGTTGTTGTTGTTTAAATGTTCATATTTAGGTGTTATTTTTCTTTGTATTACAAATTTCATGATCGAGAGATATGTTATTTGGAAAATCGTGATACGAATAAATGGATTCATGGTATTTTAGAGATAAGATTTCATGAATTTATGTAGGAGATAGGGTAATGTATTCTAATGTGAATTTGAGTGTTTTAAATTGTTCGAGAGAAAATTTACTCAACTTAGGTTTAGATTTTGAATTTTCGAGAGAGAATTTGATAAATGTTTAACCTTTTACAATACAATGAATTATATAGCTTTGTTATTTCATGATTACATAAAATTGAATTAATAAGTGATTATGTTTATGTGAATGCTCTTAGACTTTCGGTATTTTATCATCTTTAATTCTCCAATGTTACTTTATCCAATTAGTCATAGTTAGGTTTATTTAAATTAAAAATCAATTTTAATTATAGGTATGATAATAGAGTGAGGGTGAGTACAAGTATTTGGAAAAGCCCTGTGGAATACGACATGAGATGTATATTTCTCCTATACTATGATTGATAGGTGCACTTGCCTGAAAGAAAAATCAATCTAGCTTATGCCCAACTACATAGTTTATTCTAAAGTGTAGAATGAATTCGCATCAAGTTAAACATACTCAGTAAAATAACCATCAGTCATCTATAATCTGCACTGAGGATATTAGAATATATTAAAGCGGCACTAGGTATAGAACTACTGTTTTAAAAGAATGGTCATTTAAATATTGAAGCGTACTCGGATTCTAGCTACGCTGATGACAAAGGAAATCACAAGTCCACATCAAGATTTTGCGCGTTTGTGGGGGGAAACCTTGTGAGATAGAAGAGAAGTCTGTTGTCACTAGGTCTAGTACAGAGGCAGAATATCGAAGTATGACGTCTACTACGTGTGAATTAAAGTGGTTACAAGTGTTGGAACTGATGTTTCACATTCCTTGTGTTTGTGAATATCAAATCTCCGGTTGTATTTGATCATGCTGTGTGTTTATAGAGTGTGCAGGTTATCAGGTGCAAGAAACAAAGAAAGCTCATATGGATGCTACTGCCAGGCGCTAGCATTAACGCGTCGCGCTTGCCCTCAACGAACGTAGAGACTCTGGGCTATTGCACGGTGTTAGTACTACCGCAGGCGCTAACACAACTATTTTTTTGGACTTAGCGCTCTAGATGGTTTCAACGCTAACTATACCGCGTCGTGCTAGCCAGTAGATAAATGTCGAGAGAAGAAGTGTCGAGACTCTAGGCTACCGCCAGGCGCTAGCACTAATGCGTCGCGCTAGCCAGTTGACAAACATCGAGAGAAGAAGTGTCGAGACTCTGGGCAACCGCTAGGCGTTAGTACTACCACAGGCGCTAACGTGATGATTTATTTGGACCTAGCGCTTTGGATAGTTTCGACGCTAGCTCTACCGTATCGCGCTAGCTCTCGATGAGTTTCGAAGGTAGAACGTCGACCTAAGTGCTACTGCCAGGCGACTGGATTACCGCAGGTGGTAACTTAATGATTTATTTGGTCGTAGCACTCTTGAAGATTTCGGCAGTAGCACCTACCGCGTGGCGCTAGCCTTGTCAAACGAATGTTGCCTTTTTAGGAACGCCGCATCCTATATTACCGCGCGGAGGTAGGCCCTACCGCGTGGCGCTAGCTCAAATGAAAAGGCAAAAGATCATTTCGAAGATTATTTTTCAGTTTTGGAGGATAGCTGGCACAACAAGCATGCAAAACTACCATTGTTGCTAGTCTTACCGCCGGCAGTAGCCTTGTTTCATGAAGACGTATAAAAGCCTCTGTGTTTCCTGTTGTCATTACGGCTCCAAGACGAATTTTGACGAAGGGTTTCTGAACTCCAGATTTCGACCGCCTCCTTGCGCCCATCTCCACTTGTCTTCGTCAAAGTTGAAAGAAGCCTTCTCCCTCCCGTTCATGAACGAAGAACTCCGGCGATCCAAAATCTCATCGACCACTGAGAATTGACCGATTGCTGGCCAACGAAGATCTCAAGAACCGGCCGTAAATCGCACATCGGATAAGTCCTCAAGAGGGAGAACTTCATTTTCTTATCGTCTTTAATTTTAATCTTTGTACTCTTTTTCTATTTTCTCTTTAGTTTTCGGTGAGGAAAATCGACCGGAGAGGGTCGTCGCAATCCGGGAAGGATTCTACGGTAAATCATCACGGGATTTGGGACGTCTAGATCGAAGGATCTAATGGGGATCTAAGACCCTCCCTTGTGTGGAGTTGAAGTGTGGAATCTAAGACCCTCCCTTGTGTGGAGGTGAAGAGTGGGCTCTAAGACCCTTACTTGTGTGGAGGTGAAGAGTGGGCTCTAAGACCCTTCCTTGTATGGAGGTGAAGAGTGGGCTTGAATGCCTTTCATGGAGGGAAAGGGTGAGAGCCAACTGGTCATAGTTTGGTCGGTATATAAATAAAAGGAATCTTTATTCTCTTTGTCTCTGATCTTCAACACGATGAAGATCAAGTTTTGATGTATACTCATCTTGTAATGTTTTCATTATTGATTTAATGCAATGAAATTCTTTTCACTGTGATTTTTTTGGTGTCTGAAATTTCTAAATTCAATAAACGTTCGCAAACCTTATTCACCCCCCCCCCCTCTAAGGTTGGCCACTAGATCATGCAAGTGGTATCAGAGGGAGGTTACTTCCAATAGGCTTAATAACCTAAAGTAAGATGGCCAACACTGTGCACGCTTTCACTGAGGGACAAGGTGTGAGTCATCCTCCACTCTTTATGGAGAGTGACTATAGTCATTGGAGGACACAGATGGAAATTTTTCTGATGATTCATAGCATGGACGTATGGGCCCTAGTAGAGACAAAGTACACTGCACCCATTGTCACGATTGGTGATACCGTCATCAAAAATCCATGAGATAAGTGGGATGACGCAGATAAGTTAAGATGTATAAATAATGCCAAGGCCATGAATGCTTTATTCTGCGCCTTGGACAAAACTAAATTCAATAGAATCTGCAACTGTGAAACTGCTTATGATATATGGCGGCTGCTAGAGCTTACTCATGATGGTACATCTCAGGTTTAGGAGTCGAAGCTGTTCCGACTCGAATCTGAATATGAATAGTTCCGGATGGGGACCGATGAGGATGTGGACATCATGTACACACATTTCACCAAGATCGTCAATGCTTCAAAGTCTTTCGGAAAGAATTTTCCAAATTGTGATCTGGTGAGGAAGATCCTGCGATCTTTACCTCCACGCTTCAATCCTAAGGTGACTGCGATTGCTGAGTCTCATGAAATCAGCACCCTAGAGATAGAGAGCCTCATCGAAAACCTCAAAACACATGAGGTGGAACTAAATATTCAAGCAGAGGAATATCCCAAGGATATGAAGAAGAAGGGACTGGCACTGAAGGCAGCACGTGAAAGAAAAGTTGCGGAAGATTCGTAGGAGGATGAGGAGGAAAGTCTCTACATCCGAGAGTTCAATAAATTCATGAAGAACCCTAAAAAATAGGGATAGTTCAAGAAATTCCTAAAGAAAGGAGCTGGAGAAGGCAGGAGGTGGAACAAGCCAGCGAAAAATACAGAGAGCAACGATGAGAAGTCCCAGCCGGAATGCTATCACTGCCACAAACCTGGACACCTGAAGAGAGACTGCCCGAGACTTCAGAAGGAAGAGAAGGGGAAAGAAAGCCGATACAAAGGAAAGAAGAAGGTACTGAAGGAGCTTACTTGGGATGAGAGTGGATCTGACAATTCAAGCTCCTTAAATTCAAGGAGTGATGATGAGGCAAATCTGTGCCTCATGGGAAAGAGCCAAGAAGAATCTGATGATGAATCTAGTGTCCAGAGCGACACTGAGGTAATCCCACCTACATACTCTTAACTTCTTCAAATTTATGAAAATTTAGTTAATAAATTAGAAAACACGATTTCCGCAAAAATGGCCTTAAGAGCAGAAAATAAGAAAATCAAAAAGGATTTAGAAAAATTAAAAAATGATGTAATTAGAACCGGCAAAGAAAAGATCGAGTGTCTAGAGTGTTCTCACTTGATGATAACGATCGAAGATCAAAAGGCAACTCTCTCTAAGTCATCGGTGAGAACAACTAGTCTTATAAATGAAAAGAACGTCTTGGAGAAGAGATTCCAGTTATCTATTGCCAAGGTAGAGGAAGGCAAAAAATAATTTTCTAATCGGTGTGTGATGCTTGTAACTGAGAACACCACCTTAAAGGCGAGGATCCATGATCTATATTGCGCTATCAAATAGTTTTGAGTAGGACAAAAATCATTAAATATGTTGTTGGGTGTGCAGTGTCATGGATCTTGGAAATTTGAACTAGGATATGGAGGTCCAACATCACCACCAAGGTAAATCGTCATTTTTCTTAGCTTAAGCCCAACACTCATAAACTGAAAGATAAGTTGAAAAATTATGGAGGGCTATCTCCTTCCTCAAGCAAGAGCTCAAGCAACGTGATAAAAGCCGCATCCACTGCTTATATCTCGTGTGCAAACTATCATAAGTTTGGTCACACATCTAGCTCATGCCTAAGTAAAGGTTCCACAAAAAATTCGCAAGTCTGGCAACCAAAGTGTTCTACCTATGTTATGGGTGGGACAACTTGGGTAACCAAAACTTTACCCTCATCTTCTTCTTAGGTATGTTGGCAGGCTAAGGACACAAAGAACGTGTGGTACTTGGATTCTGGTTGCTCCAAGCACAGACAGGAGATAAAGACAAGTTCCTTAGCCTGGAAAAGAAGAAGGGTGGCATGGTTACATTTGGAGATAACAACAAAGGTAGGATACTGGGAATCGGCACTATAGGTAAAAAGTTTTTTTCTATTTCAAATGTTCTGTTTGTGGATGGCTTAAAGCATAATCTTATTTCTATTAGTCAATTGTGTGATAAAGGTATAGATGTTATATTTGAGTCATCCTCAAACACGTGCAAAATTATTGATGCCAAAACTTCTAGTGTAATTCTTATAGCTCATAGAAATCATAACATGTACACCGTTAGTTTTGATGATTTTTCTGCATCTAATTTGAAATGCCTTGTGACAAAGAATGATGAATTAGATCTTTTATATAGGAGACTAGGACACACTGGTAGCAAGCTTATTGTTAAATTATCACGAAAGAAACTCGTACGAGGCCTCCCCAACTTAAGCGGTAGTTTAAATGTTTTGTGTGCTCCTTGTCAAAAAGGGAAATTTGTTAAAAACTCATTCAAAAGCAAAACTGAGATTTCAACGACTAGACCTCTTGAACTCATACACATGGACTTATTCGGACCTCTTAGTACATATAGTCTAGGTGGGAAATGGTATACCTTTGTCAAAACAGATGATTTCTCACGCTATTGTTGGACAATTTTCCTTGCGAACAAATCTGACACATTTCATGAATTCTCAAACATGTGCACAAGACTTCAAATTGAGAAGGAGCTCAAAATTAAATGTATCAGATCAGATCATGGAGGAGAGTTTGAGAATGAGGACTTCTCAAACTTGTGTGACTCCTTAGGTATTAAGCACGAATTCGCCGCCCATCGCACTCCATAGTAGAACGGGGTTGTTGAAAGGAAGAACCCTACTCTTCAAGAATTAGCTCGCGCGATGCTCGCAGAGTTCAGTCAACCTCGTTATTTTGGGACTGAAGCGGTCAACACAACAAGTTATGTGATGAATCGTGTCATGCTTCGCCCTCTTTTAAAGCGAACTCCCTATGAGCTATATTTCGAAAGGAAACCTTCAGTATCATACTTTAGATTTTTTGGGTGTCCATGCTAAATTCTAAACACAAAGGACCATCTAGGAAATTTGATGAAAAATCCGATCTAGGCATATTTCTAGGATACTCGAGCAAGAGTCGTGCCTATAGGATCTACAATAAGAGTACCTTCGTTGTTGAAGAATCAGCTCATGTGCATTTCGATGAAAATACTCAAACTTTCGAGCCTAAGGCGAGTGAAGAGGAAGTTGAAGAGAACGTACCAATTAAGAGTAACGGGGAGTAAAAAATCGTGGAGAGTGAAACACAGATAATAGAACAAGGATATAGGCTGCCTAATAACTTAACTTTCTCAAAGCAACATCCTTGTGATCTAGTCATAGGAGAGCCATCTCATGGAATTAGAACCCTGTCCGCCTTTCATGTGTCTTTTTCAAACTTGTGTTTTCTCTCGGATATTGAACCCAAGAATGTCTCGGAAGCCTTAAGAGACGAATCATGGTTTTTAGCGATGACTGAGGAACTGTGCCAATTCAAGGGAAGTAAGGTATGGGTGTTAGTAGAACGTCAAGATAACCATCCAGTCATAGGCTTAAAATGGGTTTTAAAAAATAAACTCGATGGTGAGTCTAGGATATTTAGAAACAATGCTTGTTTGGTGGCCCAAGGGTATTCTCAAATAGTGGGTGTGGATTTTGAAGAGTCATTTGCCCCGGTTGCTCGTCTTGAGTCATTCATATATTTTTAGCATCTGCTAGTTATAAGCGAATTAAATTATTCCAAATGGACGTTAAGAGTGCCTTCCTAAACAGACACATTAAGGAGGAGGTGTATGTCGAGTAACCACCCGGTTTCATGAAAGTCTCCTACCCAAATCATGTTTATAGGTTGGTGAAGGCCCTATACGGATTGAAATAGGAACCCCGTGCTTGGTACGATCGGCTCACTACCTTTCTCTTAGATCATGGCTTTAGGATGTGTAGTGCAGACAACTCTTTTTGTTCAACCCAAGAATTCAGATCTTATTATACTTCAAATCTACGTTGATGATATCATTTTCGGGGCAACTAATGAGAAGCTATGTGAAGAAATTGTCATTTTCATGAAATCTAAATTTGAAATGAGCTTAGTAGGAGAACTAACCTATTTCCATGGATTCCAGATTTCTCAACGCGAAGATGGGATTTTTATTAACCAATCAAAGTATATTAAAGATATGCTTGTGCGTTTTGGGTATGAGAGTTTGAAATATGTCAAAACTCCTATGAGTGCATCTCTTAAATTAGGGAAAGATGAGAGTGGTATTTCTATTGATCAGACTATGTTTCGAGGTATGATAGGATCACTGCTATATTTGAGTGACTCTAGTCCCGACATCACTTTTGCGGTATGGACGTGTGCTAGGTATCAAGCCAGCCCTAGAGAGTCTCATTTGAAAGTTGTAAAACATATTGTTAGGTACCTTATAGGCACACAGAACCTTGGACTTTGGTACCCTCATTCTACAGTTTTTTCTCTTCACGGGTATTCTTACTTAGACTATGCCTAATGCTCTCTCGATTATAAGAGCACAAGCGGTACATGCCATTTCCTAGGCCCTACACTAGTCTCCTGGTCTAGCCGCAATCAAAACTTGGTTGCTCTATCAACCGTTGAGTTCGTGTACATTGCTTTAGGAAGCTGATGCGCTAAAGCTTTATGGATGTCTCAAACGCTAGAAGACTTTGGCCTCACATGTAGGAATGTTACACTTCGATGTGATAATAAGAGTTCCATAGACTTAACATATTATGCAGTGCACCATTGTCGGCCGAAACATATTGACGTGCGTCATCATTTTATTCGTGATCTTATAAAAAAGGAGAACATGAGTATCGTCCTTATTGGCATCGATGACCAACTTGCGGACATCCTAACTAAACTGCTCCCTGATGCACGTTTTTCTCTACTCCGACTCGAGCTTGGCATTCTTGACCTCTCCTCCTAGTTCTATATGTTTTTGTTGTTACTCCCTTGTATTTACATGTTTCATTTTTTTTATTTGGTATGTGTGTGTGTGTGCATGTTGTATCTTTATATTTTGTTTGAATCGTTTTAAAATATATATATAGTAATAATTTTACAAAAAACAAAAACAAAAAAAACTGCTGAAAAAAATTACAACGCATGATTGGGGCTCACATAACTGCGACTTAGACCATAACGTGTACACACAATGTATGAGTTTAGAAGGTTAATCTATCTAAACATTGTTCCTCTGGTCATTATGGGCTTAATTTTTAAGTGCTTAGCTATTGAGTGCGTCATTACATGTGTGTGTAAGTTGACTATGCATCTAGGTATGTGAAAATGAGGGGTTAGATCTAGTATACTCTAGAGGGGGGTGAATAGAGTATTCTTTGGGTTTTAAAACTTTTGTTGTAAATAAAGAATTGTTCCTAAACCTATATGATTTGTCACAGGCAAACAACAAATTTAAGTAATCACAACCACAAAAACCTAACTAGCACAGCCACAGCAAGAACAAAAAGAAAAGGGCATCCAGACAACACAAGAATTTTATAGTGGTTCCCCAACCTGGGTACATCCACTCTTCTACCACCCTGGTAGGAATCCACTCAGGTTTTTGATCAGGTGACTGCCACCAATGAGCTTTTGATCAGGTGCTCAAAAACCAAACCTCAAGTTTTTTGATCAGGTGACTTGCAACCAGGAATAATTTTGAAGGGAATTAAAATCCTGTATACAGTGGGGTGAGAGAATGATTTTGTCTTCTCTTTCTCAAATATAACTGAGAAGACTTTTGTAGATATTGACTTTAGCAAAGTGCTTTCCCTGAGATATTGAATGGTTCAGGAAGGTGCAGCTTTGCTGCAGGGTGATAGGCCTTCAGACTTTTTGCTTTGACCAGAAGATCTCCAGGAACTTCTTGACTGATGCTGTAATAGTTGTCCTTTGAAGAATCCTGAGATTAGGATAGAAGAAGACTCTTGATTTTTGATGGATGTTCTTCTTCTTCTTCAACTTAAAGTTCTTCCTCTGGTCTAGCACTTGTTTCTCTCTATCACTTTGTTCTGTGTACTCTGCATCTCAGAGTGCTGTTCAGAGAGAGAGAGAGAGCAGAAGATCCTTGTTCACTGTTGTTGTTCTGTTATTCTATATGTCTTGTTGTTCTCTATTCTTATGTATGTCTTGTTGTTCTCTATTTTTGTGTATGTATTATTGTTCTCTGTTTCTTACCGGAAGGAGGAAAATCCCTTTTATATTTTACAAATAAATTTGCTTTTTGAATTTTGAATTCCTTCCTACTTTCAATGCTGACGGCCTTGAGAGCGTTTGCATTGATTGATTTCCCCAATTGTCCCTTTGAAAAATGTCAAGCAATAATCCTGATGAAGACCATAACTAATGCTCTGTCTAACGGTAATATTCAGAGAATATTTTAGCATTAATTACTCAGGAATTATTGCATTATAATAGAAATAGAAGGATGAAAATAACCAAGTCTGGATTCGTCGAGCTGAGATCCATGATTGTCGGCCTGAGAATTACTATTCGTCGAGCTAAGGTTCAAGATCGTCGACCTCTAAACTGTTGACTTTTGTTTGACAAATCTTTCCAATTCTGTGCACCAAGATTGTCGAGCTGAGAACCAAGTTCGTCGACTGGAGTTTGATTTTGGACTTAGAAATATTAAGATGTTTTCTAGACTTGAGTGTTGAAGCAGATGATCCAGAAATCGTTGACCTGAGAACTTAGTTCATCGAGCTCAGCTCAGAGAATTTTTCTCTGATTTCGTCGAGCTGAGAACGACTTTCGTCGACCTGAGTTTGACGAACGTCGAACTCTTTTTCTGAGTCTTGATATTTCTCTAAGTCTTGAATCTTTGGCAGACTGTTGATGGCTGGTCCATGCATTGTTGACTCTAAGGACTTGGCCTAGACTCTAGGACACAACCATGACCCTTGCTATACATGTTGGGTCATATGATCCTAACTTAGTGAACCTAGCCCAAATGCAACTAGGGATCCAACAGTATGTGTGAGGATTTAGATAGGGGAATGACTTCACTATTCACACATCCCTAGACGGAGCACTCATGAATAAATTATAGATCTACATGCCATAAATTGTGACATTGTATCTTAACGCATTAGAAATATGTTGAATAATCAATGTCACGATACACATATGCTTTATTGAGATTAAAACTGCGGGCCAAATCTTAGTGCTAAAGTCTTATGCCTACAAGTTAAAGTGTATCTACCTATGTGGGTAGATTTCGATTGACTTGGGATTCCTTGTATTCAAAAGAGATAAATGTGATAGCTCAAATCAACAATCAAAAATAATATGGTGGTTATATTATCACATGAAAAGGATCCCCAAGCACTACTCACTCCTCCTGAGGATGAGCACCTTGGATCAAAAATTCATTTCGATCTTGTGCATAGACCAAACCTTATGCTTAGTGCCCCTATTTAAAATTACGACATGCTTTAGGTAGACATGTGATGTGATCATTCACTTTATTTCTCTTTGGTTAGCATTTTATCAGATCGAGATAAACATGTAAACTATGATATTTTTAATTAGTGTTTTATCTCTTTTGATGCTACACGTTCACATGTCATTGCTTTATTTAACGCTTCCATGCATAAGAATTGGAATGAAACTGCACTATATGTTTTGTGCACAACACATGCTAGCACTCAATTTACACTCATGACGTTTACAATGTTTATTCAACATGATTTACCTCATAACTCATCTAGCATTGTAGTCGTTCTCATTGTGTGCATAGTTTAGTCTTTGCTGTCCAATTCATCTGAAATCCGAAACTTATTTTTATCTATCTTGCTCTTTTCTATGACCCACGCTTCTCCAATTCTCTGATTTGCTTTTAGTTTTGGGTCCCCTCTATGCTTATTGTTTCAAAACTTACCGTGTGTATGCACTATCTGATTTTTGTCTAAATTGTCATCATATCTCCTATTTTTCATCCTACATGTCGTGTAGGCCTTGCCCGCCCTTTTGATATTATCAAAGGGGGGGGGGGAATAAATTGGTTCATGAGTTTGGTCATGAGTATGCTTCACAGATTAGGAGAGGTTAAATGTAGGGGGAGCTTGGTTCAAGTGTGTGCACATAGATAAGGGGGAGCAGCACATAGATAGGGGGAGCAAGTCGAATGTGTAGAGCCACATATATACTGTAACCTGATATTAGCTTATAATTCCTATCTTATATATGCACTCTATCTCATGTATTATTTATCATGAATGGGATTTGATATTATCAGAAGGGGGAGTTTATTGGAACCGGTGTTTCACATTCCCTGTGTTTGAGAATATCAAATCTCCGGTTGTATTTGATCATGTTGTGTGTTGATAGAGTGTGCAAGTTGTAAGGTGCAAGAAATAGAGAAGGCTCAGATGGATGCTACCACCAGCGCTAGCAATAACGCGCCGCGCTAGCCCTCGACGAACGTTGAGAAAAGAATGTCGAGACTCAGGGCTACCGTCAGGCGTTAGTACTACCGCAGACGCTAACGCGAAGATTTTTTTGGACCTAGCGCTCTGGATGGTTTCAGCGCTAGCTTTACCACGCTGCGCTAGCCAGTCAAAAAATGTCGAGAGAAGAAGTGTCGAGACTCTGGGATACCGCCAGGCGCTAGCACTAATGCATCGTGCTACCCAGTCGATAAATGTCGAGAGAAGAAGTGTGGGGACTCTGGGCTACCGCCAGGCGTTAGTACTACCGCAGGCGCTAACACAATGATTTATTTGTGTAACGCCCCAAAACTCATTAAGGAATGGTTAGCATTCTAAGGCAAATTTTGCCTGATTAGGTTCACACGGCCTCTAACACGGGCATGTTCAGGCCCATATCGTGCCTGAGGTCGATGAAATGCAGTCGACAATCCTCAAAATCAAGCCAGGTCGGGCACACGGCCTACGACACGGGAGTGTCAAGGGTCGTGTCCTGCTCTGTGTTATGTCAGGCTGTGTCGAGTGAGTTAGATGGCCTGGGACACGGGCGTGTCCAAAGGCATGTCTAGCACATGTCCTATGATACAAGTGTGTCATATGGTCGTGTCATGTTCAATATGCGATGATTTCAACATCGATTGGGGCACATGGCCTATGACACAGGGCGTGTCCATGTTTGATATGGGCGTGTCCCAGACATGTCAGAGGCCGTGTCCTGTTCTGTGTTTACTGGTTTACGGCGAGTATGGAACATGGCCTATGACACGGGAGTGTCACAAGCCGTGTTTGGCCCAGGAAAGTTATTTTTTAGGTGCGAATCGTGGTCGTTCATTTCCTTAAAATGGGACCCAAGGGTCCAGATTGGTCCTTGCTGTTATAAGGCTGGGAATAGGGGGTAAAACCCTCACTTCTCTTTAGGTTTTCTCTTTATAAAGTGTTAGAGAGAGGGGAAAGCAAGGAAGAAGGAGAAGGAGAAATCCGGCCAGTGGTGGAGCTTCGGAGCCCAAAATCACGAGTCGAGTCCAGATCTGTGGAGGCGAGACCGTTCCGGTGCTTTCCATCTGTCTAGTTTCTTCTCTTCTTCATGGAGCCAAAGCGAACCACAAGGGTAACGATTCTCTTGTTGGACATGTGAAGTCCTTTTCCTTTTTGCATTGGAAACTCCCTCCCGCGAGTGAGCGGTGAGTGCGAGGTATTCCTTCGGGTGGACATGAATAGACCCCGTTGTTTTACATATAGAGTCTGGAATCGAAGCATGGATATAGGCATGGTGTGTGAATCCTACACGGACAAGTTGGTCTGGATTGGTGATGTTTTCATTATTCTTGTAGTGCCGAAGAAGACTCCGTGCATTTTGCTTTTCGGGTTTTCTACGCGATAGATTGCAACAGGGAGTCTTAGGGATTAACCGCAAGGTGCACCCGAAAATCTGGTCAGAAGCAAAGTTCAGCCATTTTTGTGGCGTGGGAGCCATCCATGTACATAGCCGGGATATATACTGTTGTATGATCGATACATTGGGATTTGGTGAAGCTTGTCACGCGCCGATGGCTAAATGGTTGATGCGAGGTGAGAAACGGGATAGTGGAACCTTACCCACTCCAAGTGGTTCGGTTAAAGCGACCTAAGGTACATGGGACTTACCGTTGGGTTGGAGAGCGAGTCTAGGCTTCAGCTGAAAGGACTTTTACACTCATAATGTTGACGTCCTGGTGGCGGTGGGGGACTGCAAAATGAGATGGGCTCAGACCAAGTTCACCGAGTAAGTGCCCTGAGAGCATGGGGTGTGTGACCATCCGTACCTAAACCTGTGGTGAAGTGTGTTGTTATTGTACTTTCACTATATTGTTTGGCTATGCTACTAAAATGCAGGGAAGGAGCACCACCACCCCAAATCGGGGGTGGGGTCATTATAATTTGGTCAGCTTTAGCTGACCGTTGCTTTTGTTTTTCACCGCTGCGGTGGAATGTTAATTGCAGGTGTTACAGGCCTAGTGGCAAGTAGTGGGCTGAAGCCCTTGTTGCTGAGCCGGCCCTCGAAGGCCAATGTGAATGTTTACGTTTATACTCATGTGTGACCGGCCTGCATGCCGATGTTTGGAAGACACTTATTGTTTAAAGTAAACTCTTGTGAGGCCATAAGGTCAAGTACTTTGTGTATTTGTACGTTCATTCCTACTTTGGGTTTTAAGTGGACATTCATGTTGTGGCTTGGGTTCTTTTCTTTGCAACATTTAAAATGCTTCTTCTAGAATGTGCTCTGTGTAGGACGCGTGTTTTTGGAAGGATGGTTTCATTTAGTAACCCTTCGGTCTATCTGTAGTATATGGCGTCGGGCCCCGACCGGACCTACTGCTATATTCTATGTGACGGATATGGGTGTTACAATTTGGTATCAGACTACCGGTTTAGGTCTTGCTTATTGAAATTTGTTGGTGAATTCTTTTAAGGGGTGGTGAGAACATGTATGTGTGTCATCGCTATAACATAAAAAGAACATATGAATGTCCACTTAGGAATGAAAATACACATTTTTTAGGAACCTGTGTGTTCCTATAATTGCTTTTTGCAATTTTTTTCAGTCACTTAATGGTGTTTTGTACATTTATAGGTGACTAGGAGTGGTACAGGGCCTTCAAAACACCCGCATTCTGAGGCAAGTAGTGCACCGAATGATGTGCCTACAACCCCTCCTTCGGCAGAACTATAAGATTAATGGCTAAAGCGGTTTTTGCAATGATAAATTCCTAGCCAGGAAGGCAAATGTAGTAGCCTGCCCCTCCAGGGGAGCAGGTACCGCTTCAAGCGGCAGAACCTAGAAGGGTCGAACAAGTGGTAGTATAGCCGTTGATACCTAGAAGAGTGACCAAAAAGCAGCTCAAACATGTTTAGGATTTAATCCTCCGGTGTTCTCGGGGACTGGAACCCCATCCCAAGGTTAGGATTGGCTCTCCCAAGTAAATGAAGTCTTGACAGCTACAGAAACGGAGGAGTGGCAGAAGACTACCATAACCACTTTCCTGTTGGATGAAGAGGCAAGGTTGTGGTGGGAAGGTTTAGAGCTACATCACTTGGGCGGAAGGCAACTCACGGACGTATCGATGGAGGAATTTTCCAGACTATTCTTACAAAGTACCTTCCCTCAGCTCAAAGGATCGCGATGGAGAATAAGTTCCAGAGGTTGGCGCAAGGAGACAGTAACGTGGATGAGTACCTCCATGAATTTACACGGTTGGGTCGGTATGCTAGCTCTACGTTCGCTGATGAGGAGCATAAGATAAACCGGTTCTATGAGGGTCTGTGGGACGACCTAAGGCTGCTACTCTCGGGGCCTTTGACGCAGGGCTTCCTAACCCTAGTAAATACGGCCTGGTCATTGGAGAAAGATCTGAGGAATGTACAAGTGAAGAAAGACTCTAGTGCAAAGAGGACGGAGTTCAAGGTGCCGACCTCCTCAAAACCTGGTTTCTGTAAGTTTAATAAGAAGGCTAGGACTTCGGGTCCAACCCCTTCTTCTGGTGCATCTAGGGCAACTACAGGCCAAACCTCGGGCGCATGTTATAACTGTGGCAAGCCGGGACACTTTGCCCGAGATTGTTGGAGCGGACGCCCAAAGTCCGAGAGGAATCCTGGAGCAACTTATGAGGAGAAGGGCAAGAAGATGGAGTCAACCGCATCACACTATGTCCCAGCCTAACCTAGAGTTTATAATCTTGTCCAGCAGGAAGTCATAAAGCAAGATGATGCGGTGACAGGTACGGTTTAAATTTATAGTAATTTAGCTTTAAATACTAGTTACCTTGTGCATGTTAAGCTTATTACTGCTTGTGCTAGGCTTTGTTTTAAATTTTGATAATCTGGCGAGAGCACTGTTCAATACGGTAGTTTCACACTCCTTTTTGTCCGAAGGTTTTGTATCGTGCATCGGAGTACCTTCTTCGATGACCAAGGACAAATTGGATGTGTTGTTGCCTAATGGGTGCTCAATGCGCACAGATAGAGTTTGTTGCGTAAAGATACGGATTGGGAATCAGGAGTTTGACATGCAAGCGTCGTTACTGCCATTAGTGGAGTTCGATGTCATATTTGGTATGGAGTGGCTCTCAGAGTAGCAGACATACAATTGATTGCAACCGCAAGGAGGTCAAATTAGGGATTGATCGTTAGACGACATTTGTAGGATTGAAAGGGCCGAGCAAGACTTTGATGTCTGCTCTTCAGGTGGTTAAGGAAGTTCGTGCTAGTGCAGAGCTGTTCTTCACACTAGTGGAGGCTTCGAAGCCTAAACTTAGTTTGTACAGTATCCCAGTTATATCTGAGTATCCTGACATGTTCCCTGACGATCTCCCTGGAGCCCCATTTCAGCGAGAGATCGACTTCTCTATTGAGCTAGTGCCAGGTGCCAAACCTATGTCACGCTCTCCATATCGGTTAGAGCCTAAGGAGATGGCGGAACTGAAAGTTCAACTTCAAGAGCTGTTGGAACAGGGTTATATGCGTTCCAAGTTCGTCGTCTTGGAGCGCACCGGTCCTCTTTGTTAATAAGAAGGACGGAAGCTTGCGACTCTGTATTGATTACCGAGAGTTGAATAAGTTAACAGAGAAGAATAAGTATCTGATCCCAAGGATTGATGATCTGTTTGATAAGTTAGTTGGTTCATTGGTATACTTGAAATTGGATCTTAAGTCTGGATATTATCAGTTGAGGATAAGAGAAAGTGATATCCCCAAGACAACTTTTAGCATGCGGTATGGGCATTATGAGTTCACTGTCATGCCGTTTGGGCTGACTAATGCGCCATCCATATTTATGGATCTGATGAACAGAACATTCAGAGAGTACCTGGACAACTTCATGATAGTCTTTATCGACGATATATTGGTGTACTCGCAGTGCGAGGAGGATTATTTCAAGCATCTGCATTTGGTGTTGGAGACGTTGAGGAGGAATCAACTATATGTCAAATTCTCCAAATGCGAGTTTTGGTTGTCCTCAGTAGCTTTCCTTGGTCATATAGTTAGTGGAGAGGGAATTGTAGTGGATCTGGCTAAGTTAGTTGCTATACGGGAGTGGCCTGTGTTGTCTACGGTAGAGGAAGTCCGGAGTTTTCTGGGAATTGCCGGCTACTACAGGCACTTCGTAGAGAACTTCTCGCGGGTAGCGTTACCTCTCACAACTTTGACGAGGAAAGACCAGAAGTTTTTTTGGACGCCTGAGTGCGCACAAGCTTTCGAATAACTGAAAAGTCGGTTGACCACGGTGCCTATTCTATGTTCGCCGAGTTGGATTGAAGGATTTAAGATCTATAGTGATGCTTCGGGCAGTTGTTTGTGTTCTGTTCTACTGCAGCATGGGAGTGTAATAGCTTATGGCTCGCGTCAGCTGAAGGTACACGAGAGGAATTATCCGATCCATAACCTGGAGTTAGCGGCCGTGATATTTGCCCTGAAGCTGTGGAGGCACTACCTGTATGGTGTGAAGGTCGATATCTATACCGATCACAAGAGCCTGAAGTACTTGTTGGATCAAAAGAACCTAAAAATGCGGCAGTGGAGGTGGATGGAGTTCTTGGGTGACTACACCTTCAAGATACATTATGTGTCCTGGGAAAAGCAATACAGTTGATGATGCGTTGAGTTGTAGGGCTCCTGCGCAGGCCAACTGGTTGTCGATACATGATAAGCGTTTGATTCGTGACTTGGAGGCATTGGAGATCTCTTGTGTTGACAAGCAGACTAGTGCTGAAGCACAACTGAACTGGACAGAGGTGCAGTATGACCTTGCTGATAGGATTCGGCAAGCTCTGGATGGGGATAACAGCATGGAAGCGGTTTATGGATGAGGCTTTGGATGTGTCAAATTCCCAATTTTATGTTAAGGATGGACTATTATGGAGAGACAGTCGTCTGTTTGTCCCAAGTATACGTAAACTACGGGAGGAATTGATGTACAAGGCTAATCATACCAAGTACTCGATTCACCCAGGGAGCACAAAGATGTATAGAGATATGAAAAAATTGTTCTGGTTGGTCAGGACTTAAGAAGGATGTGGCACTTTATGTGGCAAAGTGTCAAACGTGCACCTTGGTGAAGGCGAAGTGCCAGAAGCCTGGAGGTTTCTTGAAGTCCTTACCTATCCCAGGAGTGGAAGTTCGACGATATTTCAATGGATTTTTTGCATGGGTTGCCAAGGTCATAGAAGGGAAACGATGCCATTTGGGTGATCGTAGATCGATTGACGAAGGTATTGCACTTCATTCCGAATAGGAAGGATGATTCGGTGGATAAACTTGCAAAAATCTACGTAGATAACATTGTTCGACTGCATGGTGTGCCCCGCGACATCGTGAGTTACCGAGAGGGGCGCTTCACGTCCAATTACTGGAGGTTAGTGCATCAAATGTTCGGAACCAAGCTGAGTTTCAGCACGACCTTTCATTCGCAGATTGATGGTCAGACCGAGAGGGTCAACAGGATAATAGAGGACATGCTTCGCATGTGCGTCTTGGATTTCGGAAAAGTGGTGGGAAGATCACCTGTACATGGTGG
Source organism: Platanthera zijinensis (assembly GCA_039513925.1). NCBI lineage: Eukaryota > Viridiplantae > Streptophyta > Magnoliopsida > Asparagales > Orchidaceae > Platanthera > Platanthera zijinensis. Next base: position 38,388,823 of record CM077079.1, on the reverse strand, counting down.
AGTTTGCTTATAATAATAGCTACCAATGGAGTATTCAAATGGCGCCCTTTGAGGTCCTTTACGTTAGAAAATATCACACACCATTGTCTTAGGTTGGAGACGAGTGTGTCGAAGCTATACAAATGACAAGAAGTGGAAGGCGCCACTTTGTTGGTACAAACAATACTAGAGGACGATTGCTGATCGCTAAGGACAGGCATACCAAATACTATAATGCCAAGCATAGGAACGTTGAGTTCGCTGTTGGCGACTGGGTATATCTGGAGATTAAGCTGTTCAAGGGTATTTCACTGGTACGACGCTTGAAGAAGCTGAGCCCGAGGTACCTTGGACCGTTTGAGATTCTAGAGCGAATTCGTGAAGCGGCTATTCGACTAAAGTTATTAGTGGAACTAAGTGGTCTACACGATGTATTCCATATTTTGGTGTTGCAAAAGGTGGTACAAGAGCCTTCGCAAGTGATTGCGGTCGATCAGGTACCGATTGATAATGGGTTGACGACGAACGTCAAGCCCGTTCGTATTGAGGACTTTAAAGTCAAAGCGACTTCGTAACAAAGACCTCAGGATGGTCAAAGTCTGATGGGACAACTACAGTCGTGGGGAGATTTCATGGGAGAGAGAGCAAACCATGCTTGAGGAGTATCCCGAGTTATTTCACTCAGGTACCATTTAATTTTGTGTATCTCTTCCATTCTGTTATTTTGGGACGGAATTCTTTTAAGAGGGAGAGAATTGTAACGCCCCAAAACTCATTAAGGGATAGTTAGCATTCTAAGTCCAATTTGGTGCCTAATTAGGTTCAGACGACCTGTGATACAGGCATGTCCAGGGTCGTGTCATGCCTGAGGTCGACGAAATGCAGTTGATGATCCTCTGAGTCAAGACAGGTCGGGAACACGGCCTGTAACACGGGTGTGTCAAGGGCCGTGTCCTGCTCTGTGTTATGTCGGGCTGTGTCGAGTAAGTTACACGGCCTGGGATACGGGCGTGTCCAAAGGCATGTCTGGCACACAACTTGTGACACGGGCATGTCGTATGGTCGTGTCCTGTTCGGGATGCGATGGTTTCAACATCGATTGGGGCACACAGCCTATGACACGGGCTTGTCCATGCTTGATACGGGCATGTCCCAAGCCGTGTCCTGTTATGTGTTTACTGGTTTACAGTGAGTGTGGAACACGGCCTATGACACGGGCGTGTCACAAGCAAAGTTTAGCCCAGGAAAGTTATTTTTTAGGTGCGAATCGTGTCCGTTCGTTTCCTTCAAATTGGACCCAAGGGTCCAGATTGGTCCTTACTGTTATATGGCCGGGAATAGGGGGTGAAACCCTCATTTCTCTTTAGGTTTTCTCTTTCTAAAGTATTAGAGAGAGGGGAGAGCAAGGAAGAAAGAGAAGGAGAAATCCAGCTGCCGGTGGAGCTTCGGAGCCCCAAATCGTGAGCCAAGTCCAGATTTATGGAGGCAAGGCCATTGCGGTGCTTTCCATCCGTCTATTTTCTTCTTTTCTTCATGGAGCAAAAGCGAACCGTAAGGGTAACGATTCTCTTGTTGGACATGTGAAGTCCTCTTCCTTTTTGCATAGGAAAATCCCTCCCGCGGAGTGAGCGGTGAGTGCGAGGTATTCCTTCGGGTGGACATGAATAGTCCCCGTTGTTTTGCATATAGAGTCCGGAATCGAAGTACGGACATAGGAATGGTGTGTGAAGCCTACCCGGACAAGTTAATCTAGATCGGTGATGTTTTCATTATGCTTGTAGTGCCGGAGAAGACTCCATGAAGTTTGCTTTTCGGGTTTTCTACGCGGTAGATTACAACAGGGACTCTTGGGGATTAACTCCAAGGTGTACCCAGAAATCTTGGCAGAAGCGAAGTTCTGCCGTTTTGGTGGCTTGGGAGCCAGCCATGTACATAGCCGATCTATGTACTGTTGTATGATCGATACATTGGGATTTAGTGAAGCTTGTCCCGCGCCGATGGCTAAATGGTCGTGGCGAGGTGAGCAACGGGCTGGTGGAACCTTAACCAATCCAAGTGGTTCGGTTAAAGCGACCTAAGGTACATGGGACTTACCGTTGGCTTGGAGAGTGAGTCTAGGCTTCGTCTGAAAGGACTTTTATGCTCACGATGTTGTCATCCTGGGGGCGGTGGGGGACTGCGGAATGAGCTGGGCTCGGACCGAGTTCACCGAGTAAGTGCCCTGAGAGCACGGGGTGTGTGGCCGTACGTGCCTACACCTGTAGTTAAGGGTGTTGTTATTGTACTTTCACTATATTGTTTGGCTATACTACTAAAATGCAGAGGAGCACCGCCAACCCAAATCCGGGGTGGGGTCGTTATAATTTGGTCAGATTTAGCTGACTGTTGCTTTTGTTTGCCACCGCTGCGGTGGAATGTTAATTGCAGGTGCTGCGGAGCCTAGTGGCAAGTAGCAGCTGACGCCCTTGTTACTGGGCCGGCCCTCGAAGGCCAATGCGAATGTTTACTTTTATACTCATGTGTGACCGGCCTGTGTGCCGATGTTTGGAAGATACTTATTGTTTAAAGTAAACTCTTATAAGGCCATAAGGTCAAGTACTTTGTGTATTTGTACGCTCATTCCTACTTTGGGTTTTTAGTGGACATTCATGTTGTGGCTTGGGTTCTTTTCTTTGCAACATTTAAAATGCTTCCGCTAGAATTTGCTCTGTGTAGGACGTGTGTTTTTGGAAGGATGGTTTCATTTAGTAATTCTTCGGTCTGTCTGTAGTATATGGCGTCGGGCCCCGGCCGGACCTACTGCTATATGCTATGTGACAGATAGGGGTGTTACAATTTGGACCTAGTGCTCTGGATTGTTTTGGCACTAGCTCTACCACACCGCGCTAGCTCTCGATGAGTTTCGAAGGCAGAATGTCTAGCTTAGCACTACCGCCAGACGATTGGATTTTCACAGGCGGTAACATAATAATTTATTCGGTCCTAGCGCTCTGGAAGATTTCGGCGGTATCACCTACTGTGCAGCGCAAGCCTTGTCAAATGGATGTTTTCTTTTCAGGAACGTCGCATCCTATGTTACCGTGCAGCGGTAGGCCCTACCGCGCGGCGCTAGCACAAATGAAAAGGAAAAATATCATTTCGAAGATTATTTTCCAGTTTTGGAGGACAGCTAGCACAACAAGCGCGCGAAACTACCATCGGCACTAGTCTTACCGCCGGCGGTAGCCTGCTTTCATGAAGACGTATAAAAGCCGCTGCGTTTCCTGTTGTAATTACGGCTCCAAGATGAATTTTAATGAAGCATTTCTGAACTCCAGATTCCGACCGCCTCCTTGCGCCTGTCTCCACTTGTCTTCGTCAAAGTTGAAGGAAGCCTTCTCCCTTCCATTCGTGAACGAAGAACTCCGGCGATCCAGAATCTTCATCGACCACTAAGAACCGACCGGTTGCTAGCAAATGAAGATCTCAAGCACCGACCGTAGATCGCACACCGGAGAAGTCGTCAAGAGGGAGAACTTCATTTTCTTATCGTTCTTTACTTTTAATCTTTGTACTCTTTTTCTATTTTCTGTTTAGTTTTCCGTGAGGAAAATTGACCGAAGAGGGTCGTCAAAATTCGGGAAGGATTCCGCCGTAAATCGTCCCAGGATTTCGGGACGTCTAGATCAGAAGATCTAGCGGGGCTCTATGACCCTCCCTTGTGTGGAGGTGAAGAGTGGGCTCTAAGACCCTCCCTTGTGTGGAGGTGAAGAGTGGGCTCTAAGACCCTTCCTTGTGTGGAGGTGAAGAGTGGGCTCTAAGATCCTTCCTTGTGTTGAGGTGAAGAGTGGGCTTGAATGCCTTTCCTGGAGGGAAAGGGTGAGAGCCAACCGGTCATAGTTTGGTCGGTATATAAACTAAAAGAATCTTTATTATCTTCGTCTCTGATCTTCGCCGCCATGAAGATCAAGTTTTGATGTATACTCATCTTGTAATTATTTTTTATTATTGATTTAATGCAATGAAATTCTTTTCACTTGTGATTGTTTTGGCATGTGAAATTTCTAAATTCAAAAAATGTTCGCAAACCTTATTCACCCCCCCCCCCTCTAAGGTTGGCCACTAGATCCAACAACAGGCTCTTATGCTTGACTTAGGAAGAGGTCTACAACCATCCTCTACCTATGCTCTACAATAATAAGGCCGATATATATATATCTCCAAAAATTCGGTCTTCCATGAGAGAACAAAACACATCGAAGTGGACTGCCATTTCATTAGAGAAGAGATCTTGAAGAAACAGATTTGTACTATATTCGTTACTTCAGACAACGAGTTGGCAGATATCTTCACCAAACCTACGTCTGCTTCCTTTTTTCACATTTGCGATAAGATGGGCATGATTGATATATATGCTCCAGCTTGAAGGGGGAGTGTTGTAGTATAGAGATCGGGTGGTCTAACGGCTTGTGTCTGGCGGTTTGGAGACCGGGAGGTCCTGCGGTTTCACTCTGGCGGCTTTGTAGCCGGGCAGGTCTGGAAGCTTCTCTCTAGCAGTTTGGTAGCTGAGAGGTTGTTGATTAGAGATTGGTTAGTCTGGCGACTTGATGACCGGGCGGTCTAGCGGTCTCTCCTAGTAGCTTCTTCTTTTTATAGTAGTAGCCGAGCGATTAGCCTACTTATCTAACCGTGCGGCTTGTGCTGTCTCATTTTATGTATAGCCGGTTATAACATTGTTTATTTGTTCTCACATTGCTTATTTGTAATCTCTCCCCTCTCATCCATTTATAAAAGGGAGGCTATACCTTTATAATACTCAATTTTTTGGATATAAAATTCTGTTATTCCAAATTTTGGTCTTTTTCTTTCTAGTTCGCACACTAAGTATACTTTATAAAGTCATCAACTAAAACCAACATATACCTGCTACCTCTGAGACTGGGAGTGATGCTCGGTCTCGTCAGATCACTGTAGATGCATTCTAACAGGTGTATTGCATCTAGGTCTGTGATGTTGGGAATATTGCCCTCAATCTTTCAAGATTTGAAGAAGCATCACTACCATGCTAAGAACATGTTGTATTTGATGCATATCCACTTTATGAACTTGCATGACTCTTGGAAGAAATGGTTAAAGTAAAGCTGAAGCTATACAGCTGAGACAGCTTATAGTTCTCAACTACATCTTGAGATAATGGTCCATACCACTAAAATCCATAGATCTAAGCATCAAAGAAAAATACCATTGAGATTGATGGATCTTCTCAGCGGTATAGTTGAGAAGATTCAAATAGACCGCTGAAAGTCACAGATCTCAATACTAAGTCTAATTTTGTTGAGAATGGAATGAATACTTAGCAATACAACTGACACAATTCAAAAGTTACCGTTGAAGCCCAGATTGTTTGGCAAAAGTCAATTTTTGCGCTAGCGCTGAAAGTAGGGATAAGATACTCTATTCTTACCCATGCTTTAACAAGACGTTTTCTCAAGACTGTTGTAGTATGTCAAAGTATGTAAAGATGAAGTTCTAGGTCAATAGAATAATGTCATTGCTAGAATTCGTAAAACCAAAAATGGTGCATTGCTTCCTGCAATTTGCAAGCTAGTTATTCCTAGAGGCCTTCTGACGAACAAGTTGAGTCAATCTAGACTCATAGCCAGGTCTTCTTCCTAAATAAGAAGATCGAGAAGAAAAACCCTTGATTTGCACTTCCTGAAGAGATCTTTGAATCAAGAGCTGCTTCAAGTAAAAGCTTATTCAAGTAGTGACAACTGAAGCATCAACTTCTAAGGTCAATCTTTTGAGTCCTTTAGTTTTAGTTTTACACAAACATTTAATTTTGTAGTGTTGGAACCCCAGTTTGGATTTGGGCAAGGACTACTTTTAGGATAGATTAGTATGACCCAACATGTATAGTCTTAGGGTCATAGGTTTTCCAGGGTCAAAGTCAGCAGCACCTACTTAGACTGCCAGCACCCTTTAGAAGACTTTAGAGACAGAATACCTCAAAGGAAAAGCAGTTAAAATGATTGCAGGAAAGTCGTTCGACGATAGCTGAACTAAGTGTAAGACCCCCTTTTTTTTCTTTTTAGAACCACGGGGTCTTAGGCCTAGAACCGCCGCTTTGCGGTGACACCAACACGTTCGGGAAGGTCGTCACTACAAAACGCTAATTTTGCCGACCATATCGATCGCAGAAGTGTAGAAAAAAGTATAAGAGTATGAATGAACTCAAAACTAGTCCACTAGAATCACATGTATATACAATAGATCTCCACGAAGGGAGAGTTCAAAACAATAATATAAGAAGCACTAGAAAATAGGGCTCATACCCGATACATCACAATCCTCACTACAAATCACTCATCGCGAAAGCAAATCTATAATAACCACTAACGATCAGGACACACTATCCTAGCGGTCTGAACTCTGGTGCTAGACTGTCCCGTCTCCACGCGCACTGACCTCTGGGGTTGCATCTCCAAGTTCGGATTCACGATCCCCTAAAATGATTTGGTCCAAAAACCGTTTGTCTAAAATACTAAGTCCTATCATCCCACACCCCTCCCCCATGGCTCCTAGGCAGCGAGCGGGGAGAAGGAAAGGGAAGGTAATGAAAGTGGAGAGTAAAAATGCAAGCAGGTGGCAGCGGAACTAATCTAGCAATTCTATGTAAATATGTAGTAGTAACAAAAGTATGTAGAGTAAGCATAAGTATACGAAGGCAAAATATGAAACATGTAACCTTAACTTATAAGAATGCCCATACAGACTTATAAGCTAAGGGATCTTCTGCAACGCTCCTATCGCATAAAAAGTCCTATACCAATTTATACGATAGGGTGTCAGTTTATCTAGCAAGCATGTATATATTTACAGAATATAAACTTTAACTTATTAGCACATTCACGCGAGCTTATAAACAAAGGGGTCGTTTTGTATGGCCTATTGTATAAAAAGTCCCATACCAATTTATACAATAGGTGTCAAGGGTTATATGCAATGATTATGCTATGTCATTCAAGTATGATATGATGTGAGTCATGCAAATGCAACACACCCACCCGACTCTGTGCACACAGACCTTTAGTTCTCCCTTTATGGAGCCTAACCTCCCTCGATACCTCCGTAGTGGCAAACGGAAAGCGGTGGGTTGGGCCTCTCCCATCTCTAAACCGGTATCAGCACTACCAGTTAGACCTATCATATGCCTCAATGCTGGTACACTAAGCGGAGCTCCTGCGTACTCTTGCCGGCTGGTGCACCAGACTTAATTTACCTAAGTGTAAAACCACACCCGCTGAGTCAACGTATTGGTGGCGGTGCGACGACTCTCCAATATCGAAGACCCACCGCCTTATATCTTATGCACATGAAATATTAATGTATCACCCACCGAGCCAAAGCTCCCCAGACCATCCGTCCGTTACAACCAACAACCGAGCCAAAGCTCCCCGGACTATCCTGTCCATCACAACCAACAATCAAACTAAAGCTCCCTGGACATCCTAGTCACCTTATCTTCCTGAGACACTGGGGTGTGTGAAAGTGAACCCCTAGTTATACTAGTTGCTCTTGAAGTTTATTATTCCTACGGTTTAGGTTAGCCCAGGACTGCCCCCAGCATATCCGGTGAAGGGTTCTCAAAAGGCACTATGAACTATGATGGTAGCTGAAGCCCATCGTTCCCTTTCTCAAGGCACTTACTTTAATTTGTTATTACCCATTACCCGATCCCTTTTGTATTACTTTGGATCTAACCCTAGCGTATTAAGACTCTTCCTCTCTCTAACAGAGAAGACGATGTTTCGTCGACCACGAGCACCACCTACACTAGTCAACCCCTCTTTATTCCTTATTATAACTCCCAATGATGAACTCATTATACCTTATCATAACCAGCAACCTGAAACCCTCACATCCTAGTTCATTCTTCACCCTATCTCAGTTTCTACAATTTTATAATATGCAGACCACCCTAAGGTATATGATATACATCATGGGAGGTACTCAAAATCTTCATCCAAAAGTCCTAAAATATTTATTAAGGGTCTACCATGATATATTAAGTCTAAATCCAGAAATTTATAATTTTCTAATTAAACTTGATAATTAATTAATTTTTCCTGAAATTAATCCATGGGTGATTTGAACATGAAGTACTAGATTTACTTAGGGTATGACCATATAAAAACTATGAACACCGTAAGATAACAAGATATCAGTGAATACTAAATATCATAAACTTTCACAAATCATTTAACCTTTAAATATTTAATCCAAAATAATTCATATAAATAGGGGTATTGAAGGAAGTACCAAAAATACTAATTTTAAAAATTCCTCAAAAATAAACAGAGCTACAACATGATCATAAAACTTCACTACATAAGTTTCATAAAATTCCGAAGTCAGTAAACCAGGTAAAAGATTATCCTAAGGAAAACCATCATAAGGCACTTCATGAAGACACACCCTAGTAATCTCAATTAAATAACATTTAACAATTTTTTCATGCTTCTATATGCCAAAACATGTTCTTTGACTAAGTATCACAATTTTTCAGCAAACTATAATATTTATTTCCTATTTATTAAGGTAAGGTGCACTAATTTACTTTACAAAGGAAGTATGACAAATAAAGCTTCATCCACTCCAAATAAACTACTAGTACAACTAAATGACATTTGATTAGCTATTCTAGAATTTCAAACCATTCTAACACATATACATCATATTTTCAACATTAACATCAAAAAAGGCAATATGGAAGCTACTACTACAAGGATGATCTATAGATCTCTAAACACCCTAAGATAAATACCAGAGGTTAATAATACTATGAAATTATCCATACCAAAATATCATCAAGATTCAAGGTCATTTGACCCATAAGATAATTTCTAGGGTTTAAAGTCCTAAATACTTATTAAGTGGTTTATGTGGGGTGCATATGTCTAAATACCACCATAACCTCTCCTAGGGCATTTCACTACCCTAGGATCACATGGACTACTCCCCAAGTCCATCCAAGAACATAACCCCCTATGTCCTTCACAAGCCCCCAAAGTTCAACCTTAGGGTTAGAACTAGGGCCCTCTGTAAAATCCACCCTAATCCACCCCATAATTCATACAAGGGTGTTAAAGGTCATGTAAAATCAGTGGCCCAAATTTCAACCTCTGTTGAGGTGGTTTGGCCACTCAAACCCACAAGGGGCACTTTTGACCTAAATTCCCCTTTTTGGGCCAAGGTTAGGGCTTACAACAATTCCAACCAAATGATCTTTAAATGATGTGAAATTTTATACAGAGACCTATACTGACACCAAAAACCTCTCACCAAAACTTGGGAGCCATTGGAGGTAATTATGTCCCTTAATTAATTTAATCATTATTTATTAAATAATTACAAAAACTATATAAATATGTTCTGCAAAAATTCCCATTTTTGGATATGTTCTAGGTATAGGTAAGAGTGACTCTCATCCATAATTTGAAGTCATTTGGATGGCTGGATTAATGTGGGCACTCAAAATAATCTCTGGTCTAGCCTAGGTATAGATCTCACCAAAATGAGTACTGTGGTCAAACCACTTATCCAAATTAGTTGAAATATATTTTATATTAAACTAGACTTCACGGGATATAACTTTAATGGTTGCCACTTTTTTTGTAGGTGAACCTAGGTATTTTTAATATTTAATTTAACACAGACCAGTAAACAGGATAGAAATTGAAATAATAGGATTTAATAAAATCAGATCCAGCACGGATCTTAAAACAAAAACGTGGGGCTCCTGGTCATCTTGTTCCTCCAGCTAAGGGCTGGGATCAGACTGACCTGGAGTTTATTCCAAGACCATTTCCCGGCCACCCGGCCACCTCCCTGGCCGGCCACCACCGCCACCACCTTCGTTGAGGTGGGGCTATCGCCGGGCGGCGGCACGGCCGCCGGTGGGGCGGTTTCCGGCAAACTCACAAGGTATAAAATCCATGAAATTTTTGAAATTTATATCACTGATCTGGCTCAATTGAGCCCGATTTCTCTCCTAAAAGATTTAAAGATCAAGCCCATGAAGAGAGGAGTAGAGGAGGACCTTTAACTGGGCTTACCGACGAGTGTGGTGGTGGTGCGCCATGGTCGGTGGTGGAGCTTATGGGTGTGTTGCAACCGCACAGTGAGAGGGCTCAATTTCTTCAGAAAAAAATGTGGAAACTCCTCCCCTCTGCCTGGTGAAGCTTTTAAAACACTCAAATGGGGGAGGGGAAGGGTCTAAGCTTCAAAGCCATTTATGGCCATGAAAGGTTGAATTCGGCCATGGTATATTCCTTGAATTCAACTACCTAAAAGCTGGGGAAAACCCTTGGTCTCCTCTAATTGATGGGGGAAGATGAATCAAGACTTTGGAATCAATTGGAGGGGGACTATTGCTCTTCCATGACCATTAATGTCTTTCTCTCTCTTCTTTCTCTCTCTTCCTTATGAGAAAAATTAAATTCAGCCACTATGATGGCTGGCTATGATTATTCAACTCCTCATAACTGATGAGGGGGAACGTATCCATCAATTGGAGAGGCCCTTGGTCTCCCTTGGCCATGAATGGCCTCCTTTTCACTTTCTCTCTCCTCCATTAAAGGGGAAAATGAAGTTTTTCTCTCTTCTAGTCATCAATGTTGAATTTGATGACTAATCCAGCCTAATGGTAGCGCATTAACTCATAATATTAAATAAAAATGAGGTTAGCCCAAGTGGATTTGGGTTTGAGCTTGAGTTAGCCCATTTGAGCCAACTTGACCTAACACTTGAGTAGAGTTGACCTAGGTCAATTTGACCTTTTGGGTTGACTCCAATATGTCCTTAGTGACTCATTGGCCTCTTCTAAGATCTAGTAAGACTTGGGTAGGGTTGTTTGGGCACATTAGAGGTAAATTGCCCTTAGTTAGGACACCTTGCCCAATTTAGGCTTATGGTGGTCTTAGGTCAATTTGACCATTTTGGGTTGGTCCCAATGGATCTGTATGGCTCTAATGGACCCTCTAATGGGTTAGGGATGTTGTGATGGGGTCATGGATTCATGGTAAGGCCCTATGGTCACCCCAAACTATTATTTAGAATTCTACTATTTATAGACCATAGTGGTTTTCACCTTCATGTTTAAGCTCACTTGGTCTTCTTGAGCTTCCTAGGGTTTTGTTATGACCTAGTCATGATAAAACCACTCTTAGGGGTCTAGTTGAAAATGGGATGTTACACTCAGCTCGATGATCGTCGATCTCAGATCGACGAACTCAGAGTTCCTTCTCTGAGTTGAGCTAGATGAAAATCTAGCTGAGATCGACGAAATATGATCTCATATCAGAAGTTCAGCTCGAGAAAGGACTATCTTAGTTAGACAAACTTGGAGCTCAGATCGGCAAGTATATTTTCATCTCGATGATCTTGGAGCTCAGATCGACGAAGGAGAATTCTTAGCTCGACGAACTTGGAGTTCAGGTTGACGAAATTATTGCTGAGTTTGACTAACTCCTTCCAGGTTCTGTTCGATTATTCTTCTCTGCAGTTTCCCAGTTCGACTATTAGTTTTACTTCAAACTCTATTATATTAAGACAGTAATGCTCTGATAATTAATGCTCAAAATTATAAAGAATATAGCCGTTCCGGGCAGCATTAATTATGGTTTTCAGAGAGTTATTACTCTACCATATTCAATGGGACAGTTAGAGAAATACATTCAAGACAAAAATTAGCCATTCCGAATTCCAGAAATTATGCAGAGAATTTCAAAGGAAACAATTTAATAATTCAAATGGTTTTGAGTCTGAAAATATATAAAGTGATTTTCTTTCAGAAGAACATACAATACATACAATCAAGAAAATAACAATCACAGAGAAAGTAAATCAGTATTAGCAGATAGTAAAGAACAATACAGCTTTCATACTCAGTATTCTTCATCTACTTCAGGCTATCAAGAGACAAACAATCAAAATCAGTCTAAAAGCTTGAAGAGCAACATCATTTGAAGGCCTACACCCTGAAGAGAAAAGGTCTCCCTCATTGTTAAAACTGAGAATCGGTCTCTTGAGGAGTTCACCCTTGGGGAAGGGGTGGTCGCGCACCTACTTCGCTCCTACAAGAAAATAACAAGGAAAATAAAGTAAAGGACTATACCAAGGGCTCGGCGCGGAGGTCCCACCACACACCCGGAAGATCACTGAGCGCTTCCCCTCCTTATCCAAATGTCGGGCTAAGGTACCTCAGAAAGCGCAAGGTGACTAGAAGACCAGTAAGTATGCCCTCTAAGGTACCCCTTGGGTCCTATTTATAGGATTCTGAAGGTGATCTGCAAATAATTGACCTCTGTTGTCCTGAAATTACTGAAAAACTCCTCGGGCTGGCTTGCCAATAGCCAAACTCTACTGTTCCGAACAGCTATGTGCAGCCCACCTTGGTCTGGCAATAGCGGGACTCCGCTATTTTGACTGGCTAAGGGCTGGCCAGCGGGGAGGACATGGTAAGGAATCCGTCCCACTGTAGATTGGGTGAATTGCCCCTCAAGGCCTCTACTCGGCGGGAGGCATGAGCCGGGGCTGGATCTCCTAGGGGATGCGGATTAGAGATGGCCCGCTTGGGAAGGTGCAGGCCGACCCACCTAGGAGAGGCGGGCAGGGCTAACCCACTGAATAGGCACGGGTTATAGGCTGACCCGCCTGGGAAGGCGCGGGCCAACCTGCCTAGGAGAGGCGGGCAAGGCTGGCTCACCGAATAAGCGCGGGTCGGAGGCTAACCCGCCTGGGAGGGCGCGGGCCAGGCTGGCTCGCTTGGGCGACCCATGGAGGCACGGGTCGGGGTCGACCCGCCTGCTTGCCTGAGTCCCTTCGGCGAACACGGGGTTGTACACTCACTTGATCATCAACTCTATTCATATTAGGGGGAGCTTTCTGCTTCATCAGAATCCACTAGTCTTCTCTCAGATTATTGACAAAGAAGAACATCTTCAACCTTTTTGTTTATTTCATCCAACTGTGTACAGGTTTTTAACTCCCTTCAAAAGTTAGACTTTTGGTTGTTAAGTCTCCTGATCAAAAGACTTAGATTGGTGTTTGGGCACCTGATCAAAAGCCCAAAGGGTTGTTAGATCTCCATTAGAAAAATAGATCTTGTGATGACAGGGCACTTGAGCAAAAACCTGTGGTGGCATGGCACTTGATCAAAAACCTGTAGTGGATTCCTACTAGGGTAGTAGAAGAGTGGATGTACCCAGGTTTATTAGGGAACCACTATAATTCTTGTGTCGTTTGTTTTGATTATTTCTGTGCTTGCGTGTTGTGATATTTCCTATATTATACTTATATATCACTTTATTTTAATCCACTATAAAAACCAGTAAATCATTTGAATACTCTATTCACCCCCCCTATAGAGTAATCATAAGATCCATCCCTCACTTTCATGTAGGATCTTGTATAAGATCTGAGTTATAAGGCTATTTCCTAATCTATAAGGGTGTTGATCCTGAGGTAGGACTGTCCCCTAAGTCTGAGTTATAGGGTTGTTCTCCCAACCTGAGCTATAAGACTTCTTAATAAGTTTGAGGTAAGATCTTATAACGATTTGAGGTAGGAGATTAGCTGGGTCTTTGAGCTATATTGGGTGGAGCACTCTGAGGTAGGACTGTATGTCTGAGGTAGGGTGAGGAGGAGGCCTATATTGTATACTTTTTGAGCTGAGTTTTTGGAGGTTGTCTTATCTAACATACTTCTAGAAAGATTGTGAGGGAAAGTGGATATACCTAGACCTTGGAGGACCACTATAAATGTTGTGTACTTTTCTGTGCTTGCATGATTTGTTCTAAATTTATTCTAATTGTTGTAATTATAAAAGAAAATATTAAAATACAAAGACCGCCTATTCACCCCCTTCAGGTGAGTTATATTATTCATATAACAAACTATCAAGTGGTATTAGAGAGAGGTTGGTCAAAAAGACTTAACAGTCTGAACAAGATCCTAAAAAGGATAGTCTAAGTCTTCCCCATGTCTTCCAATGGGTATAAGGAGTTGAGCTCCATGAAGTTTCTCATATGCAGAAAGGAAACAGTCCTTTCTGATCTATTGATCAGACTAAAATCACAAACAACGTATATGAAAAAAGGAAGCACATGCGTACTGCACAAGAACATGTACACGAGCAGTGGTAGATCTAAGATTTTGATAATGGGGATGAACAATTTTTTAAAAAAACTGTCCTAACCTTTTTTATATTGTAGATGACTTTGTTCTCATTTCGGAATGTGGTGGCACGTTTCGTAACTCTTCCCGAATTGGAAGTTATGGCCGTTTGAAGTTTAGTACAAAAAACTAGTCCTTTTGTTTTTTTCTAAAGTATACACACCCTTGGATCATGCCCCCATGACTGAGAACTTGTCTCCCCATTCAACATGTATAATCTACACACTATAAACACACAAAATACTAGATCAAATACATTACAGTATTTGTTATTCTCAAACTAAGAGATGCGAAACGCATGCTCCAACAATCCCTCCTTTTGATAATAACAAATACCTATATGAGAAATTAATGAGTTTAAGAACAATTGTGTTTATAGGTAAGGGCATCGAGGCGGCGCTGGACACTGTCGTCGGGGTCTTGGTGGCCAGGGAGTCTGCGCCTCCATACAAACCATGTTACAGACCATTCTTGCGCGCCTGGACGCTCGGCCCGCTTCTTCGACGTTTGCCGCCAACGACGGCTGCGCCTCCTCTACTGGCTGGGGCTCGCTCCGTGGACCACCACCCCCGCCAGCCACAGTCGTCCCTCTCTCGAGGCGCTCGTCTCTCGACCTCGACATTCCGCATTTCTCCGACACCGATCCTATGGGGTGGATTGTTGAGGCGAAACAATACTTCGACCTCTACATCACACCCAAAACAGATAAGGTAGGCACCACTGTGGTCGGCCTTGATGGATCCGCTCTGTATTGGGCACGGTGGCTCCGCAAATCCCAGCCCCACATCTCATGGGGCGAACTAAAGCAAGAGATGGTTCTGCGGTATAAGCCCCGCTATGTTGGTTCCACCGCCGAGCGTCTTTGTAGCATCCGTCAGTCGGCCGGTCTCGATGCCTACATTGACGAGTTCATCGCCCTAGTGGCACATGTTCCCGGCCTTCCGTCGGACCACTACTTGGGTTTTATCATGCAAGGCCTCCTTCTATCGATTCATTCCCGCCTGCGGACACACCATCCATCGACGGTAACATGCACAGTGATGGCGTTGGGGTATAAGGCCTGCAGACCTTGTAAATTCTGGCTGTACCACTATAGCGCCTTGGGGCGAGACAAGTCGCTTGGTCTAAAAGGGTCGGGGCCTCTGAGCTCTAAACCTTGGGCTACTAGTGGGTCGGGAGGCGTTGTGCTCCTAGCGGGCCAGGCCGTTACAACATGTCACCCTAAACCCTAATAAATGACGTCATGATCTGTTTGAAAAAAATTTAGGTGGAGTACTCTCACCTAGAAATAGGCGCAGTATCAAATAGTGATCTTCGAACAGAAGTAACATGATTGATCGAAATACTGATCAACAATCAATATTTAATATCATATGTGACACAGGATATTAGATAACCGATTAATATTTAATACTGCATTTATTTCTAGATAAGTGTAATCCATCTAAATTTTTTTTCTTTTTGTAACACCGCCAACAAAAACTTAAGGAGCACAAAAGCCATGAAAACTTCAAAATAGCAACTCACAAACACTCCAAACCTACCAAAATCTGAAGCCTTGGACTTGGGAGAAGCTCTGTATTTATAGAAAAAAATTAAGAATTGTGCGCCCCATATCACGGGTGTGGCATGGGGGTGTGACATTAGGTGTCCCCGGGAAGTCAGAAATTTGAACAACTAGTGACGTGACGTGGCAACAGGAGATATTCTTAAAGAACACGTGGCAAGCACGTGCATATCATCTGGGTCATGGCTGTAGCTTGTCCTTTTTTCAGGAAATTACATCAACATTGAGGCTGCTTGCTCTGAGGCAGGGAGTGAGCCTACACGCCCTTTGTCAAGGCGTGACCTAGGGGCATGTACTAGTAATTTTCCCAAATCTACCAAAAAAAATCTTAAAATACAAATTAAAGTTAAGTTACCATAGAAAATCTGGAAAAAAAAAAGTAATTTACTAAGGAAAATGACACAAAAACGATGGCTTAATATTAATATTGAACTAAAATTAATGCTAATAATATGTACATTTTTCTACACATCAATAATCGCTGAAGAATGCAAACGAGATGAGCAATAGGCCATTTTGGCTCGTCACCCTCTTCACCGTTACTCACCGTTGGCACCCGAGGTTCTGGAATACCCGTTCCTTCATGACTTCAAGCTCTCGAACATGGAAACTTTCTGCAGAATGGACGATCTACTGGAGCACGCCAACCACTTCACCGCCATCATGAGGATTTAAAATGCTACTGACCAACTATTGTGCCAAGTGTTCTCGATAATACTGAAGGGCAAGAACGAACTTAGTTCCACTCTCTGAGAGGATTCATCAACAACTTTGCAGAACTAGCTCAATAATTCACAGATCAATTCATCGCCAACTGCCTAATCATTCAAGACCATTCCCACCTTTCAGGAATACATCAGATCGAGAGAGTCCTAGAAGGATTTCTTTCACTACTAAGGAATGACAAATTCTAGAGGCAGACCCTGAGCTTCTACGAGGACTTTTATTGGAGGGCTTTGTCCCAGTAGCTTTTAATCCACATTGATGTAGGAGACTGCACCCAACTATACCAAAATCGTTCACCAAGTCAAGGCCTGGATTGCAGCTAATGAAGCAATTGAAGTGCACTACCAATAATTCAATAGGAGCTCGAAGAGGTAGTGGGAGCAAGAGTCATCGTTGTTGTTGTCTCCCAAGAAGAACGATGTGAGTCACAACAACCCAAGTCAAAATGAAGGCCCACGTCAACATCAAGACTAAACTCACCTCAATGCCACTCGGACGAATGTACTCCTTATCATCTGCAACATTAATGCATTCAGGAGGCTTAGTCCTCTTTCTCCAAACACTGGTAAGTAGTTTCATAATTGTGATTTCCTCCATAAGCATGGACACAAAACTGAAGATTGTGCTCAACTAAGAGAAGAAACCGAGCGCCTCATCTGTCAAGGGCTCCTTGGTGAATTTCTGGAGACAAGTGCGTCGGGATAGACAACCTTAAGCAGGCCTGGGGGGCATCTTTGAGAATGATCACCCTCAGTGTATGGATTCTTCAATATTAATATAATCATTTCATAAACTTCATTACAGGTATTCGAGAATGAACCTCCATGTAATCACAACAATTGCCTCTAGGTAGTGTGCTTTTGATTATGATAACTTCCTCTAGGTAGTGCACTCATTTACAGCAACTGTCTCCAGGCAGTGCGCTCATTTACATCGATGACCACCGACAGTGTGCTCACAACTACAACAACTACCTCTAGACAGTGTGTTATTAGTTACAACAACTACCTCTGGGGAGCGCGCTCTTAATTACAACAACTACCACCACGCATCGCGCTCTTAATTACTGTCTTCGGGCACCACACTGTCATTTACAGTAACTGCCTCCAAGCAATGCACTCATTTATAGTAACTACCTCTGATTGTCGTGCTCATTTGTAGCAACTGCCTCTAAGCAGTGCTCCTTCTTTTATAGCAACTATCTCCGGACAATAGCTCATTTATAGTAATTGCCTCCAAACAACGTGCTCAATTAGAGCAACTTACTCTTGGCAGTGCACTCATAATAACTAGTCCTTCCTCTAGGCAGCGCGCTTTATTTTTTAGCAACTACCTCTGAAAGTGAGGGGATAAGATACTTACTACTCTAGAGGGGGTGAATAGAGTATTCAAAAATTAAGGAGACTCTAAACACTTATTTTAGAGCTATTTGCGAAATATAAAAATAAAAGCTTTAAATCTAAAGCCTAACTGAGTGTAGTGAATAAAAGAGAAGCTCACTGAATTTTTAGTTGAACTTTTATCCTAACACAACAACTTGCAACCTAGTTAAAACTATCACAGCCACAGTGCATTAATTAGAATAAGCAGCCAGACAACACAAGAGCTTTATAGTGGTTCCCCAATTGGTTACATCCACTCTTCTACCACCCTGGTAGGAATCCACTATAGGTTTTTGATCAGGTGCCCTGCCACCAGTAGATCTGCTTCAGGTAGATCTAAAGACTTTTCAGGCTTTTGATCAGGTGCCTAAAAACCAACAAACAGGTTTTTGATCAGGTGCCCTGCCACCAATGGTTCACTTTTGAAGGGAGTAATAACCCTTTTACAGGAGGTTGAAAGAGAGAGTTAAGATGTCTTCTCTGTGTTCAGAGATGCTAGTGGATGGCTCTGAATATATCAAAGCTCCCACTGGATTAGAGTATGTCCAGGAATAAGCTTTGCTTCAGGGTGTAGGATCTCCAAATTGCTTGAGAAGACTTTCTGATGCTGCCTTGAAGAAGTCTCTAGATTTTGAATGAATGTTCTTCTTCAATAGCTTTTGCAATCTGGGAGAGTTTGCAACAATGAATGTTCAGCAATCTGGGATGTTCTTCTTCTTGAAAGCTTAAACTCTGAGTATTGATTTTCCTGAAGACAGGATGAACTCAGGAAGAAGAAGAACTTTTCTTCTCTCTTGAGATGTCTGGTTCTGTGTCTGCTGTATGTTTGTATGTATTATTCTCTGTATTCTGAGTTGTGAGTGAGTATATTTATCTTCAGCCAACTCCACTGATAATATAGAAACTTCTCTTCTTTTTGAAAAAGCCTCGAGCCCTGCACTTGAAAAACTTTCCAAATAATAGAATAAAACAAAATAAAGAAACCTGCACCTGCAATCTTTTCTGTCATTCCCAAAAAGGAATTAAGGATATTAAAAAATATCCTTTCAATTTGACTTTACAAAATTGACACAGGAAACAAAGCCTAACGACTATATTACAGCTATAGAACAGCGCGATTTCCTCTAATAAAATAAACGGCTTTATTCTGCCAAATCTCTCAATTAATGCAAAAGGAATATTGCAAATAAGCAAAAGAATATAAGCATTAAATTGAGCAGAATATACTGAATAAAATATGTCTTCAACAAGAGGAAATAAACCAAAGATCAAATGAAATGACTATAGATAAAAGCAGACAGAAAGCGTCGACCAGAGATCAAAGATCGTCGATCTGAACAAACAGATCGTCGACCTGAAGAAAAACTGTCTTCACAGAAATCGTCGACCATGGCTACACGATCGTCGATCTGAATAAGCAAATCGTCGACCCACTTCAGTGTTCATATAAATCTGAGATCATCGATCATCATTCAAAGATCTTCGAGCGCCATTCGACTATTGTCGAGCACAATTCTACTTAACCATTTTCATTTCAATTCAATCTCAACTAATCTAACCTAAGGGTAGACCAACCTTTAGTCGAACCATTGACCATAGATAATTCTCTGGTAAATTAAGCCTAATTGAGATGACATGGCCCAAATAAAACTAGGGAACAAACAATCTCCCCCTATTTGGGTGATGTCACTCAACCAAAAACAAATCTAATACAAGCAGATGAGAATAAACAACAATAGACATATCATCAAACAGATTGAATAAATTAGATAGTCAAAACAAATATCACAGACATTTATCAACAGAGTTTGAAGGAGGAATAGAAGTAGCATGAGAGAAAGTGATTTTTCTTCTAGGATCGCATGCATCTTTCTTTGAAAACTTCAAGTCCTTCTCTCCAATAATCTTTAATTC
This sequence comes from Platanthera zijinensis, assembly GCA_039513925.1. Taxonomy (NCBI): domain Eukaryota; kingdom Viridiplantae; phylum Streptophyta; class Magnoliopsida; order Asparagales; family Orchidaceae; genus Platanthera; species Platanthera zijinensis. Next base: position 38,369,038 of record CM077079.1, on the reverse strand, counting down.
TCCAGCTTTAGGTAGAACAGCTTCAGAATTTTTTTCCATATACTTTGAAGCATCAAAAACTTCTGAATTGACTTGGAACCTGTCCAATTCTTTCTTTTTGTATTTTGACATAGTAGAAAGTCCTGTGATATCTTTACCTTCAGCTTTAGCTTTCCTGATTTGAGCAACTCCCACCAATTCTAAAAGTCTAGCCATTTTGAAGTTAGGATCAAGCTCTTGACTTTCATAATTGTTTTCATCATCTAGATTCAATGGATTTACAGCCTTAAATTTTATTGATTGAGTTAGAAAACTCTCAGTTTGCTCTTGAGATGGCTTGACATTTGAATATTTTGGCTCTTGAATCATAAGACTAGATGGAGGAGCGTACTCAGCATACTTCTTGCTTGATTTGTCAGAGTATATAACTCTTTTTCTTTTGACATCTACTAGCTTGACCCGAGCAAGTTTTTCCTTTGAAGGTGACAATTTTGCTTTGGGAGGAGACCTAGGAGCTGGAGGAGGAGAGAAAGTTGGTTGTTGATATACAACTTCCTTTACTTGCTCTTTTTGACTGTCTGAATGCCTGGTCTGCCTCTGATCATGAGACCTGCTTGGAGGAGGCTTCCTGCCCTTCCTTTGATAGATGTATGGTTGATTTGGTCTGGTAGAAGGACAGAAGATATGGGAGCAACATTTCCTAAAGCACCAGCAGAGGGAGGAGGAGGACCTCTCTGAATCCCCTTGGGAGGAGGAGAGTTCTTCCTGCTCTTCTTCCTTGCTTTCTGAGCATTTTTTGAATACCACATCCAAGCCTCAAAATTCTTAGATTTAGGATCAATTCCTTTCAGAATATAGTATGGAATATCATGATCCAGGTTAGGAGGTGCTGGAGTTATGGCCTTCCTTTTCTTTTGAGCAGTCCTTTTCTTTTTCTTATTACCTTCTGAATCATCAAAATCTTCATCCTCATCCTCAGAATGTGAGGACTGAGGTTTTGCATACAGATCATCAATATCTTTTAGCATAACTTCCTCTTGTTCTTTAGCTTTCAAAAGAGCCTTTTCTCTTTCTTCTTTTAATATATCTTGATCCAAGAGAGAATCTAAATCTGGACCTGGGGTGTCATCCCAAAGAGTAGAGGGCGCAGAAGATACAGCAGATTCAACTTCTGGAACAGCAACTGACACACCTTTATCTGAAGACTCTACTGAATTCCACTTAGCTTCTAAGAAGGAGGTAATAATCCCTTCTAGATATCTAGCAACTACAGGAGTGGAAATCTCCTCAAGACAAAATTTGAAGGCAAAGGCTGCTTCAGCTATTGCTTCAGAAATAATAAAACTGTCCAAAATCTGAAGGCTCATTTGTCTCTGATAGCACACAATGGCTTGAAGGGGATCAAATGAGCAAGGGGAAGACTGACAGATATAATGGCCTATAAGGGATGAGAGAGAGGACTCATCATCTGAATCAAGAAATGCATCCAGTTCATCTGGAACTACAGGAGCATCTATATCTACTACTATCCTCTGAACCGAATCTGGAAATACTTCATCTGGAACTGCATCTGAACATGTTTATAGCTCCACTGCTGCTGGAGATTGTACAACCTAACGAGCCCAAGCAGAGCCTGTATCATCATCATTGAGCATCTCCCCCTGCCTGGGTTCAGTGGCAACTAAACCCAGGCCCCTATATGAAGAAAGGGCTGAGAGGGCAGTGATGGAAGTAGCAAGTGATGAGATGGAGATAGCAAGGGGGGCAATGGCTTCAGCTATCATTGTTTTGATGGATGGAGTAATGAGGTCTAGGATATTGGCAATGAATTCTGGTGTAATTTGAAATGATGGAGGAATGATAGATAGGGAAACATCAGAATTGATGTTCTTCTGAGCTGGGGCTTCATCAATTGGGGAATTATGAGGAGATGGAGTAAGCAGATTGAACATGGAATCTATATTGAAATTTGGTATCTCAGCTAGATGAGCTAGAGTTGGAGAAGCAGATTGTGATGGATGGTTCATAGGAGAAGAATGAGTTTCAATGGAGGTGGATGGTAAGGAAGATGAAGCAGGAATTTCTTCACTAGGGTGGGAAGTGGCTTCAGGAGCCCTTGTGCCCTCAAATGTTGTAGGGGCAGACCCAGCCTTTGATGATTTTTGAATGGTCCTCTTCCACTTAACAAACAGAGAAAGATCAATTCTCTTGCTGGTATTGATTGTTGTAGGAGCAGAGCCTAACAGCTGGGAAGCTTTCTTGGATAGAAAGAACCCAATCAGCCTACCTTGAGCCACCTCTTTCTTGTTGTTCTTCTTCCTGAGCAATTCAAATAGCAATCCAGCCCAGTTGATTGCTTTCTTATTCACTATCGCTGACATCAAGGCAAATTGTTGCCTGTTGATGTTGTCATGGGCTGAATGCTTTCCAAGCAACACTTTTCCAACCAGGTCAGCCAAGAACATAAATCCAACAAATAAATTTATTTTCAAGAGCTTAGATGGAATGCCTTCTGCATGTCCCATCTCCATCAGCATTCTACCATACTCAGCAGTATCTTGCTCATACTCATCAGATCCATTCTTTAACTCAAAGATTTCAGTAAGAATTTCGGGAGTAAGAGTTACCTCCATGCCGTTGATGGTTCCTATCATTGCTTTTTCACCTGAAGAAGATGTATAAACCCATTCCTTTATTTCTGATAGGTGGAGTTTGATTTTTGTAGACATGAGTTTCTTGAGACCTTGATCATCACATAACTGCAGCATTTCTCGGAAAACTTGTTCGCAGTCGCTGAACGAATCAAAATCAACACTGAAACCAGCATCGAACTTCTTCATGGACAGGGTTGCAGAGGAAATCACCATGGAATCGACGAGAGAAATCGCAAGAAGAGAGAGGGAGAAAGCGCGGGATGAGAGCTCGAAATAGTCCTGAAAGCAGAATACGAAAAGGCGAGCTCCGTCGACGATCTTTAGACCTAAATAGATCATCATTTAGAAATAAACTAGAATCGTCGATCTCTGAATGAAGATCAAGAGAATCGGTCATCGATCGACGATCGATTTTCGAAGCAGAGTCGTCGATCGTCGATCAACGATTTCTATCTCTAAAAGCAAAGAGCTGTCGTAGACCAAGGGTCGACGATTTAGCTCAACCTGTTCGATGATCTTTGAACACCGTTCGACGATCTCAGAACAGATTTCAACTTAGTAGATTTTTACATTTAGTCTGATCCATTCATCATACCTAGTTGATTCAAAAAGAATAGATGTTTCTGTTCATCTAAAGGATTTGTAAATATATCACTTCTCTGAAGATCTATGGGTATAAACTCGAGATTTATTTTATTCTTGTCAACACAGTCTCTAAGAAAATGGTGTCTAATGTCAATGTGCTTAGTTCTAGAATGGTGCACAGGATTTTGTGCTATGGAAATAGCACTAGTACTGTCACACATAATTTTGGTGTTTTTGTGTGTTTACCCATAATCCAAGAGTTGATTCTGAATCCATAGTATCTGTGAACAGCAACTAGCAGCTGCTATATTTTCAGCCTCTGCAGTTGAAGTTGAAACAGAAGACTGCTTTTTGCAAAACCAAGAGACTAATCTCTCACCTAGGAACTGATAAGTCCCTGAGTTGCTCTTCCTGTCAACTCTACAACCAGCATAGTCAACATCTGAGTATCCAATCAACTCAAATTTTGATTCAGCTGGGTAACAAGGTCCTAAATTTGGGCATCCCTTCAAGTATCTTAAGATTCTCTTAAGAAGAGTCAATTGAGATTCCTTGGGGTTGACCTAAAATCTAGCACAGAGGCATGTGGCAAACATTATATCAGGACTACTTGTAGTTAGATATAATAGGGAACCAACAATGGCCCTATAATATTTCTGATCAACAGGCTTTCCCTTTTCATCAGAATCAATAACTACATTAGTATCCATATGAGTGTGCATTGCAGAAGCATCTGCCATCCTAAACTTCTTTACCAATTCCTTGGCATATTTAGATTGGGAGATGAAGATGCCATCAGCATCTTGTTTCACTTGGAGACCAAGGAAATAAGATAGCTCACCCATACTACTCATCTCAAACTTAGAATGCATTAGGTCTGAGAATCTTTTGCATAGTTTGGGATCAGTGGAACCAAATATAATATCATCCACATAAATTTGAACTAACAGGATCCTATCCTTGTGGTGCTTAATAAAAAGGGTTCTATTAACTATGCCTCTAACAAACTTATGTTCTAATAGGAAAATAGCTAGAGTTTCATACCATGCTCTAGGAGCCTGCTTAAGTCCATACAGAGCTTTTTGCAACTTAAAAACATGTGAGGGATAAGTTGAAGAAATAAAACAAGGGGGTTGTTCAACAAATACCTCTTCCTTTAGCTCTCCATTCAGGAATGCACTCTTTACATCCATTTGGAACACCTTAAACTTCATGTAGGCTGTATAGGCTAGAAAGATCCTTATTGCCTCTAGCCTTGCAACAGGAGAAAATGTCTGATCATAATCTATTCCTTCTTCCTGTCTGTAGCCCTATGCTACAAGCCTTGCTTTATTCCTTATAATAATTCCTTGAGCATCTAACTTGTTTCTAAACACTCATTTGGTGCCTATAACCAGTTGACCTTTTGGTCTTGAAACCAAATTCAAAAATTTACACCTTTCAAACTGGTTTAGCTCCTCTTGCATGGCAATGATCCAGTGGGGATCTTGCTCAACATCTTTTTTGGTTAGGGGCTCAATCTGAGAAAGAAAACAAGCAAGCATCACATCTTGACTTAGTTGATGTCTAGTTTGCACACCAGTTGAAATGTCTCCAATCACTTGAGATGTAGGATGATCTCTAAGTGTGACATAATCAGTTGGTGGTATGTGATCAACAGCAGTTGGAATAAATTCCTCAGGCGGAATTAGATTGGCTGTTGGTAGAGTTGCAATCACTTCTACTTGGTCTTCATCACTGTCTGAATCAGCTATCTGAAGAGTTGGTTGAGGTTGAATCTCCTGAGTGAGTTTCAGCTCATCAAAATTCTTGCACAAGTCAGGTACCTGCAAAGAGTTACTGAAAGAAGTTTCCTTCTCTCTGTAAAACATGTTAGTTTCATCAAAAGATACATGTACTGACTCTTAAATTTTCAATGTGGATTTATTAAATACCCTATAAGCTTTGCTTACTTGAGAATATCCTAGAAAGATTCCCATTGAAGCATTTGCTTCAAACGTTCTAATGTAATCTTTGTTATTGTTGTGAATGTAAACTACACAGCCAAAAATTCTAAAATAATCTATTTTAGGTTTCTTTCCTTTAAGCAATTCATAAAGAGTCTTCCCCTTTAGTTTATGTATCAGAATCCTATTCAGTACATAGTTAGTTGTGCTAACTGCTTCTGCCCAAAAGGATAGAGGCATATTAGCATCTGCTAACAATGTTCCTGCAGCTTCAATCAGGGTTCTGTTTTTCCTTTCAACTACCCCATTTTGTTGAGGATTTCTAGGAGCAGAGAAGCTATGCCTGATACCTTCTTTCTCACAGAATTCTTGTATAAGAAGAGATTCAAACTCAGTACCATGATCACTTCTGATCAAGGCAACTTGAGTAGAGTACTCAGTCTGTATACAAAGTAGAAAATCTGTAAGAACTTTAAAGTTATCAGATTTAGTTCTCAAGAAGAACACCGAAGTGAACCTAGAGTAATCATCTACAATTACTAGGGTATAGAATTTCCCTCCTAGACTCTGTACAGCTATTGGACCAAAGAGATCCAAGTGCAATAGGTACAGGATTCTAGGTGAATCACTTTTATTTACAGCTTTGAAACTATTCTTAGTTTGCTTGCCTAGTTGACAATCCTTGCATAGGCCTTCCTTCTTGTAGGGGCAAGAGGGAAAACCTCTGACAAGGTTGTATTTTTGATAACCTAGATATATTCTTAAGGTTAACATGACCTAGCCTCTTATGCCACAAAGTATTATTACTACTCACCTCATTAAATAATTAAATTTCAGAAGAGGTGGAATTAAAATCTACAAGATAAATATTTCCTTGCCTAATGCCTACTAATATAACTTTATTATTCAAAGTAATATTGCACAGAGTATTGGAAAACCAAACCTGGTAGCCAGCATCACACAACTGACTTATAGAAATGAGATTGTGCTTCAGTCCTATGACATAAGCTACCTTCTTGAAAGTCACTGACCCTATGGTGAATTTACCATATCCTTCAGTCTGACCACAGCTGGAATCACCAAAGACTACCTTTGGTCCTAACTTGGCTTTGAAGCTTAAAAGGTTCTCTTTGTTTCCAGTCATATGCTTGGAGCATCCACTATCCAAATACCACTTGTCCTGAGTGATAGGATAGGTCTTCACCTACAATAAGATAAGTTAAATATTGTGGACCCAGGTAACCTTGGGTCCATTATTCTTCATATAGGAAAAACTAGAAATAAAAGAATATGCAGGTTGAGGGTGATATCCTAAGGGATGAGATCTCCTATGTGGGATAATCCAATTAGCAGACCTAGGGTTGCTATTAAACTTATGGTTTCTATGAGCATTGTTGTGATTCTGGAAATTTAGTTCTAATCATCGATCGATGTTCGACGATCGGTACCCAGATCGTCGATCTTGGTTTATAGAAAATGATTCTGGATTCCACGATCGTCGATCTCTGTTCGACGACTCAGGCTGAGATCATCGATTACCCATTGCTAAGTAGTTATACCCAGCAGGTGAATTCAGAGATCGTCGATTGTCGTTCGACGATGGGTGCAGCGATCGTCGATAGGCGTTCGACGATTTTTATATTTCTATGAATTTCTGTTTCCTTTTGTCTCTCTTAATCTTATTTAAAGTTTTCTTAGCCTTTTGAATAACTTCAGTATTGTGTACTCCCTTTTCAGAAACAAACTTTATTGGAGTAGAAAGATTGTATTCAAGGAGCAATGGGGGTTCATTAGGGGAGGCACCTAAGCCCAACTTATTGTTGCATGTCCTACTGTTAGCAGTGCTTGTTATTTCTAGCAACTTAAGGCTTCTGCCATTAAGTGAATCTTCTAACCTCTTAGCTTTAGCTAGTTCTAATTTAAGAAATTTAATTTCTTTAGATGCTTTAGTGAGTTCTGATTCTAACCTAATGTTTTCACTAGATAGAGATTCTGATTCAGCTAGTTTATCTCTAAGCAACTTAATCTCCTTTTCTGAACTAAGTAAATATAGGCAAAGATTTTTAAATTCATGCTTAAATTTATCAGAGGTAAAATCATAAGATGCAATTACCTGGTCTTCATCAGATAATTCATCCTCCTCATCTTCAGTCATCTCTGCAGCTAAGTTACTGCTGCAGGCATTGATTGCCATAAGACAAATCTCCTTAGCTTTCTTCTCTTCTTCATCATCTTCACTGGAGCTGGAGGAAGAGGAGTCTTCCTCAGTATCACTCAAGGTCTTTGCAACAAGACCTTTCTCTTCCTTCTTATATTTGTGAGGAGATGTCTTGGAATAGTGCTTCTCATGTTCCTTTTCTTTTCTCCTTTCCTTATGCTTTGTCTCTGGACACTCAGGGAGAATGTGTCCAGGCTTCCTGCATCCATAACAAACAATTTCTTTAGATGGGGTTTTATCATACCTTGGCTTGTCATCATATTTTGATGACTTTCTTCTATTGTCCTTTCTGCCCATCTTATAGAACCTCTTGGCAAAGAGTGCCATCAGTTCTTCATTTGATTGAGTCACTTTGGAATCATCATCAGCCTTAAGAGCAAGGGTTTGCTCTTTCCTTGTTAGAGTAGATGTTTTGGCTTCAGCTTCAGCTTCCCTGGTCTTCAGTACTTGCTCAAATGATTTGAGCTTGCCAAGGAGAGCTTCAGTTGAAATCTCTATTGTACTTCTAGACTCCTTGATTGGCCAGATTCTGAGATCCCATGTGTTGGGGAAGCACATCAGTATTTTATCATTGACTTCTGTCAATGTGATCTCCTTATCAAGTTTCCTCAGCTCATTGATAATGGAGCTGAGCCTTGTGTACATAGCTTTTACTATCTCAGCTTCTTCCTTCTTGAAGTTATCATATTGGGATATGAGGTTGGACCTTCTGTCCTTCCTCTCATCAGCTGAACCAGCTACAATCTGATTCAGTGAGTCCCACATGGCTTTTGCTGAGGTGCAATCAGCCACTTTTTGGAATTTCTCATCAGACATAGTCTGAGCCAGAATATTCATAGCTTTGCCATACTCTATCTTGGCCTTCTTGTAAGTTTCATTATAGTCAAGAGGTGGCACTGCACTAAGATTTATAGATGTTGTAGCAGTAGCTGCAGCAGGTGGTGTTGGTGGCCCTGTTAAGATAGAGGAAAAAATATCTTCATCAATAGAGTTCATGTAAAGTCTAATTCTTGCCTTCCATATGCCAAACTTGGCTAAGTTGCATACTGGAGGTCTGGTGCTAGAGTACTCTTTGTACTGGGCCATGAATCTAATGTGAGTGTATATAGTATCAAAGTATCTTATCACAATATCTTATGGTTCAGGTGTTAGCCTGTTCAACCAATCAACCTGATAAGGATTTAGTTGTTGAATAACCAACCTCCCTCTAATACCAATTGAAATTGAGGGGATAAGATACTTACTACTCTAGAGGGGGGGTGAATAGAGTATTCAAAAATTAAGGAGACTCTAAACACTTCTCTTAGAGCTATTTGCGGAATATAAAAATAAAAGCTTTAAATCTAAAGCCTAACTGAGTGTAGTGAATAAAAGAGAAGCTCATTGAATTTTCAGTTGAACTTTTATCCTAACAAAGCAACTAGCAACCTAGTTAAAACTATCACAGCCACAGTGCATTAATTAGAATAAGCATCTAGACAACACAAGAGCTTTATAGAGGTTCCCCAATTGGGTACATCCACTCTTCTACCACCCTGGTAGGAATCCACTATAGGTTTTTGATCAGGTGCCCTGCCACCAGTAGATCTGCTTCAGGTAGATCTAAAGACCCTTCAGGCTTTTGATCAGGTGCCTAAAAACCAACAAAAAGGTTTTTGATCAGGTTCCCTGCCACCAATGGTTCACTTTTGAAGGGAGTAATAACCCTTTTACAGGAGGTTGAAAGAGAGATTTAAGATGTCTTCTCTGTGTTCAGAGATGCTAGTGGATGGCTCTGAATATATCAAAGCTCCCACTGGCTTAGAGAATGTCCGGGAAGAAGCTTTGCTTCAGGGTGTAGGATCTCCAAATTGCTTGAGAAGACTTTCTGATGCAGCCTTGAAGAAGACTCTAGATTTTGAATGAATGTTCTTCTTCAGTAGCTTTTGCAATCTGGGAGAGTTTGCAAAAATGAATGTTCAGCAATCTGGGATGTTCTTCTTCTTGAAAGCTTGAACTCTGAGTATTGATTTTCCTGAAAAAAGGATGAACTCAGGAAGAAGAACTTTTCTTTTCTCTTGAGATGTCTGGTTCTGTGTCTGATGTATGTTTGTATGTGTTATTCTCTGTATTCTGAGTTGTGAGTAAGTATATTTATCTTCAGTCGACTGCACTGATAATATAGAAACTTCTCTTCTTTTTGAAAAAGCCTCGAGCCCTGCACTTGAAAAACTTTCCAAATAATAGAATAAAACAAAATAAAGAAACCTGCACTTGAAATCTTTTGTCATTACCAAAAAGGAATTAAGGATATTTAAAAATATCCTTTCAATTTGGCTTTACAAAATTGGCACAGGAAACAAAGCCTAACGGCTATATTATAGCTGTAGAAAAGCGTGATTTCCTCTGATAAAACAAACGGCTTTATTCTGCCAAATCTCTCAATTAATACAAAAGGAATATTGCAAATAAGCAAAAGAATATAAGCATTAAATTGAGCAGAATATACTGAATAAAATATGTCTTAAACAAGAGGAAATAAACCAAAGATCAAATGAAATGACTATAGATAAAAGCAGACAGAATGTGTCGACTAGAGATCGAAGATCATCGATTTGAACAAACAGATTTTCGACCTGAAGAAAAACTGTCTTCACAAAAATCGTCGACCAAGGCTACACGATCGTCGATCTGAATAAGCAAATCGTCAACCCACTTCAGAGTTCATATAACTCTGAGATCGTCGATCATCATTCGAAGATCGTCAAGCGCCATTCGACTATCGTCGAGCACAATTCTACTTAACCATTTTCATTTCAATTCAATCTCAACTAATCTAACCTAAGGGTAGACTAACCTTTAGTCTAACCATTGACCATAAATAATTCTTGGGTCAATTAAGCCTAATTGAGATGATATGGCCCAAATCAAAACTAGGGAACCAACAACCTCCAGGCAGCGCAGTCATTTACAACAACTATCTCCAAGAAGCATGCTAATTTTCAACAACTGCTTCCAAGCAGCATGCTCTCATTTACAATAATTGCCTTAGAGCACCACACTCATATATAAAAATTGTCTCTGAGCAGCGTGCTCATTTATAGAAACTTCCACTAAGCAACGTAATCTCATTTACAGCAACTGCCTTCGGGTAGTGCGCTCATTTATAGAAACTCTTTCCATACAATGTATTCATTTACTATAACTGCCTCTAGGTAGTGCACTCATTTACAGCAACTGCAACCGGGCAGAGTGCTTATTTACTGTAACAATCTCTAAACATCGTGCTCATTTACAGCAACTTCCTCCGGGCATTGCACTTATTTACATCAACTGCCTCTTGGTTGTACACTCATTTACAACAACTACCTCTGGGTAGTGCACTCATTTACAATAACTGCCTTCGGGATCTGTGCTCATTTACAGTAATTGTCTTTGGTCCACACATTCATTTATAGAAACTTCCTCCATGTAGCACTCATAATTAAAGTACCTGCCTCAAAGCAACGAGCTCCAATTATATCAAGCCCCTTTGGGTTAGATGCTTACAATCACGCCAGCGATCTCCAGTTTCAATCTCGAGCAACAAGCTCACTCGCAACATGTGGAAAAGGACATTGTTCCCTCGTGCCATAAATTACTGCCAACTTTCGGCATCAACATCAAAAAATGAGTCTACAACAAATAACATAACCAAATGGTCTTAGTAACTCGGACAATGACTCCTAAAACCTGGGTAAATAGGCAATCACATACGTTGAAGATTGCTTTAATTCACCCACACAAGTTCACACGCTCAAAAATATACGTCAAAAAAAATTTCAAAAACATTTTTTACAGAAACGACCTCCAGAAATTAGTGATGTTTGATGGGATTCCTCAAAAAATTCTTCAGTCAAACTAGATATTTTAGTCACAACCTCGACAAACTCACAGATACAATTTTCAAAGGGCCCATTTTTGTGTAGTTCCAAGTTCGTTTGATACCCCCAAACAAACGGTAGCACACCTCGCATGCAGGAGTGGCCCATGACACAGTCCCTCACCCTAACATATCTTGTCGTGCAAGCTAGCTTGTGGGGATCTCACTCACATGTGCACAAATGCATAGAAACAGACCCCCGCACACATAAGCATATGTGAGTGTCTCTCGTATGCACTAGTGCAAGGGAGCTCCCCTTACACACACCAGTACATGGGGGCCTCCCTCCCATGCACACTAGTATGTTGGGGCCACACAACGGCATGCACTAGCATGTAGGGGCATCCCTCCCACGCACACCTGTACATAGGGGCCTCCCTCCTTTGCGTACTAGTGTGCAAGTGCCTCCCTCCAGCATGCACCAGCACGCGGGGGCCTCCTTCTTGCGCGTACTAGTGTACGGGGGCCTCTGTATCGCGTGTACCAGCCCACAGAATCCCACCTCCCCCAACAAGCACCAACATGTAAGGGCTCTATCAAGCATGCATTAGAAAACAAAAGCGTCGCCCACATGCACCATTGCGTGGAAGCCTCCCTCTCGCGTGTACTAGTAGACAGAAGTGACCACCAGACGCACCAACATATGGGAGATCCCCCATGCGCACTAGTAAACGGGGTCTTCCTCCTGTACGCAATTCTGTGGGAGCTCCTCCTATGCAAACCATCGTGTGGGGTACCCCCTTATGTGTGCATCAGCCTGTAGGGGCCCCTCTTCTATTCGAACGAATGCACAAGAGTGCCCCCCTCCCCCCGTGTTCTCTAGAATACCTCTCATGTCACCTCCTGACATGCTCCCTTCCACGCTCATCGCCCACAACCGCGCTGGTTACCCGCAGTCGTCGTCTTTTGACTATAGTGGTGCGAGTAGTAAAATCACTCATCATTGAGAGTAGATAGAAAAATACTCCATCATGAGGGTACACATAATAAAATCACTCATCATTTGGTGTTTATAGTTCCATCATGGGATATACATAGTAAAATCCTCCAACATGAGGTGCACATAGTAAAAAAACCACATTATTGGGTGTGGATAATAAAATCCCACATCAAGGGGTGCAGATAATTAAATCCTTCATTATGGGGGTGCAAATAGTAAAATATTTCATCATTGAGTTCAGATAGTAAAATCCTCTAACATGTAGGTGCACATACTAAAATCCCTCATCATGGAATGTAGATAGTAAATTCCCCCGTCATTAGGTGTGGAGAGTAAAATCCTCCATCATGGGGATGCACATAATAAAATCCCTCATTATTGAGTGTGGATATTAAAATCATTTATCATTGAGTGTGGATAGTAAAACCACTCATCATGGGGTGCAGATAGTAAAATCCTACATCATGAGGGCACATAGTAAAGTCACCAACTTTAGGTATGGATAGTAAAATCCTCCATTATGGGTTTGCACATAGTGAAATCCCTCAATATTGAGTGTTGATAGTAAAATCACGTGTCATGCGAGTGCGCATAGGGAAATCCCCCATCATGGGGTGCACATAGCAAAATTTATGATCATGGATTTATGAATAACAAGGCTCCCTAGCAGCATAATTAACAAAATGACCCTCTCAAAATCTGTAAAGATGCAGAGCCCTCATTTATGAGGCCCTAGTCTTTTATGCCCGAGAGAGCTCTAGAGTCTTCCTTCAAAGAGCTTGGGAGTCTTCCTTCAAAGCGCTTGGGAGTCTTCCTTCGAAGATCCCCCATAGTTCTCCTTTAGCAATTGAATATCCCTTCGATCCTCTACTTTGGAGTTCAAAGTTTCCTTGATGATGGTTCAAAGATCTCCTTCGAATTTTAAAGATTTCTCAAAGATCTCCTTCGGCCTTTGAAAATTTTGTCGAAGCCTCAAAGAACTCCTCCAGCCTTTGAATATTCCTTTAGATCCTTAAGGATCTCCTTCTCTCCTCGAAGGTCCCCTCAAAGATAGCTCAAAGAACTCATTCAAGCTCATCGATTCTGAGCACGCCAAAGCTCCTGTCACTACCAAGCATGCTAGAGCTGATGTTGCTGCCGATCATGCCAAATCTGTTGGGTACATTAGAAAATGTGTACCTGATTTGGAGAAGCCTCACTTAGCTCAATGATATACATCAAAGTGTATTTGATGTTATTTTGAGTTTATATGTGTAGGTTAAGTATTGGATAAAATGCAGAAAAAGTTTCTAAGTCCATGTGTTGAAACTTCAGGAAGTCTGTGTCGACACTTGGAAAAGCTGTGTCGATACCGGGAGGCAGTGTCGACACACAGAAATAGTTAGTCGACACCAACTGTGTCGACACCAGGAGGCAGTGTCAACACACAGAAGCAGAGTCGACATAAACTGTGTCAACACCTGAAGGCAGTGTCGACACACAGATTCTGTGACTATATCAACTGTGTGACACACAGGACTTGTGTCGACACTATGCAGAGGTTCAACATAAATGATTGTTGTGGAGTGGAGAAGTGATTGTGTCGACACAAATAATCAGTGTCGACACATTCTCAAGATGTAGTGTCAAGAAGCTGTGTCGACATCAAAGCAGCTATGTCGACACCACCAAAGTTTGTGTCGACACTTAAGTCACTTGTGTCGACACATATTGACAGATTGTCTCGACACTTTATGACAGTCAGTCTCGACACTTAATGACAGTCTCGACGCTTTGCTGACAAAGACAAAGGCTCAAGAACTGTTTGAAGACTTGACAGCTGTGAGTTACAACAGGTTTACTGAAGCTGTCAGACTTGTCAGAAGTTCGTTAGAAACCGGATCAGCCGGTTATCATGGATGAAGTCTATATATAAGTGGATTAAGAAGAAGGATAAGATAATACATATAACCAACACACTTATTGTGAGATTAATCTCTGATCAAGAAAGTGCAAGTCACAGAAGAAGATCTTTGTGAGAAGATCTAAGAAGACATTCTGGAGTGATCATCCACTCAGATTTTGTCTAAGGGGAATTAATTAAGAATTAAGAAGTAACTTCAGAAGGTTTGGGGAGAGAGAGCTCCAGCTATTTTGAGGTCAAGGAGGAGACATCAACAAGTCTCTCAAGAAGCAGATCTTGAACCATTCTGCTAAGAAGGATTCAGATTTATTTCTAATTCTAAGAAGGAAGCTGACAGTCAGTCAACTTCAAAGTAGATCAACCCTACTGAGTTCAGATTCAAGAAGCTTTTAAGAAAGCTAAGAACAGGTTTATTTCAGCCATCAGTTCCATCAAGAAGCTGATCAAGAATTCTCTTATCCCTTCTCTCTCAACAAGGGTAAGAATCTATCAAATTACTTATCAATTTCTGTAGGATCTTTTAAAAGATCTGAGTGTAAGCCTGTGTTATAAAGGTTGAGTGTAGGAGATTCAGATCTCTGAGTTGTAAGCATGTATTATAAAGGCTGAGTGTAGGAGATTTAGATCTCTGAGTGGTAAGGTTGTTTGAGCCTGAGTGTAGGAGAATCAGTTCTCTAAGTTGTAGGCCTTATGGCAAGGCTGAGGTAGGGCTTGTTAGCCTGAGTTGTAGGAACCTTATAGGGTTCTGAGTTATAGGAACCTTTTAGGGTTCTGAGCTGTAAGATCTATGGATCTGAGAAGAAGGAAGGAGTTAGGCCGAATCTAGCATACTGCTAGATAGGTGAAGTGGGAAAGTGGATGTACCCAGACCTTGGGGAACCGATATAAATCTGTGTGCAATCTGTGATGTGTGTATGATTGTGATTGTTTTGCTGTGTTAGTTATAGAGATATCTGATTTACTCAAAGAACTGTAGCTATATTCTGTCTTTGTTTAAAACTTGGAAAGTACCTATTCACCCCCCCCCCCCCTCTAGGTGTTTAGGTTTTCTTTAAGTTAAAACTATCAAGTGGTATCATAGGGAGGTTACTCAAAGAAGGACTTAACAGTCTGAGTTAGATCCCAAAGGCAGAATCAAGAATCAAGAAAATTGGTTCTGGAGAAAATTACAAGGAACTAGGTTCTATGAAATTACCTATCTGCAGGAAGGAGATATTAGGAATATGGAAAGAAAGAGTCAGGTTGTTTATGGAGCCTTCTGATCCAAGGATCTATATTACAGTTAAAGAAGGTCCATATATTCCAAAGAATGTGTCAGTTCTAGATGCAAACTAGAGAACTCCCAAGGATTTTTCTGAGATGACTAAGGATGAAATCATCCTAGAAACTATGGATAAGAGAGCCCAAAATATCATAGTAAGGTTGGTGCATTTTGTCTGCCCATCCGTCTGGGGATGAAAAGCTGTGCTGAAGGTCAGCCGTGTGCCTAAGTATGTCTACACGGATCTCCACTCCCTGGATATGAACCGACCATCCCGATCTTATACAATCGACCTGGGAACCCCGTGGTAACGAATGAACTGCTCTACGAATCTCCAGACCAGTACTCCAACTGAGTCATCTTTTCAGATCGGAATGAATCTTGTTGGGTACATTGGAAAATGTGTACCTGATTTGGAGAAGCCTTACTTAGCTCAATGATATACATCAAGGTGTATTTGATGTTATTTTGAGTTAATAAGTGCAGGTTAAGTATTGGCTAAAATGCAGAAAAAAAGTTTCTAAGTCCATGTGTCGACACTTAAGAAAGTCTGTGTCGACACTTGGAAAAGCTGTGTCGACACCTGAAGCAACTGTATCGACATACAGAATTTTGTAGTCAACATCAACTGTGTCGACACCGGGAGGCAGTGTCGACACACATAAATAGTTAGTCGACATCAACTGTGTCGACACCGGGAGGCAGTGTCGACACACAGAAGCAGAGCCGACATCAACTGTGTCAACACCGGGAGGCAGTGTCGACACACATAAATAGTTAGTCGACATCAACTGTGTCGACACCGGGAGAAAGTGTCGACACACAGAAGCAGAGTCGACATCAACTGTATCGACACCTGAAGGCAGTGTCGACACACAGAATTCTTAGTCTACATCAACTGTGTCGACACTCAGCAGAGTTTCAACAATGTCGAGTGCTGAAAAGTAAAGAAGTGATTGTGTTGACACAAATAATCAGTGTCAACACATTCTTAAGATACAGTGTCAAGAAGCTGTGTCGACATTAAGGCAGCTATGTCGACATCACCAAAGTCTGTGTCGACACTAAAGTCACATGTGTCGACACATATTTACAGACTGTCTCGACACTTAATGATAATAAATCTTGACGCTTTGCTGACAGAGACAAAGACTCAACAAATATTTGAAGACTTGACAGCTGTGAGTTACAACAGGTTTACTGAAGCTGTCAGACTTGTCAGAAGTTAGTTAGAAACCGGATCAGCCAGTTACCATGGATGAAGTCTATATATAGATGGATTCAGAAGAAGAAGATGAAGAATTGACACACAACTAACACAACTAATGTGAGATTGATCTCTGATCAAGAAAGTGCAAGTCACAGAAGAAGATCTTCGTGAGAAGATCTAAGAAGACATTCTGAAGTGTTCATCCACTCAAATTTTGTCTAAGGGGAATTCATTCAGAATTCAGAAAAAACTTCAGAAGGTTTGGGGAGAGAGAGCTCCAATTATTTTGAGGTCAAGAAGGAGACAATCACAAGTCTCTTAAGAAGTAGATCCTGAACTAATCTACTAAGAAGATCCAGATCCATATCTGGAATCCAAGAAGGAAGCTGACAGTTAGTCAACTTCAAGGGAGATCAACCCAACTAAGTTCAGATTCAAGAAGCTTTGAAGAAAGCTAAGCACAGGTTGATTTCTGTCATAAGGTTCATCAAGAAGCTGATCAAGAATCCTCTTATCCTTTCTCTCTCAACAAGGGTAAGAGACCATCAAATTACTTTTCATATTCTGTAGCATCTTTTCAAAGATCTGAGTTGTAAGCATGTGTTATAAAGGCTGAGTGTAGGAGATTTTGATCTCTGAGTGGTAAGGCTGTTTGAGCCTAAGTGTAGGAGATTTTGATCTCTGAGTTGTAGGCCTTATGGCAAGGCTGAGGTAGGGCTGTAAGCCTGAGTTGTAGGCCTTGGGGCAAGGCTGAGGTAGGGCTGTAAGCCTGAGTTGTAGGCCTTGGGGCAAGGCTGAGGTAGGGCTGTTAGCCTGAGTTGTAGGAACCTTATAGGTTCTGAGTTGTAGGAACCTTTCAAGGTTCTGAGCTGTAAGATCTGTGGATCTGAGAAGAAAAGAAAGAAGTTAGGCCGAATCTAGCACACTGCTAGATAGGTGAAGGGGGAAAGTGGATGTACCCATACCTTGGGGAACCACTATAAATCTCTGTGCAATCTGTGATACTTGTGTTATTTTAGATTCTGTGATTGCATGTGCTGTGTTAACTGTAGAGATATCTGATTTATATTAAAGAACTGAAGTTAAATTCTGCCTTAAGTTAAAACAAAGAAAAGATCCTATTCACCCCCCTCTAGGTGTTTAGGTTGTCTTGAAGTTAAAACTATTAAGTGGTATCAGAGGGAGGTTGCTCAAAGAAGGACTTAACAGTCTGAGTTAGATCCCAAAGGCAGAATCAATAATCAAGAAAATGGGTTCTGGAGAAAATCACAAGGAACTAGGTTCTATGAAATTACCCATCTGCAGGAAGGAGATATTTGGAATATGGAAAGAAAGGGTCAGGTTGTTTATGGAGGCTTCTGACCCAAGGATCTATATTACAGTACAAGAAGGTCCTTATATTCCAATGAAGGTGTCTGTTCTAGATGCAAACTAGAGAACTCCTAAAGATTTTTCTGAGATGACTAAGGATGAGATTATACTGGAAACTATGGATAAAAGAGCTCAGAATTTCATTGTAAGTGTCATAGATGATTCAACCTTTCAGAATCTAATTCACTGCAAGACCTCCAAGGAATGTGGGACACTTTGATAGTCTACATGGAGGGTTCTGAAGAAGTTAGACAAGATAGAAAGTCTAGCTAAATCAGGAATATGAAAGCTTCAGACAAGGGAAATCAGATAACATATCTGAGTGCTACAAGAAGTTCTATAGAATAGTAAATGAACTGATGTCTTGTGGAAGGGTCTTCAGTATATATAAACTGAATGACAAATTCCTTAGATCCTTGACAAAAGATTGGGATACAAAGATTTGTGTCATTAGGGAAGTGGCCAAACTTACAGATATTTCTCCTCCAACTTTATTTGGAAAGTTGCTGTCTTATGAAATGCAACTAATGACTAAAAAAGAGGAAGAAAGAAATGCCAAAGGGGAGCATAGAGAAAAGTCTATGGCCTTCAAGGTTGAAGCCACTAGAAAGAATAGGAGGATGTTTCCATCAACTCCTAGGGAAGTTGCTGAAATTGCTTCAGATAATTCAGACAAAAAAAGTTCAGACAGCAGTGACTCAGATAAAGACTTTGCTGCCTTCACAAGGCAGTTTCAGAGATTTCTGAAGAAGAAGCAATGGAAGTAAAGGCCCTCCACATCGCAGCCAGGTGATGACTATTATCAAAAGAGAAAGTCATCAAGGAAGGACAGGAGCAGGTCTAAGCATAGCAAATCTGCAACATCAAAGATTATATGTTACTGTTGTAATAAGCCTGGACATGTTGTGGCTGATTGTCCAGACAAAAGGAAGGAGTCTGCTGATAAAAGAAAGACTCAACAAAAGAGAAAGAAGGAGAAATCCTTTGTTGCTAAGAAGGAGAAAAGCTTGACAGACCAATCAACTTCAGAATCTGAATCTGAAGTTGAGGCATACATTGGTCTTTATGCAGCTAATGAAGAAGAAGAGTTTATGCAATTGCTGGACTCTATCTATGCATAAGAAGACCATCAGTACATGGGACTGATGGCTGTATCAGAAGAAGACAAATGCCAGGATCAGCCTGATCCTAGCAAGGTACAATGTTTGTCTAGTAATTCAGTTTGTAGTACTGGCACAGAGTCAGATACATCTACATCAAGTGATGTGGATGGATCTGAGTCTGAAGGTGATATTCATCAGCTGATAGATGAATATGGGGACTTGTTGCAGGCTCTAAAGAAAAGCAAGAACCTGACCAAAACTCAGGCTAAGGAAATTACAGATCTTAAGATGACTGCATTTGGTTTAGAGAAAGAATTGGATCAAAAAATGAATGAGGTTGCCAAGCTGAAAACTATTACTGTTATTCAGATGGGTATAATCACATATAAAAATGATCTAATCACAAGTCTGGAAGTCAGACTTATAAAGGAGAAAGATTTGGTGGCTAGTTACTCCAAGCCAAAATCATTTTTACCCTTAATAGATGAGTTTGTGGCTCAAAAGGGTAAGGCTGGAATAGGCTTTAAAGGTAACACCAGGGCTGCCCATTTCAAGAGAAAGGGCAAAGCCTCAGTTCAGCCATTAAATTTTAAAGTCCCTTTAGTTTTTAGAAAGGTACAAGTGCCTTCTAACAAGTATGACCTTGAGAATACTCTTGGTCATAATAAGACTGAAGTTCTGAATGACAAGGGTGCTTATGTCAATAAGTCAGCCCATGTTCATAAACCCCATGGTTGTGAGAAATTAGTGGGTGTAGCTGCAGTAGTACCAGCACAATACAAGAGATTTGTTTCCAACCAGACTGTCAAGAATGTATCTAGAAATAGATACAACAAGTATGAATGCTAGTGCTGTGGCAAGATAGGTCATTATGCCATAGATTGTTGGCACAACACTAGTGTTAGGAAGAACAGCAGTCTACCTGTTAGAAGAGCTGCAGGTAGATTTGTTAAGAATGAAGCAAACTTGAACCAAGGACCCAAGACTTACTTGGGTTCTAAGGGAAAGTAATTCTTTATTGCAGGTGTTGGAACACCCTATTACTAATTTGGGCAAGGATCACTATGTTTTTAGGAAATCAGTTTGACCTAGATGTATAGTTGAAAAGGTCAAGTTAGAATGAGCCTAGGGCTTAGAACTTAGGTTTGAAGCTGCCCCCAGGACCATTCATTGTTCAAGACTTAGAGCTGAGGCAAAGACAGTTTTCATCGAGCTCAGGTCGACGAAATGTCGAACTCTGTTCGACGCTCTCTGAGCTCAACTCTGCTAAGTCGTCGAACTCCGGTCGACGATCTTCGAGCTCAGATCGACAATCTGCCTTCAGCTTATTTCCAAGTCACTGAGCTCAATTCGACGATCGTAGAGCTCAGGTCGACGTTTTCTGTCTGATGTTCAATCTAATCTCTGAGCTCAGGTTGACGATCGTAGAGCTCAGATCGACGTTTTTTCTGAGAGATCGACGACTTTGAGGATTCAAATTCAGTCAGCTTTTGGAATGTTTTTCAAATTCTCTCAGCATTTATTTCAAGAGATTTGCTAGCCGTTTTCATTTATTTTGGAGCAAGTTTAAAGGGATTTCTCAAAGAAAGTCTATTGGACTTTTCTCCTGAAGACAAAACATTTATGGAATACATTTATTGACTGCTAACGGCTATCTTGGACAAAGGATCATCAGAGAATAAAACATCCTACAGCAGATCAATAGAAAAAAGAATCTATCTATCACTAAATATAGACATACACAGATAGTTAGAAAAACTTAGAGGAAAATCAAGCGATCAATCCTGAAGAGTTTGATTGAAAATTAGCATACTGTAAAGTGTTCATAGCTTCAACATCAAAGACTCCAGATAACTCACATTTCAGCCTCTGCTGAAATCATCTTCTGCTGGAGATTTGAAGCTTCTGAAGGCCTATCACCCTAGAAAAGCTCTCATCTCTGAACCATCTACATCTCAGGGGGAGCTTTGACAACACAATCAATCCACTAAGTCTTCTCTAAGTGATTGAGACAGAGAAGACAACTTCACCTCTTCCTTTTTCTTTTCATGCTGTAAAAGGGTTATCAAAACTCCCTTCAAAAGTCTTGAATCTGGTTCTGAGAGCCTTGTCAAAACTCAGTGGTGGCAAGACACCTGATCAAAAAATCCAGTTTGGTTTTTGAGCACCTTATCAAAAGCTCATTGGTGCCCAGGACACCTGATCAACTCATCTTGTAGTGGATTCCTACCAAGTGTGGTAGAATAGTGGATGTACCCAGGTTTTTGGGGAACCACTATAGTTCCTTGTGTCTTCTGGTTTCTTGTGCATATTCTTTGCTGTGTGCTGTGGTTTTATTTTACTGCTTTAGTTTTATTTCTACATCAAAGTACCTTACACCTATACATAAATTAAGCCTTTACTGCTGTGCAATTTTAAATTGTAAATTTACTTTAAAATACTCTATTCACCCCCCCCCCCCTCTAGAGTTAAGATAGATCTTACCCTCACTTTTAATTGGTATCAGAGGCAGGTTGGTTGTTCATACAGGCTAACACCTGAACTAAAAGATCCTTGATAAGATCAATCTTTTAAGAGGGTTATTTTCATTATATTTTATTCTATATAAAGACATGGCACAAAACAAAGATTATGCAAGCACCAGGCCTCTAGTGTGCAATCTATCCAAGTTTGCACTTTGGAAAGTAAGGATTAGACTTTATATGAACTCTATTGATGAAGACATATTTAATTCTGTTTTGACAGTGTGCCCAAGTCCACGAGCAAGCTCAAGTACAAATGTTGTTCCACCTCCTTCAGGAACAGATGCTGAAATAAAGAAGTGGAAGACTGCAGATGTCAAGGCCATGAATATCTTAGCTCAGATAATGTCTGATGAGATATTTCAAAAGGTAGCTGAATACAACTCAGCCAAAGGAATTTGGGACAAACTTTCTGAGATTGTCTCAGGATCTGTTGATGAGAGAAAAGATAGAAGATCCCATCTCATATCCCAATATGAGAACTTCAAGAAAGGAGAAGCTGAGTCAGTAGCAGACATGTACAACAGATTAAGTCTGATTGTCAATGAGTTAAAGACTCTGGATAAAGAAATCTCATTGACTGAGCTGAATGACAAAATCCTAATGTGTTTCCCCAGCACTTGGGATTCAAGAATCTGGCTAATCAAAGATGCCAGAAGTCTAAATTAGATTACCAATGAAGCTCTCCTGGGCAAGCTCAAATCTTATGAGCTGCTCATTAAAAATAGAGAAGAAGAACAGAAGGCTGCCTCACCAGCCACAAGGAAAGAGAAGACCATAGCCTTCAAAGCTACAAAAGAGGAGCCTGAAGATAAAGCTACAGGAAATGATGAGCTCCTAAGTCTACTGGCCAAAAGATTCTACAAAATGGCCAGAAAAGACTTCAGAAAGAGATCATACAAGGGATATGATAAGCCAAGGTATGATAAATCAAATAACAACAAAGAAATTATATGTTTTGGTTGTAGGAAACCAGGCCATATTGTGCCTGACTGTCCAGAAAACAAAAACAAGGACAAGAAAGATAGAAGAGAAAGAAGAAAGGAGAAAGACTTCAAGAAGAATACCTCAGACAAACCCTCCTACAGCAAGAACAGACATACAAGGAAGGGATTTATTGCTGAGACATGGAGTGAAACTGAAGAGGATTCTGAAGCCTCATCCAGCTCCAGTGATGATGAGGATGATGCTGATGAAAAGGAATTTTGCATGATGGCTATCAATGCCTCTCAAATAGATTCAGAAGCAGAAGAGTCAGAATCAGATTCAGAAGTTCAACTAGAAGAAGATCAGGTAATCAATTCATTTGATTTCAGTTCTGAAGACTTTAGACATGAGTTTAAAGTACTATGCCTAGATCTATTGGAGTCTGAGAAGGAAATCACTTCCCTCAGAAAACAACTGTCTGAGTATAGCACTTTAAAATCAGAGAACCTCAAACTCTCTGAAGAGTTAGAATGTTATAGGGAGGAGATAGCTTCACTGAAGAGTGAACTATCCAAGGCCAAGCAGTTTGAAGAATCCCTTAATGGGAGAAGCATCAAACTGATGAATATCACAAGCACAGTGAACTCTAGACTTAATAGTACACTGGGCTTCGGAGCTTCATCCAGCCAGCCAATAGTTCTGATAACTCCAATCAAATTTATCTCTGATAAAGGGAAGGAAGTTGTAGAGGTAGCTAGGAAGAATGCAGATTTGCCAAAGAAAGATATAGTTCAACAGAATGCGTCGAACAGAGCTCGACGATCGTCGAACGGCGCTCGACGATCCAAGAAACGATCGTCGAACATAGCTCGACGACACCTGAACTCTAAACTCCAAGACAGTCGATCTTCAAACAGAGGTTGACGATCTGACCCAAGATCGTCAACCTCAGCTCGGCGATCGTCGAACAGAGATCAGGACTTTGAACAATCCTTCAAAGGTACATCTAGATTCAATCCTAAAAGTCCTACATCCCAAGGTTTCAACCCCTATACTGAATGGATAGTACCTCCTTGGAGATACCATCTTGAAGGTTATAAGAGTCAACCTGGGATGTCTTTTATTTTTGAATTTAAGGGATATCAACCTAGGCCCAAGGTAAACTGGGTCAAAACATATAACAGTTTATGTGCAGGTGAAGACCTATCCAACATCAAACCAGCCATGGTATCTAGATAGTGGGTGCTCAAAGCACATGACAGGGAATAAGGACAACTTCACATCCTTTAAAGCCAAGCTTGGACCCAAAGTAATCTTTGGTGATTCAAACTTTGGAACAACAAAAGGATATGGTGCAGTCCAAATTGGAACAGTCACCTTCAAGAAAGTAGCTTATGTTGAAGGACTCAAGCACAACTTGATAAGTATCAGTCAACTTTGTGATGAAGGATATCAAGTGACTTTCAACAAAGCTATATGCAAGGTCAAGTCAGAGGACAACAAAACTGTGTTGACAGGTAACAGAAAAGGTAATATTTACTTTGTAGATTTTCATTCATCTAAAGTAGATATTTGCCTATTCAATTCCATATCTAGACCTAATATTCTATGGCGTAAGAGACTAGGACATATTAACCTTAGAACCATTGCTAGGCTATCCAAGGACAACCTTGTTAGAGGACTTCCTTCTGGCCCCTATAAGAAGGAAGGACTTTGCAAGGCTTGTCAATTAGGCAAGCAAACTAAAAATAGTTTTAAGTCACTTAACAAGAGTGATTCACCTAGGATTTTGTATCTGTTACACATGGATCTTTTTGGACCCATTACAGTACAAAGCCTAGGAGGGAAATCCTACACTTTAATGGTTGTAGATGACTTCTCAAGATTCACATGGGTGTTCTTTCTGAGGAAGAAGTCTGATAACTTCAAATGTTTGACAGAGTTTCTCAAATGTATACAGAGTGAGTTCAACACTCATATTGCCCTGATTAGAAGTGATCATGGGACAGAGTTTGATTCTCTTCTTATGCAAGAGTTCTGTCAGAGTGAAGGGATCAGGCATACATTCTTAGCTCCTAGAACTCCTCAACAAAATGGGGTAGCAGAAAGGAAAAATAGAACCCTAATTGAATCTGTAACTACATTGTTGTCAGATGCTCACCTTCCTCTATCCTTTTGGGCTGAGGCAGTGAACACCTCCAACTATGTACTGAATAGAAGTTTGATACATAAACTGAAGGGCAAGACTCCCTATTAATTACTCAAATGGAAGAAACCTAAAGTAGATTACTTCAAAATCTTTGGTTGCATTTGTTATATTCACAACAATGACAAGAGATATATAGCAAAATTTCAAGCAAAAGCTGATGAAGGAGTGTTTCTGGGATACTCCATGATAAGTAAAGCTTATAGGGTTTATAATAAAACTACTCTAAAAATAGAAGAATCTGTTCATATTTCTTTTGATGAAACTAATATGTCTTTCAAGGAGAAGAATGCTTCTACCATAGAACATTTGCAGGTACATTCTCTAGCTGAAGACTTGGACAGATTGTAAGTTACTAAAAAGGATGAAAGTAGTGAAGATGAAGAAGCTGCTCAACATCTGGAAGAAAATCTTATTGAAGAGCCAGTTGCTATTCCACAAGAGGAAACAGCAACATAGGTTGGTGAATAATCAACACCCCCTGTTGATTTAGTAACATCAAGAGATCATCCAATCTCCCAAGTGATTGGAAACATCTCAGCTGGTGTGCAAACCAGAAATTAGGTCAACCAAAACCTGATGCACACTTGCTTTCTCTCTCAAATTGAACCTCAATCCATTCAAGATGCAGAGCAAGATCCACACTGGATCATTATTATGCAAGAGGAGTTGCATCAATTTGAAAGAAACAAAGTCTGGGAACTAGTGCCTAAGCCAAAGGATCATTCCATTGTTGGAACAAAATGGGTGTTCAGAAACAAATTGGATGATCAAGGAATTATTGTAAGGAACAAGGCAAGGCTAGTTACTCAAGGATATTCTCAAGAAGAGGGGATAGACTATGACCAGACCTTTGCACCAGTTGCAAGATTAGAGGTCATAAGAATCTTCCTGGCTTATGTTGCTCACAAGGGATTCAAAGTCTACCAAATGGATGTGAAGAGTGCTTTTCTCAATGGGGAGATCAAAGAAGAAGT
This sequence comes from Platanthera zijinensis, assembly GCA_039513925.1. Lineage (NCBI taxonomy): Eukaryota > Viridiplantae > Streptophyta > Magnoliopsida > Asparagales > Orchidaceae > Platanthera > Platanthera zijinensis. The sequence continues at coordinate 38,343,335 of CM077079.1, read as the reverse complement.
CTATGTAAGACAACCCCCTGGTTTTGTCTCTCCAACTCATCCTGATTATGTTTTCAAACTGCATAAAGCATTATATGGTCTAAAGCAAGCTCCTAGAGCATGGTATGAGACCCTAGCATGCTTTCTTCTGGAAAATGATTTTATTAGGGGGAGAGTAGACCAAACTCTTTTTATTAGAACCCATAAGTCTCATACCCTACTAGTACAATTTATGTAGATGATATTATATTTGGTTCTACTGATTCAAACTTGTGCAAAAAGTTTTCCAAGCTTATGCACTCTAAATTTGAAATGAGTAGCATGGGTGAGCTATCCTTCTTCTTAGGATTGCAAGTCAAACAACATGTTGAAGGCATATTTATTTCTCAAACCAAGTATGCAAAAGAACTTGTTAAGAAATTTGGTATGTCTGATGCATCATGTATGAAAACACCCATGCCTACCAATGTTGTATTGGATGCTGATGAACATGGGAAACCAGTTGATCAGACAACATATAGAGCAATGATTGGCTCTTTATTGTACCTTACAGCTAGTAGGCCTGATATAATGTTTGCTACATGTATATGTGCTAGATTCCAAGTTAGCCCTAGAGAGTCACACTTAACTTTAGTAAAGAGGATTCTTAGGTATGTTAAAAGCTGTCCAAATCTAGGTCTCTGGTATCCAAAAGATTCAGCATTTGACTTAACTGGATTTTCAGATGCTGATTATGCTGGATGCAGAATAGACAGGAAAAGCACCAGTGGAACTTGTCAGTTTCTTAGTGATAGACTTGTCTCATGGTTTTGTAAGAAACAAACATATGTGTCAACTTCAACTGCTGAAGCTGAATATATGGCTGCAGGTAGTTGTTGTTCACAAATCTTGTGGATTCAAAATCAACTCCTAGACTATGTTTACAACTTAGAGAAGTCTAAAATATTTTGTGACAACACCAGTGCTATTTCCATTGCACAAAATCCAGTCCTCCATAGTAGGACAAAACACATAGAAATTAGGCATCATTTTCTAAGGGATAATGTTGAGAAAAATAAAATTGAACTTCATTATATCCCAACTGATTTGCAAAGGGGAAATATTTTCACCAAGCCTTTGGATGAAAAGAAACACAACTTCTTCCTCAATCAGTTAGGCATGTTAGATGGAGGAAGCCTAAAATAAATTACAAGATTTTGAAAAGCTAAAAACAGACCAAGATTAGGCTAAAAACTCATTTCTTTTTGTGTCTGTAGGATAGTTTCTGTCTCTGAACTGCGCTCGACATTTTCCCCAGAAATCGTCGAACGTCGATCGACGGTTTCCCAAAAAACGTCAAACGGAGATCGACGTTTTCCCAAAACGTCGACCGGAGTTCAGAGCTTGTCAGATAGTTGTATACTATCTCTTTCAGGCCTTCGATCGTCGAACTGAGCTCGACGTTCTCTAGATCGTCGAACTGAGATCTACAATGTTGACGACCTTTCTGCTTCCCTTAGGAGTCCTGATCGTCGAATGGAGATCGATGATCCTTCCCTTTTCGTGTCAAACCCTAATATAAAATCATTTTTCGGCCGCCATTCGTCGTTTACGCTTTCATACTCTCTGCAAATTTTTCTCTTTCCCTCCAAACTCTCTACACTTGGTCGTGTTTGTTGAATCTTTGCAGGTACAGATGGCAGTGTCGGTCGCCGCTCTTTCTAAAATGAAATTTGATACAGGTTTTGACATAGATATGAACTCCTTCGATGGCAGCGATCAGCGGTTCAAAGATATTCTGAATCTTTTCAACGAACAGCAGTTAGTTCAGTTGATGACCACCAGAATAAATATTGCAGCAGATGAAATAAAGGAATGGATTTTTACTGCAACAACTGAGAATGAAAATACTATTGTCGGCACGATCAACGGGACTAAGGTACCATTGTCCCCTAATCTTTTGACAGAAGTATTCGCCTTAAGTACTGGGAATGACTCCATTGATTTGTCTGGAGAGGAATATGATTCATTGTTAGATCGAATGGGTCACTCTGTTGTGAACCCTAATAAGCTTTTGAAAAAGAATCTATCAATTGAATTTCAATTTTTTGGCTGATGTTGTGGGAAAACTGCTTCTGGCAAAGCACTCAGCTCATGATACCATCTCAAGGTATCAGTTCTGCTTAATGGGAGCTATTGTTGACAAGAAACATTTGGATTGGGGGTCTATCTTCTTTGACTTGCTTAAGAAGAAAATCAACAAAGGTTGTGTATTCTTTGGAAGGATTCTAGGGGTTTTATTTCATTCCAGGTGTCCTAATTTATTGGTTTCAAATGGTGTGCACATCAATGCATCTAAAAGGCTCACCTGTGCCCTTTTCAGCAAATGGGACAGGCAGATTATCAACCCTAACAGGGCTGCTACAGCAACATCTTCTTCAGGCACAAGGACTGCTTCAGTCTCTTCCCCTGCAGCAACACTTGCCCTCATTGAGAGACTGCCTGCCTCCTCCTCTGCCCCTCCTTCTCCTCCTCCTACTGTTTCTACCTTACCTTCCTCATCAACCATCCAATCAGCCATCTCCTCCCCCATCACAATTTTATCACCTATTTCTCCTCCTCCAGCCACCACCTCAGAACCATTACATCCTTTGTACTACTATCCATCCATTAACTCTTCCATACCATCTTTCACCATTGTGGATGACTCCTTCATGGATGTTTCCCCCTCCTCACCTCTTGAGCCTCCATCATCCTCCTCTTACCAACAGCTCCTCAATGACATCCTTGATCAACCATCTTTCTCACCATCCATCTCCACACCTATATCATCTACCTCCACCATCCCAATATCTCAGCCATCCATCCCTCCATTCTCATCCTCACCTTATGCAGCCATTCCATCAGTTCCAGCCACATCTTCCTTCACCTCTACTTAAGTATCCCTTGAGCAAGTGGATCTTTCTGGTCTGGCAGATAGGCTTTATGGGATACTGGCCCCCAAGCTAGTAGCCTTGCTGGAGACCTCCTTGGCTCCACTCCTAAACTCTATCCAGGAGCTATCTAACATACTGTCAGCTCTCTCCTCTCCTCAGGCAATTCCTTCATTAGGGTGTCTTGATCCAGCCCTGCCTGCATCAAGCTAGGGGGAGATGCCTCATGAAGCTCATGAAGCTGAAGAAGTGCCTGCTGCTGCTGCTCCAGTTCCAATATTTACAGTGGACCTCAGGTCACTGTTGAGTGATTTTGATTCTCTTCACAAAAGATTTTCACCAGTTCAGCAAGCTGAAGACCTTACTAAGGCCATTGTGCCTATTTTAGAATGTGATCCCAGTTTGATTGCATCTTATGTCAACTCTTTTAAGGCTGTGGATGTTATTGTTTCTGTTTGTACTAATGCTGCTGCTGATGTTATATCTGCTGGTTCTATAGACATTGAAATGCTGCATGTTGATATGCCTGCTGTTATTGATAATTCTGTTGATGAAGAATTGGCCAAATTTTTGGAAGTGCAAGTATCTGAGACACCTGCTATCTCATTTGCTCCTATTGAGAGTACTGCTGAGATTTCTACTGCTATATCAACACCTCCTGCCCCTGTTGTTTCTGAGAAATCCAAAGTTCAAGAGGAATATATCAAAAGTATAGATGATTTGTATGACAGACCTCAAAGTTCTGAAAGTGATCAATTCAATACAGAATCTGATGATTCTTCTGGTACTATTACAAAGAAAAGGAAAGCAAGAAGCAAGGCTATGATGAAGGTCCCTCCTGTTAAGGCCAAGGATGTTAATGATATACCCTACTATATTCTACATGATTGCCAGATAACTGAACCATGGATGCAATATTCTAAAAACCAACTAAAGGCCATGAAGAAGAAAAGAAAGTTTGATAAGTATGAGAAAGGTTCATCCCAGTTTCAGCCTCCTCCTCCAGATTCAGGATCAGGTGGAGGCTCAGCTTCTCTAACCTCTGCTCCAAAAAAAGCCCCTCCCAATCTTCACAAAGATATCATACCAGAGGGCAATATCAAAGAGGTTATCAGTCAAGAAGGGGACAATATAGAGGTAATCAGAGAGATCACGGGATTCAGTCAAGACATCAAAGGGAAGGACAAAGGCATTTGGACTCATCTCAAGGTCCTTTCCCTTATAAGCTCAGAGAAACTGTTGATGCAAGGACTATTGCTGCTTCAGAAACTTTTAATAGATATGAACCTGTAATCCATTTTGAAGATCCAGAGAACAATCCTTTATCTTGGACTGCTAGGATGAAAGAACTTGCTGCCTTAGATCAGTTGAAGAAGGCCAGAGAGAAAGGAAAAGACACCTCCAACATCACTACCTTGTCAGAGCAAAGAAAAGCAGAATTGGAAAGATATGCCTCAAGAAATTTCTTTGACCCAGTGGATTACATGAAACTGCATCCTGAGGCTGGAGTTCCCAGGACAAGATCTCTAACCTCCTTAGGTGTAGAGGATGACAGAAGGTCAAAGAAAGAAGCTCTCAATCCCAACAGGGAAATCTTGTTTAAGAAAGGAAGTGAAAAGAAGTGATCTCTGTAAGCAGACAGTTCATTCTTTTTAAAACTCTTGTTGATGTTCTATCTGAATGTTGTTATGCTGCTTGTTCTGCTCTGTTGCTTTAATTCTTTTTGCTTGTATGTATTTGCTTTTGTATTTATTTTTGAGTTTTGTAAATAGTAATCCTAACCCAAATAGGGGGAGATTGTTGGAACACCCTATTACTAATTTGGGCAAGGATCACTATGTTTTTAGGAAATCAGTTTGACCTAGATATATAGTTGAAAAGGTCAAGTTAGAATGAGTCTAGGGCTTAGAACTTAGGTTTGAAGCTGCCCCCAGGACCATTCATTGTTAAAGACTTAGAGCTGAGGCAAAGACAATTTTCGTCGAGCTCAGGTCGACAAAACGTCAAACTCCGTTCGACGCTCTCTGAGATCAACTCTGCTAAGTCGTCGAACTCCGTTCGATGATCTTCGAGCTCAGATCGACAATCTGCCTTCAGCTTGTTTCCAAGTCGCTGAGCTCAGTTCGACGATCGTAGAGCTCAGGTCGACGTTTTCTGTCTGATGTTCAATCCAATCTCTGAGCTCTGGTCGACGATCGTAGAGCTCAGATCGACGTTTTTCTGAGAGATCGACAACTTTGAGGATTCAAATTCAGTCAGCTTTTGGAATGTTTTTCAAATTCTCTCAGCATTTATTTCAAGAGATTTGCTAGCCGTTTTCATTTATTCTGGAGCAAGTTTCAAGGGATTTCTCAAAGAATGTCTATTGAACTTTCCTCCTGAAGATAAAACATTTATGGAAGACATTTATTGACTGCTAACGGCTATCTTGGACAAAGGATCATCAGAGAATAAAACATCCTACAGCAGATCAAGAGAAAAAAGAATCTATCTATCACTAAATACAGACATACACAGATAGTTAGAAAAACTCAGAGGAAAATCAAGCGATCAATCCTGAAGAGTTTGATTGAAAATTAGCATACTGTAAAGTGTTCATAGCTTCAACATCAAAGACTCCAGACAACTCACATTTCAGCCTCTGCTGAAATCATCTTCTGCTGGAGATTTGAAGCTTCTAAAGGTCTATCACCCTAGAAAAGCTCTCATCTCTGAACCATCTACATCTCAGGGGGAGCTTTGACAACACAATCAATCCACTAAGTCTTCTCTCAGTGATTGAGATAGAGAAGACAACTTCACCTCTTTCTTTTTCTTTTCCTGCTGTAAAAGGGTTATCAAAACTCCCTTCAAAAGTCTTGAATCTGGTTCTGAGAGCCTTATCAAAACTCAGTTGTAGCAAAACACCTGATCAAAAAATCCAGTTTGGTTTTTGAGCACCTTATCAAAAGCTCATTAGTGCCCAGGACACCTGATCAACTCATCCTGCAGTGGATTCCTACCAAGGGTGGTAGAAGAGTTGATGTACCCAAGTTTTTGGGGAACCACTATAGTTCCTTGTGTCTTCTGGTTTCTTGTGCATATTCTTTGCTGTGTGCTGTGGTTTTTATTTTACTGCTTTAGTTTTATTTCTACATCAAAGCACCTTACACCTATACATGAATTAAGCCTTTACTGCTGTGTAATTTTAAATTGTAAATTTACTTTAAAATACTTTATTCACCCCCCCCCCCCCTCTAGAGTTAAGATAGATCTTACCCTCACTTTCAGCAGGTGAGTCCAAGTCTCCATACCCCTATATGGTACTTGGACAGTGGATGTTCCAGGAACATGACTGGAACAAAGGGATTGCTGAAGGAATATTTACCTATCTCAAATGGGGCTAAAGTAATCTTTGGTGGCTCTGAAAGAGGAATCATCAAAGGATTTGGTAACATTTCGAGTAACCAGATTACTATCACTCAAGTGGCCTATATGAAGGGTTTGAAACACAACCTTATAAGCATAAGCCAGCTGAGTGATTTAGGATATGATATTTCATTTGTTAAGAATGGATGTCATATCAAAAAGTCATGTGATCAAAAGATCATTTTGACAGGATATAAAAAGAGGAATGTGTACTGTCTCAATTTTGAGTGTGAGAACAAAGGTTCTCCTATTTGTCTTATAGCTGATGAGAAAGCCTCTCACTGTGTCAAATGGAATAAGAGGCTGGCTCATCTTAACTACAAAACTATTGGCCAACTCTATAGCAAAGAGTTAGTGAGGAATGGTCCTCAAGTTAAGTGTAAAAAGGAAGGGATATGTTCAACTTGTCAAAGGGCAAGCAGACAAAATCCTCCTTTCATAGCCTTGAAAACAAGGATTCAGTGAGGTGTCTATACCTCTTACATATGGATCTTTTTGGTCCTATGCCAGTTCATAGTCTAGGTCGGAAAGTCTACACTTTTGTGGTGGTAGATGACTATTCTAGATATTCCTGGGTGTTCTTTCTGAGACAAAAATCAGAAACCCCAAGTGTTTTACATAGTTTTGTCAAACAAATTCAGAATGAACTGGATAGTACAGTGGTCAAAATCAGAAGTGACCATGGCACTAAATTTCAATCTGAATGTATGACAAGATTGTGTGAAGAGTTTGTGATTTTTCAAGAATTCTCCTCACCTAGAACACCACAGCAAAATGGTATTGCTGAAAGAAAGAATAGAATATTGATTGAGGCTGGTAGAACTCTATTGAGTGACACTTCTCTCCCAGAATATTTCTGGGCTGAGGTAGTAAACACTGCATGTCATGTGCTCAACAGGGCTTCTATCACCAAGTACCACAAAAAGACTCCCTATGAGATCATGAAAGGTAGAAAACCAAATCTATCTTATTTTAGGATCTTTGGTTGCAAGTGTTATATCCTTAATAATGGCAAGTCTTATCTAACTAAGTTTGCTGCTAAATCCCAAGATGGGATATTTGTTGGGTACAACAACAATAGTAAGGCTTATAGGGTCTACAACCCAATTACCCAGGTTGTAGAAGAATCTATACATGTTGTATTTGATGAAACTAGATTGATCAAAAGTGAGTTGTCTTGTAGTTTATGCAGTCCAACAGGTATAAATGAGAGATTGGACAAGCTTTCCATTGCAGAAGATTCAAATGCAAATCAAGAAATAGAAAATGGTGGCAACTGTCTAGGGGGAGTACAGGACTCTCTAGAAGCTGAAGAAAACCAAGAGGTGCAACACATTGAAGAGATTGGAGGTATTCAACCAGAAGATAATCTACCTCCAGCTGTTAGACACTTAAAAGATCATCCAGTAAATCAGATAATTGGTGATCCAAGACAAGGAGTGCAAACCAGAAGTAGGAATTTGAACACAGTCCTGCACTCAAGCTTTCTATCTTAATTAGAGCCAAAGAAATTTAAAGAAGCTATCCTAGACCCACATTGGATTAATGCCATGCAAGAGGAGCTAAATCAGTTCAGAAGGTGCAAGGTCTGGGAGCTAGTTCCTAAACCAAAAGACCACAATATCATTGGAACAAAGTGGATCTTTAGGAATAAATTGGATGAGAGTGGAATTATTGTGAAGAACAAAGCAAGACTTGTTGCAAAAGGGTATAGGCAGGAAGAGGGAATAGACTTTGATCAAACCTTTGCCCCAGTAGTAAGACTGGAGGCCATTAGAATGTTCCTTGCCTATGCAGCATATCAAGGATTCAAAGTATTCCAAATGGATGTAAAATCAGCATTCCTAAATGGAAATTTAAAAGAGGAAGTCTATGTAGAGCAGCATTCGGGTTTTGTAGATTCTCTCAAACCTGATTATGTTTATAGACTTAGGAGAGCTTTGTATGGGTTAAAGAAGGCCCCAAGGGCTTGGTATGAAACCCTGTCTACTTTCTTTATTGAGAACAAATTCTCAAGAGGGAAAATAGACAAAACTCTATTCCTAAGGGAATCCAAAGGTAAGATAATCTTAGTCCAGATTTATGTAGATGACATAATTTTTGGGTCTACTGAAAATAATCTTTGCAAGAAGTTTGCAAAACTTATACAAGGGAAGTTTGAAATGAGCAGTATGGGAGAAATTAAGTTCTTCTTGGGACTCCAAGTAAGACAGACTGAAGATGGCTTGTCCATATCCCAGTCTAAGTTCACCAAGAAGTTAATTAAGAAGTATGGTATGCAATCATCCTCCACCATGAGAACTCTTATGGGAACAAGTATGCCTATATGCAAAGATGATGCAGGTAAACCTATAGATGAGTCTTTGTATAGAGGAATAATTGGCTCTCTTCTTTATCTAACTGCTAGTAGACCAGACATTATGTATGCAACATGTGTCTGTGCTAGGTACCAATCATGCCCCAAAGAATCTCATTACACCGCAGTAAAAAGGATTTTGAGATATCTAAAGGGCACACCTAATCTAGGCCTTTGGTACCCTAGGAATGGAGATTTTCTACTAACAGGCTATTCAGATGCAGACTTTGCAGGTTGTAAAGAAGATAGGAAAAGCACAACAGGTACATGTCAATTTCTAGGAGGAAGATTGATATCTTGGAGCAGTAAGAAGCAGAATAGTGTGGCAATTTCCACAGCTGAGTCTGAATATGTGGCAACAGGAAGTTGTTGTGCACAGCTATTATGGATTCAGCATCAGTTAGAAGACTATGGTATTAAGGTAAGTAGAACATCTTTATTTTGTGATTCTACTAGTGCTATTTCTATTGCTAATAATCATGTTTCACATAGTAGGACTAAGCATATAGAAATAAGGTACCATTTTCTTAGAGAACATGTAGAGAAAGAGGATATCTCACTAGAATTTGTTAAGACAGATTATCAAATTACAAATGTATTTACTAAGCCTCTAGATGAAACTAAATTCAATAGATTTAAAATTAAATTTGGTATGTTTACCATATGTTAGATTACCAGAATTGGCTAAGTATATTTGTGTCGACACATTCAGGGAAATTGTGTCGACACAGAGGATTGGTGTCGACAATTCAGGAAAATTGTGTCGACACATAGTCGATTGTGTCGACACCTAAGGGACAAAGAGTCGACACATCTAGAAAATTAGTGTCGATACAACCAGAGTAATGGTGTTGACACTTCCAGAAATTGTGTCGACACTTGTAATAAGAGCGACACAGAATTTCTGATGAACTACTAAGTATGTCCAGTGTCGATATATCATCAATTGGTGTCGACACATAGTAGTCAGCACCGTGGTCGAAATAATGGAAGTATGTGTCGACACTTTTTAACAGTGTCAACACTTTTAGACAATTTTTGCCCGCCTTTTGACCTTCTATGTTTAAAAAGGTATAAATAGGTCCAGAACATATTCTGTAGACACGCTCACCAGGTTTTTGAGACTAAAACCCTGTGTCGACAAACTCTCTTCTCTCTATTCAATCTTTCTCATCATTCCAATAGCGCCAAAGGTTGAAGATAACATCAACGAAGGCTACGAGCTGGTGCGCAATGCTTTTGATGATGCGTCGACAGAGATTAAAGGGGTCCTTACCCTAGTTACTGACAATGGATTGGAGTTTCTTGTTTTTGAACCTACAAAGATCTGGAAGAAAGAAGTATTTGAGTTCTATGTTGCTGCAACAGTGGACTCCACTGGCCTGAATATTAAATCGACAGTTCATGGTAATAAAGTCAAACTAACTCTGAAGAGTTTAAGAAAGATTCTTCACCTACTAAGAATCCAGGATGAAGAAGAGGTCCCAGCCTCAAAGACAAGGGAGGCTCTTCAGTGGTGTGGATTGGATCCAACCATGAAGATAGGAGCAGCAATCAACCCAAAAGGAATGAATCAACAAGGCAAATTTCTATCTTAAGTGGTAGGGAAAGTGATCTTGTGTAAACCAGGAGGTCATGATAGGATCTCTACCTTTATGTTTAGTCTAATGACAAGGATTATCTATAAGATTAATACAGACTGGTCTGCAGTTCTGTTTGAGAAAATAAAGGAAGGAATCAAGAAGCCCAATTTGGCTAGGTTGATGAGCTTATACCTGGCTGGAGCAATTCCAGAGGTAATGCATCAGCTTCCAGGAACTAAGATAAATCATATGAGAAGGATGGATATCAGGATAATATCCAGATGGGATAGGGTCCTCTCAAAGGACATACCTGAAGTGGAGACAGTAGCAAAATCCCCAGTCCATGATATTACAGCTCATGATCATGTGCAGGAGGACACAGTGAATGCACAAGTGCAGGGGGAGAAGGTTATGGAACAGGTCCAGGACCTGACTGAAACTGTCCAAGTAAATGAGGAAACTATTACTGCACAGTTGCAGGGGGAGCAACATTCTGCACAAGGACAATGGGAAGAAAGAATTCACTTGGAAAGTGAAATGGATTCACAATCTATTCGTGAAACACCTCATGTCAACAGTCCAGCACTAGATGTAATCATGGAGGATACATCTATGGTTGTTGATGCTCCAGAAAAGGCAGTTCATACTCAATAAGAGTTCACCCTGGAAGAATTATTTCCTGAAATAGAGGCAGCAGTTGAGGGGGAGCAGGTCAATATTGAGGAGGTGCAGTATGGGACTGACAAGGAGCTGCCTCCCAGTCCAAAAGAAAGAGTTGATAATGACAGTTCTTCTGATTCAGAGGATGAGGAAATAACAAGTTTAAAGAAAAGAAAACTGATGGTTTTTCAAGAGGAGAAGCCAGAGCTATAAGCAGGCTTTACAAGCTACTACTTCCCAACAAGCTCCTACAACTGATTACAATAAATTTTTGGTAGATTTACAAGTCAAAATGGATGAGCAGAGATTGGATCTTGAAAAATATGTGGATGAAAGCCATAAGGCTCTTCAATTTGATCAAGCCCAAGACATAAAGTCAATCAGATTTTAGGTCAATCAGAATAATAAAGAGATGACAAATTGCTTCCACAAGGGGGGCAATGTTGTGGTATTTCTAGCAAAGCAATAAGCTGAAATAAAGAAACAGGTGGATGATATTGCTGTCAAACAAGGATATGTCCTTGAAAAACAAATAAGAATGAATGACAATCTGACTGAATCACATAATGTGATAGTCACTGAGTTCAAAAATACTATTGTTGCAATGACTGAGGCAAGAAATAAGGAGAAAGAAGAATTTGATAAGAAGCTATAGGAAACCTTGGATTCCTTTCAGACAGCTATTACTAATTCACAGAAAACAATTTCTGATCAGCTTCAAAAGTTAAAGCCATTCTTTAAAGATGGAATCAATTACCTGGATGGACAAATCAGATTTCAAAAAGATGATTTGAGAGAACATGTGGCTAGATAAGTCATAAAGGGGGAGAGGGTATTAGTATATGCAGGCTCTGATCATGCCAAATGGATAACCAATAGTATCAGAGCCACTCTGGGATATCCACCCTTGTGTGATGATGATAATGTGGCTGAGTTAGGGGTGCAACCAACTCTACTTGAAGGTGATCAACCCGAGGTTGCCCAAGTCATTTACCCCCTGCAGATCTTGAGATGATACATCAACAAGTTCAGTCTATATACAGCCCTCCACCACTAGTTACTAATATTATTATTGAAAAAGTAGATATGCCAGAAGCTGCTCTGAAAGCTCAGCAAGATGCTCAATTATCAAAGAAAAGATTCAGAGAGTAGGCAGAATTAAAACCAGATTTTGAGCAGTGGAGCCCCACTTCAAGAAACATCATATTAACTGTCTGGAAAGCTGTAAAAGATCAAGTTCATGAAAGAGGTAAATGGTATAATGAGCAGGAGTGGCAAAAGTATGAGGCTAGGAAAGAAGCCATACTTCAACACAAGAGAAAGGCTAAAAGTGGGAAGCTACCTCCTGATGCTCAGGAGCCTAGCAAGTATTTCCCTAAGCCTTTTCATTACTTTGAAAGGCAAAGGATCAAGGCTGAAGCACAGAAGAAAGCTGATTTTAAAGGCAAGAAGCCTATTGAAGATACAGGACCTCCTGTGCAGGCTCAGATTATATTTGGAAAAGGAATAGTCATCAAGGAGCCAGTCCAGCCTTAGTTTTGTTTTTACTAGATTGTGTAAAAACTATGTAATTCTTAATTTTTCAAGAAATCTATGTAATTTGTATTAAGAAACTTTTGGATAATAAACAAAACCACATTCCATGATCATTTAGTTTGCATCCTTATTCTGTGATGGCATTGTGATAATTATTTTGTTTATAATTTACCCTGTTAAATAATGCTTATACATCATCATGTTTATTTATCATAAGTGGTGTATATCATTGACTAAAGGGTTATGACTTCTCCAAATAGGGGGAGATTGTTGGGTACATTGGAAAATGTGTACCTGATTTGGAGAAGCCTCACTTAGCTCAATGATATACATCAAAGTGTATTTGATGTTATTTTGAGTTTATATAAGCAGGTTAAGTATTGGCTAAAATGCAGAAAAAGTTTCTAAGTCCATGTGTCAACACTTCAGGAAGTCTGTGTCGACACTTGGAAAAGCTATATCGACACCGAGAGGCAGTGTCGACACATAGAAATTATTAGTCGACATCAACTGTGTCGACACCGGGAGGCAGTATCGACACACAGAAGCAGAGTCGACATCAACTGTGTCGACACCTGAAGGCAGTGTCGACACATAGATTCTGTGACTAAATCAACTGTGTCGACACTCAGCAGAGGTTCAACATAAATGATTGTTGTGGAGTGGAGAAGTGATTGTGTCGACACAAATAATCAGTGTCGACACATTCTCAAGATGTAGAGTCAAGAAGCTGTGTCGACATCAAAGCATCTATGTCGACACCACCAAAGTCTGTGTCGACACTTAAGTCACTTGTGTCGACACATATTGACAGATTGTCTCGACACTTTATGATAGTCAATCTAGACACTTAATGACAGTCTCGAGGCTTTGCTGACAAAGACAAAGGCTCAAGAACTGTTTGAAGACTTGACAGCTGTGAGTTACAATAGGTTTACTGAAGCTGTCAGACTTGTTAGAAGTTCGTTAGAAACCAGATCAGCCGGTTACCATAGATGAAGCCTATATATAGATGGATTCAGAAGAAGGATAAGATAATACATGAAGTGATAATACATACAAACAACACACTTATTGTGAGATTAATCTCTGATCAAGAAAGTGCAAGTAACAGAATAAGATCTTTGTGAGAAGATCTAAGAAGACATTCTGGAGTGATCATTCACTCAGATTTTGTCTAACGGGAATTAATTCAGAATTCAGAAGTAACTTCAGAAGGTTTGGGGAGAGAGAGCTCCAACTATTTTGAGGTCAAGGAGGATACATCAACAAGTCTCTTAAGAAGCAGATCTTGAACCATTCTACTAAGAAGGATTCAGATTTATTTCTGATTCTAAGAAGGAAGCTGGCAGTCAGTCAACTACAAAGGAGATCAACCTTACTGAGTTCAGATTCAAGAAGCTTTGAAGAAAGCTAAGAACAGGTTGATTTCAGCCATCAGTTCCATCAAGAAGCTGATCAAGAATTCTCTTATCCCTTCTTTCTCAACAAGGGTAAGAATCTATCAAATTACTTATCAATTTCTGTAGGATCTTTTCAAAGATTTGAGTGTAAGCCTGTGTTATAAAGGCTGAGTGTAGGAGATTCAGATCTCTGAGTTGTAAGCCTGTGTTATAAAGGCTGAGTGTAGGAGATTTAGATCTCTGAGTGGTAAGGCTGTTTGAGCCTGAGTGTAGGAGAATCAGTTCTAAGTTGTAGGCCTTGTGGAAAGGCTGAGGTAGGGCTTGTTAGCCTGAGTTGTAGAAACCTTATAGGGTTCTGAGTTGTAGGAACCTTTCAGGGTTCTGAGCTATAAGATCTGTGGATCTGAGAAGAAGGAAGGAGTTAGGCTTAATATAACACACTGCTAGATAGGTGAAGGGGGAAAGTGGATGTACCCAGACCTTGGGAAACCACTATAAATCTGTGTGCAATCTGTGATGTGTGTATGATTGTGATTGTTATGCTGTGTTAGCTGTAGAGATATCTGATTTACTCAAAGAACTGTAGCTATATTATACCTTAGTTTAAAACTTGGAAAAGTACCTATTCACCCCCCCCCCCTCTAGGTGTTTAGGTTGTCTTGAAGTTAAAACTATCAAAATATCTCGTCGCTCCCAAACATGACAAAACTCCTATCTCTTTTGAGCATGCCAAAGTTCATGTTGCTCCTAAGCTCGCTAAATCTCCCATCACTTCCAAGCATGCAAAATCTCTCATTGCTACGGAGCATGCCAAAGCTCTTGGCCCTTTTAAGCATGCCAAATCCCCCATCGCTATCGAACATGCCAAAGCTCTTATCACTCCCGATCATGCCAAAGCTCATATTTCTTCCTAGCATGCCAAGGCTTTTGTCGATCCCAAGCATGCTAAAGCTACCCTCTCTTCCGTGAATGCAAAAGCTCCCATCGCTTCAGAGCACGCTAAATCTCCCATCGCTCCCGGTCACAACAAAGCTCGTGAAGCTTCCGAGCACACCAAATCTCCCATCACTTTCGAGCATGCCAAATATCTCATCGCCTTTGAGCACGTCAAAGCCTGAGAGAGCTCCTTTGAAGATCCTTCGGTGCTTAAAGACTCCAGTGAAAATCTTCTTCCTCTTTGGAGAATCCTCCTTTAGAATTTGTAGATTTTCCCTTTCTCATTCTTTTCTCACCCCTTGTGATGAGCGGTGGCCGATCACTCTCTTATATTCTTCTACTTGTAACATCTGATATATAGTGCAATTTGGCTGACACAACTTTAGTCATGTGATTTTTCACCCTTTTCGGATTTTCCACGCTAAAAAGTTTGTTTGCTAGTTATTATTCTCTATTTGACATCGTGTGGCGTCTGGCTCATTCTCGAGTTAAGACAGTTCATCTTGACTGGTTTGCAGAGCATCAAGTTACCCGAAATAGAAACTATGGCATGATGCATGATAGATTTAAAATTTTATTGTAGAGAGATATTCAATTTTTAAGCTATTTGAAAATTTATTCGCTACTAGAAAATGAGTATTAGCTACACATTCTTTTACCAGGGTTAAAAAATCGTGGCTAATACACCAGTATTAGCCATGATCGCAAAACCATGGCTAATATTTAGATATTAGTCACGGCTATAAAAAAGCATGGCTAATAACTTTGTATTAGCCATGCAAAGCAAAACAGCGTGGCAAAAATACCCTCTTTTAAAAATACCCTCTTTGTATTAACCCCCCACCCCATTTCTCCCGTAACCCCCGCACAAAAAATAAAACCCTTCGCTCCCCAAACCCTAATCATCTGACCCACTCCTCGGCTCAGAGCGCATCCTCCCCGCACCCCCACACCGCCGCCTCCGTGCATGGTCACCGTCCTCCTCTGAGGAGTAAAGAGCGGCCTCACAATCGCGATACCTACTCCTCACAGTCGCAAAACACCCTAGAATCTCCCCCACGAGCTCTCTATAAATCGGCGCTGCTCCCGATCCCTAACCGTATGAACCAAACGACAACGCAGTTAACGCACACACCAAACGCTGGAAATTAAAATTTAGGGTTTGGCTTTCCTCTTTCATAGTCTCTCCCTCTTCTTCGATAATTTCTGCTATACACTCTTCTTATCTTTCTGGTGTCAATCCTCCGCTATGGTTCGGTGCGGCTCTTTATGATCTTCCTCGCCATGATTCTCGACTCCGGTAAGTTTCAGCTCGAGAACATATTTCCTTCCCTATTTTCATCTTCGAATTACTGTTCCCGGATTTTCTCTTTTGAGATCTGAAGATCTCTGTTAGCAGATGGTTTTATAAGAGCATAAATTGAGTCAAACTGCAATACCTTGCACATGTAGCAGATTGAGTCAAGATTGTGGATCAGCAAAGAACTTGGTTGGGTTCTATTTAGATTTTTGGGTAAGTTTTTATTTATCGCTATTTCATGTGCTTATCTTACTCAAACTGCAATACAATATTGTAGTAGATTGAGTCAAGATTGTGTATGCGCAAAGAACTTGGTTGAACAAGATGGAGTTCTAAATTACATTTGCAATTCTGATTTTCTAAGAGCATAAATTTTTCAAACTAAATTTCTTATCCCACGAACTTGTTCTTATTGCAATGTACATGTTGCAATTATCAAATTTCAACCTATCATTATGGTCATGTACATATTGATTGTTATTGTGTAACTTTATAAGGTTAGGATTAAATCTTAACATGAGCGTTTTATTAAATTCTCAGTGCTTTCCGAAACATTTGTTGCTATTCCACAGCTTTATGTCATGGTTGGGTAACTCTTAGTGATCTTTCAATCTCATAACTAATTACACTTTGTTTTCTTGTGATTATGATGGCAACCACTTGAAATGTTTTCATGTTGCAACCTTATTACTTTTAAATTGCCATATCATTATGATCTGTCAATGTATCAAACAAATGTTATGAAAAAACACAAGTCTTATGTGTTTCTAGCAGACAAGATCAAAATGAAAAAGATCGTAGCAAACATGATGATAATGCAACTTCTACAGCTATTCAGGAAGAAGATGATGCATATTTGGGTTTAGATGATGTGCTTGGTACTGAATTGCTTTAGACTTTATTTTTTCTGTTGAAAATTAACTATACTATCTGACCAGCCTTTGCACACTCACAGTGGAAGCAAAGAATTGTCGCAATGATGCTCTTGAGAAGTGTGAAATCTCTAATCTTTTCTCTAAGGCTCCTACAAATTTGCTTGTGTTTGAAGGAGATTGTTTGGACTCGAGTGGTGAAGCTAATGAACTAGAGTCCTATCTGGTAGTGCTATTTTCAAGCATGTTATTGTTACTGTTTTCTGGATGAGAGTAATCATATCCTTCGATTATTTATCATATATTCTTTCGATACCAGTTATTTGTCCAGTATGGTACCTAGATTTCCCAATACGATTATTGCGGTCCTTCCAGTTAAAAATGAGGTTAAATCCTAATTTGTCAAGGGAAAACATTCATTTTACTTGGGCCATGAAAGGTCATTTATGCCCTTGGAATGTGCCTCGTATGAGCCAATTTACCATTATTTTTGATGATTTTTCTAACATAAATACTGTAGTGATCAAGTTTGGACAGGTCTAAGTGGAGTGTTTTTGCCATAATACTTTGTTTTTAATGGATTATCTTATGTATGGAGGGAGTGGCCAACTGGCCATGCATTGGAAGGTACTGTAATCTCATCTTTTTGTAGGTATTATTTTTAGGCTAGTTTGCCTTGTGTTAATTTTGTGCATTTGTTCTTCTCTTATCCTATCCAGAAATTCATTAGCCTTGGCATACATGCCTGCTGATTGATCACCGCAAATGACAGAGTAAGTTATAATTTTAGCCGTAAACTTCACTCTTAGAAAATGAAAACAAACATCAATGGTTTTTGTTCACTCATGAAGTACCAAATTAGAAGCTTTATGAACGACAAATATATTATCATATTGAAATGTTATAATTTCACTCACTTCAATTCTGTGCTGCATATAGACTTAACCATATCAGTTTGCACATGAATGTAACCAACCTTTGCATAGCAGCTGACTGAGCTATGAGCATCATCTTCTTGCTCTTCCAAGATTATATGATTCAAAGAAAACATATAATATGCACTTGTGGAGGTCTTGTTGTCGCACGCTTGATATAGATACTAGCTATATTAATATTTTCTTTTCTTTAACTGCCCTTGTTAATTTGATTTTTTTTCCCACATTTTGATTACTTATTTGTTTTATAGGTTGCTCATCCATTATGCGATAGAAACTCCATAGTTGCACGTCTTGAAGCAGTTACTGAAATTACAGATTCAATGGGATCATGTAGAGGTTCACAAGAAGTTGTTTGGTCTCAAACTCCATAGTTATGTGTTTATGTGGGATGTCGAGCTATAGCTGCTAATATAGATAGATTTGGATGCAGTTTTATCCACCATATAATTAAACAGTCAATCCAAACAAGTTGTCCAAAATAAAAAACTTAACTTGACTCCTATTACAATAGAACTGGAACGACAGATTTTGACTGTGGGAGCCGACCGACGTTTGCTGATCCGCGATATGGGAGCTCCACATCTCAAACAGGGCCACAGTATTGTTGCAGCTTAGAGTTGCTGTTTGCCATATTTATCTTATTCGATAATGATATATGCACAGTTTCTTTTGGTTTTAACAAATACAAAAAAACCCGTTCTTTATATTTCTTGTTATAAGCTGCTAATTTCCACTATTCTTGTGGCATGTACACTTTGGCAATTTTGAAAATCAGGATGGTGTTGTTTTAATGGCCGCCACTCGAAATCTCAGTCAAATTGACAAGGCATTGCGAAGACCTGGAAGAATGGATAGGGTATTGCATCTTCAGAGACCAACCCAAATGGAAAGAGAAAAAATATTACGGCTCTCAACAAAAGAAACCATGGACCATGATCTTATGAGTTTCATTGATTGGAGGAAGGTTTGTGCTGCACAGTAGGTTCGAGAAATGCTTCTTTTTTGTAAGTTCTGCCACCAAGCATAAATATAATATTTTTCCAAGCGGAAAACACCAAAAACGGGTAGAAATAAGCCATAAAAATTGTGTTCCATTCTTTGTTACTATGATACCTTTAGGCTGCATTTTTAGTTGGGGAGTCCATTGAGGTTCTTTTTTTGATTAGTTTCATTTTTTTACTGATGAGCAATTATGCTTTGGTTTGTTCTTATGTTACATCTGCATTTGTGCAGATTTGTAAATTTTGAGTGAGTTATGTTTGTAATTTTCTTACAAATTTATTTAGAGAACGATCAAGTAGGAGTCTCCTGGTAGTTCCATAGGGAAGAAGTTGGAAGCAAATAGGTTTCTTGATGATTTGATCATCTCATTATAGTATTTTGATTGTATTTTTTTTAAAAAAAACATAAATTAGTATTTTCCATGGCTTGTAACTGTGGCAAATAGTTTTTTAAAAAATAATGAGTTCACCTTTAGCTAGGGTTTCATACCGTGGCTAATAGTTGGATTATTTGCCACGGTAGTTTTTTTATGGCTAATACTTTTTGCTACGGCTAATTCGTGCCTTAAACTTTTTAGCCATGCCGACTTTAGCCACGATATTTTCCCGTGG
The DNA here is from genome assembly GCA_039513925.1 of Platanthera zijinensis. Classification (NCBI taxonomy): domain Eukaryota; kingdom Viridiplantae; phylum Streptophyta; class Magnoliopsida; order Asparagales; family Orchidaceae; genus Platanthera; species Platanthera zijinensis. The sequence continues at coordinate 38,323,839 of CM077079.1, read as the reverse complement.
CTATACCATGGCTAAAGCTTTTAAGCCACGGTTTTGGACTTTTTGCCAGGGTAATTTGCCCTGTCCAAAAGTCTGTTTTCTAGTAGTTCATATATACTATCAAAACATAGATATTGTTATTTTAAAGACCTGATAACACTTAAATAATGATGTAACATAGCATGACATTCTAAATGAAAACTTGCATAGGCATTGAAATACATATATGCTAAATGGTAATGCTAGAACAATGTATTAAAATGACAACAAGCAATTACATGACATTTATGATCAAATGCAGTTTCAATGCATACAATGATAGAACAATGAAAATTGATTTAAGTGTAACTCCGATCTTGGTCTCTTTCGAAAGCTGCTAATGACATTTGTGTTGAAGGTTTAAGAAGATTCCAAATCATGTGTGGTCCAGACACTGTTGAAGAAGAAAGGAAATAAGGAATTTGGATTTGGAGGGTTTAAGAAGCTTTATAATTTGAAGAAGACCAGATACTGGGAATGCATGGGGTCGGCAAAGTACCAGTGGTGCCAAACAAAAGTTGTTCTTAATGCCAAAGATGACCTAGCTAGTGGCTCTCACATGGTCTAAGAGGGTTGGATTTCCATTGGGAATGACTTAGTCTATTGTTTTGAGTTGAGGAAGTGTGAAAGGAGGAGGCGTGAGCAGCGAAGGGTTTTGTCATAACGTAATGTGATGAAATCATGGAAAATGGTGTTGTTATATGCGGGTCATTTTATGTTATTGCAGGTCACCTAGTTTTCCTCTGGTCTAGAGAATCGGACTGCTTTAGCTCTGAGTCAGGTCGGGTGCACAAATAGTCAAGAGAAAACCAAACAACAAGGACAAGAGGCTTTTTTTACCGTGGAAAACCCAAAAAGGGAAAAAACCATGTGGTCAGATATGTGTCGGCCGAAATCCACTATTTAGCTTTGTTTGTAGGAGTTTGAAGTTCCTCAGATTATGATAGACCACCACTCCATTACAAGCTTTTAGTACAAAGAAAGCAAAAAGATGGTATGTCCACAAAGCTTGAAAGGGAGCGTCTACGGGAACATTCGTTTGTGCATTTTTTTGGGCTCGTTAAAGTGTCCAAGTGTAACATCTCATTTCCAACTAGACCCCTAGGATGGTTTTTTCATGACTAGGTCATGACAAAACCCTAGGAAGCTCAAAGATACCATGTGAACTTAGGCATGAAGGTGAAGATCTCCATGGTCTGCAAATAACACTTTCCAATTACCCAACCTAGGTTTTGACTTTAGGGCTTCACCTTGACTCTTTGACCCCACCATAACATCCCTAACCCTTTAGAAGGTTCATTGGATCACTAAGGACCCATTGGAGTCAACCAAGTATGTCAAGTTGACCAAAGTCAACCCTAACCCTAAAATGGTCAAAGTACCCTATCTAGGGCCAGTGGACCTTCCCTTAGCAAATTTGACCCCACATAAACCTCCCTAGCCCTAAAGGGGGATTCATTGGGTCACTAAGGATCCATTAGGTTTAACCCAAGAGGTCAAGTTGACCAAAGTCATCCCTAGCCCCAAAGTGGTCAAAGTGCCCTAATTAAGCGTCAAGTGGCCTCCAAGGTGTCAAACCAACCCTACCCAATCTCCCTAGACCTTAGGATAGGCCAATGGGTCACTAAGGACCCATTGGGGTCAACCCAAAAGGTCAAATTGACCAAAGTCAACTCAATCCTAAAATAGGTCAAACTATCATAAATGACCTAACCAAGCCCAAGTCACTTGGGCTAAGCCCAATTTGAGTGGCTCATTAACTTTAGGAGGCTGATATTTACATGGAATGCCATCTAAATTCTTGAAATGGTGAATAGGAGAGATAAAGTCAAGTTGCCCTTTAATGGAGGAGAGAGAAAGAAGAAAGAGAGAGGATTAATGGAGGAAGACCATGGGTCACTCCTTCTACCTCCCCTAAGTAGCCTTTGGGATTCATTGATGCTTATGATTCATCTCCCCATCAAATCCAGCCCATAGACATCAAGAGGGGAGCCTAACCACCATGGCCACCACCCCTTCACCTCCCCTCCCATGAAAAAAATATATATCCCACCTATACAACCCCTCATTCCCACTTTTGGCCAACCCATCACCTTCAAAACGTTCTTGACAGTCAAATTGGTATATTGGATCAAAGGTTTAGGTGGAGGATCGAGGAATCGGGCAAGCTCGTTGGATAAGGGAAAAGCCACAGCCAACCGCCGCCGCCGCCGTCGTCGAACCCCAAATAAGGTCCGCTTCTCCTCCTTTCCCCTTGTGCTAGTATCTAGATCAAATTAGGCTGAGAAATCGGGCTCAAACGAGCCGATCCAAGTGAGAAAATTGGATTTTTTTCGAAAAATCATGGCGGCGGGTTCGCCGGAAACCACCACCTTCGGCGGCCAAACCACCGCCGGGAGACATCCACCACCTCCGTGGTGGCAGGTTCGTCGGAAATCACCACCTCCAGCGGCCAAACCACCGTCGGGCGATAGCCACCACCTCAACGGAGGTGGTGGTGGTGGTGGCTTGCTAGGGAAGTGGTTGGATGGCCGATGTTAAGCTTTAGAAAAAAAATTACAGGCGGCGGGTCGGATCTTGGAGAAGATGAACAGAGTCCTCTTTAATATATTATTATTATTATTTATATAATAGTGATTAGATTACCTCCTTAACATGAATCTTTTGATACTGCTAAATGGAGCCCTTAGAGACCATTGTAGGAAACATGGACAACATAAAAGTTGTAGCACTTGAGGTCTACGTTATTTTAAAATTGATTTGAACCCATTTGGGTCAGTGGTTTGACCACAACACTCAAAATAGTGCAGTCTATACATAGGGCTAGTCAGAGAATTAATTGAGTTCTCCCACTAAACCACTCGTCCAAATGAATTGAAATTTGGGTTGGGGGTCACTCTTACCTATACCTTTGACATATCCAAAAATAGGAATTTTTGGAAAAAAAATTCTATAGTTTTTGTACAAATTTAATAAATAATATATGATTTAATTAGAGGGTCTAATAACCTAATAATTCCCCAAAATTTTGGTGGATGATTCTTAGGGTTATCATATGACCCTGATAAAAATCTCAACCCAATTGGGATTGATTTGATTAGGCAATGGTGTGACCAAAGTTTGGTCCCTTATGGGTAAATTAGGGCAAATGTGTAATTAATGGGTTGAGTGGCCAATCCTCATCCAAAGGGGATGAAACTTTGTCCACTACCTCAAAGTCATCTAAAATACCCCCTCAAGAGAAATTGAGTGGTTTGGGGTGGAGATTCCCTAAGACCCTAATGTAGGCCCTAGAGTTGGGGTTTTGGGCCTAGTGAAGGACATGGGACCATATATCCTTGGAATGGCTTGGAACTTGGTAGATGAGTTCATAGGGTAGAAATAAGGCCTAGGAAATGTTATTAGAATTTTTAGGAGCAATTAACCTCTCTGAAATAATTTAGGACCAATTAGAGTACTTCTACTTATAATTTTATTGCATGATTATATGATCTTGGATGTTCATGAAACTTAGGAAGTGATCTTATATAGTTTTTATTGATTTCTAGAAATTGTTGTATGAATTTTGGATTGATATATTTGGTACTTCATTCACAACCCTAATGTTTGCCCTAATTATAAGAAAATTAATAGTGAGTTTGTTACTCACTGGAAAATTATGAAACTTTTTTAGAGGACTTTTTAGGGCATTCTAATATTCTATGAATTTTTATGTAATTTTGGAAGAATCTTCATGTAGGATCATTCACATAGTGCCCTAGATTGAATATCATTAATTAAATTATTTATGGGACCAAATGATTTTGAAAATAATAATTCTTGGTAAATGGACTTTTATGATCATATTTTTAATCTAGTAATTTTTTGATAAATTTTGGAAGCTTGATTCTTTTTTCCCTAATTATCCTAATATTGTAGTTGTTTACTCAATAATTAATTGATGGTCAAATTCATCCTGGAAAATTTGGATTTTTGGTATTTACTGTTATATATGTTATTAATCTATCATAATTTTGTTGAGGTCATACCTTATCAGAAAGGTGTACTTGGTGTTCAAAAGCCTAGGTGGCCTGATTTTATAGAAAATGAAATAAATGTCAAATAAGTTAGGAAAAATATTATCTTATGGATTTAATCTTAAAATATCATGAATGACCCCCAGTAATAATCTTAGGTCTTTTGGATGAGTATTTGGAGGGGTCACCATCCTTGCACACCATATAGTCCATTAGGTCTACACACAGCAAAATCGTAGAATTAGGGAAAAATATGAACCTTGGTATGGGGTAGTTGGTGTACTTGGTCTGGGTGAGAATGAATAAGGACACTAAGGGAAGGCAGGTTGTGATAGCATGGTTGACTAGGGGCAAGGTTGTGCTCGGGACCGACGTTGGATCCTCTTTCCCTGGAGAAAGAGGCTAAATACACTTAGAGTTAGTTCAAGTGTAATGCTAAGAGAGTTTATGATATGGGTAGATACCAACATTAATAAGTAACTTGTGAAAGGGATCTTTGGGCTTCAACACATCGTAGTTCCTAGTGCCCTCGAGAGCCCTTCACAGGGAATGCACCGGATAGTCCAAGGTTATCTCTAAACTTTAAGGCTAAACTGTTAGTGCAAGATTAATTCTAAGTACTTCAGTTTCACTCACCTCGGTGACTCGAGAGGTTAGTTGGTTTAGACATTCGAGCGGTAGGCTCGGTGGTTGTGGAAATGGGCAAGTTAGCCTGGTAAGCCAATAGCTCGGAAGGTAGTTGTAACGGACATGTTAGTTTGGGGAGCCGATGGCTTGGAGATTTATATCTACCATAATTACATGTGCATAAAGGTGGTGGGTCTTCGGTATTAGACGGTCGTTCCCACTGATGTTGATACGATGACTCAGCGGTTGTGGTTTACACTTAGCCAAGGGAAAGTCTGGCGATGGGTCAGCATAGTACGTGGTGACTCCGTGGTTGTGTTCTTCGCGTTGAGGCATATGAAGGGCTAGGCCTGTTAGTGCAAATACCTGCCTAGGAGTGGGTGGCCGACCCACTATCTCTGTTGGCCACGGTGAAGGCTCCTAGGAGTGATGCTAGCTTCTAAAAAGGTGGAACTAAAGGTCTGTGCACATAGAGTCGTGTGCGTGTGTTGCACTTGCATGAATCATGGCATAACATTTCACTTCACTCATACTTGAATACAACCTAACACCCCATCGCATAAATTGGCATGGGACTTATAATACGATAGGATCCTTGCAAAAGTCACCTTAACTTATAAGTTTGTATGGGCATTCATATAAGTTAAGGCTACTTTTCCATAGTTTACTTTACATGTCCTTATTGTTCTACTTTACTTGTTTATATTACTGCTTCTTTTTTATAGTTCTTTTATACATACACCTGCTAGGGTAGTTGTCACCTACTTATTCCACTCTGCTTTATTGTCCTCCACTTTCATCCTCCCTGCACGGTGCCTAGGAGTCGGGGGGAGGCGAGGATGATAGTGGCTTAGTCTTTATGACTAACGGTTGGTGGACCATATCATTTTAGGGACCGAGTAGTAAGAGCATCAGCACCGGCAGGACAAGCAGGCAGGACATAAGGAGCAGTTACTGCACGCTACCACTACTACATGGCAACAGGTTGAAGATGGTTTTCAGTTGCTTTCGCCATATGTGTGAGTTGTGAGAGAGAGATTTTTATATTAGACATGTATCGGGCTTAAGCCCTTTTCTTTTGTACCCACTTTCATATTTTGTACTCATTGTGGACTACTAGCACTTTCGATTATATATATATGTGATTTTGTTGACTTGGACTTATATTTGTTCATTTGTGTTAAGATTTGATATAGCGGAAGACGAGAAACCAGGCGCAGGAACACTCAACCTATCCGATCCCAAATAAACCAGATACAAACAAGAAGAGCAAGAATCTTGTACTAAACAATCTTTACAATGCGAGAAATACATCGCGAGACATGATTTTGCCAAGTACAAAGGAGAAGCAAATAAGCAAACAAGAGCTTTAAGCTGGGCGGACTGCCTTGAAGACCGCCGAGTCCGCTGAGACTGCCAAGCCGCTACTGCACCACTGATCTACGGAGTCCACGAAGTCCGCCTAGTCGCCAGACCGCAACCAAGCCACGCGGACTGCCCATTATTCTAATACTGAACTCTAACCGCCGATCTACAAGCCGCCTAACCATGAGGTTGCCTAGCTGCCATACCACGCGAGCTACCGCCGAACTGAACAGACCGCCAAAGGCAGACAGCTTATTGAACCGGGAAACTAATTGCAGAAGATACACTACCTAGCTGCAACCCGCGACCTGCTGTTAACTGTTGGTTTCTATCTGAATAGCTCGTATTGTCCCTGACCGCAGTCAGAACCAAGTCCTGGCCTTCCAGTGCTATACGCATAACTATTCATTCTCTTGTAATTGATGTGACAGGGGGTCCTATTTATAGGCACGGTGAGGAGTGTGGTCACCGCCCTAGCCTATAGGATAACCGCCCCATCTCGCGACAAGAACCAAGTGTATCCACAAGCCGCGGATACACAGCCAGTCCTCCGCGACCTAAGATGGATAGCCAGCCCGCACAGAGCATCACCAATTCCGGATAGCAACCCTATCCGCCTTGTCGCCAAAGGGCCAAGCTAGACTTAGACAGCCACCCGCAGAACTCTACAACAACACCTTGTCCGCCTATCAGCGGACACAGCTCCAGTCCGCACGCCCTACGGACTCACCTCACGCCCACGTATCCCGAGCCCGTAGCCAAGGCACCAATGTCAACTGTCAGACTCGAAGAACAAGGAGAACAGTCTGCATGCCCAAGCAGACACAGTTATAGTCTGCACCCCCAAGATTACATTCAAGGCACAACAGCGAAGCTGCCAAACTTGGCAAACACTACATCAGTCTGCATGCCTTGCGGACTCAGCTCCAGTCCGCATTCCTAAGATTGCAACCAAGGAACATGGCAACTGCTGCCGAGCTGGGAGTGTCACAACCCGCATTTTCTCCGAATTTAGTAATTATCAGAGTATGAGAAAACACGCGTCATAATGCCACGTCGAGTAGGGGATAACTGCTGACGCTCAGGCAAAACCATCTACTTTACTTTATGAAAGAAATTCATGAGTTTAAAGATTAGAAAATCAGTTATATTTTAGAGGCCGTATCCCTCGGCTCGGTGGATCACCTAGTCCACAGTTAAAAACTATACTTATGCGCTGCGGAAAAATACTTTATTCAAGTTTGACTTCCTAAGGAGTGCATAAGAGCCCCAAGAGGACCACTTATGTTATGCAAGACTCTACATTTAATTCATATTATATATAAGAAAACAATATTTATACGTTGTTTGGAAAATAGTGATTTAGTTTTATAAAACATGTTGATCATGTTATATACTTATAATAATAATTGTAGTTTTAAAAATAACTAGCAACCTAGCATAAATCCTCCCAAGAGCAAGTAGACAATCTCCAGAAAATGATAGCAGCAAAAGTAATATATCTAGCACAAAGGTGAAAACTACCAGTGGGCGCCAACAACCTGACACGAACCCACTGGCACATATGTATGTCTATAAGAAAAGTACAGAAAAACTACCTCACAAACAAAGCAACAGGATCTCCAAAGTTTAAGAGACCACCAGCAACACCACCGCAACCTAGCCACCAAACTGGCTACTGCTCAGAACCTGAGGCATTCAAAAGAAGAAAGAATACCTCAGCAAGCAAAACAAGGAAAAACTGCATGAAAGTGTTAACCAGGGAATAAATGAAAGAGGAAAACACACAGCAGTAAAAGTCACAACTGCCCAAAGCAAGACAAAAGAAATGCACCTCGTGCGAGGAAACTGCATCAACCCTACCCAGAAACTACATCCTGCAGAGTCTACTAAGCTACCAAAAGCCCAAAATGCTGCAATCTACCAAAGAAGAAACATCTAACACCCTAAGCTGTGGGAGGTGGTAGTAGCAAAAACAAACAACATGGATCCGGGTTGGAGGAAAACTCAGTCCCCCAACCACCATTTCCAAGCCAACAAGCTCAAGGGTCTACATGTGAAAGCACTACGGACCTTCCACACCCTTGCCCAGCCCGTACCTGGTGAAAGATAGAAGAAAAGGGTGGCCACGGCTAAATTACACAACACTTCCCCCATGAAGAGCTTCAAATCACCACTACTAACCACGACCCACGATTCAGCCTTAAGGAAAGAAAAACATGGCCGACAAGGAAACTCAAAACATGAATAAGGAATTCACTCAGGAGCGAAAATCAAGGTAGGGAAAAAGTGTTGAAATGACTCAACACGGCTTGGCGTTGAGTGGGACCCACTCAACGCCTACCTAGACCTTGGCGTTGAGTGAGCTAGCCTCACTCAGCGCCAGAACAAGCATGGCGTTGAGTGAAGTTCACTCACTCAACTCCTCCTGCAAGAACAACTCTGGCATTGAGTTAGCTAGTCACACTCAATGACAAAACAGGCATGGCGTTGAGTGAGGTACACTCACTCAACGCCCTGATACTTAACCATAAACAGAGAAAGTGGTGTTGAGTGAGCTGCCCTCACTCAACGCCAAAACAGCAATGGCATTGAGTGAAGCTCACTCACTCAACGCCCTTACACTCAGCCGCAAAAGAGAACTATGGCGTTGAGTGAGTCCACCTCACTCAACGCCAAAACAGCAATGGAGTTGAGTGAGGTTCACTCACTCAACGCCCTGGCACTTAGCCGCAACAAGGCAATTCTGCGGCGTTGAGTGAGCTAACCTCACTCAACACCAAAACAGCAATGGCGTTGAGTGAGGTCATCTCACTCAACGCTAGAAGTTCGTGCCGCGAAGAAGGGCTGTGGCGTTGAGTGAGTCTACCTCACTCAACGCCAAAACAGAAATGGCGTTGAGTGAGGTCAACTCTCTCAACGCCACGGTACTTGGCCGCAAACTTGCCTTCGGCATTGAGTGAGGCCACCTCACTCAATGCCAAACCAGGAATGGCGTTGAGTGAGGTCAACTCACTCAACGCCAAAGTACTTAGCCTCAGAAAAGGCTATGGCGTTGAGTGAGCACACCTCACTCAATGCCAAAGTACTTGGTTGCACAGAAGCGACGGCATTGAGTGATTCCACCTCACTCAATGCCAAAACCGAAATGGCGTTGAGTGAGGTCGACTCACTCAACGCCAAAACACTTAGCTTCTCAGGAAAACCAAGGCGTTGAGTGAGCTTGCCTCACTCAACGCCAAAATGGAAATGGCATTGAGTGAGGTCGACTCACTCAACGCAAAAGTACTTAACTGCTAACAGGGGCTGTGGCATTGAATGAGTCCACCTCACTCAATGCCCTAGTACTTAGCAAAAAAATTCTGACTTTCTACAGCTGCGGCGTTGAGTGTATGCACCACACTCAACGCAAAACCCGCAAAGGCTTTGAGTGTGTGCACCACACTCAACGCCGGCCAAACAGAAACCAAAAAGACTCTATCCAACAAACACAGCAGGCACCCCCTTCTCTCTCTCTCTCTCTCTCTCTCTCTCTCTCGGCTTCACCCGCAAGCCACCAACCAGACATTAATCTGGAGTTTACTTATGGCATTACGCCAGCGGGTTGAGCACTAATAGCACAGAGAAGGGGGGCTCATAGGAGAATCTAAGCCCTAAATTCAGCAAGAAAAAGAGAACATGCTTGGCTTATACCCTCAGGCTAACCGGGAATTTTCAGAATTTCAAGAAAACAATAATGGCAAGGGCAAGAACACCACTTGCCTCGATTTCCGGCGAAGCTTGGACGGCTTTCCCTCCTCTTTACTTGGCACTAGCAGCAGCAGCACCTAAAAGCATACTCCCGTACATTAATGGCAGAAAACCTCAAGACCTAAATCCCCAAATCTTCTAAAACTCCACGAAATTCGAATTCCTTACCGTAGAAACGTAGATCTGAGCGAGAGCAAGACAACGCTGCTTTCGGAATCAAAATCCGTACACGAGCACTCCCAGAATCACCGTCTGAAGGCTAGGGAAGTCCGTCGTTTCCGCCTCTGCATTCCGCGAACAGGAGCAGCGGTTTTCTGCTTTTGGTCTCGGGAAGAAAGAGAAAGGAGAAGTGGGCCCGCCACTTCTTAATAAAGCCTTTATATAAGCTTTAAACGCATCAGTTCAGCAAAACCGAATCCCAACCGCCTGCTCCCTTATTAAATTAAGAGAATTCTAATAGTCTTTACTAATGGCACACCCAAAACGACGCAAAAACCAAACTATCTTGGAATTCGATGAAATTCACACCGTAGCTAAATACCCATGCTACAAACACAACGGCGAAGTCGAAATTAATTTTAGACGAACAGAACTCAAGTTATACCCACCCAAAGCCAAAACACAAGCATCCCCGAGAGGCCACACCGGGTCACCCAAAACGACTCGGCTTGTTAGGGAGATCTTGCCAATAGGCTACAAAATAGGGCACCAAGTTCTAAGGAGTTAAACCACACTCCAAAAAAGGCATAAGCCACGAAAATGCGTCACCGTAACGCCAAACGAGAATAAAATAGTCGTAGAAAAAATCGGGGGCGTTACAGTCACTCCCCCTAAAAGAAAGTTTCGTCCCGAAACTTTACGCACAACACTTCTACCAAAGAAGTAAAAAGTAACAAACAGGAGTTACAAGAAGGAAAACATACCGATCAAAATCAGGGAAATAGGTGAGGGTAAGCCTCCCTCATGGCCGACTCCAGCTCCCAAGTCGTGCTCTCCAAATCCTGATTCCTCCAAAGAACTTTCACCATCGGAATGGACTTCTTTCGCAGCACCCGTTCCTGAGTATTCAAAATACGGACCGTCACTTCAATAAAAGAGAGGTTGGGCTCCAACTGGGGAACAACGTCCAAGACTTGCCCACTGCTGCGCACACACTTCCGTAATTGGCTTACATGGAAAACATTATGAACACCTGGGAAGTTTGCTGGCAATTCCAATCTATAAGCTGACACGCCAATCCGCTCCAAAATCTTAAACGGGCCAACATACCTCGGGTCCAATTTCCGATTCTTACCAAACCTCTTTACACCCACCATCGGGGAAACCTTAATAAATACAAGGTCCCCTACAGAAAACTCTAAGGCAGACCTACGCCGATTGGCGTTCTTCTCGTATCTCTCTTGTGCTATACGAAACTTCTCACGAATAAGCTTCACTGCGACTTCCATCTCCTCCAGAGAATCTAGACCCAACAAAGGCCTCTCAACAGCCTCAGCCCAAAACAACGGAGTTCTGCAGCGCCTCCCATATAAGGCTTCAAAAGGAGCCATCTGTAAGCTTTCCTGATAACTGTTGTTGTATGCAAATTCCATAAGTCGCAGCCACTCATCCCACGCTCCACCGTGGTCTAAAATGTAGCATCGGATCATATCCTCAACTATCTGGTTCACCCGCTCTGTCTGCCCATTTGTCTGTGGGTGGTAAGCAGTAGAGTACCTCAGATCCATACCCAAACCCTTCTGCAGACTCTTCCAAAAATGAGAAGTAAACCGGGAGTCTCGATCAGAAATGATACTCATAGGCACACCGTGCAGTCGGATGACTTCATTCAAGTACAACCCCGCTATCTTCTTCATCGGGTAATCAATCTTATATGGCACGAAGTGAGCACACTTTGTCATTCTATCCACTATGACCCAGACAGAATCAAATCCCTTCGGGGATTTCGGTAAGCCCGTGATGAAATCCATAGATATACTTTCCCACTTCCAAGTCGGGATCTCTAACGAAGTCAACTTGCCACCAGGCCTTCCATGATCGGCCTTCACACGCTTGCAAGTGTGGCACTCCGCAACAAAACGGGCTATATCACCTTTCATGCCATACCACCAGGAAATTTGCTTTAAGTCACGATACATCTTCGTAGATCTTGGATGGTAGGCAATGCTGGATCCATGAGCCTCTCTACAAATCATACCTCTAATGTCCCCAACAGCGGGGATGCAAAATCTGTCGCGGTACTTCAAAGTACCCGCATCATCGATAGCAAAGTCTGGCAACTCCCCCTTCTTGGTCCTGGTGAATAAGTGCAGAAGATCCGGATCGTCCTTCTGGTGCAGTCTGGTCAAAGAAATCCAAGACGGCTCTGCCACTGATAAACAACTCTGTAAGCCACAGCATCCCACTGATATATCCATAAGGAGAAACTCCTCCACTAAACGATCGGCGGTGAGATTAAAGATCTTTCCCGTCTTTCGGCTCAAGGCGTCGGCCACTACATTGGACTTGCCTGGATGATACTGGATCTCTACTTCATAATCGGCCACATACTCTATCCACCACCGCTACCGCAGATTCAACTCCTTCTACGTGAACACGTACTTCAGGCTCTTATGGTCAGTGAAGATCTTGCACTGAGCCCCATAAAGTAGGTGTCTCCACAGCTTCAACGCATAAATAACCATTGCGAACTCGAGGTCATGCGTAGGATAATTCTTCTCATGAGTCTTCAGTTGCCTTGACCCATAGGCAATCACTTTTCCAACCTGCATTAACACACAACCCAGACCTACATGCGAAGCATCCACGTAAACATCATAATCCACCCCTTTAGTAGGCAAGGTCAGAACGGGAGCAGTGCACAATCTCCTCTTTAACTCAAGGAAGGCTTCTTCGCACCTCTCGCTCCAAACAAAAGCCACGTTCTTCTGAGTCAGCTTGGTCAAAGGTGCAGCTAGGGAAGAGAAACCCTCCACGAATCTCCTGTAGTAGCCAGCCAATCCTAGGCTCCTGATCTCCTTAGGCGTATTCGGCCTACTCTAATCCATCACTGCTGCGATCTTTTCTGGGTCGACCGAGATCCCATCCTTGTTCACCACGTGGCCTAGAAATGAAACCTGAGGCAACCAAAATTTGCACTTGCTCAGCTTGGCGAATAACTTGTGGTTCCTCAACTCCGATAGAACCAAGCGCAGATGCTGCTCATGCTCCTCAGCACTGCGAGAATAAACCAACACGTCATCGATGAAGACCACCACGAACTTGTCCAGGAAATCCTTGAACACCCGGTTCACCATATCCATGAAGGCTGATGGTGCGTTGGTCAAACCAAACGACATCACCAAGAACTCAAAATGTCCATGCCTTGATCTAAATGCAGTCCGTGGAATATTTACCTCACGGATCCTGAGCTGATGATAGCCTGAACGAAGATCGATCTTGGAGAACACCGTGCTACCGTGCAACTGGTCAAATAAGTCATCGATCCTCGACAGAGGGTACCTGTTCTTAATTGTGACTTTGTTCAACTCCCTATAGTCGATGCAAAGCCGCATTGACCCATCTTTCTTCTTCACAAACAACACAGGAGCACCCCAAGGCGACGAACTCTGCCTGATAAATCCTTTTGCCAATAGCTCATCCAACTGAACTCGCAACTCTTCTAACTCACAAGGGTCCATCCGATACGGCGCCTTATCAATAGGACGCGTACCCGGCTCCAAATCAATCACAAACTCAACATCCCGCTCGGGAGGAAGACCAGGAAGATCATTCGAGAAAACATCGGCAAAACAACGAACAACTAGAATCTCCTCCAAGCGCGGTACACTAACAGCGGTCCCAACCACCGAGACCAAATAAGCAAAACAATCCGAAAGAAACAGCTTCTGGGCACATACCGCAGAGATGACAAGAGAATCCTGGCATAGATTAGCATACATGCTTCCGGGCTGACCGTCGTCCCTGATGAAGTCCAAGTGCTTCCCTTTGCACTGAATGATTGCATCATACCTAGACAGCCAGTCCATGCCCAAAATAACATTGAAGTCCTCCAGATCAATAATCTTCAGGTCTGCCTTCGCAAGGTAGTCCCCCAACAAAACAGGGCAATCTAACATGCCCAAATCTGACAACATATATTCACCAGAGGTGAACTTGACACGGAAGGTATCCCGAACTCGATCTAAAGTCAACCTATGTCGCTCTACAAAGGATCTAGCCACGAACGAGTGGGTAGCGTTGGAGTCAAACAGAACACGCGCCCAGCGGTTCTTCACCTTAAATTTCCCTATATGAGCATATAAAACTAAGGAACTACCACAAAAATACTGCAAACATTCTAGCAAAACAAGAACATAACCTTCAGGCTGGAAAGACAACTAACCTGAGATGACCTGAGTCGAAGCTTGAGCCTCCTCGGAAGAGATCGCGTTCAGATTTCCCTTGCCCTTGTCCACACGCTGAGGTGGAGGTAATGCCTACAAAGCAACTGCATGAAGAATAGGCTGGACCAGAGGACACCTAGACTTGATGTGTCCCTTCTTCCCACACTGAAAGCAGACCTTATCCTTGGACCAGCACTGGGCAGCATCATGCCTGGGTCGCTTGCGAACAGAACAGGAGACATCTCTCCTAGGAGCACCCTGAATCGCATGAACCTGCTCCTTCCTCTGAGCTGCTGCCTTCTTAAAACATCTCTCGACAAGGTGGCCTGATCGGCCACAAAAGCTGCACACCACTTTGCTCTTCTTTCCCGGAGCCGCACCGGGTACCTGGGGTTTCATCTCCTCCACAGACTTCCTCTTGTCCTTCCTCATTTACTGGCCTCTGCTCTTTGTGGTCTCAATAGCCTACACCTTCAGAGCAACCTCCACTACTCCTGTATAAGTCTCTGACCCATAAGCACTGGTCAACTGTTGCACCTCGCTCCTCAAACCACCGAGAAATCGCTTAACTCGATCAGCCTCAATGCTGACCAATCCAGGGGCAAAATGGCTCAACTTGCTGAACTCTATCTCATCCTCACCCACCGTGAGTTGCCTTTGCTTCAGATGGAGGAAGTCGTTCATGAGGCGGTCACGCTCGACCGAGAGTAAGAACTTCCTCAACAGCATCTCCTTGAACACCTCCCAAGAGCATCTAGCTACCAAGCTCTCCTTCTCTCTCAACCACCAACTCTTAGCCAAACCTTTAAGCTGATAGGTGACTATCATCGCCCTCTGATCATCTGAAATCCCTGAGTACGAGAACATCTCCTCCATGGAGATCAGCAAGTCGTCTATCACCATGAAATCTGCCTTCCCGTCATAAGTGGGAGGGCTACGCCTCTGAAACTACGAGATGAAGGCCATCTCTGCTGGCACCACCACTGGAGGTCTTAAGGGTGCAGGAGGAGGAGGGACAGCTAACCCCCCTGCAGGACCTTGCACTCCCTGAGTCTGACCTGTCACAACCGCCACCAAGGACTGAATCTGGGCCTGCATCTCTACCATCTATCTGCTCATGCCATCGCTACTCTATCGCAGGCTCTCAATCATCGCGTCATTCTGAGCTCCAGATGACTCACCCTCATACAGGGGAGTCGATCTAGTCGAAGGACGTCTTGCCATCCTAAAATCATAACAACACTAGTTGGATCCTAATACCATGGCTAGAACCAACTACAAGTACAAATAATACATATATAGATATAAACTTAAAGCTGCTAAACTTGCTCTGGGAGTTTATCTTTTTACAAAAATTGATGTTATGTCCTAACCTAAGATGGTTAACCACCACCATACTACTTCATGTGCCTAGATCGGGAATGCATGACTTTGTATTACTTTTGACTTGAAAGCTTATGTGTGTACATATGTCATCCTTCCAGTCTTTAGCTTGGCACGTTGTGCTTATGCAATGTTATGCTATGCATGTTTGTGTTATGCATTCTAAAAAGGCCCTAATGCATATTATGAGCGGCGTACGCATGAAAATGTTATGCATCCCATACTACATAACATTCTCATGCAACAAAAAGAAAACGAGCTAGTCGCAGCCATGTGGTGAGGTTATGCATCCCATACTACATAACCCTCACATGTTGCCCCTATGGTGGATCCATATACGAACACATATTATGCATCCCATACTACATAATATGCCTCGTATACTTCATGCTATGCTATGAGTGTAGTGTTCGTGCTTTTGCCAAGATGTGCTGATGACATATCGATGTGTGAATGACATGATGTTGAACTACTAAAGCAATCAAAGGAAGGTTGCCTGACTAACTTGTCAAGCAACCTCCCTCTGATACCAACTATCACAACCCGCATTTTCTCCGAATTAGTAATTATCAGAGTATGAGAAAACACGCGTCATGATGCCACGTCGAGCAGGGGATAACTGCTGACACTTAGGCAAAACCATCTACTTTACTTTATGAAAGAAATTCATGAGTTTAAAGATTAGAAAATCAGTTATATTTTAAAGGTCGTATCCCTCGGCTCGGTGGATCACCTAGTCCACAGTTAAAAACTATACTTATGGGATGTGGAAAAATACTTTATCCAAGTTTGACTTCCTAAAGAGTGCATAAGAGCCCCAAGAGGACCACTTATGCTATGCAAGACTCTACATTTATATTATATTATATATAAGAAAACGATCTTTATACGTTGTTTGGAAAATAGTGATTTAGTTTTATAAAACATGCTTATCATGCGTTATTCTTATAATAATAATTGTAGTTTTAAAAATAACTAGCAACCTAGCATAAATCCTCCTCAAAGCAAGTACACTATCTCCAGAAAATGGTAGCAGCAAAAGTAATATATCTAGTATAAAGGTAAAAACTACCAGTGGGCGCCAACAACCTGACATGAACCCACTGGCACATATGTATGTCTGTAAGAAAAGTATAGAAAAACTACCTCACAAACAAAGCAACAGGATCTCCAAAGTCCAAGAGACCACCAGCAACACCACCGCAACCTAGCCACCAAACTGGCTACTGCTCAAAACCTGAGGCATTCAAAAGAAGAAAGAATACCTCAGCAAGCAAAACAAGGAAAAACTGCATGAAAGTGTTAACCAGAGAATAAATGAAAGAGGAAAACACACAGCAGTAAAAGTCACAACTTCCCAAAGCAAGATAAAAGAAATGCACCACGTGCGAGGAAACTGCATCAACCCTGCCCAGAAACTACATCCTGTAGAGTCAACTAAGCTACCAAGAGCCCAAAATGCTGCAATCTACCAAGGAAAAACATCTAACGCCCTAAGCTGTGGGAGGTGGTAGTAGCAAAAACAAACAACATGGATCCGGGTTGGAGGCAAACTCAGTCGCCCAACCACCATTTCAGAGCCAACAAGCTCAAGGGTCTACATGTGAAAACACTAGGGACCTTCCACCCCCTTGCCCAGCCCGTACCTGGTGCAAGATAGAAGAAAAGGGTGGCCACGGCTAAATTACACAACACCTCCCCCATGAAGAGCTTCAAACCACCACTACTAACCACGACCCACAATTCGGCCTTAAGGAAAGAAAAACATGGCCGACAAGGAAACTCAAAACATGAACAAGGAATTCACTCGGGAGCGAAAATAAAGGTAGGTAAAAAGTGTTGAAATGACTCAACACGGCTTGGCGTTGAATGGGACCCACTCAACGCCTACCTAGACCTTGGCGTTGAGTGATCTAGCCTCACTCAGCGCCAGAACAAGCTTGGTGTTGAGTGAAGTTCACTCACTCAATGCCTCCTGCAAGAACAACTCTGGCGTTTAGTGAGCTAGTCTCACTCAACGCCAAAACAGGCATGGCGTTGAGTGGGGTACACTCACTCAACGCCCTGGTACTTAACCATAAACAAAGAAAGTGGCGTTGAGTGAGCTGGCCTCACTCAACGCAGAAACAGCAATGGTGTTGAGTGAAGCTCACTCACTCAATGCCTTTACACTCAGCCGCAAAAGAGAACTACGGCATTGAGTGAGTCCACCTCACTCAACGCCAAAATAGCAATGGCGTTGAGTAAGGTTCACTCACTCAACGCCCTGGCACTTAGCCGCAACAAGGCAATTCTACGGCGTTGAGTGAGCTGACCTCACTGAACGCCAAAACAGCAATGGCGTTGAGTGAGGTCGTCTCACTCAACGCCAGAAGTTCTGGACGCGAATAAGGGATGTGGCGTTGAGTGAGTCTACCTCACTCAACGCCAAAACAAAAATGGCGTTGAGTGAGGTCAACTCTCTCAACACCACGGGACTTGGCCGCAAACTTGCCTTTGGCATTGAGTGAAACCACCTCACTCAACGCCAAACCAAGAATAGCGTTGAGTGAGGTCAACTCACTCAACGCCAAAGTACATAGCCTCGGAAAAGGCTATGGCATTGAGTGAGCACACCTCACTAAATGCCAAAGTACTTGGCTGCACAGAAGCGACGACGTTGAGTGAGTCCACCTCACTCAACGCCAAAACTGAAATGGCGTTGAGTGAGGTCGACTCACTCAACGCCAAAACACTTAGCTTCTCAGGAAAACCGCGGCATTGAGTGAGCTTGCCTCACTCAACGCCAAAACGGAAATGACGTTGAGTGAGGTCGACTCACTCAACGCCAAAGTACTTAGCCGCTAGCAGGGGTTGTGGCATTGAGTGAGTCCACCTCACTCAACGCCCTAGTACTTAGCAAAAAAATTCTGACTTGCTACAGCTGCGGCGTTGAGTGTATGCACCACACTCAACTCCAAACCCGCAAAGGCTTTGAGTGTGTGCACCACACTCAACATCGGCCAGACAGAAACCAAAAAGGCTCTATCCAACAAACACAGCAGGCACCCCCTTCTTTCTCTCTCTCGGCTTCACCCGCAAGCCACCAACCAGACAGCAATCTGGAGTTTACTGATGGCATTATGCCGGCAAGTTGAGCACCAACAACACAGAGAATGGGGGCTCATAGGAGAATCTAAGCCCTAAATTCAGCAAGAAAAAGAGAACATGCTTGGCTTCTACCCTAGGGCTAACCGGGAATTTTCAGAATTTCAAGAAAACAATAATGGCAAGGGAAAGAACACCACTTGCCTCGATTTCAAGCGAAGCTTGGTTGGCTTTCCCTCCTCTTTACTTGGCACTAGCAGCAGCAGCACCTAAAAGCATACTCCCGTACATTAATGGCGGAAAACCTCAAAACCTAAATCCCCAAATCTTCTAAAACTCCACGAAATTCGAATTTCTTACTATCGAAACGTAGATCTGAGCGAGAGCAAGACAACGCCGCTTTTGTAATCGAAATCCATCCACGAACACTCCCGGAATCACCGTCTGAAGGCTAGGGCAGCCCGTCGTTTCCGCCTCTGCTTTCCGCGAACAGGAGCAGCGGTTTTCTGCTTTTGGTCTCGGGAAGAAGGAGGAAGGAGAAGTGGGCCCGCCACTTCTTAATAAAGCCTTTATATAAGCTTTAAACGCATCAGTTTAGCAAAACCGAATCCCAACCGCCAGCTCCCTTATTAAATTAAGAGAATTCTAATAGTCTTTACTAATGGCACACCCAAAACGACGCGAAAACCAAACTATCTCGGAATTCGACGAAATTCACACCGTAGCTAAATACCCACGCTACGAACACAACGGTGAAGTCCAAATTAATTTTCGACGAATAGAACTTGAGTTATACCCACCCGAAGCCAAAACACAAGCATCCCCCGAGAGTCCACACTGGGTCACCCAAAACGACTCGGCATGCTTGGGAGATCTTGCCAATAGGCTACAAAATAGGGCACCAAGTTCTAAGGAGTTAAACCACACTCCACAAATGGCACAAGCCATGAAAATGCGTCACTGTAATGCCAAACGAGAATAAAATAGTCGCAGAAAAAATCGGAGGCGTTACAGGGAGGACTGAGGAGTAGTCTGCGCTTAACTACGCAATCTCCCCGGACTGAGCTAAACCTAGACTTGGTTCAGAACTAAATCCACACCACCAGCCACAAGGGCCAGTCCGCGATTAATGGCGGAAACTAGAAACAGTTCGCCAATCCCGGTGACCTCCAGATCCAGTCCGTTCTAACTGGCAATCCCTATGGCTTCCACCAGCCGCACCATTAGAGTTAGACCAAAGCATCTGTCATGCCAGTCTGTTGAGCTCCAGCCTAGTCCGCATCTTGTCGGACTCTGCGGATAGAGAAGTTATCAGCCCTGTTACCTAGGATCCAACTGCTTGCTGAACATAATCCGACCTGGATGGCCACTGCCTCTGTCCGCACAGTCCGCGCGAACAGACAGCCCAGGCCGCAAAAAAAACAAGCCTTCTGCAGTAGCTCTGCCGACCTGGCTAACCGCCAGTCCTATCCTTATAGGCCTCGCGGACAGGTTTCTCAGGTCGCCTGATGAGTTGTAAATATACCTATATGTTTGTATTTTATTTAACTAATTTTTGTTTCTTTTTGTCTTTTTTTATTTTGTTTTATTCAATAGTATGTTTCTTTTTTAAAAATATATTCTAATTTTGTATTTTTGTTTTTCTGAATTTATTCAGAAAAAATATTTTTTTCTGACATGTCACGCCCGTGACAGGCATCAAAGCTAGCAAATCGTCGACCTCCAAAGCTAGCAGATCGTCGACCTCCAATACCAGATCGTCGACCTCCAAAGCTAGCAGATCGTCGACCTCCAATGCCAGATAGTCGACCACAATAACAGCGCCAGATCGTCGACCTCCAAAGCTAGCAGATCGTCGACCAGTCAAAGCCGCCAGATCGTCGACCTCCAATGCCAGATCGTCGACCTCCAAAGCTAGCAGATCGTCGGCCTCCAATGCCAGATAGTCGACCACAATAACAGCGCCAGATCGTCGACCTCCAAAGCTAGCAGATCGTCGACCAGTCAAAGCCGCCAGATCGACGACCTCCAAAGCTAGCAGATCGTCGACCAGCCATCCCACAACAGATAGTCGACCAGTCAAAGCCGCGAGATCGTCGACCTCCAATGCCAGATCGTCGACCTCCAAAGCTAGCATATCGTCGACCTCCAATGCCAGATAGTCGACCACAATAACAGTGCCAGATCGTCGACCTCCAAAGCTAGCAGATCGTCGACCAGTCAAAGCCGCCTGATCGTCGACCTCCAAAGCTAGCAGATCGTCGACCAGCCATCCCACAACAGATAGTCGACCACAAGTTGCCGCCAGCTTCCCTCCCTTCCAGAACAAATGCCAGCTGCTAGCAGAAGCAAAGTCAAAGATGATTTTGACTGCCACCTCTTCTTTTTATTATTTTTTTTATCTCCCTTTTTTGCCTATAAATAAAAGCTTCCAGCAAGCTTTTTTCTTGTCTTTTATTTTGACCACTTTGCTTAGCCGAAGTGCTGCACATTTGGATCCAAATGTTATGTAAGAGAATTTCTCCCCCCTCCCTTAGGTTGTAATAGCTTTTCAATTAATAAAATGTTTAGATTTTTCTCTCTTGCAAAACACGAATGTTCATTTGGAAACGCTCTATCTTTGCAATTTTTCGTTCCCATTTTTGTTCTTTTTTATGTTTTCTTCATTTTAAAGCTTTTTAACTTAGTTTAGTTAGGAATTTTACGGCATTTCTAGCCGTTGTGCTGTCCGTTTTATTTTCATTTTCCGCTCTTTTTTTAGTTTAATTTTTCTTTCTTTTTTCTATTTTCATTCTTAAGGCTTTTATAAAAACTCCTAAAAAGTGATGTTTTCATTTTATTTAACTTAGACTCTTTAGGATCGTAAAAACCTTTCGTCTTTTTTAGTTTTCTTTTCACTTTTTTGGCTTTTTTTAAAAAAACATAAGAATGAAAATATAATCGTTATAATTTTTTGCTCACTTCCATTTTGCGTTTATTTGCAAAACTTTTCGCTCCGTTTAATTTTTATTTTGTCTTTTTATGCATTTCTACTGCATTCTAGCGGTAGAAATGCAGTCGTTTTAATTTTTCTAGCACTTTGTTTTTCTTATGTTTTTGCAAGTGTGTGTGCGTGTGCGCATTTATTTCCTCCTACTCGTTAAGAGTTAAATGGCGCTCTGCTTTCATTTCCCGCCTACTCGTTTGAGTAGGACTCGTCATTTTACTGCTTTCATTTTATTCCTACTTACTTGAGTAGGAAAACTTTGTGTGTGTGTGTGTGTGTTTTAATTTCTGTAGAGTGCGTGTGTGTGTTTTACTTTCAAGTAGAGTGCGTGCGTGTATGAGAATAATTTACCCCCGCCCACTCATTTGAGCCGGGATTCGTATTTACTGCTTTCTTCAGTCCTACTCGTTTGAGTAGGACTTGCAATTTTCAGCTTTCTTTACCGCTTTCTTACTGCTTTCTTTACAACTTTCTTTATTGCTTTCTAGTGTAAGTGTCCTCATTCCGATGAGTAGCTAACCGCCCTTAGCCCTCAATATCGAAGAGCATTGGGACAGATAAAGTAGATTTAAATAATTAAAGATCTTGTTTTCTATTTAATTAAATTTCTTAAGGTTTGCCCCGGGTTAACGACGTGTAGGACCGCATATCGATGTGCAGGCTCTATTTCCGTTATCCATACGCAACGCCGAGAGGCCGCACGTATGGATCGATCACCCTTGGGTAAAGAGAGCTTCACGCTAACCCTCGAGAGAGGAGGCACGTGACTCTACCGGATTGGGTTCCCCACCCAATAGCGGGGTTCTCAGCGTAATGCGGGTGTTAAGAGGAATCCTTCGTCTGTCTAGCGATCGGTCGAATAATCTTAGCGTTCGGGTGAGCGATATCTCTAGACCAAGGTGAGCTCATATCTAAGGAACCTCCACGGCCGAGTCTCCGCCTTAATTAATTTGAAAATTAGGATCTCTTTTTATTAAAAGTTATTTTAGTTCAATTCTCTTTTTGATAGCGTCGCGCTAAGTTGGTCATCGGCTTTCTGCACTTCATTTCCTGCTTCCTTTTTACTTTTTTTTATTATTATGCATTTTTTATATGATTATGTCATTTCCTTTTTTATCAAACTAAAATATTATCGGTAGAATAATAGGTATTTCAGAGAAAGAGTAGAAATAGGTAAGCCGACCCCGAAAACAATACGACCCCGATATTCCGTACCGGAATATCCTGTACTACACGCGATAGGTGCACTTGCCTCCCTCTCGTTAAAACTCGGTTTCTAACAAAACAAAACGCTCTTCTTTTTCTTTATAAAATAAAATCTCACTCATCTTAAAATAAAATAAAAAGAAACCTACGCGTTTTAACCATCAAGTTTTTGACGCCGTTGCCGGGGAAATTTCGACTTACTATTTTGAATTCCTGAACCCTATTAATTTTACCTTTTATTTCTACTTATAAAAAAAAAATTTTGATCAACCAAAAAATTATATTTATATTTATAATAATATCAATATTCATATTAATAATAAATACTTAAAACAATAAAATTTACAAAAAAAAAAACTTTAAAACAACAACAACAAAAAAAATCAGAAAATTTTAAAACTTACAAAAAAATCAAAGACTAAAAACTAAAAAAAATTTAATTAAACTCTTTTTAAAAAAAAAAATTTTAAAAAAAAACTAAAACCATTAAAAAAACATAAAAAAACAAAAAAAAATTGATGAAAATTTTTCTTTTCATCAAAAATTAAAAATTCAAAAATATGTATATATTTTTTTCTTTTTTATTTTGCCTTTAACTTATTTTCTTTTTTTCATTTTTATTTTTTATTATTATTTTTCAAAAAAATCAAAAAACAAAAAACAAAAACCCAAAAAAAAAACTAAGAAAATTTTTTATAAAACAAAAAAATTACTTATGTATTATTTTGTCATTTCGGCGCGCCTCACTATTGTGAGCGCTAGGGGATCGCATATCGGTCGCGCTCTTAGCTAAGACGTTAGCTTACGAGTCACACTTACTTGTCGCCCCCTATCACCCGCACATTTTTCGCCGAACTTATATTTTTCATTTTTTCTGTTTTATTTTTTTTCTGCTTTTACTTTATTTTTTGCAGGGTCAATAATTTAACGGGCTTCCCCGAACGCGGTTTAGGGAAGATTTCTAAACTCCTATTTCTAATTTTTTGTACATAACTGTTTAATTTATATATATATATATATATATAGTTCCTCATACTTAGTGCAATATTGGGGACAATGTTGGACTTAAGTATGGGGGTGTTTCCTATTTTGTGCTTTTTTATTTCCTGCACTTAACAAAAAATCCAAAAAAATTTGCAAAATTAAAAACTTCAAAAAAAAAATTCATGCTTTAATAATAATAAAATTAATAAAATTTTCAAAAAATGAAACATCGCTCTGCGGCGTTCGACTCATCGAACCAACCACAAATAAGAGTCTGTTCGCGGGCGATCCTTTTTTACTTTGTAAATATTTTTGTAAATATTCTCGTCTCTTTCCCCTTCTCTTTCCTATCTTGTAAAATATCTTCTCTTTTCTTGTAAATATTTCTGAAAATAAAAAAATAAAAATTCAAAAAATTTGTATAACTCAAAAATCAAAAAAAAAATTTGCATAACCTTTAAAAAATTACAAAAAATGATAAAAACACCAAAATAGAAAAAAATTTAGAAAAACTCATAAAAATCAAAAAAAAAATTTATCTCGAATTAAATAATTCGAATACCTTAATTCTTAACCTCTTTGCTCTCCAAAATAATCGTTTCGAGTTTATTTATAAGCGAATTTTAATTAATTCTTTATTTACTATTCGTTTTTTTATTGTAGCTCGATAGACTTAAATTTCTGGGGTTAAGATTTTAAAGATTTTTTTATGACTTTTTCTTATTATAGGGAACTTATGTTTCTCATTTCGCTTCTTATTTTTTGAAATAAAGCACATCTTTATATTAGAAATTAACATTTATGGATTTTACATTATTTCCACTTATGCTTTTAGAAACGTAGGAACGTCCAAATTAAAGAGGTTGCTCTCGAAATTTTTTATTAAACTCTAGTTTTTTTTTTGAAAAAAATCCCTTCCACTTTTTTCATACATTAATTGGTATGATTTCTCTCTCACCCCTAAAAGATCTTATGTCAATGGGGATAAAATTTCGTCCCGTAAACATAGGCACCCAATATTTAAAAAGATTATATGAAGGAGTAAGAGGATAAAATTCATTACTCCTATACATATTCATTGGGTTTATTTATATTTATGAAGAAAAGAAAAGAAAAAAAAAGTGTTAGGAAAATAAGATTTCATTTTCCTAATTATTCAAAAAAATATTATGTGGAGGTTCGAGAAAAAATTACCTCGCCTCAAAAATCTAAGCCTTCTTCATATCCGTCAATCCACTTAGCAAAATTTTCATGATTCTAGAATTAATCTAAAAATTTTTTTGAGAGCATAATTTTTAAATTGAATTATTTCCTATCAATTTCTTTTTAGCTAAAGTTTTTTTCAATAATTCCAATCCATTTTTGTTAAACTAACAAAAATAATTTTCGCTTTTTATTTTTTTCATTTAGAAGTATTTTTTTTTGAAACAGTTCCTCTATTTATAACATTTTCATAAGTTAAGATTTAATTCCGAGACCCCGTAAATTCATTTCGATCTTTCGTACAATTAACTTAAGCGTTAGTTAAATTTAGGATTTTTTTTAATTCATTATAGGTTCATCTCCAACTTTTGCTCTGGAATAGCAAAAGCTTAAGTATGGGGGTATTTGATGAGTTGTAAATATACCTATATTTTTGTATTTTATTTAACTAATTTTTGTTTCTTTTTGTCTTTTTTTATTTTGTTTTATTCAATAGTATGTTTCTTTTTTAAAAATATATTCTAATTTTGTATTTTTGTTTTTCTAAATTTTTTCAGAAAAAAAATATTTTTTCTGACATGTCATGCCCGTGACAGGCATCAAAGCTAGCAGATCGTCGACCTCCAAAGCTAGCAGATCGTCGACCTCCAATGCCAGATCGTCGACCTCCAAAGCTAGCAGATCGTCGACCTCCAATGCCAGATAGTCGACCACAATAACAGCGTCAGATCGTCGACCTCCAAAGCTAGTAGATCGTCGACCAGTCAAAGCCGCCAGATCGTCGACCTCCAATGCCAGATCGTCGACCTCCAAAGCTAGCAGATCATCGACCTCCAATGCCAGATAGTCGACCACAATAACAGCGCCAGATCGTCGACCTCCAAAGCTAGCAGATCGTCGACCAGTCAAAGCCGCCAAATCGTCGACCTCCAAAGCTAGCAGATCGTCGACCAGCCATCCCACAACAGATAGTCGACCAGTCAAAGCCGCCAGATCATCGACCTCCAATGCCAGATCGTCGACCTCCAATGCCAGATCGTCGACCTCCAAAGCTAGCAGATCGTCGACCTCCAATGCCAGATAGTCGACCACAATAACAGCGCCAGATCGTCGACCTCCAAAGCTAGCAGATCGTCGACCATTCAAAGCCGCCAGATCGTCGACCTCCAAAGCTAGCAGATCGTCGACCAGCCATCCCACAACAGATAGTCGACCACAAGTTGTCGCCAGCTTCCCGCCCTTCCAGAACAAACGCCAGCTGCTAGCAGAAGCAAAGTCAAAAACGATTTTGACTGCCACCTCTTCTTTTTATTATTTTTTTTATCTCCCTTTTTTGCCTATTAATAAAAGCTTCCAGCAAGCTTTTTTCTTGTCTTTTATTTTGACCACTTTGCTTAGCCGAAGTGCTGCACATTTGGATCCAAATGTTATGTAAGAGAATTTCTCCCCCCTCCCTTAGGTTGTAATAGCTTTTCAATTAATAAAATGTTTAGATTTTTCTCTCTTGCAAAACACGAATGTTCATTTGGAAACGCTCTATCTTTGCAATTTTTCGTTCCTTTTTTTGTTCTTTTTTATGTTTTCTTCATTTTAAAGCTTTTTAACTTAGTTTAGTTAGGAATTTTACGGCATTTCTAGCCGTTGTGCTGTCCGTTTTATTTTCATTTTCCGCTCTTTTTTTAGTTTAATTTTTCTTTCTTTTTTCTATTTTCATTCTTAAGGCTTTTATAAAAACTCCTAAAAAGTGATGTTTTCATTTTATTTAACTTAGGCTCTTTAGGATCGTAAAAACTTTTCGTCTTTTTTTGTTTTCTTTTCACTTTTTTGTCTTTTTTTTATAAAAACATAAGAATGAAAATATAATCGTTATAATTTTTCGCTCACTTCCATTTTACGTTTATTTGCAAAACTTTTCGCTCCGTTTAATTTTTATTTTGTCTTTTTATGCATTTCTACCGCATTCTAGCGGTAGAAATGCAGTCGTTTTAATTTTTCTAGCACTTTGTTTTTCTTATGTTTTTGCAAGTGTGTGTGCGTGTGCGCATTTATTTTCTCCTACTCGTTAAGAGTTAAATGCCGCTCTGCTTTCATTTCCCGCCTACTCGTTTGAGTAGGACTCGTCATTTTACTGCTTTCATTTTCTTCCTACTTACTTTAGTAGGAAAACTTTGTGTGTGTGTGTGTGTGTGTGTTTTAATTTCTGTAGAGTGCGTGTGTGTGTTTTACTTTCAAGTAGAGTGCGTGCGTGTATGAGATTAATTTACCTCCGCCCACTCATTTGAGCCGGGATTCGCATTTACTGCTTTCTTCAGTCCTACTCGTTTGAGTAAGACTTGCAATTTTCAGCTTTCTTTACCGCTTTCTTACTGCTTTCTTTACAACTTTCTTTATTGCTTTCTAGTGTAAGTGTCCCCATTCCGATGAGTGGCTAACCGCCCTTAGCCCTCAATATCGAAGAGCATTGGGACAGATAAAGTAACTTTAAATAATTAAAGGTCCTGTTTTCTATTTAATTAAATTTCTTAAGGTTTGCCCCGGGTTAACGACGCGTAGGACCGTATATCGATGTGCAGGCTCTATTTCCATTATCCATACGCAATGCCGAGAGGCTGCACGTATGGATCAATCACCCTTGGGTAAAGAGAGCTTCGCGCTAACCCTCAAGAGAGGAGGCGCGTGACTCTACCGGATTGGGTTCCCCACCCAATAGCGGGGTTCTCAGCGTAATGCAGGCGTTATGAGGAATCCTTCGTCGGTCTAGCGATCGGTCGAATAGTCTTAGCGTTCAGGTGAGCGATATCCCTAGACCAAGGTGAGCTCATATCTAAGGAACCTCCACGGCCGAGTCTCCGCCTTAATTAATTTGAAAATTATGATCTCTTTTTATTAAAAGTTATTTTAGTTCAATTCTCTTTTTGATAGGGTCGCGCTAAGTTGGTCATCGGCTTTCTGCACTTCATTTCCTGCTTCCTTTTTACTTTTTTCTATTATTATGCATTTTTTATATGTTTATGCCATTTCCTTTTTTATCAAACTAAAATATTATCGGTAGAATAATAGGTATTTCAGGGAAAGAGTAGAAATAGGTAAGCCGACCCCGAGAACAATACGACCCCGATATTCCGCACTGGAATATCCTGTACTTCACGCAATAGGTGCACTTGCCTCCCTCTCGTTAAAACTCGGTTTCTAACAAAACAAAACGCTCTTCTTTTTCTTTATAAAATAAAATTCCACTCATCTTAAAATAAAATAAAAAGAAACCTACCCGTTTTAACCATCATCGCCCAATCACCCACTTTCACTTCACCATTTTCAACACTCCCCCTTGAAGTGAGAAGTGGTGAACAACCCTAACAGTTCCCGTAACCTTGCACCTTGTCCCTCCCATAGCGCCTTTGAGAAGATGTCCGAGACATAGTCCTCGCCCTGCATATCCTAGAAAATGAGGGATCCCTCCAGCATCTCCCAAAAGAAGCCATGCTTCCCTCTGCCTTCTTCTTCAGCTTCGACCTCCACTTGTGCATCATAGGAGTATCACCAACGATCTTTGGCACATGGCTCCATTCCTCATCTCCTCTGAGGGTAGTCACCTCCTCAGCCTTGGCGACATTCACCTCCTTGACTTCAGTGGTGTCATCACAGCTAGAAGACACTCGCTCAATCTGAGGGCCTGCGAGAAAACATGAGACCAAGCTCACTGTGTTTCCTCCGACATATCGAGTTGGTGGGTTGATGACCTTCTTCAACCTCTGAAGAGTCTCATCACGGCTAACCACCTCCGCTGCTCCTTATGAAACACTCCGTTCCCGGGCGAACCCGGAACAATGCTCTCCTTGCTTCCTGAACAAGAAGCCACCGCACTGGAACAAGAAGCACCTGGAGCAGCGCTTCCCGTGCTACCTGAACTAGAAGCCTCCGCTCTTAAACAAGAACTGCTCGGAGCATCGCTCCCCTTGCTACCTGAATAAGAAGCACCTTGAGAAACGCTCCCCTACCTCCTGAACCAGAAACAACCGTCTTCAAGCCAGAAGCACCTGGAGTATCGCTCCCCCTGCTTCCCGACCCAGATGCCTCTACCCCGGAGCTAGAACAACCTGGAGCTACTGGTGACATAGACAGCTCCGTCTGAACCTTAGCAGCAGCCTCGTTCAGCCCACCATCTGACCTGCTCACCTCTAGCTCCACATATGAGCTACCCCAATACGACGTCCTCTCATCAAAGACAATGTCTCTTGACATGATGAACTTCTTCATTGCAGGATCCATACACCTCCATCTCCTCTTCTGCTCATCATACCCAATAAAGACTAGCTTCGTCTTGAGAGCATCCGGAGTGTGTACGTAGCAGGTAGATCCAAACACCTGAAGGTGATTCACGCTGGGCTTTATTCTGAACATCAGCTCATACGGAGTCTTCAATTTGATCGGATTCAGAGGCATCTGATTGATGACATGAGCCGCGCAGGCCATTCCTTTCACCCAAAAGGCCTTAGGAATGCCTTTGCACTAAAGCCAACACTTACAGGTCTCTATCAAAAGACAGATCTTCTAATTTGCTACTCCACTTTGTTTTGGAGTATGTCTATAAGAGAGCTCCCTTCAGATTCAATGCTTCCTGCAAAAGTTAGAGAACACGGTTGAGCTGAACTCACCTCTGTTGCCCGTTCTCAACTTCTTGATCCGCAGACCAAGCTGGCTCTCCACAAGCTTCTTGAACTCCACAAACAGATGGAACGCATTCGACTTCTCATTCATGAAGTACACCTAAGTATACCTCGAGTAGTCATCAACCAATATCATCATGTACCTGCTACCTCAAAGACAGGAGGTGACGGTCGGTCCCACCAGATCACCACGGACAACCTCCAATGGTGCATTACACCTGGACTGCACCTTATCAAATGTAAAGCGAAAATCTTCACCGTGTTGACATCCTGCGCAAGCTTGACCGTCGCCGAAGGATGACATCCTAGGCAAGCCTCTCACAAGGCTTTTTACCTCCATTGCTTTCAGCTTATCCATCCCCACATGTCTCAGCCTTTCATGCCAGATAGTTGCACTATTACTGGCCTTTAACTGATCAGCATCAAAAATTATTGAAGACCCATCCAAGTACTTCCCTTTGCTCCCAACATGATCGACGTTCACCGAGTGCAAGACAACCTTACACTCCTTCTTAAGGTGACCAGGCTGCTTGCATTTATAGCACCTTGGTCCTTCCTCTTCTAATCATGCCTAGGAGAAACACTCCTCTCTTGCTAATCAGAAGTAGAGGGGCCAACCTTAGCAGCCAACTTCACTTCCTTGTTGAACAACCCATCGAGGGAAGTCTAAATCTCCGCAGTTGACCGACATCCGCCGATGTGGTCGAAGAGTTCTGATGAGATCACCTGCTTGAGAACAACCTCCGCTTTCACATTTGTCTCCTTCTAAGCTCTCATCACTTTAGCATTGCAAGTAATATCCTCTTGCCTTCTGTCTCCGCAAACCACCTCCCAAAGGTCCGCGCCAAGAAAATTGCTTTCCATATATGACTTCCACTTTCCGAAGTTAGTCCATGTAAGAAGCTCCATTCCAAGATCCCTTGTTAAATCACCTTCAATTGCACTTAACCCTGGTTCACTTAGACTCATATAAGCACTGAAGCAAACTGCCGGTTAATCCACTGCACAAGCATCTGTTCCCTCTGATACCATGTTAAGATTTGATATAGCGGAAGATGGGAAACCAGGCATAGGAACACTCAACCTATCCCAGCCCAAATAAACAAGATGCAAACCATAAGAGCAAGAATCTTGTACTAAACAATCTTTACAAGGCGAGACATACATGGAGAGACATGATTTCGCCAAATATAAAGGAGAAGCAAATAACCAACCAAGAGCTTTAAGCCGGGCAGACTACCTCAGAGACCGCCGAGTCCGCCGAGTCCGCTGAGACTGCCAAGCCGCTACTGCACCACTGATCTACGGAGTCCGCGAAGTCTGCCTAGTCGCAAGACCGCAACCAAGCCACGTGGACTGCCCGTTATTCTAATTCTGAACTCTAATCGCTGATATGAAAGCCGCCTAACTGCGAGGTTGCCTAGCATCCAGACTGTGCGAGCTGCTGTCGAACTGAACAGGCCGCTATAAGCGGACAACTTATTGAACCAAGAAACTAGTTACAGAAGAGAGATTGCCTAGCCACAACCTGTGACCTACTATTAATTGCTGGTAGCTATCCGCAGAGTCAACACTATCCCTGACCGTAGTCAGAACCAAGTCGTGGCCTTCTAACGCTATCCGTACAACCTACACATCATAACTCGGTCAATCTTCTCAAACCGCGCGGATAAAAAATCCAGTCCGCAGCAACTATCCGCAAGTTCACTTACTGTTCATTCTCTTGTAATTGATGTGACAGGGGGTCCTATTTATAGGCACGGTGAGGAGTGTGGTCACCGCTCTAGGCGATAGGATAAGCGCCCTATCTCGCGGAAAGAACTAAGTGTATCCACAAGCTGCGGATACACAGCCAGTCTGTCTCAACCTGAGCTGGATAGCCAGCCCGCCAAGAGCATCACTAAGGCCAAATAGTAACCCTATCTGCCTTGTCACCAAAGGGCCAAGCCAGACTTATACATCCACCCGCAGAACTCTGCAATAACACCTTGTCCACCTATTAGTGGGCACAGCTCCAGTCCATATGCCCTGCATACTCACCTCCAGTCTGCATATCCCGAGCCCATATCCAAGGCACCAACGTCAACTGCCAGACTCGGCGGACAAGGAGAATAGTCTGCATGCCCAGGCATACATAGCTCCAGTCCGCACCCCCAATATTGCAACCAAGGCACAATAGCCAAGCTGCCAAACTTGGCGGACACTGCATCAGTTCACATGCCTTGCATACTCAGCTCCAGTCCGCATTCCCAAGCTCGCAACCAAGGCACATGGCAACTAATACCGAGCTAGGCGGACTGAGGAGTAGTTCGAGCTTAACTGTGTGATCTCCCCGAACTGAGCCAAACCTAGACTTGGTTCAGAACCAAGTCCACGCCACCAGCTACAAGGGCCAGTCCGCGCTTACTAGCAGACACTGGAAATAGTCCGCCAATCCCGGTGACCTCCAGATCCAGTCTGCTCTAACCGGCGATCCCTACAGCTTCCACCAGCTGCACCACCAGAGCTAGACCAAAGCATTGGCCATGCCAGTCTGCCGAGCTCGAGCCCAGTCCACTTCTTGACAGACTCTGCGGATAGAGAAGCTATCTACTCGGTTACCTGGGATCCAACTTCCTGCTGAACATAAGCCGGCCTGGCTGGCTGCCGCCTCTGTCCGCACAATCCGTGTGAAAAAATAGCCCAGACCGCCTAAGAACAAACCGTCTGCAATAGCTTTTCGACCTGGCTAACCGCCAGTCCCATCCGCATAGGCCACACGGACAGGTTTCCCAGGTCACCCAATCACCCACTTTCACTTCATCATTTTCAACAATTTATACTTCTACTTTCTTCTGTGATCGATATGGCCGGCAGGATCGGTGTTTTGTAGTGACGACCTTCTTGAGTGTTGGTGTCACCGCAAAACGGCTATTCTGGGTGTAAGACCCGGTTGTGAAAGAAAAAATGAGGTCTTACACCAATAGAGTGTGAGAGTTGCACAGACTAAAGAGGGAGCATAGTAAATTTTGAGCAGAGGAATGTTCTAAGTTCCACGTTCTCTCCAAAAAACCTCAGAGTTCTCTATTCTCTGGAGTTTTTTGTCTTCAATTGAAGACATAGGGACATTATATAGCTTTACTGGAGTATCGTCCTGGTAATTCCTTTGGGCTGGGTCTTGAGTTGGCGAATGGTGTCACTCCATTATAGTCACTTGGATCACTAGTTTTCATGAAATGACGAACATGCCCCCTGGGTGATTTAGGAGCCCGAGCAAGTTGATCGACGGATGCAATGGCCGATGGATGCTGGAAGTGGCAGTGTATTCCGTCATTGGTGCGCACCGCATGCACACAAGTGGCGCACACGTGCGTTAAGGCGGTCCGTGCACACAAAGGACGGCCTGCGCGTGTTCACTTGCCACGCTTGTGCGCTCTTCTCGTGCACGCGTGTTGGACGTGCGCGCATTCTGGTTATTTCTGAAGTGTATCCTTCTCTTTATGCAAGCTATCTTATACTTATTCCACTCTTCTTGGTCGTAGTAGAGTTCACGTTTTTCACCACCAAGATTGACCAAGGAGAAGGTGTCCAAGATAATCCCACTGGAAATAGGACTCTATACCTCCTCCATCTCTCTATTCGGATCTGACCTGACTGCCGACGAGCCTTCCCCATATCTTCTTCTCTTGTGAACTGGAGTATCAGGAATGTCTTTAACAAGTTGAACTTCTGGAGCCTCAGCAGCAGTAGCAGCTACAACAACAGCGACGGCCTGTGTGTCTTCCCAATATTGAGAGTAATCCTCAGCAGGATCAACCTCATCATGAGCAAGCACAATAGGTAGTTGAGCTTCCTAGCCTAGATTACCAAAGATCTCCTTGTGAAGCCACGAGAAGTTGTCAAAGTTGTAATTATTTACTCTTTCAAAGTTCGCTAGCATGACTTCCTCAAGCACATTTACCTTTGCTACCACCTTAGCTGCCATAATCTCCTCCTCCTTTCTGACTTCTTCAGCCAGAGAATTTGCATAAGCTTCCATGATGGTTTCATAATGTGCCATTGAATTATTGTGAGCTTCAATCATGGTTTTGGCATTACTATCAACATTGCACAGAACATTCAGATTGATCTTTAATCCTTTCATGACAAAATCAACCCCTTTTCCTCCTTAAGTAAACTAGGAGTATAACTTGGCATCTAGCTTGTCAAATCTAACTTTAACCTCAGCAAGGTCGTTGTTTAGATCTCTTTCTATTTCTTTCACCTTTTTCAGCACTATCTGCATTGAGGAGTCAAAATATGACTTCTGCTTGGCCAATATTGCTTCTATGCTCTACAAAATTGTATTATCAGCACTAGAACTTAGGATATTGGGAATAAGAGTGCTAGGTATATCCTTACTGGAAGACTCATCTATCAAAGATAAACGAGCTTTAGAAGTTGTAGCACCGTCTTCAATAGTAGTCAGAACAGGAGTCTACTCCTCCACATCTCCCTCCTCATCTGAAAGAACCACAACCTCCTCTGCAGCAGCAAGAGGTGCATCTAGCATCTTGCCTATCCTTTTCTCAAGATTGTGCATGAGCCTAGAAACCTTAGTAAAAACTTATATTGAGGGCCTAGACACCTCCCCCTCAGAAGATGAAGCAGGAACAATTTCTAGGAGAAGGACAATCATGCTCTCCATTACCATTAGCTACTTAGCAGCAATAACATCAGTAGCAGTAGTAGAGGTCATACCAGCAGCATTTTCAATCTCATAATCCTCCACATTAATTTCATCAGCAGCAGAACCGTCAATGTCCAAGTCATCTTCAACATCAGCACCATCATCTAGGCTATCCGCAGCCTCTTGCTCAGATAAAGCTGGAACCTCTTCCACAACAGTCTCTTCCCTAGCAGCAATAAGCACAAGCACTGAGATAGCTGCAAGGCCTATGAAAGCCATCTCAGAGAGCAGAACCACTGTCTCTACCCCTATAACTGGAGCATCTGGGACTAGCACTTACTCTAGAGCTGGAATAACTGTATCTGGAGCTTCTGTCACTGTGTCTGAGGCACACTCAAGGGCACTATGCTAGTAGCCACTTGTGTTCCTATTATCTCCCCTCAATTCCCGCACTCGAGTTATCAAGAATCTCACTAGGGTTTGGAGAAGTAATCCTGACATCAGGAGTATGTTCTACCTCCTCCACATCCAAATCTGGGGCTCCCCCTTGCCTAATGATCCTCCTATCCCACCTGGAAAATATGGAAGAGTCTATTTTCTTCAAGTGATGGATAGGCACACCTTTGGTAATATCAAACTTGTCACCGTCCAGTTGATTCAGGAACAAGTTGATAATCCTCCCAAATTTAAGAGTGTGGAGGCTGTCTTTGATTTTCTCAAACAGCACAATGGGGTGATCGCCACAAGAAGTTTGAACATCTCAGTAGAAAGGTAGTCATGGGAACCAGTTTTGCACAATATCACTTTACCAATGATGTGTAACAGAAGCTTTCCTTCCTCGTTCATTACTTTACGCTTAACAGCCTTTGTGCCTCGGGGCAGTCCACAAAACAATAGAGCTCGAGAAAAATCATCCTCGTCGAGGTAATCGGCCTCTTCACAAATAGGAATTCGCAAGTACCTAGTGAGGAGTGAAGCTTTTAACTCTGACTTTAGTCTGTAGAACTCTGCTTTTGATGACGGTGTCCTTACATCGCAGCTTAGCATGCTGAAAGAATTCAAGAACTTCCTTGTCCAAAACCTTGCACGAGTGTTCTAGGACAAAGGAAAGTCCTGCAGTCTCCAACATTAGGATCACATTACGAAATTCATCAGATGCATAGGAAAACCCTGTTCAAACTAATTCTCCACCTCCTAATAAACCACTAGTGCTTCTAGGGGCCATGGAGATTCAAAGAACAAAGAAGAGCTTGTTGGACTGCTGTCGGTTGAAGAAATTTTTAACATTGTACTGTCGGAATGACAAGAAACCACTGTTGGATCGATGAGGGCAAGCTATTGGGATTAGCTGGAAGTACTTTGCTGGAACGGACAGGTGGTTGAAGAAATCCGAGGAATCTAAGAAAGAAGTCGTTGGAACCTTGGATCAAGCCTTATATTGTCTCTTACCTTTACGACGACGATCAAGAGCGAATCCACTGGAGGAAGAAGACAAGCAATGTCGCGGGAGTCGAACAGTCGGGAAAAACTTTGTGGCGATTCAACTAGATTTGGGTGAGTGAAATCGTGTGGTTGCCCCCGTTACCTGAATATATATATATATATATGATAGTTTTACTTTCAAGACTACCTAAACACCTATAGGTGGGTGAATAGGTTCTAATGCTTGTTTTCACTTTAGGAAGAATATAACTACTGAATAAAATAGAATGCAGAATATACTTCAGCAAATACAGCACAGCAATCATAGATATTCACACATCACAGATTGCACATAGATTTATAGTGGTTCCCCAAGGTCTGGGTACATCCACTTTCCCCCTTCACCTATCTAGCAGTGTGCTAGATTCGGCCTAACTTCCTTCTATAACTCAGATCCTCAGATCCTACAGCTCAAAACCAGGAAAGGTTCCTACAACTCAGGCTAATCAGCCCTACCTCAGCCTTGACACAAGGCCTACAACTCAGAGAAATACCTTCTCTTACACTCAGGCATACACAGCCCTACCACTCAGAGATCAAATCTCCTACACTCAGCCTTTATAACATAGGCTTACAACTCAGATCTATATTAATAGATCCTACAGAATTTGAAAAGAGTTTTATTATATCTTGCCTTTGTTGAGAGAGAAGGGACAAGACAGCACTTGATCAGCTGATGGATGAAATCAACTAAATCTTAGCTTTCTTCAAAGCTTCTTGAATCTGAACTTAGCTGAGTTGATTTCCTGACAGCTTCTTGAGAAACCTGTGACAGCTTCCTTCTTGATCTTCAAAAGGCTGGATCTCTCTCTATCCAATACCTTTGATAATACTTCAGAATTCTTGGACGAATTCTACTTAGACAGATCCTGAGAGATTGTACCCGTCAGAATGTCTTCCTAGATCTTCTGATGAAGATCTTCTTCTGAGCCTTGCACTTTCTTGATTTGATTACTCAATCAGTTTTTATGTGTGTTGCTTCTTAATCAAAAAATCGTGTATTCTACTTCTGAATCTGTCTATTTATAGACCTTCTTCATGGTAACCAACTGATCCTGTTTCTAACTAACTTCTGACAAGTCTGACAGCTTTAGTTAACCTGTTGTAACTCACAGCTGTCAAGTCTTCAAACAGATCTTGTGCCTTTGTCTTGGTCAGCAAAGTGTCGAGACTGTCTGTCAGAAAGTGTTGAGACCATCTATCAATATGTGTCGACACAAGTAACTTTGGTGTCGACACAGCCTTTGATGATGTCGACATGTTTGCCTTTAAGTCGACTCAGCTTCTTCATATTGTATCTTGAGAATGAGTCGACACTGAGTATTTGTGTCGACTCAAACACTTCATCATTCTTCAGCAAATGACTTGGTCTAGACTTTGCAGTATGTCGACACAAGTCCTGTGTGCCGACACAGTTGATGTAGATTCAGAACATAGTATGTGTCGACACTGCCTTCAGGTGTCGACACAGCTGTTGTCGACTCTGCCTATATGTGTCGACTCAGTCTTCTGGTGTCGACTCTGCCTCAGTATGTTGACACAGCCTTCTGGTGTCGACTCTGCCTCAGTGTGTTGACACAACTATTGTCGACTCTACTACTGTGAGTCGACACTGCTTCCTGGTGTCGACACAGATGTTGTCGACTCTTTTTCTCTGTGTCGACACAGCCTTCTTCAAGTGTCGACACAATTATTCTGAAGTGTCGACACAGCTTCTTCTGGTGTCGACACATGGACTTAGAATAATTTTCCTGCATTTTAGTACATTCTTAACCTGCACATATCAACTCAAAATAACATCAAATACACCTTGATGTATATCATTGAGCTAAGTTAGGCTTCTTCAAATCAGGTACACATTTTCCAATGTACCCAACAATCTCCCCCTATTTGGAGAAGTCATAACCCTTTTAGCTAATGATATACACCATTTATAAAAATTTAACATGATGATGTATATAAGCATGACATAACAGGAAACATTTAAAAACAAAACATTAAGCAACAGATTCATCACAGAATAAAGATGAACATGAAGAGATAATTACAGAACAATGTTTTGTTTATAAACTTAGAAATGTTTGTTACATCTTGTTTATATTGATTGGTAAAACAAACAAATCACTACAAAATATTTGAAAGAACTGATAAGCTTAATCTAAGACTGATCAGGCTCCCTTATGACAATTCCTTTGCCTGGTTGAATTTGAGCCTTCACAGTAGGTTCAGCAACATCAGCAGGCATCTTGCCTTTCAGTTCAGCTTTCTTCTAAGCTTCCTCCTTGAGCCTTTGCCTTTCAAAGTAATGAAAGGGCTTGGGAAAATATTTGCTGGGCTCCTGAGCATCTGGTGGTAGCCTCCCCATCTTAGCTTTCCTTCTGAACTGAACTATGGCCTCCTGCCTAGCCTCATACTTTTTCCATTCAATTTCATTATACCATTTTTCTCTTTCATGGACTTGATCCTTCATAGCCGTCTAGACAGTTAGTATAATGTTTCTTGAAGTGGGGCTCCACTGCTCAAAATCAGGTCTAAGTTCAGCTTGCTCTCTAAATCTCTTCTTGGACAATTGAGCATCTTGTTGTTCTTTCAAACTTGCTTCAGGCTTATCAACTTTTTCAATAACAACATTTGTAACCTCCTTTGGAGGACTGTACATGGCCTGCACTTGTTGTTGAATCATATCAAAATCACCAGGGGGTATATGACTTGGGCAACCTCAGATTGATTGCCTTCAAGTAGACCTTGTTGTATTCCTGACTCGGCAATTGCATCATCATCACACAATGGTGGATAGCCCAATGTGGCTCGAATACTATTGGTTACCCACTTGGAATGTTCTGAGCCAGCATAGATAAGTACCCTCTCCCCCTTTAGGACTTCTCGGGCCATATGATCCCTAAGATCATCCTTCTGAAACCTTATTTGTCCATCAAGAAAATTTACACCCTCTTTAAGAAATGATTTTAATTTGAGAAGCTTGTCAGATAGTTCTTTCTGGGAGGTGGTGATAGCAGTTTGAACGGAATCCAGGGCGGCCTTGAGCTTTTGATCAAGGACTTCCATATCTTTAGTCCTTGCAGCAGTCAGGTTTGTTGCAGTATCTTTTAACTTAGTGAGAATTTCATTGTGAGATTCAGTCAGATTGTCATTCATTCTCAGCTGATTTTCTAGAACATATTCTTGTTTCAATGCAATGTCATCCACTTTAGTAAGGATAGTTTGTTGTTGTTGAGCTAGAAAAACCACAGCATTACCTCCCTTGTGGAAGCAATCTGTCATCTCCTTTTTATTCAGATTTACCTCAAATCTGATTGACTTGATGTCTTGGGCAAGATCAAACTGAAGTGACTTATTACTCTCATCAACATATCTCTCCAAAGCTAATCTCTGCTCATCCATCTTTACCTGCAAATCTACCATTAACTTATTGTAATCAAAAGCAGAAGAAGATTGATGAGTTGAAGTCTGTAGAGCCTGCTTATAGCTATGGCTACTTCTCTTAAAGACCATGAGCTTTCTTTTCTTAGCCTCTCTGGCTTCTTCTGTCTCGTAGTCTGAGGTACTGTCAATCTATACTCTTTCAGGAGGTGAAGTAGGAATTTCTGTCTCAGTGACATGTTGTTCTTTCTCAACATTCACTTGCTCCCCCTCAATAGCACCTTTCTCCTCCTCAACCCTATCAGAAGCAATGCCATCATCTGGAAACAACTCATCTAGAGTGAATTCCTTTTGTGCTAGTGTAGGAGATGATACATTAATATCTGCAGTGTTTAAATATTCTGATAAGTTTATTCCTTCTTCCACTTGTACTGTTTCCACAATGGTCTCTCCCGGCAATTATTCAGGATTAGAAATGTGCTGGGCAGGAGAATGAACTGGCTCCCCCTGCACCTGTACAGGTAATGTTTCTTCCTAGGCATGAGTAGACCCTGTCTGGTCCTCAGCTGGTTCTCTAACTTGTTCGTCTTGATGTTGGTCAGTGCCTTGTTCATGGCCAGGTGATATCTCAGTTATGTCCTGCCTGTCCACAGTAGGCATCTCTTTGGACAGAACTCTATCCCACCTTGAGAATAATCTTATATCCATTTTTCTCATGTGATTGATTTTGGACCCTGGTATCTGTTGCATGACTTCTGGAATGACTCCAGCCAAGTATAAACTCAAAATCCTAGCCAAATTTGGCTTCTTAATACCTTCCTTGATTTTATCAAACACAACTCCTGACCAGTCTGTGTTAATCCTGAAGATTATCCTTGTCATGAGATTAAACATTAAGGCCGAAATCCTATCATGGCCTCCTTGTTTACACAAAATTACTTTTCCTACTACTTCAGATAGAAATTTGCCATGTTGATTCATTCTTTTTCGGTTGATGGCTGCTCCAATCTTTATAGTTGGATCCAATCCACACCATTGGAGAGCCTCTCTTGTCTTAGAGGCTGGGACCTCTTCTTCATCTTGTATGCTAGGTAGTTGAAGAATCTTTCTTAAACTTCTTGGAGTTAGTTTCACTATTGTCCCATGAATAGTGGTTTTGATCTTGAGGCCTGAAGAGTCCAATGTTGCAGAAGTATAAAATTCGATTACCTCTTTATTCCAGATTTTTGTTGGTTCAGAAACAAGAAACTCTAATCCATATTCGGAAATTAGAGTGATAACCCTTTGTATATCTGTCGGTGCATCCTCAAAAGCATTGCGCACCAACTCGTTTCCTTCGTTAACATTGTCTTCAACTTTGGGCGCCATTGGAAAGATGAGAAATCTTGAGAGAAGAGAAGAGAGATTGTCGACATAGGGTTTTAGTCTCGAAAACCTATTAAGCGTGTCGACAGAATACGTTCTTGACCTATTTATACCCTCTGAAGAAAGAAGGTCAAAAGTCGGGCAAAAACAGTCTAAATGTGTTGACACAGATGAAATGTGTCGACACAAACTTCTATTGTCTCGACATCAATGCTGACTACTTTGTGTCGACACCAATTGAGGATATGTCGACACGTGAGATACATAGTAGTGCATCAGAAATTCTGTGTCGACTCTTAGTACAAGTGTCGACACAAAATCTGTAAGTGTCGACACCATTATTCTGGTGAAGTCGACACTATATTTCTGGATGAGTCGACTATTTGACCCTTAAGTGTCGACACATATTCTCTGTGTCGACACAATTTCTCTGACTAGTCGACATGACTTCTCTGTGCTGACACTTTATTTCTGAATGTGTCGACACCATTAGACTTAGCCAATATTTGGTTTTTAAAAACCACTAGATAAACTAACCTATGGTCAGCATTCCTAATTCAATTTTAAATCTATTGAATTTAGTTTCATCCAGTGGCTTAGTAAATACATCTGCAATTTGAAAATCTGTTTTAACAAATTCGAATGAGATGTTTTCTTTTTCTACATGTTCTCTAAGAAAATGGTATTTTATTTCTATATGCTTTGTTCTACTATGTGAAACAGTATTGTTTGCAATAGAAATAGCACTCTTAGAATCACACAATAAAGGTATTCTACTTACTTGAATACCATAGTCCTTTAGCTGGTGCTGAATCCACAATAGCTGTGCACAGCAACTTCCAGCTGCAACATATTCAGACTCAGCTGTGGATATTGCCACACTGGTCTGCTTCTTACTGCTCCGGGATATCAGTCTTCCTCCCAAAAACTGACATGTCCCTATTGTACTCTTTCTATCTTCTCTACAGCCTGCAAAATCTGCATCTGAATAACCTGTTAGTAGAAAATCTCCATTCCTAGGGTACCAAAGGCCTAGATTAGGTGTGCCCTTAAAATATCTCAAGATTCTTTTGACTGTAGTATAATGAGATTCTTTAGGGCAAGCTTGGTACCTAGCACAGACACATGTAGCATACATAATATCTGGTCTACTAGCAGTGAGATATAATAGAGAGCCAACTATTCCTCTATACAAAGACTCATCAACAGGTTTACCTGCATCATCTTTGCATATAGGCATACTTGTTCCCATAGGAGTTCTCATGGTGGAAGATGATTCCAACTCATACTTCTTAATTAATTCTTTGGTGAACTTAGACTGGGATATGGACAAGCCATCTTCAGTCTGTCTTACTTGGAGTCCCAAGAAGAATTTAAGTTCCCCCATACTGCTCATTTCAAACTTCCCTTGCATAAGTTTGGCAAACTTTTTGCAAAGGTTGTTCTCTGTAGACCCAAGGATTATGTCATCTACATAGATCTGAACTAAGATGATCTTACCTTTAGATTCCCTAAGGAATAGAGTTTTGTCTATTTTACCTCTTGAGAATTTGTTCTCAATAAGGAAAGTAGACAGGGTTTCATACCAAGCCCTTGGGGCTTGCTTTAACCCATACAATGCTTTCCTAAGTCTATATACATAACCAGGTTTAAGAGAATCTACAAAACCTGATGGCTGCTCTACATAGACTTCTTCTTTTAGATCACCATTCAGGAATGCAGATTTCACATTCATTTGGTATACTTTGAATCCATGGTATGCTGCATAGGCAAGGAACAT
The DNA here is from genome assembly GCA_039513925.1 of Platanthera zijinensis. Classification (NCBI taxonomy): domain Eukaryota; kingdom Viridiplantae; phylum Streptophyta; class Magnoliopsida; order Asparagales; family Orchidaceae; genus Platanthera; species Platanthera zijinensis. The sequence goes on along the minus strand of CM077079.1, from coordinate 38,281,506 downwards.
TCTGATTGCCTCCAGTCTTGCTACTGGGGCAAATGTTTGATCAAAGTCAATCCCTTCTTCCTGTCTGTATCCTTTAGCAACCAATCTTGCTTTATTCTTCACAATTACACCACTCTCATCCAACTTGTTCCTATAGATCCACTTTGTGCCAATTATGTTGTGGTCTCTTGGTTTAGGAACTAACTCCCAGACCTTGCACCTTCTGAATTGATTAAGCTCCTCTTGCATAACATTAATCCAGTGTTGGTCTTGGATGGCTTCTTCAAATTTCTTAGGCTCCATTTAAGATAGGAAACTTGAGTGCAGGACTGTGCTTAGATTTCTGCTTCTAGTCTGCACTCCTTGTCTTGGATCACCTATTATTTGATTAGCTGGATGATCTTTTAGATGTCTTATGGCTGGAGATAGATTTCCTTCAGGTTGAACATCTCCAGCTCCTTCATCATACTGTACCTCTTGGTTGTCATCAGCTTCTATAGATTCTTGTACTCCCCCTGGACAGTAGCCTTCATTTTCCAATGCTTCATCTGCATTTGATGCTTCTGCAATGGAAAGCTTGTCCATCCTTTTGCTTATACCTGTTGAATTATTTGATCTACAAGGCAACTCACTGTTTATTAATCTTGTTTCATCAAATACAGCATGTACAGATTCTTCTACAACTTGAGTAGTCAAGTTGAAGACTCTATAGGCCTTACTATTTATGCTGTACCCAACAAATATCCCATCTTGGGATTTAGCAATAAACTTAGTTAGATATGACTTGCCATTATTAAGTATATAGCACTGGCAACCAAAGATCCTAAAGTAGGATAGATTTAGTTTTATACCTTTCATAATTTCATAGGGAGTCTTTTTGTGGCACTTGATGATAGAAGCCCTATTGATCACATGGCATGCAGTGTTTACTACCTCAGCCCAGAAATATTCTGGAAGAGAGGTGTCACTTAATAGAGTTCTACCAGCTTCAATCAATGTCCTATTCTTTCTTTCAGCAATACCATTTTGCTGAGGTGTTCTAGTTGAGGAGAACTCTTGGAAAATCCCAAAGTCTTCACATAATTTTGTCATACTTTCAGATTGAAATTCAGTGTCATGGTCACTTCTGATTTTGACCACTGTATTGTTTAGTTCATTCTGAATTTGTTTCATAAAACTAAGTAAGACACTTGGGGTTTCTGATTTTTGTCTCAGAAAGAACACCCATGTATATCTAGAATAGTCATCTACAACCACAAAAGTATAGACCTTCCTACCTAGACTATGAACTGGCATATGACCAAAAAGATCCATATGTAAGAGGTATAAGCACCTCACAGAATCCTTGTTTTTAAGGCTATGAAAGGAGGATTTTGTCTGCTTGCCCTTTTGACAAGCTGAACATATCTCTTCCTTTATACACTTAATTTGAGGACCATTCCTCACTAACTCTTTGCTAAAGAGTTGGCCAATTGTCTTGTAGTTAAGATGAGCCAACCTCTTGTGCCACTTGACACAAAGAGATGCATTATCATCAGCTACAAGACAAATGGGAGAAACCTTGTTCTCACATACAAAATTAAGACAATAAATATTTCTCTTTCTATACCCAGTCAATATGATCTTTTGATCACTTGACCTTTTGATATGACATCCATCCTTAACAAATGAAATGTCATATCCAAGATCACTCAGCTGACTTATGCTTATCAGATTATGTTTCAAACCTTTTACATAAGCCACTTAGGTGATGGTAATTTGGTTTGAAGAAATATTACCAAATCCTTTGATGATTCCTCTTTCAGATCCACCAAAGATTACTTTAGGTCCCTCTTTGACAGATGTGTACTCCTTCAGCAGCCCCTTTGTTCCAGTCATGTGTCTGGAACATCCACTGTCCAAGTACCATATAGGGGCATGGTAACTTGGACTTTCCTGGAATACAGAATTACTTTCCCTTAGAACTCAAGTAAGTCTTGGGTCCTTGGTTCAGGTTAGCACCATTCATATTAAGACTACCAGCAGCTCTTCTAACTGGTAGACTATTATTCTTCCTTATATTTATGTTATGCCAGCAGTCTAAGGCAAAATAGCCTCTCTTGCCATAACACCAACATTCAAACTTGTTGTATCTAGGTCTTGATACACCCTTGACAAAAGAATTTCTGTCCAGTGCTGGTGCTGCTGCAGCTTCACCCACAGATTTCTCATAACCATGGGGTTTATGAACATGGGTAGACCTATTGGCATTTACACCCTTGTTTATCAGAACATTAGTCTTAATATGACCATGAATATTCTCAAGATCATATTTGTTAGAAGGCACTTGCACCTTTCTAAACATAACAGGGACTGAAAGGTTTAGTGGCTGGACAGGAGCTTTGCCTTTTCTCTTGAATTGGGCAGCCCTGGGGTTACCTTTGAAGCCTAATCCTGCCTTACCCTTTTGAGCCACAAACTCATCTATTAAAGGTAAGACAGATTTTGGCTTAGAGTAACTAGCCACTAAATCTTTCTCTATTCTTAGTCTGGCCTCCAGACTCTTAATTTGATCATTGTTATATTTGATTGTGCCCATCTGAATAATGGTTATATTTTTCAGTTTGGCAATCTCATTTAACTTTTGATCCATTACTTTTTCAAACTCAGTTGTAGCCACCTTAAGATCAGCAATTTCCTGAGCCTAAGTTTTGACTAGGTTCTTGCTTTTCTTAAGAGCCTGCAACAAGTCCCCATACTTATCTATCAACTGATAAACATCACCTTCAGATTCAGATCCATCTACATCACTTGATGTAGATGTAGCTGATTCTGCATTAGTACTACAAACTTATTTTATAGAAGGACAATGTACCTTACTGGGACCATACTGATTCTAGCACATGTCTTCTTCTGATCCAGCCATCAGTCCCATGAACTGATGGTCTTCTTGATCATAGATGGAGTTCAGCAGTTGCATAAACTCCTCTTCTTCATTGGCTACATACAGCCCAATGTATGCTTCAGCTTCAGATTCTGACTCTGAAGTAGATTGATCTGTAAGGCTCTTCTCCTTCTTAGCAACAAAGGATATCTCCTTCTTGCCCTTTTGATGAGTCTTCTTTCTGTCTGTTGACTCCTTCCTCTTATCAGGACATTCAGCCACTACATGTTCTGGCCTGTTACAGCAATAGCAAACAATCTTTGAAGTTGTAGCTTTGCTGGGCTTAGTTCTGCTCTTCTCCTGTCTTGATGATTTTATCTTCTGATAGTAATCATCAGCTGGCTGTGATGTGGAGGGCCTTGACTTCCACTGCTTCTTCTTTAAGAACCTCTGAAACTGCCTTGTAAAAGCAGCAAAATCTGTATCTAAATCATTGCTTTCTGAAATCTGATTGTCTGAAATTTCTGAGTTAACTTCAGCAACTTCCTTAGGAGGTGATGGAGATATCCTCCAATTCTTTCTAGTGGCTTCTGCCTTGAAGGCCACTGACTTCTCTCTATGCTCTCCTTTTGAATTCTTTTCTTCCTCCTTCCTAGCCATTAGTTGCATTTCATATGATAGCAAATTTCCAAACAAGGTTGGAGGAGAAATCTCTGCCAGTTTAGCCACTTCTCTTATGGCACAAATCTTGGTGTCCCAATCCTTTTTCAAGGACCTTAGGAATTTGTCATTCAGTTCATAGGTACTGAAGACCCTTCCATAGGACATCAATTCATTTACTATCCTGTAGAATTTCTTATAGCATTCAGTTATGCTATCAGACTTCCCTTGTCTGAAACTCTCGTACTCTTGGTTGAGCATAGACTTCCTATCATGTCTAACTTCTTCAGACCACTCCATGTAGACAATCAAAGTGTCCCACATTTCCTTGGAGGTTTTACAGTGAATCAGATTTTGGAATGTAGAATCATCTATGACACTCACTATGATATTCTGAGCTCTCTTATCCATAGTTGCCAATATGATTTCATCCTTGGTCATTTCAGAATAACACTTTGGAGTTTGAATTTTTGCATCAAGAACTGATACTTTTACTGGAATTAAGGGGCTTTCCTGTACTGTGATGTATATCCTTGGGTCGGAAGCCTCCATAAATAACCTAACCCTTTCTTTCCAGATTCCAAAGATTTCTTTTCTGCAGATGGGTAATTTCATTGACCCTAGTTCCTTGTGATTCTCTCCAGAACCCATTTTCTTGATTCTTGATTCTGCCTTTAGGGATCTAACTCAGACTGTTAAGTCCTTATTTGAGCAACCTCCCTCTGATACCACTTGATAGTTTTACTTTCAAGACTACCTAAACACCTAGAGGGGGGGGGGTGAATAGGTTCTAATGCTTGTTTTCACTTTAGGCAGAATATAACTACTGAATATAATAAAATGCAGAATATACTTCAGCAAACACAGCACAGCAATCACAGATATTCACACATCACAGATTGCACACAGATTTATAGTGGTTCCCCAAGGTCTGGGTACATCCACTTTCCCCCTTCACCTATCTAGTAGTGTGCTAGATTCGGCCTAACTTCCTTCTATAACTCAGATCCTCAGATCCTACAGCTCAGAACCAGGAAAGGTTCCTACAACTCAAGCTAATCAGCCCTACCTCAGCCTTGACACAAGGCCTACAACTCAGAGAAATACCTTCTCCTACACTCAGGCATACACAGCCCTACCACTCAGAGATCAAATCTCCTACACTCAGCCTTTATAACATAGGCTTACAACTCAGATCTATATTAATAGATCCTACAGAATTTGAAAAGAGTTTTATTATATCTTGCCTTTGTTGAGAGAGAAGGGACAAGACAGCACTTGATCAGCTGATGGATGAAATCAACTGAATCTTAGCTTTCTTCAAAGCTTCTTGAATCTGAACTTAGCTGAGTTGATTTCCTGACAGCTTCTTGAGAAACCTGTGACAGGTTCCTTCTTGATCTTCAAAAGGCTGGATCTCTCTCTATCCAATACCTTTGATAATACTTCAGAATTCTTGGACAAATTCTACTTAGACAGATCCTGAGAGGTTGTACCCGTCAGAATGTCTTCTTAGATCTTCTGATGAAGATCTTCTTCCGAGCCTTGCACTTTCTTGATTTGATTACTCAATCAGTTTCTATGTGTGTTGCTTCTTAATCAAAAAATCGTGTATTCTACTTCTGAATCTGTCTATTTATAGACCTTCTTCATGGTAACCGGCTGATCCGGTTTCTAACTAACTTCTGACAAGTCTGACAGCTTCAGTTAACCTGTTGTAACTCATAGCTGTCAAGTCTTCAAACAGATCTTGTGCCTTTGTCTTGGTCAGCAAAGTGTCGAGACTGTCTGTTAGAAAGTGTCAAGACCATCTGTCAATATGTGTGGACACAAGTAACTTTGGTGTCGACACAGCGTTTGATGATGTCGACATGTTTACCTTTAAGTCGACTCAGCTTCTTCATACTACATCTTGAGAATGAGTCGACACTGAGTATTTGTGTCGACTCAAACACTTCATCAATCTTAAACAAATGACTTGGTCTAGACTTTGCAGTATGTCGATACAAGTCCTATGTGTCGACATAGCTGATGTAGATTCAGAACATAGTATGTGTCGACACTGCCTTCAGGGGTCAACACAGCTGTTGTCGACTCTGCCTATATGTGTCGACTCAGTCTTCTGGTGTCGACTCTGCCTCAGTGTGTTGACACAGCCTTCTGGTGTCGACTCTGCCTCAGTGTGTCGACACAGCTGTTGTCGACTCTACTACTGTGAGTCGACACTGCTTCCCGGTGTCGACACAGATGTTGTCGACTCTTTTTCTCTGTGTCGACACAGCCTTCTTCAAGTGTCGACACAATTATTCTGAAGTGTCGACACAACTTCTTCTGGTGTCGACACATGGACTTAGAATAATTTTCTTGCTTTTTAGAACATTCTTAACCTGCACATGTCAACTCAAAATAACATTAAATACACCTTGATGTATATCATTGAGCTAAGTTAGGCTTCTTCAAATCAGGTACACATTTTCCAATGTACCCAACAATATATATATATATATATATATATATATATATATATATATATATATCTATTTTGAACATTGATAAGGAAAGCATGTACCTGACATTCGACGGTTTTTTGGATCCAATATAGAAAGATATAAAATTTTGCCCTAAGTGAAATTCGACTAGTTTCGCCGAAACCGAGTCAGATTCAGCGAGTATCCAATGATATCCGATGAATCAGCGAGTGTGTTGTCCGATATTCGATGAATTTCCCTTGGGATATTTTTCAGCTTTGATGCATTTCCCGAGAGCTTCCTGTCTTCTTGGCCTTCTTCACGAATCCTTGTTCAGTATACCTAGTTCTGTTTTGAAAAATGAGAACTTTGTCTCGTCCAACAGCTTTGTGAAAATGTCTGCGACCTATTTATCCGTCGGGACATAGCTGAGGGCTATGTCCTTGTTCTCCACATGCTCCCGGATGAAGTGATATTGCACATCGATGTGCTTTGTCTGGCTGTGAGAGACTGGATTATTCACGATCGCTATTGCATTGGATGAGTCGTAATATATTGGAATCTCTTTAAACTTCAAGTTGTAGTCTTCAATTTTATTCCTGATCCATAGAAGCTATGCGGAACAACTACCCGCAGAGATATACTCTGACTTGGTTGTATAAGTTGCCACACAACTCTACTTCTTACTGCTCCATGAAATAAGCCGTCTTCCGAGGAATTGGCACATCCTGGAAGTGATTTTCCTGTCATCCCTACTTCCTGCAAAATTGGCATCTGAAAAACCAATTAGCTCGACATCATTATTTCTCGAGTACCATAAGCCAAGATTGGGTGTACCCTTAAGGTATCTTAAAATTCGCTTTGTAGTGATGTAATGAGATTCCTTTGAGATCACCTGAAATCTAGCACAAACACATGTTAAAAACATTATATCTGGTCTACTGGCAGTGAGGTAGATTAAGGATCTAATTATGCTTCTGTACTTGGTTTCATCAAAAGGTTTCCCTTTCTCATCCTTGTCAAGAGACATAGTTGAACCCATTGGAGTCCTCATATAGGTTGTATTCTCAATTTCGAATTTCTTAAGAATCTCCTTGGTGAACTTCATCTTAGAGATGAAAATTCCATCTTCAGATTACTTCACCTGAAGTCTTAAGAAATACTTCACCTCTCCCATACTACTTATTTCAAACTTCCCGTGCATAAGTTTGGAAAACTTCTTGCAAAGGTTGTCTTCTATAGAGCCAAATATGATGTCGTCGACATAGAATTGCACTAGCATAATCTTGTCTTTTACTTCCCTAAGAATAATGTCTTGTCTATCTTTTCTCTTGTAAACTTGTTCTCAAGAAAAAAGCTAGATAGCGTCTCATACGAAGCTCGGGGAGCTTGCTTTAAGCCGTATAAAGCTTTATTTAAAAAAATAAACATATCCAAGGTGAGATGAGTTTACAAAACCTGGGGGTTGCGCTACGTATACTTCCTCTTGCAGATTCCCGTTTAGGAATACTTACTTCACATCCATTTGGTAGACGATGAAGCCTTTGAGGGCAGCATACACAAGAAATAACCTGATCGCCTCGAGCCTAGCCATTGGAGAAAAGGTCTGGTCAAAGTTGATCCCTTCTTCTTATCTATATCCTTGAGCTACAAGCCTAGCTTTATTCTTGATAATGACTCCATTTTCATCCAGCTTGTTTCTGAAGATCCACTTGGTGTCGATCACATTCTGTCCCTTGGGCCTAGGTACAACCTCCAAGACTTTGCAATGTTCAAACTGATTGAGCTCCTCTTGCATTGCAAAAATCCATAAAGCATCTTTGTTTGCCTCTTCAAATTTCTTTGGCTCAACCTGTGATAGAAAACTAAGATGCATAATCTCATTAGCTGTACCTCTTCTGGTTCTAACACCGTCTCCTAACTATCCAATTATTTGATCTGTTGGGTGATCTCTTAGGTATCTGAACACTAGATTTATTACTCTCCCACCAGTAGGCTTTGCAGTATTTTGTGCATCCTCTAGAGGTTGAAGCAATTCTTCCTCTAACGGCTCTACATACCCCAAGCCTGGATCGATGATCTTGATCGAGCTTAGAGCTTCTTCCTTGACAACTTCATCCAAGATTAGTTCCTTGAACCTGGTACCTACATCTGCACCAATAACACTAGATGAGCTGCTTTGGAGCAGTCTTGTCTCATCAAATATAATATTGATTGACTCTTCTACCACCAGAGTTTTCTTATTGAAAATCCTATATGCCTTACTATGGCTATTATAACCTACAAAAATACCTTCAAAATATTTTTCACTAAACTTCGTGCGGTAATACTTTCCAATATTAAGTACGAAGCATTTACTTCCAAATATTCTAAAATAGGACACAGTCATTTTTCTGCCCTTCAATAGCTCGTAGGGGGTCTTACGATAGCTTTTGTTGATAAGTGCTCTGTTTTGCACATGACAAGCTGTATTGACTGCTTCAGCCCAGAAGTACTCCGGAAGTAAAGCGTCGTTCAACATAGTTGTACATGCTTCAATTAGGGTTCTATTCCTTCTCTTAGCAACTCCATTTTGTTGTGGAGTGCACGGAGAGGAAATCTCATGAAAGATACCTTGGCTTCCACAAAATTATGTCATGGCACCAGACTCAAATTTTGTTCGGTGGTCACTTCTGATTTTGACCACTGAGCAGTTCAATTCTTTCTGAATTTGCAGGACAAAATTTGTGAATGTGTCGAAGGTGTCTGACTTGTATTTCAGAAAGAACACCCAAGTAAAATGTGAGTAGTCATCAACAATTACTAATGTGTAGACCTTACCTCCTAAACTGTGAATAGGCATATGACCGAATAAGTCCATATGAAGTAAGTATAAACTTCTTGAAGAATATTTTTCAGCGATACCCTTGAAGGTAGCCCTTGTCGACTTACCCATTTGGCATGCGTGACACGGACTCTCTTTAAGGCACTTAATGTTAGAGCATCGCACACTAAATTGTGAGAAAATAACATATTTATTGTTTTTAAATTAATATGAGCTAATCTCTTGGGTCATTGGTCACAAAGAGATGCACTATCTTTTGCAAGAAAATAGACTAGTGTAGAATTGTCTAAGCAAAGAAAATTTAAACAGAAAATATTTCTGCTCTAAGTGCCTGTTAAGACCGTCTCCAAATTTGCAGACGACTTTATCAAACACTTATCCTTGCAGAACTCAACGATGTAGTCATTATCACATAGCTAACTTATACTTATAAGATTATGGTGTAATTCTTCAACATAAGCCACGTCTGTGAAAGAGACTACTCCGTTGGAGATCATACCATAGCCTTTTGTAGTTCTCTTGTCTGACCCTCCAAAGATGATTTTTGGTATGTCTTTGACTGGGGTAAAATCAAGCAACTAGCTTCTTGTCTCGGTCATATGCCGAGAGCGTCCACTGTCCAAATACCAGATTGGATTTTTGTTGGCCTTTGGACATACCTACAATCATAAATCATTTTCCCTTAGGAACCTAACAGGATTTGGGTCCTTGGTTCCTGGTCATCTTAACACCACTAGGAACATTAACTCTGTGAGTGGTCGGTCTCGCATGGTTAATTTGTGGAGTTATAAAATTAGCAGTGTTAAACTAGCAATCTACGCCAAAATGACCAATTTTGTCGCAGCACCAACAATCAAACTTGTACCTTCTCTTGTACTCCTGCTTTATCTTTTGAATGTGAGTTCTAGCATGGGCAACATACTTGGAGATGGAAGCCTCCTTATTATAGCATACACAGGGCTTCTCCATCTCCTTTTCCTTAGGCACAAAAGTTTTGTCTTTTGGTGCCCTCTTATGGTTATGTCCATGAACATAAGGACCAAAACTCTTGAGTTTAATCTCTTCATAAGGTGCTTTGAATACACTAGAACCATAGTCTCGGGGGCGGGTCCATCCCTGGTATCGCTTCTTGGGCTCTACATAAGTTGGCCTAGCAAGATGATTGTAGGATGACTCATGGTCAAACTTGTTTGTCGGGAAGATTACCTTCCTAAATGAGGGTTGACCTATAGGTGCCTTCCCCTTTTTTTGGCACTAGATTTCTTGGCAGCCTTACCTTTTACAACTACGTTTCCAATACCACTACCCTTCTTCGGAGCTGAGAACTCGTCAATGAGAGGGAGAACAGTTTTCGGCTTGGAGTAACTCTCAACAAGTTTTCTCTCCACCAAGAGATTTTCTTCTAGCTCATCAAGATATTTCTCTTTTAGACTTAATATTTCAATCGAGCTTTTCAATTCCTATTACAAGGAATAAACTTCACTTCTGAGAAGAGTCAATTCTGCAATTTCCTCCCTCGGGCTTGATTCCACTACCTTGAGAAAGGCAATCTCTTTTGCTTGCTTTTTGACTACCTTTTGACATTTGTCAAAAGCCTTCAAAAGGTTCTCATACTGAACCATTAACTCAGACTCGTCCTCTTCAGAAGAATAGCCTTCATGACCATTATTGGACGTTTCTGATTCTGAGAGTATTGTGTGCAAGTTTACCTTCCCGCAATACTCAAAGCCACCAACTTCCTCGTCTGATTGAGCCATGATCCCGAATTAGGCTTCCTCATTCTCCGATCTTGACTCACTTGAGTCACTTGCGCTGAGAGTCTTGGACTTCTTGGTGACGAAGCTCTTTTCTTATTTTCTTTTGCCCTTGAAGGATCTTTTCTCCTCTTTCTTGGAACCCTCCTTCTTCTTGTATGGGCATTCAACAATCATGTGACATATCTTGATGCAACAGTAGCACACAATGTCAGAGGAAGAGTGTTTGTTCGGTTTAGATCTATACATGTCCTCTCGGTTGTAGCTTTTTTTGGAGCGATCACCATCACGATGAGATTTTTTGAAATCAGATGAGGATGACTGAATCTTTATCCGTCTCCTCTTGCTGAGAAATTTCTTGAACTACTTAGATATTAGAGAACTTTCCATCTAATAGCTCAGAGCTAGATGTGATAGGCTCAGAGTCTTCTGGGGTGTTAGGAGCACGATTCCTCATAGGTGAAACAGCTTTGGACTTTCTTGACCCTTCCTCCTTTAGGTCTACCAACTTCTCTTTGCTAGAAGTTCGGCTGCTTTGCTCCTCCTTCTTTCTGGTGTTCATTTGTAGTTCATAGGAGAGCAATTTCCCAAAGAGGTTCTGAGGGTCAATTTCAAGCAGCTTTCTAAATTCTCTAATGGCTACGACTTTTGTGTCCCAATCCTTTGTCTGGGATCTCAGAAATTTGCCGTTGAGCTCGCCATTAGTGAAATTATGACCATAGTTCCTGCGGCCATTTATAATCTTAAAGAACTTCTCGAAGCTGTCAGCAATAATATCACTTGATCCTTTCTTAAATGCTTTGTATTCCTTATTCAGCAATGATCTGTGGTCGTCTCTGACTTCTTCTGTCCCTTCCATTAGCACAACTAGGTAGTCCCACATTTCTTTGGAAAATTTGAAGTGTAAAATATTCTGAAGCATTAAGTCATCCACTACACTTGTAATGATACTCTTTGCCTTCTTATCAAGAGAGACTAAGACAATTTCATCTTTAGTCAAGTCCATCATCTTCTTGGGATCATGACTGTAGGATTCAGAGCTGATGGTTATGTCGGTATGTGGGGTCCTTCTTCCACAATCTGGAATATTTTGGGATCAGCAGCTTTCGTGAAGAACCTTGCTCGTTCTTTCCACATGGGAAAGTTGTCTTTTGTGCATAATGGTAGCTTCAAATAAGACATGTCTTTACTTCTGTCCATGGTTACTAGACGGAATCTCTTGACGCTAGAACAGGGATCTTATTCAAGGTGCTAATCTTATATCGAACAAAACGCCCATCTGATACCAATTGAAAGTGTCTAGCGTCTACCTAAATCACCTAGAGGGGGTGAATTGGTGATGTTTATGTCTTTTTGCGGAATAAAAATGATAGTTTTACTTTCAAGACAACCTAAACACCTAGAGGGGGGGTGAATAGGTTCTAATGCTTGTTAACACTTTTTGTCAGAATTCAATTACAGAATTAAAACACACAGCACAGCAGTCACAGAAATTTAACCATCACAGATTGCACACTGTTTTATAGTGGTTCCCCAAGGTCTGGGTACATCCACTTTCCCCCTTCACCTATCTAGCAGTATGCTAGATTCGGCCAAACTTCCTCTTTACTCAGATCCACAGATCCTACAGCTTAGAACCTGGAAAGATTCCTACAACTCAGGCTCAACAGCCCTACCTCAGCCTTATCATAAAGCCTACAACTCAGAGAAGAACCTTCTCTTACACTCAGGCAAACAGCCCTACCACTCATAGATCAACTCTCCTACACTCAGCCTTTATAACACAGGCTTACAACTCAGATCTGTATTGACAGATCCTACAGAAATTAGAAAAGAAGTTTTTAATGTCTTGCCTTTGTTGAGAGAGAAAAGAACAAGATAATTCTTGATCAGCTGATGAAATCAACTGAATCTGAGCTTTCTTCAAAGCTTCTTGAATCTGAACTTAGCTGAGTTGATTACCAAACAGCTTCTTGAGAAACCAATGATGGCTTCCTTCTTCTTCAAGTGGCTGGATCCCTCTCTATCCAACACCTTTGATGATACTTCTGAATTCTTGAAAGAACTCTTCTTAGACTGATCCTGAGATCGTCTTCTTAGATCTTCTGATGAAGATCTTCTTTAATGCCTTGCACTTTCTTGAAGAGAGGACTTGTCTCTTAACTGATGTGTTGATTAAGAATTAATTTCCACTTGTATATAATCTGTCTGTTTCTTCTTCTGAATCTGTCTATTTATAGATATTCTTCATGATAACCGGCTGATCCGGTTTCTAACTGACTTCTGACAAGTTTGACAGCTTCAGTTAACCTGTCATAACCCACAGCTGTCAAGTCTTCAAACAGATCCTGTGCTTTAGTTTTGGACAGCAAAGTGTTGAGACAAACTGTCAGAAAGTGTTGAGACCAACTGTCTATATGTGTCGACACAAGTGACTTTGGTGTCGACACAGCCTTTGATAATGTCGACTAGTTTGCCTTTAAGTCGACACTGCTTCTTCAGAACTTCATCTTGAGAATGAGTCGATACAGAGAATTTGTGTCGACTCAACACTTCATCTTTCTTCAGAAAATAACTTGGTCTTGACTTTACAGTGTGTCGACACAAGTCCTGTGTGTCGACACAGTTGTTGTAGATTCAGAACTCAGTATGTGTCGACTCTGCCTTCAGGTGTCGACATAGTTGAGGTCGACTATCTTTCTGTGAGTCGACACTGCTTCCCAGTGTCGACACAAATGTGGTCGACTATCTTTCTGTGAGTCGACACTGCTTCCCAGTGTCGACACAAATGTGGTCGACTATCTTTCTGTGAGTTGACACTGCTTCCCAGTGTCGACACAAATTTGGTCAACTATCTTTCTGTGAGTCGACACTGCTTCCCAGTGTCGACACAAATGTGGTCGACTATCTTTCTCTGTGTCGACACAGCTTCCTTCAAGTGTCGACAAAATTATTTTGAAGTGTCGACCCAGTTTCTTCAGATGGCGACATATGGACTTAGAATAATTTCCTGTATTCTGTAATACTTCTTCACCTGCACATGTCAACTTAAAACAACATCAAATACACCTTGATGTATATCATTAAGCTAAGTTAGGCTTCTTCAAATCAGGTACACATTTTCCAATGTACCCAACAATCTCCCCCTATTTGGAGAAGTCATAATCCTTTTAGTTAATGATATACACTATTTATAACAAAAATAATATGATGATGTATGACATTACAGGAATATTTTATATAAACAAAATATTAACAATTCATCACAGAGTGAACATGAATATATGATTCCAAACAAAATTTTGTTTATAACTTGATAATGTTTGATTACAGATGTTTACATTGAATGATCAAAACATTTACAAAACATTTGAAAGAACTTAGAGCTACGACTGATCAGGCTCTCTTATAACAATTCCTTTGCCAGATTGGATTTGAGCCTTCACAGGAGCTTCAGCAACTTCAGCAGGCTTCTTGCCTTTTAGCTCATCTTTCTTCTAAGCTTCTTCCTTTAGCCTTTTCCTTTCAAAGTAATGAAAGGGCTTTGGAAAGTACTTGCTCGGCTCCTGAGCATCTGGTGGCAGCCTTCCCAGCTTGGCTTTTCTCCTGAACTGTACTATGGCTTCCTGCCTAGCTTCATACTTTTGCCATTTCATTTCATTATACCACTTTCCTCTTTCATGTACTTTGTCCTTTACAGCCTTCCATGCAGTTAGTATAATATTTCTTGAAGTAGGGCTCCACTGCTCAAAATCTGGCTTAAGCTCAGCCTGCTCTCTAAATCTTTTCTTAGATAGTAGAGCATCTTGCTGTTCTTTCAAGTTGGCATCAGGCTTATCAACTTTTTCAATAACAACCTTGGTAACCTCCTTTGGAGGACTATACATATCCTGAACTTGCTGATCAATCATATCAAAATCAGGAGGAGGGTAAATGACTTGGGCAATCTCAGGTTGATTGCCTTCAAGTAGACCTGTTTGAATTCCTGACTCAGCCACCATAGCATCATCACACAAAGGTGGATATCCCAATGTGGCTCGAATACTATTTATCACCCATTTGGTGTGCTCTGAGCCAGCATGAACTAACAACCTCTCCCCCTTTATGACTTCTCTGGTAATATGCTCTTAGATCATCCTTCTGAAATCTGATCTGGCCATCTAGATAATTCACACCTTCTTTAAAATATGGTTTCAATTTTTGAAGTTTGTCAAATATTTCCTTCTGAGATGTAGTGATGGCAGATTGAACTGAAGCTATAGCTTCCTTTAGTTTCTGATCAAAAGCTTCCATCTCTTTTGCTCTTGCTCCAGTCATCCCTGTAGTAGCCTTTTTGAACTCTTCAAGAATTTCATGGTGAGATTCAGCCAAATTATCATTCATCCTCAGCTGATTCTCCAAAACATAACCTTGCTTCAAAGCAATATCATCCACATTAGTGAGGATAGACTGCTGTTGTTTAGCCAAAAACACTACAGCATTACCTCTCTTATGGAAGCAATCTGTCATCTTCTTCTTATTCATATTTACTTCAAATCTAATAGACTTAATATCTTGAGCCAAGTCAAATTGAAGGGATTTATTGCTCTCATTAACATACTTCTCCATTGCTAATCTCTGCTCATCCAACTTAACTTGCAAATCTACCATGAACTTGTTGTAGTTAAATTCAGAGGGAGATTGGTGAGTTGAAGTTTGGAGTGCCTGCTTATAACTTTGGGTCCTTCTCTTGAAGACTATGAGCTTTCTCTTCTTAGCCATTCTGGCTTCTTCAGTCTCAGAGTCTGATGAACTTTCTATTTGTTGGTACCCTAGTTTGATTTGAGTTTAGTCTTGCCTTTTTAGTCCCTTGACCCAAGAATTATCTATGGTCATTGGTTAGTGGTCTAGCTGTAGAGTCCTCACTTTTCCAGATGAAGAATTTGGTTAAGTAGGTTTTTCGTTCGACTATAGTCGAACGCCGTTCGACTTTCGTCTATCGGCTGATCGACGATCGTCTATCAGTTGGTCGACGCTCTGTCTGCGTTGATAGTTCGACTATCCGTTGATAGGTCGACTATCTGCTTGGCGTGGTAGTTCGACTATCTGTCCTGATAGATCGACTATCTGATAGGTCGACTATCTGTTGATAGGTCGACTATCTGTTCCGCTTTGATAGGTCGACTATCTGTTGATAGGTCGACTATCTGTTCCGTTTTGATAGGTCGACTATCTGTTGATAGGTCGACTATCTATTTTCTGAGGTAGGTCGACTATCTGCTTGATAGGTCGACTATCTGTTTGCGCTTGATAGTTCGACTATCTGTCCAGATAGATCGACTATCTGATAGTTCGACTATCTGCTCTGATAGGTCGACTATCTGCCGGGGTAGTTCGACTATCTTCTTCGATAGGTCGACTATCTGGATCGTTCCACTATCTGCCCGATAGTTCGACGATCTCCGTGCGTCGGTCGACGATCTCCGAGGGTCGTTCGACGCTTTCTGTCTGCCTTTATTTTTTGTATTTATTTATTATATTAAATTAATCAATACATTTTCTGGCACGTTGTTTTAGTTGTTTTATGATAAAATTTCCAGGCAATATTTGCTCCATCCCTTTTGCCTGAGTCAAATCTTTTTAGATAAAGTTGTTTGTCTTATTAGCTGACATTATATTTTACTTTATCTGCTGTCAGTCCTTTATAGCCGTTAGACTAAAATGTCTTCTTTTTGCTATAAAGAGTTTGTTTCTGATATGACTTTATTTAGTACTTTATTATCAGATTGCTTCCTGCAGCTTCCTAGAAAAAGGTTTATTCCTTTTATAGGATGTCCTGCTGCAGAGTTTGTTTTGCTGTGTGTTATTTGCAACCCAGGTCTCAAGTTTCAGAAGAAGACAAGTAATTCAAATTGAAGAGAGCCGTTGCTTGCTGCTGTTATATAAAGGACCCTTTGAAGAAGGATTCAAGCTAGCAAAATAGCTACCCAGTTGTTCACTTAAGCATTCAAGCCTTCATCAAGATCAAGTTTTCTACTCTCAGCAATTTCCATCTAACTGAGAAGTGTTAAGATCTTCTACTCATCTTCAACCTGAGTTCTCCTGCTTCCAGGAAGATCAAACTCAGAGTCCTTTTGAAGAAGAAGAAGAAGAAGAAGATAGTTGCTTGAAGATCTTTAATTTTATTATTTATTATCTTCTTGTAGTTTTTCCTTCAGAGCTTTCTGAAGAGTTTTCTGCACTGAAGCAAGACTTCACCTGGACATCTTTGAGCCAGGGGGAGCCTTGATTCTTTAAGAGCTCTCTAGCTCAGTGCAAGTCTTTGTGCTTCTCTAATCTTTGTAAAATAGAGAAGACTTCTTAACCTTCTTCCCCCTCCTGTACAGGGTTATTACTCCCTTCAAAAGTATCCCTTGGTGGCAGGGCACCTGATCAAAAACCTGTGCTTGGTTTTTAGACACCTGATCAAAAGTCTAAAGGGTTTCTGGATCTACCTGAAGCAGATCCTGTTGGTGGCAGGGCACCTGATCAAAAACCTGAGTGGATTCCTACCGTGTGGGTAGAAGAGTGGACGTACCCAAGTTGTTTGGGGAACCACTATAAATTTCCTTGTGTCGTCTGGATTCCCTTGTTTAATTCCTGCATTGTGGCTGTGAATAGATATAACTAGGATTGTTAGTTGCTGATTAGGTTTTCCAAGCCTTAACTGTAATTACAGTTAGCTTGAGTTTGTGCACATCACCTGTGTTAGGCTATAGGGTTAATTCTATATCTATAATCTTTTCATTCCGCACTTCACTCCAAGGGAGTTGGGTAGACCATTAAGTTTTGTCTAGTGCAAAATTTGATAACTCTATTCACCCCCCCTCTAGAGTAGTATCTATCCCTTCACTTTCAATTGGTATCAGAGGGAGGTTGACTGATTGAATAGGCTAACACCTAAGTCACAAGATCTTGATAGATACCAAAGCTTATAGATATTCACTATCATGGCCCAGTCCAAGGATTATTCTAGCACCAGAACTCCAGCATGCAACTTAGCTAAGTTTGGCATCTGGAAGGCAAGGATAAAATTATATATGAATTCTATTGATGAAAGCATCTTTACTTTTATTTTATCAGGACCCCCAAGAGCACCTGCTGCTGCTACTGCCTCATCATCTGATATGAGTGCAATGCCTCCTCCAGATTATAACGATGAGTACAAGAAGGCAAAGATTGCAGATGCCAAGGCGATGAACATTCTGGCTCAGACAATGTCTGATGAGGTATTCCAGAAGGTTGCTGACTGCTCCTCAGCAAAAGCCATGTGGGATACACTGAACCAGATTGTAGCTGGTTCAGCTGATGAAAGGAAGGACAGAAGGTCCAACCTGATCTCACAGTATGAGAACTTCAAGAAAACTGATGCTGAATCAGTTGAAGCCATGTACACCAGGCTCAGCTCAATCATCAATGAGCTGAGGACCCTGGACAAGGACATATCATTGACAGAGGTCAATGATAAGATTCTTATGTGCTTCCCTAGCACATGGGATCTAAGGATCTGGCCCATCAAGGAAGCCAGAAGTACAAATGAGATTTCAACAGAGGCCCTTCTCGGCAAGCTCAAGTCTTTTGAGCAAGTGCTGAAGACAAGGGAAGCAGAAGCAGAAGCAAAGACCCCCACTCCAACAAGAAAAGAGCAATCTCTAGCTCTTAAGGCTGCTGATGCTTCTGAAGGCAGCCAATCAAATGAGGAACTAATGGCATTGTTTGCCAAGAGGTTTCTCAAGATGGGGAGAAAGGAGTTCAGAAAGAAGTCTTCACGCTATGAAGACAAACCAAGGTATGATCGTTCTCCTGCTAAAGAAATTATTTGTTATGGATGCAGGAAGCCTGGACATATCTTGCCAAAGTGTTCAGAGGAGAAAAACAAAGACAAGAGGAAAGAAAAGGAACAACACAGGAAGCACTCCAAGCCATCTTCCTACAAGAACAAGAAAAAGGAGAGAGGTTTCATTGCTGAAACCTGGAGTGATTCTGATGAAGAATCTTCCTCCTCAAGCTCCAGTGAGGATGAGGAAGAGAAGAAGGCAAAAGAAGTTTGCCTCATGGCAATAGATGCCTGCAGCAACCACTCAGCTGCAGAGAGTTCAGATTCAGATGAAGAGATGCCAACAGAAGATGAGGTACTCTCTTCTTATGACTTCACTTCAGAAGAATTTAAATTAGATTTTAAATCCTTATGCTTAGATTTGATTAGCTTAGAAAAGGAGATAAAAGAACTTAGAAATAAGTTAGCTGACTCAGAAGTAATTGTTACAGAAAATATTAGGTTAAAGGAAGATCTCACTACTTGTAGTGAAGAAATTAAATTTCTTAAAATGAAATTAGCTAAGTCTAAGAGGTTAGAAGAATCACTTAATGGTAGAAGCCTTAAGTTGTTAGAAATTACCAGCATGACTAACACTAGGTCAGCTAATAACAAACTAGGCTTAGGAGCTTCTCCCAGTGAACCCCCAGTTCTTCTTAAAAACAATCTTTCAACTCCAGTGAACTTCATTTCAGCTAGTGGAATGAAGAACACTGAGCAAGTAAATCTAGTTAAAACCTTAAATAAAGCTAAGAGAGAAAAGAGAAAGAAATTTTTTAAAGAAATGCAAAGAGCGTCGAACGCCGCTCGACGATCGGAAGCTCAATGGTCGAACGAAGGTCGACGATCTGAGCACCCATCGTCGAACGTCGATCGACGTTTTCAATATGATTTTCAAAATCATAATCAGTACCATAGAAACCTAAATGAAAATAGAAACTCTAGGTTTGTTGACCCATCATCTGCATGGAGAATCCCACCTAGGAGATCTCACCCACTAGGTTATCACCCTCAGCCTGCATTTTCATATATTTCCAGTTTTTCTTATGTGAAAAACAAGGGACCCAAGGTTACCTGGGTCCACACTGTCTAAATAAATGTCTTGCAGGTGAAGGCCTATCCAATCACTCAAAATAAGTGGTATTTGGATAGTGGATGCTCCAAGCATATGACAGGAAATAAAAATCATCTGTCAAAATTCAAAGCTAAGCTCGGCCCAAAGGTTATCTTTGGAGATTCCAGCTGTGGTCAGACAGAAGTCTATGGCAGGATCACAATTGGAGATGTCACTTTCAAGAGAGTTGCATATGTGACAGGACTGAAGCACAACTTGATCTCAGTCAGCCAGCTATGTGATGCTGGCTACCAGGTTTCATTTTCTAACTTCTCTTGCAATATTACTTTAAATAATAATATTGTTTTAGTTGGCATTAGAATAGGTAATATTTATTTAGTAGATTTCAATTCATCTCATTCTGAAATCTGCCTGTTTAATGAAGTAACACTTAATAATAATTCTTTGTGTCATAAGAGGCTTAGTCATGTTAACCTTAAAAATATATCTAGGTTATCCAAACACAACCTTGTTAGAGGTTTACCTTCTTGCCCCTACAAGAAGGAGAGCCTATGCAAGGCTTGTCAGCTAGGCAAGCAAACCAAAAATTCTTTTAAATCTGTAAATAAAAGTGATTCTCCTAGAATCCTGTATCTATTACATTTGGACCTTTTTGGCCCAATAAATGTACAGAGTTTAGGAGGGAAGTATTACACCTTAGTAATTGTAGATGACTTCTCTAGGTTCAGTTGGGTTTTCTTTTTGAGAACTAAGTCTAATAACTTCAAAGCCCTTACAGACTTTCTAATATGTGTGCAGACTGAGTACTCTACTCATGTGGCCTTGATCAGAAGTGATCATGGTACTGAGTTTGACTCTCTTCTCATGCAAGAATTCTGTGAGAGAGAAGGTATCAAACATAGTTTCTCAGCTCCTAGAACTCCCCAACAAAATGGGGTAGTTGAAAGGAAGAATAGAACACTCATTGAAGCTGCTAGTACATTGTTGGCAGATGCTAACATGCCTCTCTCATATTGGGCAGAAGCTGTTAGTACAACCAATTATGTCTTGAATAGAAGTTTGATACACAAGCTTAAGTGTAAAACTCCTTATGAGTTGCTTAAGGGAAAGAAACCTAAAATTAATTATTTTAGAGTATTTGGTTGTATTGTTTATATTCATAATAATAATAAAGAATATATTAGAAAATTTGAAGCAAAAGCTTCAATGGGAATCATGCTTGGATATTCCCAAGTAAGCAAAGCTTATAGGGTTTATAACAAATCAACCTGTAAAATTGAAGAATATGTGCATGTATCTTTTGATGAGTCTCAGATGTTTTACAAGGAGAAGGAAAATTCTCCTTCCTCCAGTTCATTGCAGGAACCTGATGCTCCTCAAGAAATTCTTCAACTATCAACTCTTCAGATCACTGAATCAGACAGTGATGAAGACCTTGCTGAAGCTGTTGTTGTACCACAAACAGTAGATCAAATTCCTCCTGAGGAATTAATCCCAACTGTTGCTGAAGATCACATCCCACCTGCTGATATTGTCACACTTAGAGATCACCCGACATCTCAAGTGATTGGAGACATATCAGCTGGTGTGCAAACAAGACATCAATTAAGACAGGATGTGATGCACGCTTGTTTCCTCTCACAGGTTGAGCCCCTCACCTTTAAAGATGCAGAGCTAGATCCCCACTGGATCATTGCAATGCAAGAGGAACTCAATCAGTTTGAGAGATGTAAAGTTTGGACTTTGGTTCCAAGACCTAAAGGCCAACTGATCATAGGCACCAAGTGGGTGTATAGAAACAAGTTGGATGCAAATGGAATTATAGTAAGGAATAAAGCTAGGCTTGTAGCTCAGGGCTACAGACAGGAGGAAGGTATAGACTATGACCAAACCTTTGCTCCTGTTGCAAGGCTAGAAGCAATAAGGATCTTCTTGGCCTATGCAGTGTTCATGAAGTTTAAGGTGTTCCAAATGGATGTCAAAAGTGCATTCCTAAATGGTGAGCTTAAGGAAGAGGTGTTTGTTGAACAACCACCAGGGTTTGTTTCTTCAACTCAGCCTTCTCATGTGTTTAAGTTGCAGAAAGCTCTTTATGGACTAAAGCAAGCTCCTAGAGCCTGGTATGAGACCTTAGCTAGTTTCCTGTTAGAGCACAACTTTACTAGGGGAGTAGTTGATAGAACACTTTTCGTCAAGCATCACAAGGACACAATCCTGTTAGTTCAGGTGTATGTAGATGATATTATTTTTGGCTCCACTGATCCCAAACTGTGCAAAAAGTTTTCCAACTTAATGCATTCCAAGTTTGAGATGAGTAGTATGGGTGTGCTGTCTTACTTTCTTGGTCTCCAAGTTAAGCAAGATGCTGATGGTATCTTCATCTCCCAATCCAAATATGCCAAGGAATTGGTAAAGAAATTTGGGATGGCTGATGCTTCAGCAATGCCTACACCCATGGCTACTAATGTAGTTATTGATTCTGATGATCACGGCAAGCCAGTTGATCAAAAGAATTATAGGGCCATTGTTGGTTCCCTATTGTATCTAACTGCAAGTAGGCCAGATATAATGTTTGCTACATACCTTTGTGCTAGATTCCAGGTCAACCCCAAGGAATCTCATCTGATTCTTCTAAAGAGAATCCTGAGATACCTGAAGGGATGCCCAAATCTAGGACTTTGGTACCCAGCTGAGTCAGAGTTTGAATTAATTGGATATTCTGATTCTGATTATGCTGGTTGCAGAGTTGACAGGAAGAGCACCTCAGGAACTTGCCAGTTCCTGGGAGAGAGATTGGTCTCTTGGTTCTGTAAGAAGCAGGCTTCTGTCTCAACCTCAACTGCAGAAGCTGAATATATAGCAGCTGCCAGTTGTTGTTCACAGATCCTGTGGATTCAAAACCAGCTTGTGGATTATGGTTACTCACACAAGAACACCAAAATCATGTGTGATAGTACCAGTGCTATCTCAATTGCACAAAATCCAGTGCACCACTCTAGAACAAAGCACATTGAGATTCAGCACCATTTCCTGAGAGATTGTGTGGAAAAGAACAAGATTTATCTTGAGTTCATATCCACTGAGTTTCAGAGAGGTGATATATTCACCAAGCCCTTAGATGAACAGAAGCATCTGTTCTTTTTAGTTCAACTAGGCATGATCAATGGACGAGACTAAGTGTGACTATATCTGCCAATGTTGAAACTTGTTTGAAGATAGTCGAACGACGTTCGAAGATAGTCGATCGGGTCAAGCCCATCGTCGACCTATGGTTGATGAAAGTTTGTCTGATTGAAGATCGTCGACCGGCGTTCGACCATAGTCGAACAAGTCGAGCTCATCGTCGATCTCTGGATGACGACAGCTTGTTGTTTGAGAAGCCAGAAATAGTCGAACGATGGTCCGACTACTCTGCTTCTGAACCGATCGTCGAACGACCGTTCGACCATCGGGTCTAGTATCTTTTTAATAAATCGACTATCTCCGGTCTAATATAAAGCCGATAGTCGACCTAGGTTAAAAGATCTTTTGTTCTTTCGTCGACGGAGCGTGACTTTTCGCATTCTGTCTTCCCGCTTGCGATTTTCTGCCGCCTCGTCTCTTTCGTCTTCTCTGTCCTTCTCGCGCTTGCTCCAGCAATTCCATGGCGGTCTCTCCAGCAGTTCTAGCAGTTGTGAAGTTCGATGCAGGCTTCAGCGTTGATTTTGACGCCTTCAGTAGCTGCGAAGCAGGAATCGTGGAAGTTCTTCAGTTGTGCCGGGATCAAGGACTAGAGAGATTAATGTCATCAAGGATTAAGTTAAATATACCCGAGATCAAGGAATGGGCTTTCACGTCGTCCTACACCGACGATTTGATGACTGGCACCATCGGCGGAGAAGAGGTAATTTTAACTCCGGCCGTTCTGACTGATGTTTTTGGATTAGTTAATGGTGAAGAAGATTATGAGCAAGATGCTCAAGAATTTGGAAGAATGTTAGTTGAGCTGGGACATGCAGAGGTCATTCCCATGAAGTTGCTCAAGGTAAATTTCACTTTCAAGATTAAGTTTCTTGCTGAGTTGGTCGGAAAAGTGCTCCTCGGTAAGCACTCTGCTCATGACAATATAACAAGGCAACAATTTGCACTAATGTGTGCAATTGTTAATCGGAAAAATATTGATTGGGCTGGAGTAATGTTTGATTTGATAAGGAAAAAGAATGGTAAGAAGGAAGTTACCCTCGGAAGGGTCATTGGAATTTTCCTGAAAGAAAAGTATCCTCAGCTGCTGGTCTCCGTTGCAACAACCATAAATGCAAGCAAGAAGATGGACCCAAACCTGTTCTCCAAGTGGAAGAGAACCTTTGTGAAACCCGCTCTCACAGGGGTTGCTCCAGCGATATCAGAGAGCACCAGGACTGATTCGGTCGCTCCTCACCCTGTTGAAGCTGGCTCAGCTCTTTCCCTTCCTTCTTCTTCTACTATGCAGTCTGCCTTAGTTGAAGTTCCATCAACTTCAGCTGAAGTACGACTTTCCCCTTCTCCTGTTAGAGAACCAACCACGGTTGTTCTTCCTTCCCCTCCAGCTTCTCCTCTTCCTTCTCATCAGGCTAGGATATCTGCTCCTAGTTTTGATTTGTTAGGATCTGAGAGGATTCCAACACCTCCTCAGTCTCCCATTCATTCTCCAGTTAACACTCCTGTTAACTCTCCAGCTCCATCTCCTATTCAATCTCCAGTCCACACCATTCTTCATCCCAGCACTACAACCATCTCTGCTGCAGCTCCATCCACTATACTTCCATCATCTTTTGAGATCACCCCAGCACTCATCTCCAGCATTCTGGAGTTGATTACCCCTTCAATCAAAATTATGATTGAAGAGGCAATCGCTCCACTTGCCTCCTCCATTAATACCTTAACCGCTACCATCAAATATCTTTCCAAATCTGCTGAGCCCTCTTCCTCAAGGGGCCTGGTTTCAGTTTCCACTGAAATCAGGCAGGGGGAGATGTTCTGTGAAGATGCCTCAGAGCCTCCTGCCTCCCTTCCAGCAGTAACAGATACTGTGCTGACAGTTCAAGTAGTGTCTGCTCCAGCTAAAAAAGAATCAGCCTCTGTGTTATCGGAGAAAGATATATCTGATGCTATTATGCTATCTGAATTTGCGGTGAAAGTTTGCCTAGAAGATCTCTCCACTCCCGTGATTGCCAAGTTCCTAGAAGGGATTATTACATCCTACCTAGATGAGTCTTGGGAGTTGGTCAAGTATGAAGGTAATTCATTCATTCGCTTTGTTGACGAGTCAATTAATTTGCTAGCTTGTGAATTCCTAGAGGGAATGATTTTTGCTTATTTAGCAGATCTGTGTTCATAATCTCTACAGATTATATTAAAGAAGATTTAGCTGCTCAGATTATAGCAGTTGTTTCTGAAGCTGATCCAGTTGTTCCGATTATTCAAGTAGACCCAGAATTGGATTCATTTTTAGATGATAGAGAAGATGAGTCTGAAAACCAGGATGAAATCAAAGCTGACACTCCTGTTCTGAGTGTGGAAGAAGAAAAAGCAAGAGCTGCCTGAAATCAAAGAGTACAAGATTCTTTAAAAGAGAAAGAAAAAGAGTTGCAAGTTGAGAAGTCAACTATTTGGGATGATTCCCCAGGTCTAGATTTAGATTTCCTTCTGGCTCAGGATGCCATAGAAGAGGAAAGAGAGAAATTTGATCTGAAGTTAAAAGAAAAGGCTGTTTCTGAAGCCTATGATCCTTATGATAATCCTCCATCATCTCATTCTGATGATGAAGATGATTCTGATATGTCTGAAAATTCAAAGAGAAAGAAAGCCGCTCAAAAGAAAAGGAAAGCAATTGCTCCTCCTCCTCCCAGCCGAGACAATGATACTCCATACTACATTCTTAAAGGAATTGACCCCAAATCGAAAGAATTTCAGCATTGGATGTGGTTCTCCAAGAACCAGCAGAAAGAGAGAAAGAGAACTAAGAGATATGACTCTCCGACTTCCAGATGGACACCCAGAGGTCCTCCTCCACCTCCCAGTGTAGGAGCCTCTGGCAACCTCTCTGCGAATCCATCTGCCTCTGCTGAAAAATCTGCATCTTTTCAACCTCAACCAAGGAAAAGCTATCAAAGTTCGCAAGGCAGATCGTATTCTGGTTCCCAAAGACAAGTGAAGGAGGTTGTGCTTCAAAAACCAACTTTTTCCCCTCCTCCTTCTCCAAAGAAAAGAGTTCCATCTCTAATACCAGTTCAGTCTGAGAAAGCTGTTTCAAAAGGTAAGTAGTTTATTTTGTTTTAAAATTCTAGCAAGAACCTTTTGCTAAGTCTGCTCCCATGTCTTATCTAGTTATTCAAGATAAAGAATCAGATGCTGCTCCTCCTGGGTCTGTTTATGAAAGTCCTGAGCTTGATCCTAACTTTAGGATGGCTCGTTTTCACGAACTGGTTGGAGCAGCTCAAATAAGAAAAGCAAAGGTAGAAGGAAAAGATACTACTGGTTTAACCACCATGTCTGCTTTCAGAAAGAAAGAGTTTGAAAAGTTCCAGGTTAATCCTGATGTTTTTGACCCCTCAAAATATATGGAGAAGCACCCTGAAGCAGTCGTTCCTAGGGCTGTAGAATTGAAGATCATTGGTGTACAGGACTTGAATCTGTCAAAGAAAGAAGCTGATGACCCTCTAAGGAAAATTTCTTTTGTTCCTAGTTCCTCTAAACCTTTACCAGATTCTGTAGACTCTTAATAGTTTGATTGACTGCTGTGTTATATTTGTCTATTATCTATCTGTTTGATAACTGCTAGTTAATTGTTAACTATTTCCTGTATTAATTTTATTGCTCTTTAGCTAGCTGCATTTTTTTGTGTTTTGAGAGACTTAACTCAAATAGGGGGAGATTGTTGGTACCCTAGTTTGATTTGAGTTTAGTCTTGCCTTTTTAGTCCCTTGACCCAAGAATTATCTATGGTCATTGGTTAGTGGTCTAGCTGTAGAGTCCTCACTTTTCCAGATGAAAAATTTGGTTAAGTAGGTTTTTCGTTCGACTATAGTCGAACGCCGTTCGACTTTCGTCTATCGGCTGATCGACGATCGTCTATCAGTTGGTCGACGCTCTGTCTGCGTTGATAGTTCGACTATCTGTTGATAGGTCGACTATCTGCTTGGCGTGGTAGTTCGACTATCTGTCCTGATAGATCGACTATCTGATAGGTCGACTATCTGTTGATAGGTCGACTATCTGTTCCGCTTTGATAGGTCGACTATCTGTTGATAGGTCGACTATCTGTTCCGTTTTGATAGGTCGACTATCTGTTGATAGGTCGACTATTTGTTTTCTGAGGTAGGTCGACTATCTGCTTGATAGGTCGACTATCTGTTTGCGCTTGATAGTTCGACTATCTGTCCAGATAGATCGACTATCTGATAGTTCGACTATCTGCTCTGATAGGTCGACTATCTGTCGGGGTAGTTCGACTATCTTCTTCGATAGGTCGACTATCTAGATCGTTCGACTATCTGCCCGATAGTTCGACGATCTCCGTGCGTCGGTCGACGATCTCCGAGGGTCGTTCGACGCTTTCTGTCTGCCTTTATTTTTTGTATTTATTTATTATATTTAATTAATCAATAAATTTTCTGGCACGTTGTTTTAGTTGTTTTATGATAAAATTTCCAGGCAATATTTGCTCCATCCCTTTTGCCTGAGTCAAATCTTTTTAGATAAAGTTATTTGTCTTATTAGCTGACATTATATTTTACTTTATCTGCTGTCAATCCTTTATAGCCGTTAGACTGAAATATCTTCTTTTTGCTATAAAGAGTTTGTTTCTGATATGACTTTATTTAGTACTTTATTATCAGATTGCTTCCTGCAGCTTCCTAGAAAAAGGTTTATTCCTTTTATAGGATGTCCTGCTGCAGAGTTTGTTTTGCTGTGTGTTATTTGCAACCCAGGTCTCAAGTTTCAGAAGAAGACAAGTAATTCAAATTGAAGAGAGTCGTTGCTTGCTGCTGTTATATAAAGGACCCTTTGAAGAAGGATTCAAGCTAGTAAAATAGCTACCCAGTTGTTCACTTAAGCATTCAAGCCTTCATCAAGATCAAGTTTTCTGCTCTCAGCAATTTCCATCTAACTGAGAAGTGTTAAGATCTTCTACTCATCTTCAACCTGAGTTCTCCTGCTTCCAGGAAGTTCAAACTCAGAGTCCTTTTGAAGAAGAAGAAGAAGATAGCTGCTTGAAGATCTTTAATTTTATTATTTATTATCTTCTTGTAGTTTTTCCTTCAGAGCTTTCTGAAGAGTTTTCTGCACTGAAGCAAGACTTCACCTGGACATCTTTGAGCCAGGGGGAGCCTTGATTCTTTAAGAGCTCTCTAGCTCAGTGCAAGTCTTTGTGCTTCTCTAATCTTTGTAAAATAGAAAAGAGTTCTTAACCTTCTTCCCCCTCCTGTACAGGGTTATTACTCCCTTCAAAAGTATCCCTAGGTGGCAGGGCACCTGATCAAAAACCTGTGCTTGGTTTTTAGACACCTGATCAAAAGTCTAAAGTGTTTCTGGATCTACCTGAAGCAGATCCTGTTGGTGGCAGGGCACCTGATCAAAAACCTGAGTGGATTCCTACCGTGTGGGTAGAAGAGTGGACGTACCCAAGTTGTTTGGGGAACCACTATAAATTTCCTTGTGTCGTCTGGATTCCCTTGTTTAATTCCTGCATTATGGTATAACTAGGATTGCTAGTTGCTGATTAGGTTTTCCAAGCCTTAACTGTAATTACAGTTAGCTTGAGTTTGTGCACATCACCTGTGTTAGGCTATAGGGTTAATTCTATATCTATAATCTTTTCATTCCGCACTTCACTCCAAGGGAGTTGGGTAGACCATTAAGTTTTGTCTAGTGCAAAATTTGATAACTCTATTCACCCCCCCTCTAGAGTAGTATCTATCCCTTCACTTTCACTATTTGAACTCTTTTAGGTGGAGTAGGAGGAATATTAGTTTCAGTGACATGTTGCTCAGCCTCAACATTCACAGGCTCCCCCTCAACTACGTGCTCCTCCTCAACTCCTTGTTCCTTCTCAGCTTCTTGCACTATCTCCATGTCTAGTGCCTTCTCATTTTCTTGCTCCTCCTCTACCCTATCAGTAGCAATTTCAATATTAGGAAATAACTCATCTAGAGTGTATTCCTTTTGAGCTTGAACAGATGTTGAATCATCCAGATCTGCAACATTCAAATCTTTTGATAAATCAATTTGTTCTTTCTCCTGCACTGATTCAGACATCTGCTCTTCCTGCACTTGTTCAGTATTTAGAATATCCTGGGCAGGTGAATACACTTGCTCCCCCTGCACCTATGCAGGAATAGAAATATTAGTAATGTCCTTGGCAGGAAAATACACTTGCTTTCCTTGTACCTGTACCTGGTCAGGAGTAGATACATTCTGGACAGGAGAGTGAGCATGCTCCCCCTATATCTGTGCAGGAATGGTTGATTTCTGAACTTGAGTAGACTCAGGCTGATCTTCAACCTGCTTTCTCACTTGCTCTTCTGGATGCTGGGCAGTGCCTAGATCATGTGCAGGGGATCTCTCAGGAGTGTCCTGCCTGTTCTCATCAGGCACATCTTTAGACAGCACCCTATCCCACCTTGAAAATAATCTTATATCCATTTTCCTCATGTGATTAATTTTTTTCCCAGGCAGTTGTTGCATAACCTCAGGGATTACCCCAGTCAGGTATAAACTCACAATTCTAGCCAGATTTGGCTTCTTGATTCCTTCCTTGATCTT
Source organism: Platanthera zijinensis (assembly GCA_039513925.1). Classification (NCBI taxonomy): domain Eukaryota; kingdom Viridiplantae; phylum Streptophyta; class Magnoliopsida; order Asparagales; family Orchidaceae; genus Platanthera; species Platanthera zijinensis. Next base: position 38,252,266 of record CM077079.1, on the reverse strand, counting down.
ATCAAATACTACAGCTGACCAGTCAGTTGGAATTGTAAACACAATTCTTGTCATTAGGCTGAACATATAGGCTGAAATCCTATCGTGTCCACCTGGTTTGCACAAAATTATCTTCCCAACTACTTCTGACAGAAACTTGCCCTGTTGATTCATGCCCTTCCTGTTGATAGCTGCTCCAATCTTCAGGGTTGGATCCAATCCACACCATTGGAGAGCCTCCCTGGTCTTAGAGGCTGGAACCTCTTCTTCATTCTCAATGTTTGATAATTGAAGTGTTTTTCTTAAATTTTTTGATGTCAGTTTCACCTTCGTCCCATGAACAGTGGATTTTATCTTTAGACCAGCTGAATCCACTGATGCAGAGGTAAAGAATTCAATCACCTCCTTCTACCAGATCTTTGATGGTTCAGAAACTAGAAATTCTAATCCAGATTCAGAAATTAGAGTGACAACCCTTTGAACATCTATCGGGGCATCCGCAAAGGCATTGCACACCAACTCATATCCTTCGTTGACGTTATTTGCAACCTTTGGCGCCATTGATCAGACGAGAAATCTTGAGAGAGAAGAGAGAGAGATTGTCGACACAGGGTTTCAGTCTCCAAAACCTTGTAAGCATGTCGACAGAATAAGTTCTTGACCTATTTATACCTTCTAGGGAAAGAAGATCAAAAGTCGGGCAAAAACAGTCTATATGTGTCGACACAGATGGAGTGTGTCGACACAAACTTCTATTGTCTTGACAGCAAGTCTGTCTACTATGTGTCGACACCAATTGTGGATATGTTGACACCTGAGAGACATAGTAGAGCATAAGAAATTCTGTGTCGACTCTTAAGATAAGTGTCGACACAAAATCTGTAAGTGTCGACACCACTATTCTGGTGAAGTCGACACTAAATTCCTGGATGAGTCGACTATTTGATTCTTAAGTGTCGACACAAATTCTCTGTGTCGACACATATTCTCTGACTAGTCGACATGACTTCACTGAGTCGACACATTATCACTGAATGTGTCGACACTATTTTACTTAGCCAATTTCTGTTTTTGTCTATACCACTTGATAATCTAATATCACTTGTAAGTTTGTTGATAAACTAATCAATGGTCAGCATGCCTAATTCAATTTTAAATTTATTGAATTTTGTTTCATCCAGTGGCTTAGTAAATATATCTGCTATTTGACAATCTGTTTTAACAAATTCCAATGAGATGTCTTCTCTTTCTACATGCTCTCTAAGAAAATGGTATTTAATTTCTATATGCTTAGTTCTACTGTGAGAAACAGGATTATTAGCAATAGAAATAGCACTTTTAGAATCACATAATAAAGGTGTTCTACTTACTTGAATACCATAGTCTGTCAACTGATGCTGTATCCACAATAGCTGTGCACAGCAGCTGCCAGCAGCAATATATTCTGACTCAGCTGTGGATATTGCCACACTGGTCTGCTTCTTACTACTCCATGATATCAATCTTCCTCCCAAGAATTGGCAAGTACCTGTTGTACTCTTTCTATCCTCACTACAGCCTGCAAAGTCTACATCTGAATAACCTGTTAGTAGAAACTCTCTATTCCTAGGGTACCAAAGGCCTAGATTAGGTGTGCCCTTAAGATATCTCAGAATCCTTTTGACTGCAGTATAATGAGATTCTTTAGGGCAGGCTTGGTACCTAGCACAGACACATGTAGCATACATAATATCTGGTCTACTAGCAGTGAGATATAGTAGAGAGCCAACTATTCCTCTATACAAAGATTCATCAACAGGTTTACTTGCATCATCTTTGCATATAGGCATACTTGTTCCCATAGGAGTTCTCATAGTGGAGAATGACTCCATACCATACTTCTTAATTAATTTTTTGGTGAACTTAGACTGGGATATGGACAGGCCATCATCAGTCTGTCTTACTTGGAGTCCCAAGAAGAACTTAAGTTCCCCCATACTGCTCATCTCAAACTTCCCTTGCATAAGTTTGGCAAACTTTTTACAAAGGTTGTTTTCAGTAGATCCAAAGATTATGTCATCAACATAGATCTGAACTAAGATGATCTTACCTTTGGATTCCCTAAGGAATAGAGTTTTGTCTATTTTTCCTCTTGAGAATTTATTCTCAATAAGGAAAGTAGACAGGGTTTCATACCAAACCCTTGGGGCTTGCTTTAACCCATATAAAGCTTTCCTAAGCTTATAGACATAATCAGGTTTAAGAGGATCTACAAAACCTGATGGTTGCTCTACATAGACTTCCTGTTTTAAATCACCATTCAGGAATGCTGATTTCACATCCATCTGGTACACTCTGAAGTCTCGATAGGCCGCATAGGCAAGGAATATTCTGATTGCCTCCAGCCTTGCCACTGGGGCAAAGATTTGATCAAAGTCAATCCCTTCTTCCTGCCTGTATCCTTTTGCAACCAATCTTGCTTTATTCTTCACTATCATTCCACTCTCATCCAATTTGTTCCTATAAATCCACTTTGTGCCAATTATGTTGTGGCCTCTTGGTTTAGGAACAAGCTCCCAGACATTGCACCTTCTGAATTGATTCAGCTCCTCTTGCATAGCATCAATCCAGTGCTGGTCTTGGATGGCTTCTTCAAACTTCTTAGGCTCCATTTGAGACAGGAAACTTGAATGCAGGTCTGTGCTTTGATTTCTGCTTCTAGTCTGCACTCCCTGTCTTGGATCACCTATAATCTGATCAGCTGGATGATCTTTTAAATATCTTGTAGCTGGAGGAAGATTCCTTTCTGGTTGAACATCTCCAGCTCCTTCTTCATGCTGAACCTCTTGGTTTTCATCAGCATCTATTGAGTCTTGTACTCCCCCAGGACAGTAGCCTTCATTTTCCAATGCTCCATCTTCCTTTGATGCTTCAGCAATGGAGAGCTTGTCCATTCTTTTGCTTATACCTGTTGAATCATTTGATCTACAAGACAACTCACAGTTGATTAATCTTGTTTCATCAAACACAACATGTACAGATTCTTCAACAACTTGAGTAGTCAAGTTGTAGATTCTATAGGCCTTACTATTTATGTTGTACCCAACAAATATCCCATCTTGGGATTTGGCAGCAAACTTAGTTAGGTATGACTTGCCATTGTTAAGTATATAGCATTTACAACCAAAGATCCTGAAGTAGGATAGATTTGGTTTTCTACCTTTCATAATCTCATAGGGAGTCTTTTTGTGGTTCTTGGTGATAGAAGCCCTATTGATTATATGACATGCAGTGTTAACTGCCTCAGCCCAGAAATATTCTGGGAGAGAGGTGTCACTCAATAGAGTTCTGCCAGCTTCAATTAATGTTCTATTCTTTCTTTCAGCAATGCCATTTTGCTGTGGTGTTCTGGTGAGGAGAACTCTTGGAAAATCCCAAAGTCTTCACATAATTTTGTCATGCTTTCAAATTGAAACTCAGTACCATGGTCACTTCTGATTTTGACCACTATACTATTCAGTTCATTCTGAATTTGCTTTACAAAACTAAGTAATACACTTGGGGTTTCTGATTTCTGTCTCAGAAAGAACACCCATGTAAATCTAGAATAGTCATCTACCACCACAAAAGTATAGACTTTCCTACCTAGACTATGAACTGGCATAGGACCAAAAAGATCCATATGTAAGAGGTATAGACACCTCACAGAATCCTTGTTTTCAAGGCTTTGAAAGGAGGATTTTATCTGCTTGCCCTTTTGACAAGCTGAGCATATTTCTCCCTTTATACACTTAACTTGAGGACCATTCCTCACTAACTCTTTGCTAAAGAGTTGGCCAATTGTCTTGTAGTTAAGATGAGCCAATCTCTTGTGCCACTTGACACAATGAGAAGCATTATCATCAACTACAAGACAGATGGAAGAAGCCTTGTTCTCACATACAAAATTAAGACAATAGACATTTCTCTTCCTATACCCAGTCAATATGATCTTTTGATCACTTGACCTTTTGATATGACATCCATTCTTAACAAATGAAATGTCATATCCTAAATCACTCAGCTGGCTTATACTTATTAGATTGTGTTTCAAACCTTTTACATAAGCCACTTAGGTGATAGTAATTAGGTTAGTAGAAATGTTACCAAACCCTTTGATGATTCCTTTTTCAGATCCACCAAAGATCACTTTGGGTCCATCTTTGACAGAGGTATACTCCTTCAGCAGCCCCTTTGTTCCAGTCATGTGCCTGGAACAACCACTGTCCAAGTACCATATAGGGGCATGGCCACTTGGACTTTCCTGCAACACAGATTTACTTACCCTTAGAACCCAAGTAAGTCTTGGGTCCTTGGTTCAGGTTAGCATTAACAAAGCTACCATTATCTCTTCTAACAGGTAGACTATTGTTCTTTCTAACACTTGTGTTATGCCAGCAGTCTAATGCAAAATGGCCTCTCTTGCCACAATACCAACATTCAAACTTATTGTATCTAAATCTAGATACACCCTTGACAGAAGAATTTCTGTCCATTACTGGTGCTGCAGCAGCTTTACCCACTGATTTCTTATAACCATTGGGTTTATGAACATGGATAGGCCTGTTGGCATTTACACCCTTGTTTATCAAAACATTAGTCCTAAAATGACCATGTATATTTTCATGATCATATTGGTTAGAAGGCACTTGCACCTTTTTAAACTTAATAGGGACTGAAAGGTTCAGTGGCTTGACACGAGCTTTGCCTTTCCTCTTGAATTGGGCTGCCCTGGGGTTACCTTTGAATCCTAATCCTGCCCTACCCTTTTGAGTCACAAATTCATCTATCAAGGGTAAGACAGACTTTGGCTTAGAGTAACTAGCCACTAACTCCTTTTCTATTCTTAGTCTGGCCTCCAGACTCTTCACTTGATCATTGGTATAATTGATTGTGCCCATCTGAATAATATTTATATTCTTCAGTTTGGCAATTTCATTTAACTTCTGATCAATTACTTTTTCAAACTCAGTTGCAGCTACCTTTAGATCAGCAATTTCCTGAGCCTGAGATTTAACCAGGTTCTTGCTTTTCTTAAGGGCCTGCAATAAGTCCCCATACTTATCTATCAATTGATAGACATCTCCTTCAGATTCAGATGCATCTACATCACTTGATGCAGATGTAGCTGATTCTACACTTGTACTACAAACAGATTTTATTAAAGGACATAGTACCTTACTAGGACCAGACTGATTCTGGCACATGTCTTCTTCTAATCCTGCCATCAGTCTCATGCACTGATGATCTTCTTGTTCATAGATGGAGTCTAGCAATTGCATGAACTCCTCTTCTTTAGTAGCAGCATACAGTCCAATATATGCTTCAGCTTCAGATTCTGATTCTGAAGTTGATTGATCTGTTAGGCTCTTTTCCTTCTTTGCAACAAAGGATTTTTCCTTCTTGCCCTTTTGATAAGTCTTCTTCTTGTCTGATGACTCCTTTCTCTTATCAGGACAGTCATCCACTACATGTCTAGGCCTATTGCAACAATAGCAGACAATCTTTGAAGTAGTGGCCTTGCTGGGCTTTGTTCTGCTCTTCTCTTTCCTTGATGACTTTTTCTTCTGATAATAGTCATCAACTTGTTGTGATGAGGAGGGCCTAGACTTCCACTGCTTCTTCTTTAAGAATCTCTGGAATTGCCTTGTAAATGCAGCAAAATCTGCATCTGACTCACAGCTTTCTGAACCCTGATTATCTGAATTTTCAGAACTAACTTCTACAACTTCCTTAGGAGGAGATGATGATATCATCCTATTCTTTTTAGTGGCTTCTGCCTTGAAGGCCACTATCTTCTCTCTATGCTCTCCTTTTGAATTCTTTTCCTCCTCCTTCCTCACCATAAGTTGCATTTCATAGGATAGCAACTTTCCAAATAAGGTTGGAGGAGAAATCTCTGCCAGTTTAGCCACTTCTCTTATGGCACAGATCTTTGTGTCCCAATCCTTTGTCAAGTATCTTAAGAATTTGTCATTCAGTTCATAGGTACTGAATACTCTTCCATAGGACTTTAACTCATTCACAATTCTATAGAATTTCTTATAGCATTCAGTTATGCTATCAGTTTTTCCTTGTCTAAAACTTTCATATTCCTGGTTGAGCATAGACTTCCTATCCTGTCTTACTTCTTCAAATCCCTCCATGTAGACAATCAAGGTGTCCCACATTTCTTTGGAGGTCTTGCAGTGAATCAGTTTCTGAAATGTAGAATCATCTATGGCACTCACAATAATATTCTAAGCTCTCTTATCCATGGTTGCCAAAATGATTTCATCCTTGGTCATTTCAGAATAACTCTTTGGAGTTTGAATATTAGCATCAAGAACTGATATCTTCATTGGAATGAAGGGTCCTTCCTGAACTGTGATGTATATCCTTGGGTCAGATGCTTCCATGAACAATCTGACTCTTTCTTTCCAAATTCCAAAGATTTCCTTCCTGCAGATGGGTAACTTCATTGACCCTAACTCCTTGTGATTTTCTCCAGAACCCATCTTCTTGAATCTTGATCCTGTCTTTCAGATCTACCTCAGACTGTTAAGTCCTTTTTGAGAAACCTCCCTCTAATACCACTTGATAGTTTTACTTTCAAGACAACCTAAACACCTAGAGGGGGGTGAATAAGTTCTAATGCTTGTTAACACTTTTTGGCAGAATTCAATTACAGAATTAAAACACACAGCACAGCAATCACAGAAATTTAACCATCACAGATTGCACACTGTTTTATAGTGGTTCCCCAAGGTCTGGGTACATCCACTTTCCCCCTTCACCTATCTAGCAGTACGCTAGATTCGGCCAAACTTCCTCTTTACTCAGATCCACAGATCCTACAGCTCAGAACCTGGAAAGGTTCCTACAACTCAGGCTCAACAGCCCTACCTCAGCCTTATCACAAAGCCTACAACTCAGAGAAGAACCTTCTCCTACACTCAGGCAAACAGCCCTACCACTTAGAGATCAACTCTCCTACACTCAGCCTTTATAACACAGGCTTACAACTCAGATCTATATTGACAGATCCTACAGAAATTAGAAAAGAAGTTTTTAATGTCTTGCCTTTGTTGAGAGAGAAAAGAACAAGACAATTCTTGATCAGCTGATGAAATCAACTGAATCTGAGCTTTCTTCAAAGCTTCTTGAATCTGAACTTAGCTGAGTTGATTTCCAAACAGCTTCTTGAGAAACCAATGATGGCTTCCTTCTTCTTCAAGTGGCTGGATCCCTCTCTATCCAACACCTTTGATGATACTTCTGAATTCTTGAAAGAACTCTTCTTAGACTGATCCTGAGATCGTCTTCTTAGATCTTCTGATGAAGATCTTCTTTAATGCCTTGCACTTTCTTGAAGAGAGGACTTGTCTCTTAACTGATGTGTTGATTAAGAATTAATTTCCTCTTGTATATAATCTATCTGTTTCTTCTTCTGAATCTGTCTATTTATAGATCTTCTTCATGGTAACCGGCTGATCCGGTTTCTAACTGACTTCTGACAAGTCTGACAGCTTCAGTTAACCTTTCATAACCCACAGCTGTCAAGTCTTCAAACAGATCCTGTGCCTTAGTTTTGGACAGCAAAGTGTTGAGACAGACTGTCAGAAAGTGTCGAGACCAACTGTCTATATGTGTCGACACAAGTGACTTTGGTGTCGACACAGCCTTTGATGATGTCGACTAGTTTGCCTTTAAGTCAACACTGCTTCTTCAGAACTTCATCTTGAGAATGAGTCGACACAGAGAATTTGTGTCGACTCAACACTTCATCTTTCTTCAGAAAATAACTTGGTCTTGACTTTGCAGTGTGTCGACACAAGTCCTGTGTGTCGACACAGTTGTTGTAGATTCAGAACTCAGTATGTGTCGACTCTGCCTTCAGGTGTCGACATAGTTGAGGTCGACTATCTTTCTGTGAGTCGACACTGCTTCCCAGTGTCGACACAAATGTGGTCGACTATCTTTTTGTGAGTCGACACTGCTTCCCAGTGTCGACACAAATGTGGTCGACTATCTTTCTGTGAGTCGACACTGCTTCCCAGTGTCGACACAAATGTGGTCGACTATCTTTCTCTGTGTCGACACAGCTTCCTTCAAGTGTCGACAAAATTATTTTGAAGTGTCGACCCAGTTTCTTCAGATGGCGACACATGGACTTAGAATAATTTATTGTATTTTTTAATACTTCTTCACCTGCACATGTCAACTTAAAACAACATCAAATACACCTTGATGTATATCATTAAGCTAAGTTAGGCTTCTTCAAATCAGGTACACATTTTCCAATGTACCCAACAAAAAATTACTTAAAAATTAAACACACAAACACCGATATTTATAGTGGTTCCCCGAGTTGGGTACGTCCACTTTCCCGCCTCGCCTATCTACCGCGAAGGGCTAGATTCGGTTACTTCACCAAACTTAGATTTCCACAATCTTACACCTCGGAGCCGCAACTCCTACAACTTGGAGACGACGCTCCTATCACTTGATCCACAACCAGATCTATGACTCGATCCACAAACGGATCTACCACTTGATCCACAAATGGATCTACCTCTCGATCCACAAACGGATCTACCACTCGGAGAAAAATCTCCTACAAAAGTAAATGAATATTACACAATAATATTACAATCAAACTTAAGCAAGATTTGAAATCTTCAATCCGTCGTTCTTCGAGAATAGTAGATCTTGAAATTGATTGGAGAACACGGAATACGAAAATGTTGCAGATCTTGAATCTTGACTTGAATCTTCGATCGACTCGATCTAGAGAAGTATAGATCTGTAGAGATAGTAGCAATCTAATCGTGTATGTCGAAGAAGACGAATCGTACTGCCCGTCGATGGCCGATCGGAAGAAATCGCAAAATCACTGTAGACGAGCAACGGACGGATTTTCCGAAATTGGAAGGTTTTCTCGGTTTGAATTTGAGAGCAAGAGCACGATTAGATTTAAATGAAATATCCCCTAGGTATTTATAGAGATCTCCTTGCCAACGGTATCAAGAACCTTTCCAAAAATGAAACCTAAAAAACACTGTGCATGGCCGACCGAACCCAAACCAGAGTTTTGAAAAAATTCGGAAAATGACCTTTGTCAAATTCGTCGATTATCGCCGAGTATCACTAGTATACTCGTCGAATGTTTCTTGATATACAACGAATAATACTTGGAAGAAATTAGCTCAGGCCGGCAAATCACTCAATGCCAAGGCAGAGACCATACTCGACGAATTCAACGAGTATCGGTTGGTATACTCGACGGATTCGTCGATTATCGGCTAGCTCACTCGACGCACTCGACGCCTGTCCAAGGGTTATACGACGAATGAGACTTAGAAAAATCCAGGGAAGTAGCGTCGAATGGACTCGACGAATTCGGCCTGTATCGTCTATTATATTCGATGAATTCGGCGAGTATCGTTAGATACATTCGAGAAATTCGACGAGTATACACGATGATACTTGGCGAATTTTACTTGGCGGATTTTCCAATTCTCAGAGAATTTGCTCTAAGTGCAAATGATGAATTTGACGAGTGTTGAAAGGGATATACAACAAATTTGACGAGTATCAACGAGTATACTCGACGAATTCGACGAGTATTCCTAACCATACTCGATGAATTTTACTTAGGTAAATTCCTATCTTTCTGATTTAAAGCCTTTGTCCTTCCTTGATCCTTCTCCTATACTTGGGATATAAGTACACCCCAATAGAGAGATTACATGTGAGTCAACACATTGGCCTACACATTGAAGGATTATATTATATAGTCTTGTATTTACTGACCCATTGTAACCTGACATTAGTGTGTACTTAGCAATGTAAACCTGCAAGTACATTACTAAAATAGCAGCATCAAATACAGTCACAATTCGTCTTAGCTTAACTGGACCCTTCTTCAAATCCGAGTTATTGTGGATACAATACCCAACAGGGCGCACACACGTGCTAAGGCGGTCTGTGCATGCACAGGCCGGCCTGCGCGTGTGCACTTTCCACGCTCGTGAGGGCTTGCCACGCTCGTTCGGGCTTGCCACGCTCGTGCGGGCTTGCCACGCTCGTGCGGGCTTGCCGCATACGCGTGTTGGACGTGCACGCGCAACCCTTGCGTGCGTGTATGTACTAGTTGCACGTGTGCGTGCATGTTGTCCGTGCACGCGTTTGGTTCCTCTCCATCTTCGAGATTTCTTTAGACCCTTTGAGCGAGTATGACTTCATGCGTGAGGCTCGACCGGTTGGGTTGGCACACCTCTGTGTTTTTTGTCTAAGTCTTCCGGGTTTGACACAAAAATCCTCAAGGGGAATCCTGTCATATGATATGTACAATTCACTAATACATGCAGGTTAAACTAAAAAATCATAGGAAGATGTGAACCTGTAAAGGCTTCGTATGCACATAAAAGTTATTAAATTGTGTGGTGTGCAGATATCTGAAATTAGTCTGTGTTTATTCATCACCATAGAAGACGAGACGAGTTTGCTGGATTTTTAGAACGTCGAAGGCGAAGGAAATGTCACTGAATGAGGTGGGCTAGCCTGAAGGAAATAATGTGGTATATTTGAGAGCATGAAATGGAATGGGTGGAAATAAAGAGCATTGATATCCGCACCGCATTTTGGGTTATTTGCACGCTCTATTTTGAGCCAAAGCTATCCATAAGTAAAACGCTATTTGCACACCTTTTTTAACGTCGAAAAATCAATATTTAGAAATTTTTTCTTTGCCAAAACAAGTCAAAAATTATTTTCAAAATATAATTTTCACATCCCTTTCCTGTATTTCAAGTTTGTTTTGGAAACATCCATTTTCTATATTTCATGTTTATTAGAAATCTTTTAACAATTTTTTGATATCCCTTTTAACTTGAAAATAATAATAATTAGACATCTTTTCATTGCCAAAATAAATCAAAACATATATCATAATCAAAACATATATCATAGCCTAAATATCATATCCAAAAGAATTATTAGAACACTTGTCATTGATTAACTCTCTATTAAATCTTCTCTTCAATTGTAGCATCTATAAAAATAAAAGATAATATTTTAGATAATATTTAATGAAAATGTGGATGTCGATAGTACAAAACATATAACATAGTTAAAACCTCATACAAAACATAGTAAATTTGCAAAAATTAAGGCAACTTTCACCAAATTTTCCATTGTGACATTTTCCAAACTTAAAAATAATATGTATATATATATAACTAAATTGTGGATGTTGATAGTATAGAAAGTAATTAAGCATACCTTTTTATGCCACGTCATACAATTCCACTAACATAGTGTTCTCGAATTTTGGTTGACGAGTTGTGATTCGTGATTTATATTGTCTTTCCCAAACACCTGCTATGGCTTCGTGATATCTTATCCATATCAGAACAATATGTGGTATCAGAGAGCAATCATGTAATGTCAATCCAATGGAGTGATTATTTCTTACAAATCCAATGCAAATCATTTTTGGATCCTCTGACATAGGCAAATGTAGTGGAATGAATGTCAAATTTTGCACTTCAGATAGTTGAACTAAAGAAATGTTCCAGCATGAACTGATTACTAAGCTCATATTGGGCATTGTCATCTAGTTGTCAATGGTGCTGGAACTGCTATGCAAGTACTTTACTCTCTCCAACAACTCTACATATATATGGTGGTCAAAATATGACAATATAAAATTCTATAATTTTTAAGCTTGGATTGTAGATCAATCCTCACTTGTTGTCAATCACCATGGACATTTAAAACTTAACTAGTGACACGGTACCCACAGTGGCCATCTCCCAACACGTAAAATGCATCTATAATGTGTTCCGACCAATATGGTGTTAAATGGCGACAGACTTTATCAATAAACCTTGTGCTCTTTTGGATAACCAATTATTTTTCTTCTCTATTTTTTCTTAGTTCCCAATCGGTTGTCTTTTATCAATGCATACTTGAAATGGGAGGGTAATCATTTAGTTGATAAAACCTCTTCTTTAAATTTTTGTAACTACCCTTCAGCCTTCCTTTCAATTTCAATGGAATGATGGTTCCATAGTTTGACTTGATGTTGGATGTATAATCTCTGTTAACTTCCGTTTTATTTCCTTCTTTTAATGTTCATTTGAGTCATAAATTTTAACACTAGTACTTCAACCTCATTATCTATGTTGTTCTCCATGTCGACTTCAAAATTGTCCTTTAAAAGAAATTTCTTCTTATGTCCATTTAATAACCATAATGGGTATCCTTTTTAAGTAGTAATGTACGGATATAACTTACGGGAGCATTGCAAACTCATTGTGAATCTTTTTATATGTACGCATTCATGAGCTTTCTTGAAATATCCTATTTTGCTTACTAAATCTTCTTCCTCTTTAATTAGGTGCAAAAATTGTGTCGAAATTTTCCTTATCAATTCGGAGTACAAAAAAATTGTGAAGACGTTACTAATTTTAATGCAACTTTCCCCAAATGATCTTTTTATGTCCATGTGTTGTAGATTTATCATTTGATCAAAGGTCTTTCATATAGTCATCAAATTTCCAATGGATACTTCTAAGAATTTTTTCAATAGGCTTTGCCCCCCCCCCCCCCCCCTCAACCAAGATGAATGTACTTATCAATCCAAAATGAAATAAAATATTATTTATAATATGGCTCTGTGCATATTGATGAAACATAATGGAGAATATATGAATGTAATGCAAAAAAAATTATACAACTTGTTTATTGTAGCAAAGATGAAAATGATATGTTGTAACTGCATCAATCACCCTTTACTATTCAAATATAAAGTTTTCAAATTCTTTTTCATTGCTAAAAAGTTTCTTACAATTAGCAAAAAAATTCCTATTTATGTGAACTCGGCATAAAATATTTTTTGAAGGTGGGAAGATATTTGCAATGACATTCATCAAAGCAATTTCTCTATATGTTATCTAGACTGCTAACACAGAATCGATTACAGGTAAAGTCTTGGAACATTACAAAGCCCAAGCATAAATTGCTTGTGTTTCGCTAGACAAGAAAGCAAAGAATGAATAGAATGTTTTGTTGTAGAAGTCATTCCAACAATACAAAGTAAAGACATCTAATGTCTATTTGTTTTGTAAGTGCAATCAAGTTCAAAAACGGTTAGAAACATATTTGTCAATTTCGCTGCAAGCGGATGTGCAAAAAATAAACTTTTAAGCTTTTGGCTACGTTCATTCACTATTTTGTAACTAATAGAATTTGTCTTGTTTATCAACTTGCACAAAAAATTGTATTGGAGAAGGACCATCTTATTCCTTTTGTAGCTTTTCTTATGTATTGTAGATTGTTCTTATAAATGAGATGTTTGTACTGTTCTTAATTGTCATCGTCGATAGGATCTTCAGTGGTTTAACATCGACATTACACATTTGAATAACAAGATTTTCCTCCTTTACTTCTAACCTCCTCGTATAAGCATGTGCCTCCAAGTGAACACTCTCATGATTGTGCGTGCCACATAGAACCTCTACTCTCCATTCCTCTACATTTGCAACCTTTACTCCTTTGAGAGGAAATAAACAACCACATCTCTTGGATGCAGCTTACGGAGGCCATTTTTCACCAAAACTTTTTTATTTTGATTCTCTCGGTAGTAATCGCCTCTATCACATGCTATTATTACACGTGGGGTGAAACAACCAACAATTATATCAAATGTTTTGATAGTGATCACATAATCAAAACTTCTACTAACATATCGAGCCCACTCAATAAGCTTTTTCATTGAACAAAAAATTTTGTCGTTTTGAAAATGCTTGTCCAAATCAATTTCAAACTTTTGATCTAATTCATCATGACTTTTTTGAATCTTCATGATAAAAAATGCATGTAAAAATTTAGTGGACACACAAACATAATGAAAAATAAAGTTTTTTTTTAGTATGTTCATACCTATTATAGAGATGTAGACATTGATTCTTTGATAGAAATTTTTCCTTTGACTCTGAAACACTCCTTTACTTCAATTTATCTTTGCAAAAAATAATAGCAAACCAATACATACAAAGACAGAGCAACGTCAGAATTTTCTCAAAGGAACTATGAACATAGCAACATCAGAAATTTTTTAAAGTTAAATTTCACTGACATTTGCAAGCATGTTCTTGGCATAGGCATATTCTCAACTATGAACAGAGCAATATCAGAAAATTTTCAAAGGAATATTCAAGATTCAGGAGCAAAGAAAATAGGTGTCCCAGGTGTAATAGCCTGGTGCACTCGGTTCACAAATGGCGACAACCATCAAATGCTAAGCTAACAAAACCAGAAGGGGAAACTGAATGTCTGAGCTAACCCTTGTCACTTGATTCGTAGACAACGCCGCCGAAATATTTTCTGGTCATGGAAGACGGGGCCGCAAGATGCAGATCGCGAAAACCCTAGGCCATAGGCGAGAAGGATGTTCGCGTGGGTGGGGAGGGAGTTGTTGTTGGCCATGGAAGGAGGGTCGCGTCGAGTGTTATCCGGCCATGGAAGGAGTGTTGCGGCCGCCGAAGGATGAAATCGCGGAAAAACGTAGGGGGAAGCAAGAAAGGGATTTCAGTAGTGTGTTATGCGAGAAAATATTATCACCAAGAGGGATTCCGCACTGTGCAAGCTAATAGAGTAATAAGGAAAAAAGCGTAAAAAATACTATTTTTGAGTGTGGATAGCTTAAACTGCTGCGGATATCAGCGGCCCAAATAAATTATTTGGAGATTGTATGAATGTGATTGAAAATATGATTAAAGCTATCATTGTAACGGTTTGGTTTGGTTTTTAAGCAAAGCCGCAAAACCGAACCATCCCTATGTGATTCCAAAAATTTGGAACCGAACCGCTCAAACATTGAAACCGAACCGAACTGAACTTATTATTTCGATTCAATTTTGGTGGTTTAAATAATGTGTTATAATAGAAGATGAACATTAATGTTAAATAAAATAGAATTGTATTTACATGAATACACATCAGTGTGTCAATCATTTATAGTTTGCATGTTCTGAAGTAAAGATGTAAAATTACAATGTATAGGTAGTTACACAACACACAACTATGTGAGATAGAGACACACATCAAATTCTACGCAATGAAATGGCAACAGAATTATCAGTTGACACATATTAGAGATACAAATAATTTTGGGTGTTGTTACTAGCAAACTCAATTTGGTTTCTAGCAAATCATTACTATTAGCAAACCCTCATTTTTCAAAATGGCTATTTGAAAACCATTTTGTTACTAGCAAACTAATATAAATTTTTTAAAAAAATATTTAATTTTATTTAAAACATTCAATCTTTCAAAATAACTCACTACATATAATGACATTACAAATAATTTCAAATGTATTCATTCAACCACTTATGTTAGCATTAAAAATGAGTCAAAATGCCGCAAAATTTTGTTTAGTATGTCCAAAACTTCTTTTTCAACAAAATATCATCATCTGTACCAAAATCTTTAAACAAAATTGTTGGAACACCCTTTTTATATTTGGGTCAGGATAACTATGCTAAGGATGTTGACCTAATTGTATA
This sequence comes from Platanthera zijinensis, assembly GCA_039513925.1. NCBI lineage: Eukaryota > Viridiplantae > Streptophyta > Magnoliopsida > Asparagales > Orchidaceae > Platanthera > Platanthera zijinensis. The sequence goes on along the minus strand of CM077079.1, from coordinate 38,236,712 downwards.
GCATAGGTCATTGAGTGTGAGTTTAGAACTTAGGTTATTTGAGATTTAGTTCTGCTCAGCTCGACGGAGAGTCGACCCCAGCTCGACGTAGAGTCGTCCTCAGCTCGACGCATAGTCGACTGCTGCTCGACGCACAGTCGATCGCAGCTCGACGCAGCGTCGTTCTCAGTTCGACGTAACGTCGAGTTCTGCTCGACGTTGTGGCGTGTATCTCTCTGCTTCAATTTTACTCTCTGATCAACGGTCAGTCGAGCTCAGATCGACGCTTCAGGAAGAGTTCGACGTTTTAAGTTCTCCCGTCTATCAACATTTGAAATTCAAATGAGAGATTTTTCAAGCAGTTATTGCAAGAGATCCCATGGCCGTTTCAAGACTTAATTGCACCATATCTCAAGGAATTTTCAATGGAAATCAATTAAGGCTTTCCTTCTAGGCATGGACAGTTATGGAATATATTAAATGCCCTGCCAACGGCTATCTCATTTCTCAGAGATCTATTCGAGAGAGACAAGAAGAACAAAAAAAAATAATTCATTCATTCTGACAACACAGAGAACATCAATCTTCATCTCTTTCTCAAGAAATCAGTCTGCAGAGAATTTACAGAGAAGAACTACACTCAGAGAAACATCTTGATCAACATTCTCTGAAACCTCTTCTGCCTCTGCATTCAACTCTTCTCAATTAGCTTTCTACCTTCAGACATCAAACACTCAGTTTCTGAGTCATCTATTGCTGAAGAAGGACAAGCAGTGAAGAGCCTGTCACCCTTGTGCAAAGCTTCTTCTACCTGAACTTCTATATCTCAGGGGGAGCTTTGACAACATCTACATCCACTAGCTTCTCTCTGATTGTTGACAGAGAAGCAAACTCAACCCTTCTTATTTTACCTCTTCTGTACAGGGTTTTAACTCCCTTCAAAAGTTACCTTTTGGTTAGCTGAGACCTTGTCAAAATCAGTGGTGGCAAGACACCTTATCAAAAAATCTGGTGGTGCCCAGGACACCTGATCAAGCATCCTGCAGTGGATTCCTATCAAGGGGTGATAGAAGAGTGGACTACCCAAGTTTGGGGAACCACTATAAATTTCCTTGTGTCTTCTGTGGATTGCTTTTCTTCTTGCTTGTGTGCTGTGTGATTTTACTTTAAATATATTTATCTGTTTGCATCACTCACTACCTACACTAAGCAAATCTAAAGGTTTTAAATATATCAATTTATTTGAACTTACTCTATTCACCCCCCCTCTAGAGGCTGTTAGATCTTGTCACCTAACTTTCAATTGGTATCAGAGGCAGGTTGGTCTTTACTTCAGGCTAACACCTGGACCACAAAGATCTTTGATAAGATCAAACCCTATAGAGTGGTTACTTTATTTTGTTTTGTTATAAATTGTTTTTATAAAACTCATGGCACAAAACAAGGAGTATGCAAGCACAAGACCTCCAGTGTGCAATCTTTCCAAGTTTGGACTCTGGAAAGCAAGGATAAAACTTTACATGAATTCTTTTGATGAAGATATCTTTAATTGTGTCTTAACAGAATGTCCAAGACCTCCTACTTCAACAAGTACTTCAGCTGTTCCACCTCCTGCAGGAACAGACACTGATATAAAGAAGTGGAAAGCTGCTGATGCAAAAGCAATGAACATATTGGCACAAACTATGTCTGATGACATATTCCAAAAAGTTGCTGAATGCAATACCGCCAAGGAAATCTGGGACAAATTAACTGAAATAGTCTCAGGTTCAGCTGATGAAAGAAAGGATAGAAGAGCTCAACTGATAACACAGTATGAGAACTTCAAAATGGCTCCAGCTGAATCTGTGGCTGACATGTACAACAGATTCAGTCTCATTGTCAGTGAGTTGAAAACTCTGGACAAGGATATATCTCTCACTGAGATAAATGATAAAATTCTCATGTGCCTACCTAGCACTTGGGATTCAAGAATCTGGCCAATCAAAGATGGCAGAAGTCAAATTGAGCTATCCACTGAAGCTCTCTTAGGCAAGCTCAAGTCCTATGAGCAATTTGTCAAGACAAGAGAAGGGGAGCAAAACACATCTTCTCCTGCACCCAAAGTGGAGAAGACAATAGCTCTCAAAGCTTCAGAGGAAGTACCTAAAGAGAAGGAGATAGTCAATGAAGAACTTCTAAGCCTACTAGCCAAAAGATTCAACAAGATGGCTAGGAAGAATTTCAGAAAATGGTCTTCTAAGGACCAAGACAAGCCAAGGTATGATAGATCTAATAATAAAGAAATTATTTGCTATGGCTGCAGGAAACCAGGACACACTGCTCCAAACTGTCCTGAGAATCAAGGCAAAGACAAGAAAGATAGGAGAGAAAGAAAAGACAAGAGAAGAGAGAAAGATTCAAAGAAATATTATGAGAAATCCTCTTCCAGCAACACCAAAAATACAAGGAAAGGATTTGTTGCAGAAACTTGGAGTGATACTGAAGATTCTGAAGAATCATCCAGCACAAGTGATGATGAGGATGATGCCACAGAAAAAGGATTCTGCATGATGGCAATCAATGCATCACAAAGCAGCTCAGATTCAGAGCATGAATCTGAATATATGACTGATCAGGAATTGAGTGAAGATCAGGTACTTGACTCATTTGATTTTTCTTCTGATGATTTCAAGTTTAGATTTAAATCAATGTGCATAGACTTGCTGACAGCAGAGAAGACAAATGATTCTCTTAGAAGTCAACTGTCTGATTACAGCACATTAAGTGCAAATAATCTCAAGCTCTCTGATGAGTTAGAGTGCTGTAGGGAGGAGATAGCTTCACTAAAGAGTGAGCTATCCAAGGCTAAACAGCTAGAGGAAACTCTCAATGGGAGGAGCCTCAAGCTAATAGACATCACAAGCACAGTGAACTCAAGAATGAGTGGTTCACTAGGTTTGGGTGCCTCTCCAAGCCAACCTATAGTGCTAACAACTCCCATAAAATTTACCAGTAACAAGGGTAAAGGAATTATGGTAGTAGCCAGAAAAAATTCTGATCTACCTAAGCAACTTCAAGTTCAACAGAAAACGTCGAACAGAGCTCGACGTTCTTCGACCAGAGCTCGACGCCGTTCCAACAAGAATCAGCAACACCTTGCTGAAGCGTCGAACTCAGGTCGACACACGTCGAACTCAGGTCGACTTGCTGTTGTCCCTGAAAGTAGGCCTGTTCAAGCGTCGAATGGAGCTCGACGTCCTGAAACTTCAGCGTCGAACTTAGGTCGACGTGCGTCGAACAGAGCTCAGAGTTCTGGGTTGTCTGCACAGGATAAATCTAAATTGAATATCAAGTATCCTACATCTCAGCCTAACCCTTATGCTGAATGGGTGATTCCTCCTAGGAGATATCATCCTGAAGGCTATAAGAGTCAGCCTGAAATGTCATTCATTTCTGATTTCATTGGTTATCAACCTCAACCCAAGGTGAACTGGGTGAAAAACAACTAAGCTGTTACATGTGCAGATGAAGAGCTATCCAGTGGTGAACCAGCATTGGTACCTGGATAGTGGTTGCTCCAAACATATGACAGGAACCAAAAGCAATCTTTCATCCTTCAAAGCAAAGCTTGGACCAAGAGTAATCTTTGGTGACTCCAATTTTGGACAAACCAAGGGATATGGTCAAGTCAAAATAGGCTCAATCACTATCAAGAAGGTAGCCTATGTGGAAGGACTGAAGCACAACTTAATCAGCATCAGTCAACTTTGTGATGCTGGTTATCAGGTTTGGTTCACTGATCTAGTATGTAATATTGCTCTAGATAATAATATTGTGTTGATTGGAAATAGGCAAGATAACATATACCTAGTAGATTTTAATTCTTCTAAAGTAGACATATGCCTTTTTAATTCCCTTAGTAAGCCAAATGAGCTTTGGCATAAAAGATTAGGACATGTTAACCTTAGAACTATTGCTAGGTTGTCTAAACTCAACCTTGTTAGAGGACTACCTTCTGGTCCCTACAAGAAGGAAGGACTCTGCAAGGCTTGCCAACTAGGAAAGCAAACTAAAAATAGTTTCAAATCACTTAACAAGAGTGATTCACCTAGGGTTTTGTATCTGTTGCACATGGACCTTTTTGGACCTACTACAGTACAAAGTCTAGGGGGGAAATCTTATGCCTTAGTGATTGTAGATGACTTCTCAAGATTCACTTGGGTGTTCTTCCTAAGAAAGAAGTCTGATAACTTCAAAATTTTGACAGATTTTCTCAAGAGCATACAGATTGAGTTCAATACTCATATAGCCCTGATCAGAAGTGATCATGGGACAGAGTTTGATTCTCTTCTTATGCAAGAGTTCTGTCAGAATGAAGGGATCAGGCACACTTTCTCAGCTCCTAGAACTCCTCAACAAAATGGGGTAGTTGAAAGGAAAAATAGAACCTTAATTGAATCAGCCACAACATTATTGACAGATGCTCATCTTCCTCTAACCTTTTGGGCAGAGGCTGTGAACACCTCCAATTATGTTTTGAATAGAAGCCTGATACATAAACTAAAGGATAAGACTCCTTATGAATTGCTCAAAGGGAAGAAACCTAAAGTTAGCTTTTTCAAAATTTTTGGTTGCATTTGTTTCATTCACAATAATGACAAGAGATATTTAGCAAAATTTGAAGCTAAGGCTGATGAAGGAGTGTTTCTGGGATACTCTTTGAACAGCAAAGCTTATAGGGTGTATAACAAATCATCTCATAAAATTGAAGAGTCCATGCATATTACCTTTGATGAATCTAATATGTCTTATAAGGAGAAGAATTCTTCTACCAAAGATCACTTACAGGTACAATCATTAGCTGAAAATATTAATCAGTTAACCATCATGGATGAGGGAAATCTATCTTCAACAACTCAACAAGAAGCTGCTAGCAATAAGAGTGAAGATACAGATCAAATTTCAGAACCAAATGGAGAGCCAGTTGTTGTTCCACAAGAGGAAACAACAACACAGGTTGGTGAACAATCAACACCCACTGTTGATTTAGTAACAATAAGAGATCATCCAATCTCCCAAGTGATTGGAGAAATTTCAGAAGGTGTGCAAACCAGAAATCAGATAAATCAACATCTGATGCACATCTGTTTTCTCTCCCAAATAGAGCCTCAAACTATTCAAGATGCAGAGCAAGATCCAAACTGGATCATTGCAATGCAAGAGGAACTAAACCAGTTTGAAAGGAACAAAGTATGGGAATTGGTTCCAAAACCAAGAAACCATCAAATTGTTGGAACTAAGTGGGTTTTCAGGAATAAGCTAGATGATCAAGGGATCATTGTGAGAAACAAGGCAAGGCTTGTTGCTCAAGGCTATTGTCAATAAGAAGGGATTGATTATGACCAAACCTTTGCACCAGTTGCAAGGTTGGAGGCCATAAGAATTTTCCTTGCTTATGCTGCACACAAGAAGATCAAAGTTTTCCAAATGGATGTTAAAAGTGCATTTCTCAATGGAGACATCAAGGAAGAAGTCTATGTCAAGCAACCTCCAGGTTTTATCTCTTCAACCCTTCTTGAACATGTTTTCAAATTACATAAGGCTTTATATGGCCTCAAGCAAGCTCCAAGAGCATGGTATGAGACCTTAGCCTCCTTTTTGCTTGAAAATGATTTTAAAAGGGGTAGAGTAGACCAAACTCTTTTTATTAGAACCCATAAGTCCCATATCCTACTAGTACAAATATATGTAGATGATATAATATTTGGGTCTACTGATTCAAGCTTATGCAAAAAGTTCTCACAACTTATGCACTCAAAGTTTGAAATGAGTAGCATGGGTGAGCTTTCCTTTTTCTTAGGATTGCAAATCAAACAACATGCTGATGGCATATTCATCTCTCAAACCAAGTATGCAAAAGAATTGGTTAAGAAATTTGGTATGTCAGATGCATCTTCTATGAAAACACCTATGCCTACTAATGCTGTCTTAGATGCTGATGAATCTGGTAAACCAGTTGATCAGACTAATTTTAGAGCAATCATTGGCTCTCTTTTATATCTTACAGCTAGCAGACCAGATATTATGTTTGCTACATGTGTATGTGCTAGGTTCCAAGTGAGCCCTAGAGAGTCACACCTCACATTAGTTAAGAGAATTCTTAGATATGTAAAAAGTTGTCCAAATCTAGGTCTCTGGTATCCACATGATTCAGGATTTGATCTCACTGGATTTTCAGATGCTGATTATGCTGGATGTAGAGTAGACAGGAAAAGCACCAGTGGAACTTGTCAATTCCTGGGTGATAGACTTGTCTCCTAGTTTTGCAAAAAGCAAACATCTGTGTCTACATCAACTGCTGAAGCTGAATACATGGCTGCAGGAAGTTGCTGCTCACAGATATTGTGGATTCAAAACCAGCTCCTAGACTATGGTTACAACTTAGAGAAGTCAAAAATTCTTTGTGATAATACTAGTGCAATTTGTATTGCTCAAAATCCAGTTCTCCATAGTAGGACAAAGCACATAGAGATCAGACATCATTTCTTAAGGGATAATGTAGAAAAGAATAAAATAGCACTAGAGTATATTTCTACTGATTTACAAAGGGGAGATATTTTCACCAAACCTTTGGATGAAAAGAAACACTTCTTCTTCCTTAATCAGTTGGGAATGATAGATGGAGATAGCATAAATTAATTTACAAGATTTTGAAACCATAAAAATAACAAAATCTAGGCAAATGTATCTCTTCCTTAAGGATCTAGAGGCTGTTAGATCTAGAGGTTCTGTCTGAACTCTGCTCGACGCTCGACGCTTTTCACTTGAAAACGTCGACCGGAGATCGACTGACCGTCGACCGCTATATAGCGTCGACCGTCGACCTCATCTTTTGCGTCGACCAGAGATCGACTCTGTCTAGAGTTTGTTAAGGTTCTGTTTCGGTCGACGACGTTAATTGACGTCGACCAGAGCTCGACGTTCAGCATCCCAAATAGCGTCGACCGTCGACCTTCAAAACGGCGAACGTCGAACTCAGCTGAACACCATCGAGTCTCTTCGTTTCCCCTAGAGCCTCTTAGCGTCGAACTAAGCTCGACGTTATTTCCTTTTCTGCGTCGAACCCTAGTATAAAATCATCTTCTCGGCGTCGATGTCATTTGCGCTTTCGTATTTCCTGCAACTACATTCTCCCTCCAAAGCTTTTACACTTGTTCTTGAGAGGTATTCTGCAGATAATGGCGATTCCAGCAAACATATTGACGGCAATGAAGTTCGATTATGGTTTCGACATCGATCTGGATTCCTTTGAAGGTTCCTCACAGAATTTTCTGGATATCCTGGAGCTATTTAAAGAACAGAAACTAGTGAAGTTTATGTCAACAAGAATGCCCATGGCAGAGACTGAAATTAAAGAGTGGATATATACAGCAGCTAATACAGATGAGAGCACTATTACTGGTTCTATTTCTGGAACTCAGGTATCAATATCTCCTGCTACTTTTACTGAAGCTTTTGAATTAGAGAATGGAAATGACAGCTTGGAATTGTCAAATGAGGAGTATGCTGCAATGCTAGACAGAATGGGTCATTCTTCTGAGAATGCCTCCAAATTGTTGAAAGTGGATCTTGCCATTGAATTTAGGCTTTTAGCTGATGTGGTAGGCAAGGTCATCTGTGCTAAGAGGACAGTACATGATGCTATTACCAGGCAACAATTCTGCATCATGGCTGCCCTCCTAGATAAAAAGCACCTAAATTGGGGAGAATTACTGTTTGATTTAGTGAAGAAAAAGGTCAATAAGACCTATGTTCATTTTGGAAGGACTTTGGGATTGTTGCTTCATCATGTCTGCCCACAGCTTCTGGTAACCTCCAAGCACATTAATGCTTCAAAGAGGTTGACTTGTGCCCTGATTGGAAAATGGGACAGGAAGATTGTAAATCCCAAGGCTGCTGTAGCAATGAAATCCTCTACTGAAACAAGGGCTGTTGTGGCCACTCACCCTCAGTCAACTGACCTAGTAGAAGAAGCCAGGCCATCAATCACCATCTCTCCTTCATTCAGCTTTCCAACCACCTTCTCTCCATCAACTTCTCAGCTCTCATTCCCTTTGCAAACATCATCCATTGACACTATTGCATCTTCTCTTCATCCATCCATTACCACCACTTCTGAAGTATTTGATCCTCTTCATTACTTCCCTTCAATGGACATTGAGATCAATCAAGATGACTCCTTCTTGGATAATTCACATGATAACATTGCTGAGCCCTCATTCTCAGACCTCATCATGTCCTCCATTATTCAACCCTCCATTCCTCTTCCTTCTATACCATCATCTTCTCCTGCTGCATCTGTTTCTCTCCCCTCTACCTCTGCTCAACAGTCTGAGCAAGTAGATCTGCTTCCCTTGGCTAATAAGCTCTATGAGCTCTTGGCTCCAAGGTTGTCCTCCTTATTGGATGCTTCCCTAGCTCCAATAATCAGATCTTTGGACTCTATTTCTTCAAAGCTCTCTTCCCTCTCTCCTGCTGTGGCTGGCCCTTCTTCTAGGGGCCTAGAATCAGTTGCTACTGAATCTAGGCAGGGGGAGATTTTGGTAGAAGAAGAGCTGCCTTCTGTTGATTGTGAAGAGATGCTTGTCTCAGATGTTCAGACTGCAGATAGAGAATTCAGTCCACCTCCAGTTGAAGATTCTATTGTGACAGTACCAACATCATTTTTCAGAAGATCCTTCAGCTCTCACAAGTTACTGCTTGCTGAAGATCTGTCCAGGGCCATCATTCCCTTTGCTGCTGCTGTTGTTGGTTGTGATAAGATGATTCTTGAAGATGATGCAGTGGTAGCTGATGCTCCTGCAAATGAGTCTATTGCTCATATTTGTTCTGATTCTGTTGATATTATTGATGACATGACTGTTGATAAGGTTCTTAACACTTCTGATGCAGTGGAAGCCCTTGCTCCTGCTGAAGTTGTTGTTTCTGAGGCAGTGGTAGCTGTTGCTCCTGCCAGTTCTTTTGTTTCTTCTGTTTCTGATGCAGTGGTAGCCTCAGCTCCTGCTAGTGAAAGTTATCCAGCCATTTCTGTTGAGGCTGTGATTTCTGAAGTCTTGAGTGACTTAGCTGATTCAGTGCCTGCTGCTCCTGAAACCATTTCTTTCCCTGCAGTGCTAGATAAGTCATCTACACTGGCAGATGCTCCTCTTCCTGTTTCAGAAAGTGCATCAAAAGATGATTATTATGATCCCTATGATCATATCCAAAGCAGCTCCTCTGATGAGTTTGCAACTAGCTCTGATGACTCTTCTGCAACTATTGCTAAAAAGAGGAAAGCTAGAAGCAAAGCTCTAAAGAGAGTTCCAATGGAAAGGGCTACTGACCATGACATTCCTTATTACATACAGCACAAATGCAAGATTACTGAGCCATGGATGCAGTTCTCTAGAAATCAGCTCAAGGCAATGAGAGAGAAAAAGAAGTTCAAGAAAGGAGATTCTAAGTCGTTTGACTTTCCTCCTCCTCCACCTCCTCCTTCTCCAGGTGCAGGAGGCAGTGCTAACCTAGTAAGCAAACCTCCAACATCCTCCTTCCAAGGCAAGACTTATCAGTCAAGGAGAGGACAAGGAGGTGGCCAATCTAGAGGTTATCAATCAAGAGGAAATCAATCCAAAGGATCTTCTAGAGGTAATCAAGCTAGAGGTCAAGCCAGACCCCAATCTTATCAAAGGGAAGGAAAGACCATTGCTTCAACCACTGGTCCCTTTCCCTTTAAGCTCAATGAGGGTGTAAGGCAGAAATCTATTCCTTCAGATCAAAGTAATAAGTATGAGCCTCCTATTCCATATGATGATCCAGTTAACAACCCTACTGCATGGAAGGCTAGGATGACTGAGCTTGCTGCCCTAGACCTAATTAAGAAGAACAAAGAAAGGGGACTGGACACATCCAACATAAGCACAATGTCAGACCAAAGAAGACAGGAATTAAACAAATATCATTCTAGCAAATTCTTTGATGCTGATAGATACATGGAGTTACATCCTGCTGCTGTTCCTCCCTCTGGAAAGAGCATAACTTCATTGGGGACTTCTGAAGATTACAGATCAAAGAAAGACACTGCCAACCCTCAAAGGGAAATCAAATTCAAGAAAGGCTTTGAAGAAGAGCCTAAGAAGAAGTAAATGTAAGATGGCTTATCTTCTATGCTACTGCCATAAACATCTTTGATAGTTGCTTATCTGCTCCTGCTTCCATCTGTGTTCTTGATTTTCAGTATTTCAAATGTCTGTATGCATTTTTTTTAATTTCCTTAAATTCATGTGAATAGTAATCCTAATCCAAATAGGGGGAGATTGTTGGAACACCCTTTTTATATTTGGGTCAGGATAACTATGCTAAGGATGTTGACCTAATTGTATAGCATAGGTCATTGAGTGTGAGTTTAGAACTTAGGTTATTTGAGATTTAGTTCTGCTCAGCTCGACGGAGAGTCGACCCCAGCTCGACGTAGAGTCGTCCTCAGCTCGACGCATAGTCGACTGCTGCTCGACGCACAGTCGATCGCAGCTCGACGCAGCGTCGTTCTCAGTTCGACGTAACGTCGAGTTCTGCTCGACGTTGTGGCGTGTATCTCTCTGCTTCAATTTTACTCTCTGATCAACGGTCAGTCGAGCTCAGATCGACGCTTCAGGAAGAGTTCGACGTTTTAAGTTCTCCCGTCTATCAACATTTGAAATTCAAATGAGAGATTTTTCAAGCAGTTATTGCAAGAGATCCCATGGCCGTTTCAAGACTTAATTGCACCATATCTCAAGGAATTTTCAATGGAAATCAATTAAGGCTTTCCTTCTAGGCATGGACAGTTATGGAATATATTAAATGCCCTGCCAACGGCTATCTCATTTCTCAGAGATCTATTCGAGAGAGACAAGAAGAACAAAAAAAAATAATTCATTCATTCTGACAACACAGAGAACATCAATCTTCATCTCTTTCTCAAGAAATCAGTCTGCAGAGAATTTACAGAGAAGAACTACACTCAGAGAAACATCTTGATCAACATTCTCTGAAACCTCTTCTGCCTCTGCATTCAACTCTTCTCAATTAGCTTTCTACCTTCAGACATCAAACACTCAGTTTCTGAGTCATTTATTGCTGAAGAAGGACAAGCAGTGAAGAGCCTGTCACCCTTGTGCAAAGCTTCTTCTACCTGAACTTCTATATCTCAGGGGGAGCTTTGACAACATCTACATCCACTAGCTTCTCTCTGATTGTTGACAGAGAAGCAAACTCAACCCTTCTTATTTTACCTCTTCTGTACAGGGTTTTAACTCCCTTCAAAAGTTACCTTTTGGTTAGCTGAGACCTTGTCAAAATCAGTGGTGGCAAGACACCTTATCAAAAAATCTGGTGGTGCCCAGGACACCTGATCAAGCATCCTGCAGTGGATTCCTATCAAGGGGTGATAGAAGAGTGGACTACCCAAGTTTGGGGAACCACTATAAATTTCCTTGTGTCTTCTGTGGATTGCTTTTCTTCTTGCTTGTGTGCTGTGTGATTTTACTTTAAATATATTTATCTGTTTGCATCACTCACTACCTACACTAAGCAAATCTAAAGGTTTTAAATATATCAATTTATTTGAACTTACTCTATTCACCCCCCCTCTAGAGGCTGTTAGATCTTGTCACCTAACTTTCAAAAATATCGCCCGGTTTAGAAATATATTTCATTTCTAATTCCTATAAGTGTGTGTTGTATATACAAGTTAAGTGTATATAAGAATATACGCGTCATTTTGAATTGCGTCTTATACGTACATTTTCATAAGAAGTGTTCAACATGAAAGTTGTACGTCTTGATGAGATCTACAACTTTCATGTTAAACACATTTTAATTTGAAGCAATTTAGACCCCCTATTTGGCCCCTGAAAAAAGTCATGCCGAACATATGTACAGACGCCGGAATCGGCGTGACTTTTTTCGGGGGTCAAATCGGGGACATAAACGGTTTCAAATTAAAAAGTGTTCAACATGAAAGTTGTAGATCTCGACGAGATATACAACTTTTATGTTGAATACTTTTTGATTTGAAACAGTTTATACTCCTGATTTAAGCCCCAAAAAAAGTTACGACGAAAATATGTACGAACGACCCGTTCCGTGCGTCTTTTTTCGGGCCCAAATTGGAGTCTGAAACGTCTTCAAATAAAAAATGATCAACATGAAAGTTATAGATCTCTTTTGCAATCTTCAACTCGAGATCTACAACTTTCATGTTGATCACTTTTTCAAATGATAAACATTTAGGCTCAAAATTCAAAAAATGTAAAAAAAACAAGATTAGTTTGCTAGTAGTAATTTTTGGAAAGAGAAAAAAAATGCAAAAAATGACTGAATCTGTTTTCTTGGGTTTGCTAGTAACGAAAGTGGGTTTGCTAATAACAGCACCTATAATTTTCTAACTACAAATCTTAGCACATATTAACTGTGTATCCAAAAGCGCAAAAAATTTCATGATGCATATGCATGTTTATTACTTACATTAAATTGTGCATCAAGATTGAAATGTAATTAATAAATTAAAAGTTGTTATAAACTACGGTTCCGTTCGACTCGGTTCGGTTTGCCATGCAAAATCTTGAACTGAACCAAATCGTATGATTTTTCTAAAATTAAAACCGTGATCGAACTGCGGCCTACTGAAACCGAACCAAACTTGATTTGATTCGGTTGATTTTTACTTACAAGCCTAATTGAAGCGAGGAGATTAGTATTTTGCTTTATAAAATAAAAATGTATATACATTTATGACAACTAAGATGCAAATTTAGGCGCCGTTTGGGGGGACTTAATTTCACCGGTCAAGCGGTTACAACCGCATGAATCGGATCATAATTAAGGTCTGATTCATGCTGTCATAACCGCTTGACCGGTGAAAATACGTGCCCCCAAACGGAGCCTTAATATAATGAACCGGGCACTCTAATTTAAATTTTCCGGTCTGGGCCGGTTTGACGATTCCGCTGAACCGGAATAGTCGGCAAAATTAGCGACCCATTTGCATCTTCCCTTATCAAGGAGCAGCCCGTGGGCCCCAACCTACAGAAAGTGCAGCGTCGACGTTGCGGTCACCGCGGAAAAAATTCTGGGGCGCAAAAACATAATGGAGACCCGATGGGCCACGCGCCCCACCGGATCTCTATTTCAATTCATATCGTCTCATGTGCTCACACGTGTCAAGCAGGTATTCGGCCATGTCAAATGGAGAAGGCTGCTATTCCCATGAGATATTCGTGGGACAAATAGTAATGCGTCACAACGTTGCTGGTGAATTCTCAAGTAATTAGTCATTAAAGCGTATTTATGTTTATTTGTGAAAGACGAAAAGTTGGTGGTTGTTTATTTATCATCAAGGGAGCACGTTATTCACCAGTATTGTGTAATTGGGGTTGCGCATAATATTTGAAATTTGAAAGTCGTTTCAAAGTTAGTTAGGGTCTGTTCGTTTGTACGGAATTGAGCTCCTAGACTTGAAATCTAAGATTTAATTCCAATTCCGTCGTTCGTTTGCACGTTTGACATTGGAATTTGAATTTTAATGAATTCCGTAGAATTCAATTTGAACTAAAGAAATTCATTCCAATCTACATAAGAATTGGACAATTCCGGGCGAGTCACATTTTTAAGCTAAGGGTGTGATTTTCGCCTCAGAGCGCGTGTTGTGGTATGAACGCGCGTTTTTTCGCTCGTGAGCGCGTTTTTCGCTGAGGCGTATTTTTCGTCAGGATGACATATTTCACCCTGGCGCACGTTTTTTCACCTGAGCGCGATTTTTTCGTCCGGACGCGATTTTTTCGCCCGAACGCGAATTTTAGCCCGGGCGCGGTTTTTTTCGCCCTGACCCGATTTTTCGAATGGGCGCCTATTTTTTCTCACGGGCGCGATTTTTTCGCCCTGGAGTGACTTTTTGCCTGGGCGAAAATTTTTCACCCGGGCGCGAATTTTTCGTCTTGCCGATCTTTTTTCGCCCGGGCGTGATTTTTTCGCCCGGGCGTGATTTTTTCGCCCGGGCATGATATTTTCGCCCGGGCGCGAATTTTTTCGCCCCGGGCGAAAAAATTTTGCCCGGGCATGAATTTTTCGCCCGGGCGCGATTTTTCACCCGGGCGTGAATTTTTCGACCTGCCTTGAATTTTTCACTCGACCGCGCTTTTTTTGCCCCGACGCGAATTTTTCGTCGGGCCGCGATTTTTTCGCCCGATCGCAATTTTTTTGCCCTGCCGCGACTTTTTTTTCACTGTGTTGCAATTTTTTCGCCCTGCCGTGATTTTTTCTCCACAACACAATTTTTTTATCCGGGCGCAAAATTTTTCACCCGACCGTTTTTTTCCGCCCGGGCACGATTTTTCTGCCCGGGCACGATTTTTCCGCCCGGCCGCGATTTTTCCCCCGAGAGCGATTTTTTCTCCCGGGTTAAAAATCACGCCCGAGCAACAAAATCACGACCGGGCAAAAAAAATGCAACCGAGAGAAAAAATGCAATCGAGAGAAAAAACACAGCCACGTGAAAATATCAAGCCCGTGAGATAAAATCACGGTCAGGCAAAAAAAATCTCGTCGGGGCAAAAAAATCACGTCCGGGCTTAAAAACTCGCGCCCTGGCAAAAAAATCGCTCCCTAGCGAAAAAGCCATGGTCATAACGCACATTTGTTTATATTAGTTTCTTCGTAATATTTTTCAATTCTTATATTGAATTTTATTTAACAAACGAACAAAAGAATTGATCAAATACACAATATTCAACAATATTATTTATTAGGCGAAGGCTGGAATTGGAATTAGTCACCAATATTTAATTCTATTGTTGAAGCAAAAATTGACCTTAACGAATGTTCAAAAACCAGGGCGCAGCCAACACCTACTTCTCTCAAGCCTCGACCCTCGACCGGCTGCAAGAGACCTAGAACTGACCCAAAGCCTCAGCATGGAGGTCTCACCTCACACCCGGAAGATCTCTTAGAGCTTCCCCTCCAAAACCAAAGCTGTGCTTGGAGCTCCTCAGAAAGCACTTGGAGATTTCGAGAATAATGAAGACTTGCTTTCTAAGGAGCCCTCATGGGTCTATTTATAGCATTTTGCCGACCGGAAATTACTGAAATACCCTTGGCTGACCTGCCAATAGCCAAATCCCGCTATCCAGAAAACTCTAAATGCAGCCCTTGGGGGTAAAAAGGTAATTTTACCCGAGGGTAATTAGGTAATTTTACCCTGAGCTCTGGGCCCCACTCGGCGAGAACCCTATGCCGAGAACTCTCTCGCCTTCGCTTGGCGGGAGCTAAAACAGGAGTGTCGAAAGTCTCGGACCGAGCCAGCTCCCGCCTTCCGCGAGGCGCAAACCTTCTCGTCGCCTCTGCCGGAAGCGGGTCTCGACTGACGGATGGTGAACGTCCTCGCCTTCTCCTTGGCGGGAGCTCCCCCTAGGCGGGAGCTCTTCTGATCTGAAGCCCAAAGCTAGCTCGGAGCCTGGGCTCTGGGCCGTTGATGCCTCTGGGTCCTACCCAAAGGATATGAGGTTGTACACAATCCCCGCTCTTTTTGATCTAGCTCTGCGCTCGAAAAGACACGTCCAACCCATAAATTTTTCGTTGGGCACGTGTCACCTCAAAAAGAGAATCTTTTTGGTGGGTCATCTCATGGCTCTATATATACATGTGCTGATAGACGGCCTAAGTATGCCCCTGAGTCGCTGCTTCCTCTCTGAGCTTTCGTGTGATTTCGCAATGCTTTCCAAACGTGTTGACAGGCCGCTCCCGCAAGACCTCCAAGACCGCATCAATGCGGCTCAAGCGCGGGCCCTGGCGAACAGTGCTTTGGTTGCTCTTTGGCTGGTGAGAAAGTCGCCAGCCGCTGAGCCTTCCCCTCTAAAGAAGAAAGATAATAAGAAGAAGAAAGCTAAGGTGGTCCAGCGGGACCTTTCTCGCGAGAACAAGGACTCACCTACCCCTACTCCCGACCCGTGCGGATGATGCTTCCCCTCCGCAGAAGGTATGTCTCTCCGACTTGCTGGTCATCAAAATAGCGAGCTGATTACGCGAAAGGGTCGGCAACTGATGGAATACTTCTTGTAGGAAGCGGCTCGAGATGACGACGCCGGGTCCCCGCTGGTGCTTCCAGACTCGTCGTCTCCCCCTACCGAGGATCGACCACGAGTCCCGGAGGCCACTCCTCCGGTTGTCCCTCCGAGAACTGCTGGTACACTTTTCTCCCTGTCACTCTTTTCTAATCGTTTCAATCGCAGCGTCCCCTACTGTCGAATTGACTTCCCGCAGCATCAGCTTCCGCCAACCCGGGTCTCGCCACCCGGGAGAACGAAATAATGGCTGCTAACTTGCTCGGCCAAGCGGCTAATCCCGCCCTACTGGCGGGAGGGGTGTCCATCGACCCCTCCATAACTCCAAAGGAGGCCAACTATCTCGTGAGAGAGGACGACTTCCCCTCCGCTTCCGGCCAGGCCGGGATCACTGTGCGCGAGACCTTTCGCCCGGGGCGAGGAAAGTCGCTCCACCTCCTCTATGGGATTGAGGGGGGGCCCGGGCCTTCTCGCCTGCCACCGGCCAGTGGCTCTCTTCATACTGCAGGTATGCGAAACATTACCATAGCTTTTATTCATCTCTCGTTGTAACAATGAATCTGTTTTCTCAAAGAATCCGGACTCGCGGACAGGGGCCGATGAAGATGATGAAGACGATGATGAAGACAGAGAGGGGGAGGACAGCGAGAGCTCCCCCTTCCCTTCGTCTGACGAGATGGAGGAGATCTTGAATGACGCCGAAAGTGCGAAAAGGCGAGGGAAGAAGATTGCTGCCCTCATGTCGAAGCTTGTGCGGCGGGAGCGGGCCTGCGCCACTACGGCGAAAGAATTCCTCGAGATGGTGGAGCAGAGGCTAGAGGCCCTTGAGCGCGACTATTTCTTGGGCGAGACGGAGCGGCCGGGTGGGCCCACCGCCGAGTCTTCCCCCGGGAGGTGTATCACGCGAATTCGAGACCAGGCTCGCCGGATCAACCTAGGGTGCACCACCCTGTCTTCCTACTACAATCCGCTGGCTCCCCCGAGGACTAGACGGCGGGAGAGAGGACGATGGCGCTGGGAGCCATATTGATTAAAGAAGTCTCGCCACCTCTCACCCCTCGGCCTTCCCTTCTTGCAATGTACTCCGTTTCTTTTTATTTTGGAATGTTTATTTGTAACCTTGCCATTATTATTTGTTATTTGGCTCTCGCCCGACGAGAGCGATCTCTGTTTTTGTTTTCTTTTTTGTTTCACGTGGTCGACTCGAAACACTTGCGTGAATCTGATCCATCTGTCGGTTGCTTTCATCCTAGGCCGGAACCCGAGGCGTCGTTGACTTGGGGCATGACACCTGTACCACCGCCGCTCTTTTTATTTTTTATTTTTTGGAAAATCCATCATTATCACAGTTTCCTATAAATAGGGGAGTCCACCAAATGCATTTATTTCTCCCGATCCTAAACCCTTGTTCTCCTCCTTGTTGCTCTCGCGACTTGCCGAGAACTCCCCCTGCTTCGACCTTCTTCTCTCGTTCTCGCCAAATTTTCTCTCTCGCCCCTTTCCTTGAGAACTCGCCTACAATCCCCTAAACACGATGCCGGGCGAAAGCGAGGGATGCTCCAAATGCGCGGAAGCCTTTCGAAAGCACCAGTTCCCCTCTTACCGCCTAACCATGGAGGAGTACCAGCTAATCACCTCCCGCTACATTCCCGCCGGCTTCACCGCGAGAAACCCTGACAATCATGACATGGTGAACAACGCGAGGGAGGGGGAGCTTGCCATCACCCTTGAGCACTTCGAGGTGGGCTTCCGCCTCCCCCTCTGGCCAGAGATGCGTCAGGCCCTCCGGTACTACGGGGTGGTTCCCGCGCAATTGAATCCTAACTCGGTCGCAATCCTGGTGGCGTTTATCTGCTACATGCGATCCGAGAGGATCGAGTTCAGCCTCCCTATCTTCCGGAAGCTGTTCATCTTCTGCGCTAAGGGAGGGGTGTTCTTCTTCTCCGGGAAGCTGCTCATGACCACCGGTCTCGCCAACAAACACCACCACTGGTGCAAGAAGTTCGTCTTCATTTCCGGCGACTTCAGCAACGTCCCTCTCGCGCTCGTTCAATATGAGGATGCTGCTTACAAGCCGCCCACCCTGGGGTCGCGCTAGAGCACCCTTTTGGAGTTCTTCGAGACGAAGGAGTTCGACATCCAATTTCTTAGGCGGGACGTTGATTCTCTCCCCGCTGTCCCTCCTGGCGAAGGTACGGTCTCGCCTTTAACTCGGTATTCCTGTTCCAAACTCTAATGCTGAGCATTGTTGCCCTTGCAGGAGAGCGCGAGATTCCCCTGCACCAACCCTTTACCAAAACTCTTGCTGCTGAGGGCCAGGCTGCGAGAGACCTGCTGGCTCTCGCAAAATCCGAGGCTCGAGCTTGTCAGGACAAGCCTGCCCCACCTCCTTCGACCGGTGCCGGGAAGCGGAAGCCCAACGCCTTCTCATCCCGGCCTCTGAAGAGACCAAAGCCAACCGCTACCGACAAAGGGAAATCCGTAGCGACTACGCCCGTCCGACCTCTCGCGCCAGGCCGGTACTTCGAAGAGATCCTGCGGGCGGCCAGCGAGTTGACCGCTGTCGCCAGGGGTAGCACCGGGGTCCCTGCTGAGAACCTTCCAGCCGCAAGTAGGGCTGGTGGGGAGGGGGCAGCCGCCGAGACCTCCACTCGGTCTCCGCCCAAGGAGGTGCCAAAGGGGCACAGGAATTTTGGTCTCGGCGTGAAGTGCCTTGACGCGGAAGGGAAACCCCTACTGTAGTGGGACCCCGAGACCAACCAAGCCACTGTATCGACTTTTCTCCCCAGCTGGGCAGAGCGCGACCAGGTCACCGTTGAGGCCTTCGCCTTGGGCTACGTCCTTTACAGCCGGGAGAACGCTGGCCTTTATGATCAACTGCCCACACGGCTCCCGGACTTCGACTCCATCTGAGCTCTGATGCGTGGGTTCGAGCTTGCGCATATGTGCGCGCGTCGGAGCATCACCATCGACCATAACTTTGGCGAGATGCTTAAGGCGCGGGACCAGGCATTGGACAACACGGCAGCGCTAAAGGCCGAGCTGGCGGATGCCCAACAACTTGTATCCTTGCGCCCGGTGAAAGAGGTAAGCGAGACCTTTCCAAGACATTCACTCTCTCCCCTGTAATCCGTAGCTCGTCATCTCTTCTGTATTAATCGGTTTATCCCTTACGCAGGATTCTGCCCAGAGCGCGGTGCTTCGCGCGGATGTTGCCGGGATAAGGTGCGAGAACGTCCTGCTGAGGGACCAGCTCCGGCGCATGGAGGTGGCGGCGGCAGCGGTCACGCCTCCTCCCTCGCTGGACGAGAGGCTGAGGAGCCGACACTTCTCGGAGTACGACATCGACAAGCTTCTGCAGACCAACGCTCAAGCGACGGTCAGGCTGACCCTTGAGACGTTGTGAGATGTGGGATGCTTGGACAAGGTCGGCAAGACCATTACCGCTCCCAAGCTCATCCCCTGGCTTTTCGAGCCCATCCCGAAGCCCTAGGCGCACCCAACTCCCCGCCCTCGGATGTCCCAAAATTTCCTACTGCTGCTGGCGAGACATCCAGGAAGGGCTCAGGCAAGAGCTCCCGCGGGAGCTCAAGCGAGAGCTCGAGTGGATACAATGCTTCTCCCTGATGGGTCCTCCCCCCCCTTTTGTTATGAGCGAGATGCTCTAATTTTGTAATCATGAGTAAATACATTGTAAACATTTATATTTCAGTTCTCTTCCTCTCTCATTTGTAGATGTTTGTATTTTAGATTCACCTGTTGAGACCTAATGCCTCTCAAGCATGCTTCCGCTGAGGCCCCTTGGCCCCTTAGGGTAGTCTACCTTAGCATTCAACAAGTCGGAGCCTGTCGAGAGCTCAAGGCTTAGACGAGCGGGCCGAACCTTTCGCCTAGATCCTCCCACCGTGGCCAAGGTTCCCATGCCGGGAGCCCTCCCGCCAGGAACTTCTTTCGGCGAGATCTCCTTGGCTAAGACCTCTTGGCCGAGACCTCTCCAGGCTGAGACCTCTCTGCTCTGCCTTCAGGGCGTGTCTATTGTCCAGCTTAGGACATCCTCACCGAAGTAATTTCAAGGACCAAACCTCTTCCCCCCCACAGGAGAGCCTTCGGACCTGCCGGCTAGATGAAAGCCTGCGCAATGGGTCTACCGAGCGTCGAGCCGAGCTTGGGGTAGTGCAAAGTATCAAAGGACCCAGAACCAAGAACCAAGCCTCTCCCCCACAGGCGAGCCTTCAGACCTGCCAGCTAGATAAGAGCCTGTGCAGCGGGTCTACCTGGGGCCGAGCCAAGCTCGGAGTGTCGATGAAGTTCTAAAAATAAGACCTCTCCCCCACAGGAAAGCCTTCGAACTTGCCAACTAGATGAGAGCCTGCGTAGCGAGTCTACCTGGGGCTGAGCCGAGCTCGGGGTGTCAATGAAGTTCTCAAAACAAGACCTCTCCCCCACAAATGAGCCTTCGGACATGCCAGCTAGATGAGAGCCTGCGCAACGGGTCTACCAAGGGCCGAGCCGAGCTCGGGGTGTCGATAAAGTTCTCAAAATAAGACCTCTCCCCCACAGGCGAGCCTTCGGACCTGCCAGCTAGGTGAGAGCCTGCGCAGCGGGTCTACCTGGGGCCGAGCTGAGCTCGGGGTGTCGATGAAGTTCTCAAAAACAGAGCCTCTCCCCCACAGGCGAGCCTTCAAACCTACCAGCTAGATGAGAGCCTATGCAGTTGGTCTACCCGGGGCCGAGGCGAGCTCGGGGTAGTGCAAAGTATCAAAGGACCAAGAACCAATAACCAAGTCTCTCCCCCAGAGGCGAGCCTTAGGACCTGCCAGCTGGATGAGAGCCTACGCAGCGGGTCTACCTGGGGCCGAGCCTAGCTCGGGGTGTCGCTGAAGTTTTCAAACCCTATTCTAACTTTTTAAGATGAAAAGAGTTGACAATGGATCAAAGTACGGATTATATGCTCGCCCCAAATACACACTTTAGGGGGTTAAGTTGCATCTTGAACTTCCGCAAGGTGTCAAACATTTCTTCTAAGTCGAGCAAGTGGGAGTCCACATCCCTGCTTTTCACCATGAGATCATCTACATACACCTCCAAGTTCCTCCCCCTCTAACCTTTAAAGACCCGATCCATCATACGCTGGTATGTAGCTCTTGTATTTTTTAGCTCAAAGGACATCATCTTATAGCTCAAACACCCTTCCCTCATAATGAAGGAGATGTCCTTAATGTCGGGTGGATGCATTCTAATCTGATGATCACCTGAAAAAGAATCTAAAAAACTCAACATAGAAAAACTGACGGCTGCGTCAACCAGCGCCTCGATTCGAGATAGAGGGTAGCAATCCTTAGGGCAAGATTTATTTAAAAGCGAGAAGTCTATACAATCCTCCACTGCCCATCTCCCTTCCTAACCATTACCACATTGTAGACCCAACCTGGATACTGGATCTCTGATACAAAACCTGCTTTGAGGAGCTTCTCCACCTCCCCCTGGATGGGCTCCTCTAGCTTCATGGTGACGATCCTCCTCTTCTAGAGGATGGGTCGTGTCTTGGGGTCAAGGTTCAAAAGGTGACATGCCACGTCTACGTCAATGCCTGGCATATCTGCCGCACTCCAAGAGAAGACATCGATGTTCTTCTGGATGCACTCCAGCATCCTTTCTCGGTCCCCGGGGCTCAAGACGTCGCTGATCCGTACCCTTTACACCTTCCCTACCTTGGTGAAGACCTCCATCTCCACAACCTCCTCTGTAGGCTCCAACTTGGATTTCTCCCACATGCTTCTCAGCTTATCCTCATGCTTAAATACCTCCTCTTCCTCCGCTTCTTCCACTTCCATCACCTTCGTCAGGCTCTCCTACAGCTCCACTCCCCAAGCCTTTGAGGCACGAACCTCTCCTTCCTCCTCTCTCTACTCCTCTGCCACAACCTTTGTCACCTCCAACTCCTCAGGTTCTCCTCCCATGCTCACTTCTAACTCCTGCGCCACCAGCTCTCTTCCTGACTCTTCCGCCTCAACCATACAGGATATGGTGTCGATAGTCGTTACATAAAATTTCCTCGCCATCTTCAGGTCTCCTCTTATCCGGACTTAGACCCCCCCTATTGTTGAACTTGAGGCACTGATGTAATGAGGAGGGGATGTAGCGAAAGGAGCTGATGAGGGGGTGCCCAAAGATGACATTATAGCTATTTAGAGCGTCAACGATGACGAACTAACAATACCTCGACACACCCCCAACATCACATGAAGACCAACCCCTCCTTCAACTTCCTTCCTCTCCCCTGAAAATCCAAAAAATGGCCCATCCGAGGCAAACACGCTACTGTCCTCCACCTTCATCGCCTTGAAGGCTCCTTTGACGATCACATTCACAGAGCTCTCATTGTCAACCAGGATCCGGGAGACCATGTAGTTCTCAAAGGCCGTCTGGATCACCAAAGCATCATCGAACAGATCCTCATAGTCTTGCATGTCCTTCGACGAGAAGGTGATCTTATCTTCCAGAGGGGGAGTTTGGGAGGTCGACGCGACACTCCTCCTAAACATGTTCTGGAAGCTCCTCTAGTGGGTGGCTTTAATTCCCACTCCCCTATGGATCACTCTAATCCCCCATGGGCTCCCACGTCGTCCTTGTCTTCGTACCTGTCCTCCTCTCCTCCCAAAAGAACCTCCTCTATCCTCACCGGTGGCTGCTACTAAACTTGCCATCTGGCCTCTCTCACCTCCAGGAACTCTAGGCAGGTGGCCTTCGTGTGGCCTTCCTCTTGATGGAAGTCACAAAAGGGCAACGACACCCTACCCCCTTCTCTCTTCCTCTTCTAGCTCCTCTTATCATCCCCCATCCTCGGGCGATCACCATCGCTTGATGCTATTTTGGGAGGGGAGCCCCTGACCTTGCCTCTATGCTACTGAGTTGAATCACCCCTAAACCCCACAGAAATTCTCCCCACCCTGAAATCCTTTCCCTGCCCCTGGCCAAGTCCCTCCTAGGGCCTCAAGCCTAACCGGTTGTTCAGCTCCTAATGCCCCCAACCTTGCTGCTGCCCCTGGATACCTTGGCCTCAGGTCTCTTCTCTCCTCCTCTCTTCTCATTGCCTTCCTACTCATGGCTCCTTCACCTCCTCCTCAGCCAACTTGGCTAGCTTCTTGGCGAACGCTGGGTTGGCCATCTCACTTTTTATCTCCTTCGCCTCCCTCTCAATCAACTCCTCGAAGGAAAGGGGCACCCATTTCAGCTCTATACTGAAGAACCCCTGCCTCAAGCTAGGGGTGAAGGCGAGCATCAGGGTATACCCCAGAACCTCCTGAACCAGAAGGATCTCTTCCTGGAACTGATCGATATAGTTCCCCAATGTCTCATCTAGCTTTTGCTTGATTATGAACAGACACTCAGCTCCCTTCTTCCTCTTCTTCAATCTTGAGAACCTCAACAAGAACCTGCATTGCAAGTCCTCCAAATAGTAGATGGAACTTACGGGAAGCTGATGTAACCAATCCCTTTCCTTCTCCTTCAGAGTGATGGCAAAAAGTTTGCATTTGAAGGCGTCCGACATCTGCCTAATGGAAATGACATCCTCAAACCATTGAACGTGTTACACCAGGTCATCCTTGCTTGTATAGTAAGACATCTCTGGCTCTCTGAACCCGTTTGGAACTGGGGTCGAGACGATCTACTAATTGAAAGGGCTCCCTGATGGCAGCAACCCCCAGCGTGATAAAGTTGAAGATGAAGACGGCGACGGCGACGGTGTTCTCCTATATGTTAAGGATGATGACGACGATGGCGGCGGCGGCGGCGACGTTATCCTACATATTGAAGATAATGATGGAAGAAGACGACGACGACCCCAACATGATGGCGACGGCGATGATGAAGACTTATGAAGGCTTTAAATATTATTTTAATTATTTGCATTTTAATTTTCATCATGTTATTTTTAAATTTTGGTAATGTTTAATTTTTATTTGGGCTGCAAATAGCCAAGTCTTGTTGTAAGCCTATATATAGGCATGGACTCTATTATTTTCATTTGAAAAGAATGAAAGAATTTTGAAAACCTAAAATTGGTTTCCCCCCCTTTTTCCCTCTCTCCCTCTTCAAAATTTCGGATCTCCCTCTTGCTCCCCTCTCTAGGCCGCCGGCCTCCTTCCCCTCTCCTTCCCTCCTTGTGAAATTCGGCCACAAGCCTCCTCCTCTCTTCCTCCTCTCTTTTCTCCTCCACCTAGCCGACCACCCTCAACTCCACCTCTAATAGTTCGGCCACCACCACCCTCTTAGCCGACCCACCATCTCCTTCATATTGAGATCAGCCAAGGTAAAAAAAAGAGGCTCCTCCCTTTGTGATTTTCATCCATCCCGGCGTGAAGAGAAGGAAGCGGCCGAGTTTCTCTCCATTTGGCAAAACTCCGGTGGAACCGTGGAAGAGCGATCCTCAAGCGAATCGGAATAATCCATTCCACTTGGGTAATGAGATTTTCTACCTCTTGTGTGAATCTATTTTCTAGAATTTTATTTGGTGGAATACCGTTGTGTTATTTTGGAATTGTTTTTCGATCATGGTTTCATCTTTCCGATAGCATAAGTTGTTTTTTCAAGTTGCTTAATTTTCCGAGAGGTTTGGCGAGCATCGCTTTCGTTTTGTTGGGGGAGATCTACCATTTCCGAATCAAACTTTTTGGTAGATCTCTTTTGGTACAACCATCGCTCGGTCGGACCCAATATTAGTCCTTTTAGCTTGAGAGAACATCGGCCAATAGCTGTTTATTCGATCTTTATTCGGCGTGGCTACCGTATATTAACAATAGTTGATAACGTTGTTCGTGAGTGTGCTGCATTTAATTATTGTGAGAGCGTAATATCGGGAATAGAGAGGCGTACATGTAATTCCCTTAGTCGTTATAGTGGCAAACGTAGTGGCCTACATCACTCCCCCCACCAACCTGACGAGTGGGTCCATCTCGCGCCCTCGACTCGCTGACCCTGTCAGCACTCGCCTGCTCGGGGAATAGCTCCTGCCCAGCAAAATCCCTCTCGCCTCTCTTAACTGGGACCTCCTTCATGTGGCGCTGTCCAGGAGCGTTCTCGCCCAAAGATGGGGCCGTGATGATTGGAACAGAAGGCATGGTCCACTCACCTCTCCCAGTGAATGCCATGTGGATTGTTTGTAGGACCTCCCTCTTGAAGTCTTCTAGCATCCCGATCGTGACACCACTCGCCGGTGGTGGCGAGCTGCTCAAGCCTGCTCCTTCATCCTCGCCTCTAACCATGAAGCTTAGCTATAGATTTTTCTGTGTAAGCTACAGTCCATGCTCACCGCACCAAAAATGTTGAAACCAAAAATTGGCGTCAACGAGAGTTCGGACCCTAGGGTGTAGCTAACACCTACTTCTCCAGAAATTAAGCTCCTAACAAGCCACTCTGAATTAGAAAAATGACCCTAGGCTGCAGCACAGAGGTCCAACCACACACCCGGAAGATCTTTGGAGCACTTCCCTTCCCAAGCCAAAAGCTGAGTTGGGCACCATGGAGTGCTTACGCAACCAGACCAAAATAACCCAAGGAGGAAGAAGCCAAAAGAACTTGATCCCCTCCAAAGGTGCCCACAAGGTCTATTTATAGAATTCCGAGCCTGGTCTGCAAACAGTGTAACTTCGCTTCTCTATTTTGCTATATGCAGACCTACTGGGTTTGCCAACAGCATAACTTCGCTATTCTAAAAGGCTATTTGCAGACCTTCAAGGGCATCTAGGTAATTTTTCCTCTGGACCCCACTACTAGGCGAGTGGTCCATGATGGCACCATTCGCCGGAAGAGGTGAATGCCGGGGTGAGCTGAGCATTCGCCTCCACTACTACTCAATAGGGCGAGTGGGGATTCACATGCCATCCGCCTACCCTGGCGAGAGACTTTCCCCCTACTCTGGCGGGAGCCCTATACTCCCTTTGGGCAAGTGCGGGTCTTCCTACCCTTCTTACCTACTTTTGGATGTTTGGACCTGTGGGTCCTTGGGGGCCACTTAGCAAATACGGGGTTGTACAATTCTCTCTAAAAAGAGAACATTTGGAGTAAATGAAACAGTAGCACTTACTCAGGAGTGCAATGCCATACTTCAAAAAAGGATTCCACCCAAATTAAAAGATCCGAGAAGTTTTACCATACCATGCTCCATAGTATATCAAATTAAAGGTAAGGCGTTATGTGATCACGGAGCAAGCATAAATCTAATGCCTTTATCAATATATAAAAAGTTGGGGTTGGGAGAAATCTCAAAAACATCTATAACCTCACAACTAGCTTATAAAATGCTCGCATTTCCAAAGAGGATAGTAGAAGATGTTTTGGTCAAAGTACATAAATTAATTTTTCAAACGGATTTTGTAGTCTTGGAAATGGAAGAGGATAGGGAAGTTCGCATTGTCGTCGGAAGATCATTTTTAGCAACTGACAGAACTTGATTGTTGTCCAAAAGGGATAATTGACCATGAGTGTTAACGATGAACACGTAACATTCAACATTCTCAAAGCTATGAAATTTCCCTATAGAGAGGAGGATAACATGAAAGTGGTTAACAATATATATATATATGATTATAACCTGAATAATTAATATGAAGAGAAAGATGATGTGTTATCCCGACTATTGACGAATGAGGAATTATCTGATGAAGAAGATGTGATCTAGGAATGCTTACAGGTATTAGAGAAGCTAACTGTTTGGTCTCGTAAATCGGAACCCCTTGAAATGCCTGAAAAATCCTTGGCGGTCAAGCCTTCCATTATCGACCCACCAATGCTAGAATTAAAACCCATTCCCGATCATCTTATGTATGTCTACCTAGGAGAGAATAACATCCTTCTGGTTATTATCAATTCAAATTTGCACTCTGAACAAAAATAAAAATTAATTGGACTACTAAAACAATATAAATTGTCTATAGGTTGGACCACAGCGGATATTCAAGGGATAAGCCCTTCTTTATGCATGCATAAAATTCTTTTGGAAGAATCTTTTAAGGGATCTATTAAGCCTAAACATCGTCTAATCCCACCCATGAAGGTGGTAGTTAAGATGGAGATTATTAAGTAGTTAGACGCGGGAATTATAAATCCCATCTCGGATAGCGCTTGGATTTTACCAGTATAGTGCGTTCCTAAGAAAAGGAGGATAATGGTGGTTAAGAATGAAAAAAATGAGATGATATGAACTAGAACAATCACAGGGTGTCATATTTATTTGGAATATAGGAAATTATATAAGGCCACGAGAAAAGATCACTTTCCATTACCCTTCATTGATCAAGTTTTGGATAAATTGGCGGGAAATGATTTTTTCTGTTTTCTAGATGGAAATTCAAAATATAACTACATCACAATGGATCATGAAGATCAAGAAAAGACCATATTCAATTGCCCTTATGGAACTTTTGCATTTAGAAGAATGCCCTTTTATCTGTGTAATGCTCCCTCAAATTTCCAAAGTTTTATGATTGATATATTCTCTGGTATTATGGATTATGGTATAGAAATTTTTATGGATGACTTCTCTATTTTAGGTAAATCTTTTGATTCTTGTTTGATGTGTTTAAAGAAAGTGCTAGTATGATGCGTTGAGGCTAATCGTATTTTAAATTGGGAGAAATGTCATTTTATGGTCTGCGAAGGGATATTACTTGGACATCATGTCTTTAGGAATGGGTTAGGTGTTCACAAAGCCAAACTTGATGAAATTGAAAAGCTATCGCCACCTAAAAATGTGAAAATATAATGAAGCTTTCTTGGACATGCTAGTTTTTGTAGGAGATTTATTAAAGAATTCTCAAAGATTGCAAAATCGTTAAATGGTCTCTTAGAAAAGATGTGAAATTTCACTTCGATGATGCTTGTTTAAATGCTTTTGACGAACTGAAAAGTCAATTAACTACTGCACCTATTATGGTAACTCCTGATTGGGAGGAGCCCTTTGTATTAATGTGTGACGTTATTGATTATGTTGTTGGAGTTTTCTTAGGGCAAGTGCAAGAGAAGGTCTTCCACACCATATCATATGCTAGTAAAACCTTAATAGAATCCCAAGTCAATTATACCACCACAAAAAAAAAGTTTCTTGAAGTAGTATTTGCTTTTGAGAAGTTTAGTTCTTATCTCTTATGCAATAATGTCATAGTTTACACCGATCATGTGTCCATACGTTACCTTATGGACAAGAACGATGTTAAAGCATGACCGATTCGATGGGTGCTTCTTTTGCAAGAATTTGACATATAAATCAAAGATAGGAACCCCGTAGCAGATCATTTATCTAGGATTGAGTATTCACAATAATCCTTACATTATGAAATTGATGAGAGATTTCTTGATGAAAGGTTATTAGCTATATCAGTAAGCACGGTAACCTGGTATGCAGATTATGTGAACTATATCGTTAGTAGATTCTTTCCACCCGATTTACTCTATCAACAGAAAAAGAGATTTTTGCATCAAGTTCAATCTTATCTATGGGATGCACCATATTTATTAAAGATTGGGTCTGATGGCATTGTTAGGCATTTCGTTCCCGAGTCTGAAATGAAGCCATATTAGAAAAGAGTCACAACTCTCCTTATGTAGGACATTTTTTGGGGGATAGGACAATGATGAAATTCTTGAAGGCTGATTTCTTTTGGCCCGATTTATTTCGCGATGCTAGAGAATTTTTTAAACATTGTGATCAGTGTCAAAGTAGTGAAAACATAAGAAAAGCTGATGCGATGCCCATGAACACGATTTTTGAAGTAGAACTATTTGATGTTTGGGTTATAGTCTTTATAGGACAATTGTGAGTTCAAATGGTAATTTACATATTTTATTAGAGGTCAATTATGTATCCTAGTAGGTGGAAGAAATTGCTATAACTAAGAATGATGTTAAAGTAGTCTTACATTTTTTTGAAAAACTTTATATTCAATAGGTTCGGAACCCCAGTGGTAATTATTAGTGTTGGGGGGAGTCATTTTTGCAATGCCCAATTTGCGGTGTTATTGAGAAAATATGGGGTAACATATAAGGTCGCACTAGCATACCACCCCCAAACAAATGTATTAGCAGAGGTGTCCAACCAAGATATCAAAAAAATATTGGAGAAGACGGTTAACATCAATCGGAAAGACTAGTCCCAAAAGCTAAATGATGCATTATGGATGTACTGCACTACTTTCAAAACACCGATTGGATTAACACCCTATAGGTTAGTGTATGGTAAAACATGTGATCTGCCTCTAGAGTTAGAACACTGAGCGTATTAGGCTATTAAGAAAATTAATTATGATTTCCAAGATATGAGCAAGGGCATATTACTACAACTCAATGAATTGGAAGAAATGAGGACGAATTCATGTGAAAATTCTTGGATTTACAAGGAGAGGACGAAGAAATGGCATGACCAATACTTGAACGAAAAACAATTTGAACTCGAACAATTAGTTCTATTATTTAATTCTCATTTAAAGATTTTTCCCGGCAAGTTAAAATCTCGTTGGTCAGGTCCGTGTAGAGTAAAGGAAGTGAATCCATATGGTGAGATGATGATACTGAAGAAGAAGGATGAGGCTGAGTTCTAGGTGAACGAGCAAAGAGTTAAACATTATCGAGGGAACGAGAGTGATCAAGTAGTCTATTCCATCGCGCTAAAATAATACCCATTAGTCGACATAGTCCTGTCGGTACTTGAAATAAGGCGCTGCTTGGGAGACAACCCAATTTTTAGTTTGCTTTTTTAGTTAGCTTTGTTATTTTTTGATTTTAGAATTTTTATTAAGTACTTAGTATGTTGATAAGTATGTTATTGTTCTTAGAAAAATAATAATAAGAAAATATAATAAGAAAATCATATTAATATTAATAATATAAAGATAAGTTTATTTAGAGCATTTCTTGAGTTAGAGAAGCAGGTTTAATGTTACTTTAGGTGGTCAGAGGTGAGTGTAAAATTTTCGGACAACACAAATAATGTTATAATAGAGTCTACAAATGGAAAAATTATGTTACAACATATTTTTTTTGTCTGTTATATGAAATTTCTGCATTGGTGTCGGTCCAACTAAGATGTGGAGGTCCTAAACTTTTGTCCAATCTTTGGAGTATGTTTTAAAACCTAAATCTTAAAATTTCAGTTCTTCTCCCTGCTTAAACCCATCCTCTCCCCAAAAATAGGGGTGAGCATGAAAAAGCGCAAACGGCAAAAACCGTCTGCACCGTAAAAACCGCATCAATTTTTAAACCGTACCGCATAGTTTAGGTGCGGTGCGGTTTTGAACTTTTACAAACTGAGCGCGGTTCGGTGCGGTGAGGTTTTTGGATTTTGAAAACTCCAAAAACCGCACCGCACCGAATATTTTGTGTATTTAATTTCTTATAATTATGTGACGTCACATTTAAGTATATTAAGTAAAGGTGATAAATTAAGAAATAGAAAGAGTGATGCATGTACACTTACCCTTTCTTAGGGAAAGATTAAGATCATACAGGATATTATTGTTGAAACCAGTAGAACTAGTTTCTCCTAAAAGCTCGGATCTAAGGCTGCAACCTACGCTTACTTTCTTCGAACCACGCTCCCAAAGAGACACCTAAAGGAACAGACCGGGGGCTTCAGCTCGGAGGTCCCACCGCTCACCCGGAAGAACTAGAATCCTTCCCCTCCCTAGCCAGTGCTGAGCTAGATGTCTGAGTAAGAAGGAAAAAGAAGGTTCCACACACCTCTTCTCAGACACCTTACCGGTCTATTTATAGGCTTCAGGATTTGAACTGCAAATAACCAAAGCAAGCACCTGTGAAATTACCTGAATACCCTGGGTTGGGTCTGCCAACAGCCGAACTCCGCTGTTCTGAAGGACTATGAGCAGACCACCGAGGGTAAAAGAGTAAAAAAGGCCAAAAGGGATGAACCGCTTGCCAACTGAACCGGTCCCCCCCCCCAATTGCTGAACCGGCCTTATCTCTTCCTGCCGACCCGATGCTTGGCGAGAGGACCACCTTTGGGCTCCTCTCGCCTATTGCGAGTGGACCCAATCTTTAGGCTCCTCTCGCTTGGCGCGAGCGGACCCACCTTTTGGCTCCTCTCGCCTATTGCGAGTGGACCCCGCTTTAGGCCCCTCTCGCTTAGGGCCTTTTCACCTCCTGGGGATTCTTCTGATCTTCTTTCTGCTGGGTTCCCTCCCGTGAGCCCGAGGTTGTACACAATCCCCGCTCTTTTCGGGGTTGTCTAAGCCCGAAAAGAAAAGTCCAACCGAGGCTCACGTCATCTTAGCGACTTTAAAGCGGAATCTTTTTCGGGTGAGATTCCCCCCATGAGTCTATAAATATTGGGATCCTCCCCAAGTGCGACAGGCCTCCTCTCTTTGTTACAGCTACATTCACCCTGCTGCCATGTCTCTTAGCAAAAGCTTTCGCGATCGTATCGCGTTGGTGCGCCAGCGGAACAAGGCGAGTACGGCTGCCTTGAACCTAATTCCCGCTCGCGCTTTTACCTCACCCCCGCCCTCTTCTTCTCGCCCGAAGAAGGCGAGAACAACTGATCTGGTTCCCCCGTCAGGAGGACTCTTGCCGGATCCCCCGGAGAGACGCATCCCTCCTACACCATCGCTTCCCCAGGGAAAAGAGGTAAGGTCCTTGTATACCTCACCTGTTCGCTATCTATCTTTCATTGCTCTTTTTGCTGTTGGTTTTCAGAAAAGTCACGCACCCCTCGGCCAGTCTGGTAGCACACAAACTCCTCTCGCCAGCCATCATCTAAACCCCGTCTCGCCTCCTCCTTCTACTCCTCCTTCTACTCTTGGTGGGAAAAATGGTGAGCCCTCCCATGTCGCTGGGACCTCTCGCCACTCTGGTTAGGAATCCCCTACCCTTGGTTCTAGCCTCTCCGGCCGCCCACTTTTTATTATGTCCTTCCTTCTGTTTTTGCCTTTGCAGATGTGCGAGTAGACTCATCTGCCGAAGACTCGCCTGCTGAGGAGCGCCCGAGGCGAGCGGTCTCCTCGCCTCCTCCTCCTATGGACGAGATAGAAGATTACCTTGGCGACCCTATGGATCCGCTGGCGATGAAGCGCAGGGTGGCCGAGATGTTCCGAAAACATGCGATCCTGATTCAAGAGTTGGAGAAAGACAAGCAAACGGCTGACCGGCAGATTGATTGGTTAGAGGTGGAGGTTGCCCGCTTGACCTCTGAAGTTGATGCTGACATTGAGATAGATGAGACTGACCCCCAGGCGATTCTGAACGAGGTTGATCAACAACTCCGTCTCGCGCGCCGTGGCGTAGATGCGGCTCGTGCTTTTCACCTCCCCCACCGTCCTCCTTGCGCGAGGTCTCGCGGTGGGGGGCGCTGGCGGTGGCATAAGGATTGAATCCTTCGCGCCGCCCTGCGCCTTTATTTTCTTTGTACTGCTCTTCGTTTTGTAATAACGTTTCCTCTCGCGGCTACCGCCCGAACTCTTTGGATCTACTGAATGGGTCTGCGTAATAACATCTTTTAGTAGTTTCTTTGATAATTTTTACCTCTAGTACCGTGCTTTTCCATATGGTGACTCGCGCGTCACATCTATGCTTAAATCACCACTTTTTCTTTTTATTTTTATTGTATTTTTATGATACGGTCTCGCCCCCGGCCTGGGACTTACGTTAGGTTACACCCATCGAGACTAGGAGAGAGAGAAGGATGGCCGACTCTTCCCCTTCCTTTACACGATATATTTTTTTGCCTCTTCGTATTTTTCTCTTTACCCAACGGGCTATAAATACCCCCCTATCCCTGGGGCCCGGATCATGCTCTCGATTTGTCTCGGCGCCCTAAACCTCACCTCTCTCTCCCTCCTCTCGCGAACTGATCCTGCTGGTGTCTCGTCTCGCCTGTTCTTCTCGCACCCTCCCTTTCGCTCTCTTTGTCCAGAATGGGAAAAAAGAAGGCTGAAGAAGGCGAGGGGCGAAGCCGATGCGGGAGGCGGTTTGGTGACCATGATTTTCCTCCCGGTCGGATTTCCGAGGAGGACTACAACGCCTTTACTCGCGATTTCTTGCCGGAAGGTTTTGAGTCACGCCCTCCAAAGGTGGGCGAATCAATCAACACTTTTTATCCCGGTGAACTCGCCTTCCCCGTCTCGCATTTTGAAGCGGGGCTGAGGTTGCCCCTCTGGCCAGAAGTGAAACAGGTTCTCAAATACTTCGGGACTGTCCTTGCGCAACTAAACCCAAACGCTATCTCGGTACTCGTTGCCTTCGCCTGCTACATGCGCCGGGAGCGAATCGAGTTCAGCCTGAACTCCTTCCGCAAGCTTTTTGTCTACCATGCCAATGCCGACGGCGTTTCCTATTTCACGGGGCAGGGTCTCAAGGTTTGCGAGACGCCTAACAAGAATCATCACTGGCTTACTCGCTTCGTCTTTATTCGCGGCAACATGGGTGGCATTCCGCTGGCGCCCGTGTCGCCAGCCGAGGTGTTCTATACCACTCCCCAGGTTAGTGGCACGGACAAGCTTCTCTGTGACTTCTTCATCGGCAAGAACTTCGAGGTTCAGTTCCTGAGGCGGGGCCTCGACTCCCTCCTTCCTGTGCTTCCAGGCGAAGGTAAATGCTGGGGCCCTTTATTTTCGTCTAGGTCTAACGAATAGTTTTTGTAAACGCATCGTCTCGCCGTTTCCAGGGAAAGAAATGTTCCCGTTCGCCCGCCTTACAAAAGCAGCATCAAACCCTCCAAAGATGTCGCCCTCGCCACGATGGCAGCTGAGGCAGCGAGAGAAAACCTACCCCTCTCCCTGAAGAAAAGGCCTGCAGAAGGCTCCGCCCCGTCTCGCCAGAGTCCTTCAAAGAAAGCAAAGGTCAAGAAAGGAGCGCCTCTTCCCTCTGGAAAGGCGAAGCAAGTTCCTGCCGAGATGGTAGATGTGTCGGGATCCCTATCCCCCATCTCTTTGGGTTCCCAATCTCCCCAATCCCCTTCTCGGCTTCTTGGTCAGCGGACCGTCTCGCCGATTGGCGGGACGGGTCAACCTGATTCTCTTGCCGACAACCTCCCCTCTAAATCTCCTACTCGCGAGGTGGGCTCTTCCAGCCGCCCGGCTCCCTCCACTCATCTGAACTTCAATATGGGCCCAGCGATCCCGGATGCTGCCGGTGAGCCAACCCTGATATGGGACAAGGAGGCGAACCGGGTCTCTATCTCTACCCTCCTTCCCCCCTGGATAGAGCAAGACCAACCTACGGCTCACGCGTTTTCTTTGGGCTTTGGCCTTTACGATGGCGCAGAGCGAGAACCTGCCGCTGAGCCTCCCTCGCGGGATTTGATCCTGAGGGCCGCGCAATCCCAGCTGCGCTCGCTAGAGCTGTCGCACCAGGTCTCACGCCGTCTGATTTACAATAATAAGAGCTGGAGGGATTCAGAGGCGAGCCTGGCGGCCGAGCGCGAGATGTCTACGGATCTTGAGAAACGGTTGGCCGTGGCCGAAAACCTTCTCGCCAAAGCTCGGGGTGGTGTGGTGAGTTTCCCCATTCTCAATTCCTTCCCTCTCTTTGTCCACCTTCAACTTCCCTTAATGAATAAACCTCTCGCAGGATGCCGAGACGGCCGACAGGATGCACTCGCGCATAGCTACTCTGGAAGGGGAGGTTAAAAGCATGGAGTCCGAGATCACTCGGCTTCAGGAGGCTGCTCTCTCGCCTTCTCGCGTGGTGATTCCCCAACCTCCTCCCTCTCATTATTCTCATGCCGAGGTCATGGGACTCTGTAAAGACGCCAATATCCGGACCGCCGAACTAATCGTGAAGATGATGAAGGAGATGGAAGTTATCAGGGAAGGCTGTGAGGAGGTCACTGCCCGCGACCTGGTACCCGAGATTTATGGCGAGGAGGAAGACGGCCCGTCCTCCAGCGCGGAAGAATAGAGGATTTATTTCAGTGTTTTTTGTATACTCCTCTTCTCCCCCCTTTTTCTCTTTTGGATACTTGTTGCTGAGGCATTTTGTAATACGGCCTTCTTTTTGTGGATGATATATATTTTATTTTTAAGGCCATTCTTTTCATCTCTCCTGTGTGCCTATCTCTCTCTTCACTTTGCGGAACGAGATCATGACTTGTCTCGCCTACCGATGGAGGGGCTAGTTTTACTTGTGGCGCGAGTGGGGTGGGCCCTCAGTGCTCTCGCGCAGGGACGTATCACTCCCTCTCGCCTTACCTTTGGACACCCCAGGCGCGAGTGGGTCTCGAATCGCTACTATGCATAGTTTCGTTTGCGAGACGAAGGTACTCCTCTTCTCGCCCTTTGGCCGAAGGCAGACCCCTTACTCTATGCGCGAATAGTCATGTACCCTTCCACTCGCCTGCCCCTGGGCACCCTTGGCGCGAGAGGATCTTGAGGGACCGACTCTTCCTCCTCTTCTTCCTTTGGAGGACAAGGACCTTGCTTTTGATCAAATACGAAAACCCCATCCATATGCTGCCCCTTTACCTAACCTCCGAGTGAGCCTACCGACCTGCCAGCTCGATGATAGCCTGGGCAGCGGGTCTCCTCGGGGGTCTCCTCTCCAGAACCAACTCCAACCAACGAGTGAGCCTACAGACCTGCCAGCTCGATGGTTAGCCTGGACAGCGGGTCTTCTCGGGTCTCCTCCTCCGAACCAACTCCCACCACCCGAGTGAGCCTACAGACCTGCCAGCTCGATGGTAGCCTGGACAGCGGGTCCCTTCTCGGGGTCTCCTCTCCGAAACCACCTCCAACCACCGAGTGAGCCTACAGACCTCCCGCTCGATGGTACCCTGACAGCGGTCCTTTCTCGGGTCTCCTCTTCCCGAAACCAACTCCAACCACCGAGTGAGCCTACAGACCTGCCATCCTCGATGGTGTATGCCTGGACAGCGGGTCTTCTTGGGGTCTCCTCTCCGAAACCAACTCCAACCACCGAGTGAGTGACCTACAACCTGCCAGCTCGATGGTAGCCTGGACAGCGGGTCTTCTCGGGTCTCGCTCTCCGAAACCAACTCCAACCACGAGTGAGCCTACAGACCTGCCAGCTCGATGGTAGCCTGGACAGCGGGTCTTCTCGGGGTCTCCCTCCGAAACCAACTCCAACCACCGAGTGAGCCTACAGACCTGCCAGCTCGATGGTAGCCTGGCCAGCGGTCTTCTCGGGTCTCCTCTCCAAAACCAACTCCAACCACCGAGTGAGCCTACAGACCTGCCATCTCGATGGTAGCCTGGACAGCGGGTCTTCTCGGGGTCTCCTCTCCAAAACAACTCCAACCACCGAGTGAGCCTACAGACCTGCCAGCTCGATGGTAGCCTGGACAGCGGGTGGTCTTCTTGGGGTCTCCTCTCCGAAACCAACTCCAACCACCGAGTGAGCCTACAGACCTGCCAGCTCGATGGTAGCCTGGACAGCGGGTCTTCTCGGGGTCTCCTCTCCGAAACCACCTCCAACCACCGAGTGAGCCTACAGACCTGCCAGCTCGATGGTAGCCTGGACAGCGGGTCTTCTCGGGGTCTCCTCTCCGAAACCACCTCCAACCACCGAGTGAGCCTACAGACCTGCCAGCTCGATGGTAGCCTGGACAGCGGGTCTTCTCGGGGTCTCCTCTCCAAAACCAACTCCAACCACCGAGTGAGCCTACAGACCTGCCAGCTCGATGGTAGCCTGGGACAGCGGTCTTCTCGGGTCTCCTCTCCGAAACCAACTCCAACCACCGAGTGAGCCTACAGACCTGCCAGCTCGATGGTAGCCTGGACAGCGGTCTTCTCGGGGTCTCCTCTCCGAAACCATCTCCAACCACCGAGTGAGCCTACAGACCTGCCAGCTCGATGGTAGCCTGGAAGCGGGTCTTCTCGGGGTCTCCTCTCCGAAACCAACTCCAACCACCGAGTGAGCCTACAGACCTGCCAGCTCGATGGTAGCCTGGACAGCGGGTCTTCTCGGGTTCCCCTCCGAAATGATATTTGCTTTGAGGAGACAGCTACTTGGAACTGTATGGTAGTACCAGAGGTCTTGCCAGGTTGGCTAACATTGGAAGTGAGAGAGAAAAAAAACAAAGAAAAATACTCTCATTCATAATGGATAATGAACATGAACAAAAGTTTTAAGGATAGAAACGCTTTAGGTCGTCACCGCTTCGGGCGCGATCTAGGGTGTCCCGTCTACATCTTGAGGTGATACCCTCCTGATTTCAAGACCTCTTTTACAATAAAAGGACCTTCCCAGTTGGGGTTGAGCTTCCCTACCGAAGCCCCTCTCCCTGCTGCATCCACCTTCTTGAGGACCAAGTCTCCCTTCTCAAACTGCTTGACTCTGACGTGCTTATCAAAATATCTTGACATTCGGCGCTTGACCTCCTCCTGTCGGATAGATGCCAGCTCTCTAAGCTCCTCCACCAAGTCGAGGAGAGCCTTTGCTCTTCACCATTTTCTGCCGGCCACTCCTCATCTCCTCTCCTTGCCGCCGTCACCCTAGGTGACTCGACCTCGAACTCAACAGGTATAACAGCCTCGGAGCCATGGAAAGTTTGAATGGCGTCTCCCCTGTGGCGGAACTTGGCGTGGTCCTTAAGGCCCAGAGGACGGAGGGGAGCTGCTCCACCCAACTTCCCCTCAAGTTTTCCACCTTTTTCTTTAAGAGATTCATGATGACCTTATTCGCGGCTTCCACCTGCCCATTGCTTCGAGGATGATGCACTGAAGCAAACCGAAGGTCTATACCTAGTCGTATACAGAAATCCACGAACTCTCTGCTGGCAAATTGCGGTCCGTTATCCGTGACAATGGCCAGAGGGAGCCCATGCCTACAGATGATTTCCCCCCATACGAAGCTTTTGACCACTTGAGACGTCACCTTCGCCAATGCCTTCACCTCCAGCCATTTTGAGAAATAGTCTACCATGACCAGCAGGAACCTCCTCTGGCCGCTGGCTTGAGGGAATGGACCCACCAGATCTAGCCCCCATATGGCGAAGGGCCATGGAGCTGTGATCGTGCGCAACCTTTGGGCCGGGAGGAGCTGAAGAGGGGCAAATTCCTGGCACTTTCTGCACTTCCTTGCGAATTCCTCGGCATCCTTCCTAAGGGTGGGCCAGAAATAGCCTTGCCTCAACACCCTTCCTTCCAAGGTCCGACTCCCGGAATGGCTGCCGCACTCTCCAGAGTGAATTTCTTCCAGCACCCTCGCAACCTCCTTCTCGGATACGCATCGAGCCAACAGCCCCGACAACATCTTACGGTATAAGATCCCTTCTCTTAGCAGGTAGTATGCCGACTTGTACCTGACCTGTTTCTTCTCGAGCTCTCCCTCGGGCAGACGTCCCGTCGTCAAGTAGGTGGTAAATGGATCCATCCAGGATCTCTGCTGATCTACTTCCATCAGTTCTCCCTCTTCGATGGAGGGCCTAAAGAGCTCTGTCATGGTTCCTCCGGCCCGAGGACCGTGCTTGGCGAGCAGGTCTGCCCGAATATTTTCTTCCCTTGGGACGTGTTGAACTGAGAAACTGCGGAACTGCCCAATGACTCTCTTTACCTTTGTTAAGTACAACTGGAGGGTGGGCTCTCTTACCTCAAATTCTCCTTTTATATGCCTTCCACTATCAT
This sequence comes from Platanthera zijinensis, assembly GCA_039513925.1. Classification (NCBI taxonomy): domain Eukaryota; kingdom Viridiplantae; phylum Streptophyta; class Magnoliopsida; order Asparagales; family Orchidaceae; genus Platanthera; species Platanthera zijinensis. The sequence continues at coordinate 38,198,026 of CM077079.1, read as the reverse complement.
AGAATCCGTGGAGACCTTAATATCTTGTATACCGAGCTCACGAGCCAACCTCAGCCCCGCTATAATGGCCTCGTACTCCGCTTGATTGTTGGTGAGGATGAAATGAACCTTCAGGGCCTGTTCGATCTGTGTTCCCTCAGGGCTTACCAAAACTATCCCTCCTCCAAAAGAATTCTTTCCCGAGGCCCCATCTACAAGCATCTCCCAAGCTACTACGGGAGGCGTCTCGGCCTCCTTGACCTCCACCGTGTAATCTACCAAAAATCTGCTACAGCTTGCGCCTTGATAGCCAACCGGGGAACATAAGAAAGGTCAAACTCACTGAGTTCTATTGACCATTTAGCTAATCTCCCTGAGTGCTCTACCCCTTCCAAAATACGGCGGAGAGGGTGGTCCGTCATGATCTGGATGGAATGGGCCTGAAAATAGGGCCTGAGCTTTCGAGCTGAGATAACGAGGGCGAAGGCTAGCTTCTCTAGGATGGGGTTACTTTAGCTCTGCCTTCTTGAGGACTCTACTTACATAGTAGATTGGGAATTGTTTTTTACCTTCTTCCCGCACGAGGACCGAACTCACTGCCCTGCCCCTACCCCTAGGTACAAAATAGAATCTCTCCTTCTCTCGGGCCTGGAGTAGCGGTGCCTTGGTGAGCTGCTGCTTTAAGGCTAGAAAAGCATTCTCGCATTCGGCTTTGGGAGGTCCACTCGAATTTCTTTCCCCCCTCAATGTCCGAAAGAAAGGTGAGCACTCTCTCCTGCCCTGGAAAGGAATCTGCTGCTGCCAACTTGCCGGATTTTTGGTTGTTTTTGACTCTAGTTCTTAGATTTACTTGGTTGGGCTCTACTCCTGATGGGGTGAGGAGTGTGCCTAAAAACTTTCCCCTACCTGGCCCAATACCCGAGCTGAAGTCGCATCTTCTCCTTATCCGATTGCTTTTCTTCATCTTTAGCATTCCATCTACTCCTTGACAATTTCTTCCAGATCCGCAATATGAGACTTCTTGGCTCTTGATCATCAAGTCGTCTACGTAGACTTCGAGGTTCCGTCCCTTTTGTTCTCGGAGATCCGATCCATCATCCGTTGATAGGTCGCCCCCGCATTCTTCAACCCAAAGGCATCATGTTATAGCTGAAGCATCCATCCTCGGTGATAAAGGTGACATCCTTGATGTCTGGTGGTGCATGCGTATTTGATGGTATCCTGAAAAGGCATCTAAAAAACTCATTAGTGAAAAACCGACGGCTGAATCAACCAGCGCGTCGATTCGAGCAGAGGGTAACAATCTTTGGGACATGCTTTATTCAAAAGAGAGAAGTCAATACACATTCTCCACTTCCCTTCCCCCTCTCTTACCATCACAACATTGCTCACCCACCCTGGATACTTGTTTGCAGATATGAACCCGCCTGGAGCAGCTTTTCCACTTCCTCCCTGACAGGCTTGGCCATCCTGGAGGCGATGGCCCTTTTCTTCTGCTGGATGGACGAACCTTGGGGTGAAGGTTGAGACGATGGCATGCCACATCTGCGTCAATCCCTGGCATGTCGGCCGCGCTCCAAGCAAAGATATCAATGTTTTCCTGCACGCATTTTCGGATCTCCTCCTGGTCCTCAAGACCGAGCTCTCCGCTGATTCTGATCTTTTCTTTCCTTCCTTCCTTTGTTAGGATGTCCACCTCCTGTAGCTCGACTGCAGCCTTCAGCCTCGAGGCTCTTCTTCTTCCTCCTGATCTTTCGGAATCTCCTCTTCCTCTCCCAGCCCTCCTCCTGGTTTCCGAGCTCTTGCTCTCCACCCTCTTTTTTCTCCACCGCCATGTCTACTTTCTCTACGAACCTCTCCTCCACCCGCACCGGGCCTCCTCCTAGCACTGACTCTTCCATCTCTCCTATTTTTCTTTTCCTTCCTCTCTCCTCTTTCCCTTCTCCTCCGACCCTTAACTCCCCTGCCATTACTGGCTCCTCCGCAATGCCACCTCCCCACTCCTCAACTCTACTCTCCTCTTCCCCTTCTCTTCCGACCCTTGACTCCCCTGCCATTACTGGCTCCTCCGCAATGCCACCTCCTAGCTCCTCAACTCTATTCTCCTCTTATTCCTCCCGTTCCAGTCTTCTCTCTAACTCTTCCGCATCCCCCCTCCATGAGATAGCGTTTACTGCCGTCACATAACATTCCCGGGCCGCCTTCGGATCTCCTCTCACCCTGATCTGGGTCCCTCCTGAATTGAGTTTCAACATTGATGAAAAGATGATGGTACACACCTAAAGGCACTAATCAAGGGGCGCCCAAAGATGGCGTTGTAACTGCTGGGAGCGTCCACTATCACAAAGCGGCAGTTCCTGGACAGCCCTCCCAGGGTTACCTGGAGACCGACTCCCCCCTCTACTTCTTTCCTTTCTCCTGAGAATCCGAACAGCGGTCCGTCCGCTGCTAACACCCTCCTGGCTTCCACCCTCATCTCATTGAATGCCTTTTTGAAGATGACATTAACCGAGCTCCCATTGTCCACCAAGATCCTTGATACCGTGAAACCCTCGATAGCCGTCCGAATCACCAGCGCATTGCAGAATGGGTCTTCGTGATCTGGCAAGTCCTTCCTGGAGAAGGTGATCTTCTCGTCCGGGGGCGGGGCTTGCGATGTCGAGGCGACACCTCGACGGTACATTGTATGAAGGCTGGCCTTTCGGGTAGCCTCGATGCCCACCCCACCATGAATCACCCCGATCCCCCCTCTATCCCCCACATCTGACCGATCTACACATCTATCCTCCTCCCCCACTCCGGTCATCTCTACTATCCGCGCCGGTGGCTGCTGCTCTCCCGCTCCTCTTCTCCCCTTCAGCTCCAGAAACTCTGGACATGTAGCTGTCGCGTGACCTTCCTCCTCGTGAAAGTCAGAGAATGGTATAGCTACTTCCCCCTCCTGCCTCCCTTCTTGGTGATTCCTTCTCCTCCCTGCTCCGGCTCCCCCCTTCCTCGCTCTCTTCCTCTTCCTCTTCCCGGCCTATAGCCATAGCCTGCTGAGGCGGGGGTGGGAGTGGCCTAGGTCCCTGTCTCCACCCCAGCTGTGGCAACCTTCCTGCTCCTCCATGGTAGTAGTTCCTTCCCCCCGGGGGAAGACCTCTCCATTGCCCTTGAACCGGGCCTTCCGGTTGCCTCCAACTCAACTCCTGCTGTGCCGGCCCCCTTGGCTCCTCCCTTCTCCTCCCTTCCTGCTGCCTCGCTCCTCCTGGTTCTCTGGACTCTACCTCCGTCAGCCTTGCTAGTTTCTTGGCAAAAGCCGGGTTCGCTGCCTCCATCGCTATCTCCTTGGCTGCCTTCTCCATCAACCCTTCAAATGATAAGGGTGCCTTCCTGGTGAGGCTCATTTTGAAGAAGCCTTCCCTGAGACCCACAGTAAAGGCCATTTGGAGAGCAAATCCCGGCACCTCCTGAATGTCCAGGATTTCCTCTTGGAAGCGATCCACGTACTGGGCTAAGGACTCGTCTGCCTTTTGCTTGATCAGGAAGATGGATTCCGGGTTTTCTTCCTCTTCTTCGAGGTCGAGAAGCGCAGCTGGAAGCTCCTACTCAATCTTCAAAACCATATATTGACCCTGCTGGGAGTTGATGAAACCAGTCCCGGCCTTGTCCTTCAAGGTGATCGCGAAAAGGCGGCACTTGAATGCATCCGTCATCGGCCTGATGGAGACCGCATCTTCGAACCATTGCAAGTGTTGGAGGGGATCATCCTTCCCCACATAATAAACCATCTCAGGCTCGCGGAACCCCTCCGGGACGGGAGCCGAAAGAACCAGCTCGCAAAAGGGGGACCCTCTCGCCAGGGGTCTCGCCGTCTCCACTCGCGCGACGAGATCTACTGGCGAGACGGCGCTCGCCGGGCTGGGGAACAACTCCCTTCCTGCCAGGTCTCGCCCGTTTCCCTCCACCACTTTCTCCTTTCTGGGCCGCCCTCCTGGCGCATCCTCGCCCACCCTTGCCGAGACGGCTTCTTCCGGAGGCAAGAGGCCCGGCCCCTGAGGTAGAGGGGTCACGCATTCGCCTCGCTGCGAGATCTGCTGCAACATCCCCATGATGCCCCCGATGGATGCCATGAATTCTTCCCTCCCAACATATCCTCCTGGGTTCTGGGACCCGCCCTCATTTCCTCCGCCCTCATCTCCTCCTCCTAGATCTCCTGCCATGAGATGATCCAAAGTTCTTCGACGCAGGCTGCGATCCACGCTCACCGCACCAAAAATGTTGAAACCAGTAGAACTAGTTTCTCCTAAAAGCTCGGATCTAAGGCTGCAACCTACGCTTACTTTCTTCGAACCACGCTCCCAACAAGACACCTAAAGGAACAGACCGGGGGCTTCAGCTCGGAGGTCCCACCGCTCACCCGGAAGAACTAGAATCCTTCCCCTCCCTAGCCAGTGCTGAGCTAGATGTCTGAGTAAGAAGGAAAAAGAAGGTTCCACACACCTCTTCTCAGACACCTTACCGGTCTATTTATAGGCTTCAGGATTTGAACTGCAAATAACCAAAGCAAGCACCTGTGAAATTACCTGAATACCCTGGGTTGGGTCTGCCAACAGCCGAACTCCGCTGTTCTGAAGGACTATGAGCAGACCACCGAGGGTAAAAGAGTAAAAAAGGCCAAAAGGGATGAACCGCTTGCCAACTGAACCGGTCCCCCCCCAATTGCTGAACCGGCCTTATCTCTTCCTGCCGACCCGATGCTTGGCGAGAGGACCACCTTTGGGCTCCTCTCGCCTATTGCGAGTGGACCCAATCTTTAGGCTCCTCTCGCTTGGCGCGAGCGGACCCACCTTTTGGCTCCTCTCGCCTATTGCGAGTGGACCCCGCTTTAGGCCCCTCTCGCTTAGGGCCTTTTCTCCTCCTAGGGATTCTTCTGATCTTCTTTCTGCTGGGTTCCCTCCCGTGAGCCCGAGGTTGTACAATTATCATGCCAAGAAGTGGAGGTGGAGAATAAATAGTATCAACACTTGGTGGAGTTTGATAATGTGGATAATCATTCTCGATTTTTATACAACAAGTAACAAACCATAATAGGTTACTTTGATATTGTCATGAGAGTTGAGAATTCGTCAAGAGTCACGGTAGTAACAGTGACTTGATCAAAGAACTGTTTGACCGAGATAAACTCACAAGAGAAAATTTGATGGGTGTTATGGAATTAATTGTGTTGTTCGACATCAAGGCTAGAGAGAACAATGTAGAAAAAGAAAAATCTTCATCAAAAGCAATCAAATGAATGACCTTCAATGAACTCAATGAAATCTAAGATAAAATACTAAAATAGCATGATCGTTTTAAAAAGTTGCATCTGTAGTAGTAGAAAATCTATTTATTTATAAATAGAACGCTCAACTTGACGTAATTGGGGGCGATGCTTACAAGTACTCTATGTAAAATACATGTAAAAACCGCACCGAAACCGCAACCGCACCGCAAAAAACCGCACCAAACAAAAACTGCACTGCATAATTTCGGTGCGGTGCGGTTTTGCTCGGGAAAAAACCGAGCCCTTACGGTGTGGTTGCGGTTTTGGCCAAAACTGCACCAAACCGCACCGTGCACACCCCTACCCAAAAATCATTACTAGGGCACAACTTACAGCGGTGCGATGAGAGCTAGGCTAAGGAGGCAAGTGCGACATCAACGACTCCACCAAGAACACTAGGAGAAGTTATCACAGCCATGTCGCCATCCTCACCCCGATTCTAGAGAGCACCTGGCAAATCCAGGCGTGATAAGGTGCAATAATTTTCATCGCAGAGAAATCGGGAGCAGAGAGCGTGTGGAGCAAGGCAAATGGTGGGCATTGCACCGTAGGAAAGCATTGTTGAAGTTAGGTATCTCCTTATTTTCTCAAAACTTCATTCTTTTCACCAGCCTACCCCGATCCTGGAGGTCCGTAGATCACGCAAATAATGGAATTATGAGCGGCAAAGTTAGCAAGCTGCGACTGGTGAGATTACATAAGTAGCTACACCACCCAGGAACATTTAAGAAGTTGATGCGTCTGTGTTTTTGCTTATCTGCCCCAACCTGGTTAGAGTTAAAGTCATATATCTAGTGAAAGTTTGTCACTGGAGGGTTTTGGCGGCAGTGAATCTGCAATCAAACAAACCTTTCATATCTCTGTAAGTGAGTTGGAAGTTCTCAATCCCATTTTCTTTATACTGTGTTTGTCTTATTATAAATTGTGTCTAACTGTTGGGCAATGTCAGACCGGAAAGTCAAGAAGAAATTGATTGTTTTTAAGGTTAAACGATTCGTGAATGATGAAGCTAAGAGCCGTTATGAGATGTTGAAGATGAAACCAGTTATCTACAAACGAGGTTTTGAGATAGAGATGAAGTATTGGAGTAAAAGTTTCATTGATTAGATGTAGAGTAAAGGGTGGGAGTCATTTTACAACCCTCGAAGAGCCATCCTCTCGTGGGTATATGAGTTCTATGCGAATGGGAAATTTAAGTCAAAGGGGAGAGTCCTAGTATGTGGTAAATAGTTCATCTTCTCCACACAAAGCATCTGCAAGCATTTCAATATGGATAATCCTGAGTGGGATGAGTACGACCATTTGAAGACCATGAATACATCGGAAGAAGTCGCTGCCATACTTTGTCGTACAAGGGATGATGTTTGAGCTAATCCACGCAAGCATGTTTTTAATTTCACTAGTTTCACGAGGGAGGATAAAGCGTGGATGCTTTTTGTGAATGCAAGCTTGTTGCCTACAAAGCACATAAATCATATTTCCATGTATAGAGCTTTGATGATCTACTGTATTCTTAAGGGATCCAAGATAAACGGGGCCTAGTTAATTTCTAACCAACTCTGCGAGAAGATTGCAACGGATGGAGGAAGATAGTTATGGTATCCAACTTTGATCACTAAGTTATGTCGTTTTGTGGGAGTTGACATGAGGGAGGGGGACATTAGCACCCCTGTTGGACACTATACCATAGAAACAGTGATCTTTAAGAATATCAAGGCAGGTGCAGAGCGGGCCCCAATGAACTCGAGCCCTAAGGCACAACCCTCCGAGACCACAGCTGACCGCATCAACATCAGTATTCCTGTGACATAGAGTGGTATAGATCCTGATGTTCTTATGGAGAACATTGAGTACATAAACACTTATCTTAATTGATAACATGTTTACTTTGAGTTCAGATTTGAGCAAGCATGACAAGAGCAGGTGATGATTATGTGCAAGGAAAAAAACCTAGTGATAGTACATTCTTATAGGCTTCATTCATAATTTGATATTGAGGGATACCTGCTTGCATCTGATGGATCTAGAATTGATCCCACAGTGGTGGCCGTGATGGAAGAGGATGAGGAAGAAGATGAGAGTGGCAGAGAAGATGAGTGAAGTGTTGATTATGCTCGGTTTAGCCGTACTGCTCTTATTTTTGATAGACCTAGTTCTATGACTTTATTTTTCTTCATTTTGGATATTGCTTTGCGCTTGACATTATGGTTGATATTACTTAGGATTTATTTTGCCTCTGCGATGCTTTGTATGCATATTAGATATGTGGACGTTATGATTTAAATTATGTTGGAAAATATTTATCTGATGACATATATTATGCACTTATGATATTAGCACATAACAATAATGAAAACTGTTATTATTTATAGTATGTCAATGCACTGGTTATGCTGATTGAGAACTTTAATATGGATTGGATATTCAATTTCTTCTATGCATATTGTGATTGGAATTGTTATCTATACGTTTGTTTGAACTTGAATATTCAATTGAAATTTTTGTTAACCATCTAAGTTTGGTGACTAGTTCTTGCTTGGCTTTGTGTGCATGTTATGCAGGTCACCTTTGAGCTCACTGTCTCTGCTTGTTTTTATACCATAACCTTGACTTGAATACAAGTGGATGAAAACAATGAGAAGGTTTGATCCATTGGGCTATAGATTTTAAGGGAGTACTTTATTTTGATTGCGATTATTTTGATCAATTTTACTTCAATTGCTACATGTCTGCTTCACCTATATTGTGCAATTTTTATAATAAATCTTTGTTAGGGACTAACAAATGATTTAGTGTGAGGGTGTGAAGTAACCTTCACTCAGTGGGTGATGAATAGCCTACTAAATATTAATTTGTGGAGCCCTACTCTTATTTCAAAATTATGCAGGTTAAATTTATTGGTAGACTTGTCAAACCTAAAGGTTAAAAATTTTTGCTTTTGAAGTTAGTAAGATAAGATAGAGCTCCATTTTATATTTCTCCTATGCATATTATTCCTTAAAAATTTATGCGCCCTACAAAGTAATTTTATTAATTACCAAACATAATGGGGGAGGGGTGAACAAGAAATAGGTCTATGAAGAAAGCTAAGATATTGAGTTTAGGAAGTTAATCCACAAAGTCTATAATTATTTATATTATCTATAGTCCTTTGAGCTTGAGCCTTGCCATTTTGATTCAAATTTTTCATATATAATTCTCTATATTTTTACTAGTTATTTCTTAATAAGTTTTCCAGCTATACGTGTTTAAAAAAATAGAGGAGAAAAATAAATAAAAGTGCATAGTGATATGTGGCCTAAGTGCGTGTACACCTACTTAGAATGATCCCTACTATGATTATAAAAAAAGAGAAATAAAATGTGTGTCATAGTGATATGCGGCCTAGGTATGTGCATTCATACTTGGAATGATCCCAACTATGATTATTAAAAAAATAATGAAAATGTCATAGTGATATGCGGCCTAAGTGTGTGTACACCTACTTGGAATGATCCTAACTATAAACTTAAAAAAATGATGATTGTGAAATAAATCCCATAGTAGGTAGATTTATTAAGAATATTAGCTAAGGAAATACCTTTACCCAATCAAAATTAAATCATGATTTCCCAACCAAGCCCAAGCCCAAAATATTTCAAGTCCTTATGATTTTCTTTCTACTACCAAAACTCTTATGGAGGCTAACTCAAATACTTAGCATATTTTCATCTTTTATTACTTATGAGAAAATTTAATGAGTTAAGTTGTTTGGGAGTATATAATTTTAAGAAATAACACACACAAAATTAGGAAATTATTATGGAGCTTTAACTTGTATCAAACTAATGAAATTTTGCATGTTTGAAATTTTAATGATTGACATGTTTACCAATTATCAATGCAAATCACTTGGGTAACCTTAATGAATTACGTTCAAGGGTAATGCGGCTCGAACTTATATTTAGTAGATATTTGCTCATTTAATTGCTTGCAATGATTCATCTTTGCTAGAGCCTAGCAAAGATTTAGGTGTGAAGGTGTGATAACTTCTCAAAAAGAAGTTATCTAATGCTTTAATTACTTTCTTTTTGATTAAAATATTTGATAAATTTGAGTTAAAGATATTAAATATGAGTAATTTAATATTTTATGAAAAATTTAGGGTATTATCGTTATTTTAATTTGTTTTTGATGTAGGATTTTAAAAGTATCCACCCCAATGAGTTAAGGGTAGAGCTTATTTGAAGTCTAGGAAAAAAGTTGCATAAAAGTTGTCACAATTAAATTGCGATTTGGAGTAGTTTTTAGCAATGCAGAAAATATTTTACAACATATTTTCACTGTGAAGAAATTATGTTACAAAATATTGGCAGAAATAGAAATTTGAATTCCGAAATTTTTTAAATTTGGACTATTTCAAAGGCAAAAAGAGAAATCTATTCAACATTTAAAATATTCTTTTGAGGGAGGAACATCTATAAAAAGGCTAAGGAGAACTAAAATGGGATTTTTTTTTCATCATATTCAAATTATTCAAGAGAAGAAAATGTGGGTTTGCAAGAGAAGGAGGAGCCGCACAGATCTTCAATAATGAGGGATTTTGCACATGTTTGAGTAGAATTTCCTGCAACGTTTAGATCTCTAAATATTATATATTGTAAAATCTCTCTAATTTCATGGTGGATTTCTCAAATCATAAACTAATTCCTTAAGTTTTTTATTTTGAAAGAATTTTATTCTATTTTGATGTGATCTCTATTTTTATTTTTGTTTATGAGAATTTTGGTGTGATTTTTTTAATGAGTTTTTGATCTTGATGGTAAAACTTTTGGATTATATTTTCATTATATTCTCCGCCTCGAGAATCGAGAGATGAGACATGTGAGTATATTAATGAAATTTTTTTATAACGCAGAGAGTTTCAAGAGATGAGCTGTGTAAATCTTTAACTAAAGTTTTCAGCCCGTTTTACTGCTTTTCGAGATTCGAGTGAGGAGAGACGTAATTGTATCATCAACTCAATATAGTGTAGAAGGGAGAAGGAGATTTCACTTGTACATTAGCAACTTTGATTTTAATTGTTATTAATATTCATCATTTCACCTTAGTTAGAGATGACAAGAAAATGAGGAATATAGTGATTTTTGATATTGAGAGATACAGATCTCTTCCTTAAAATCATTGCAGAAAAATGCACCAAGTTTTCTCATAAGTAGCTTTTATTAATTCATCATAATAGACTAAGGAAATCAAAATACAAGACTATTTTCTCATCATTTAATAAAAAGTAATTTCTAGAAAGTCTTCATTAAATTTCTTAGAGTTTTTATTTGGTTTCAAAATCCCTTTAAATTGATTCACTTAGATTTAAAGAAAAGGTTAGCTAGTATTTGTCAGCGTTAAATTAATCATCTCTCGGTGGGAACGATCTTTATTCACTTTATATTACATGATTTGGCGCATACACTTTCGTTAATACGTTGTCTATTTTTGGCGTATCACGTACCACACTACTCAGGCCCCAATGTATAACCCCGTGTACCTTTGGATGTGAGTGACATCTAATGAATATGAATTTAGGCCAACTAGTGGAGGAAACCCAATGGGGAGAAATATAACGATCGTCACCCATGGTATACATCTCCTTATCACCATTAGTCGTCGACCTTCCCGTACCGGTATGAATGGTACGTGAAAGTGACAAACCCACCACTATTTAATGCAAGTAATTTACAAGCATTTAATTTACACAATTGTGCTGGCACGCATCAGGTCTGCGTTAGTCTACCCTACTAAACTTCAAATAATTCTAGCAAGCAGCATTTGACTCAACTTTCAATAAGGAGCATGGGAGCACTTTATTTGGGGCTAACTTTGGAGGAATATCTCGATTGTTGTTATCCCCAACTAAGGCTCAACCTAATAATCAACTGCTCGTCAGAGCAGGACCCGTGCTTAAAATGCTAAAATAGTAAATTGCAGAAATTATAAATGTGGTAATAAAAGCTGATAAAAGATAAGTTGTTGTATTAAAATGCTGAAATAAATGTGACCAGTGCGAAACTAGAATGGTACTGAAATTAAAGAATTAGACTGAATGTAAAGAAGCAGGACCAGTATAAGACTGGAGTACTGAAAGGAGAGAACTGAATTGAAAGATAAATAATGGAACCAGACTATTGTAAGACTGGAGTACTGAAAAGAAAGTACTGGACTGAAAATAAATAAAGGAACTGGACTAGTGCAAGACTGGAGTACTGAAAAAAAAGTAATGAATTGAAAATAAATAAAGGAACTAGACCAATGCGAGACTATAATAAAGAAAAAAATAGAAAAGGGTTAGTAGTCCAATCACTCCATACAGAAGGCTTCAGTTTCATCTCCGTTCTTTGGAGGCAAGTTCAGTTTTGTCTCTATTCTCAAGAGGAATGTTTAATTCCATCTCCGTTCTCAAAAGGAATGTTCAGTTCCATCTCTGTTCTCAGGAAGAATGTTCAGTTCCATTTAGGTTTTAAAAAAGCTTCTTTTGAGTTTCACCCATTGTTAGGATCCAGTATTAATTAAGTTGCGCCTTTCAATCATAGCTTAATCAAATTGGGGAAGCTTATTATGGGTTACACCTTTATGATTCATTCAAGAATAATTACCAACTTATCTATTTGCATCAAGTCAAATCCAAGCATATTATTAGAAAGCACGTTCTTTCTCAAATTTCAACATCGAAAATCATTTCCAAGACATGGGAAAAATTCTTCACCCGAGACAAGGTTTGGCATTTCACCTTCCAAGTTTTCCAAAAATATCCGAGAGTTATTTCAAAAATGAGGTGTTCATTGGATTTGCAAAATCCTCAAAACACTATGAGCTTGACATATCGCCTCGGTAAATTTCGTCGATCATTAATGTTGAACTCAATATTCAATTTAAACCTCGATCGCGCGAGCCGATATTCTTTTTTTGAAAGATCTTAATGCGTTGTTATCAAAGTGTGGCCTTAGGCTCCAGGAAATTGGAAAATCTTCAATTTTTATCTCAAGGTTCCCAAATTTTTACACAACATTAAAGAGTGCCTAAAATGAGCCTAGAAATTTTTCCAAAATTTTCCGAATATTTTTGATCCTATAAATTAGCCAAATAATTCTTATTTAGACTTTTTAAAATAGCAAATCAAAGTGTGGCCTTAGGCTCAAGGAAATTGGAAAATCTTCAATTTTTTCCTCAAGGTTCCCAAAATTTTACACAATATTAAAGAGTGCCTAAAATGAGCCTAGAAATTTTTCCAAAATTTTCCGAATATTTTTGATCCTATAAATTAGCCAAATAATTCTTATTTAGGCTTTTTAAAATAGCAAATCAAATCATAAAATTCCCAAATTTTTGTGGAGATAGCCCTCATCAAGGGTAATAACTTTATGTTTAAATTTTTTTTCCTGAGAGCATAGATTTCTCTCAGAAAAATCCCAAAATTTCTGTATATTTATTAGTCTGTAAATAGCCTTCAAGGCTTAATCCTGAGGCTGAGATCCAGTAGAATAGGAGATTTCTTTCTTTTGTCCCCACCATAAATCGGGCTCGAATCTGCTGTGGGGTCTTGAAAACCGAGCGAGCTGGTAATTTTATAAGATCTTGGTCATCCGATCTACATTAGGAAGATTGGACGACAACTACTTTTTTACGGTGTTGTAGAGCAGAAATGTGCTCTGCCACTACCGGCTAGTAGTTGCCTCATGCTGGTGCCGCACCCGGTCAGCTCTCCGGGGGCCGACGAACTTTTGGGCGGTGGTCCAGTGGCCTAGCGTCGCCAGCCACCGTCGGATTTTCTCAACTCAAGAGTAGGGTGGCGCGTCCTGCTCTAATCCAGGTAATGTCACGCTTCCCCGCCTCTTTGGTGGCTCCCAGTCCACATCACCACCTCAGGCTAGTGTATCTGGGTTCGGGCTTCCCTCCATTGGTGGTTCGGTGGCCTGTCGCCCTCAGCCTCCGTTGTAGGAAATAAAACAGAGGATAATAATTCTTCTTAGGTGCCGCCGGAGTGGCGAAATCCGGTGGCACAGTGGCCCTCCACCATCAGGGATGAATATCCCCAATAGTGTAACACCCTGCCAGCGCCACCACCAGCACTGGGCAAAGCTCACATGGTACGTCCACCACCTAACCTAGTGTAGGGCTCGGGTGGCGTCGATGGTGCTCCAGCCGCCAGGAGGAGCATGCAGGTCATCGGGGGAGTGGGTAAGGAGGAGGAAGTTAGTATCCACATGTGCTAGGGGAGCTTGAAAGGTGTTGGGCTGACCTGCCATTAGAGGTAGTGGAGAAGGAGGGTGGAAGATTCTTGATTTGGGTTTTCTAGCGACCCTAGGGTTCTTGCGAGGAGGGTTATGCTCGACTTAGCTTGTGAGGAGGAGAGGGGGTGGGCATGGCAATATATAGATGGGGAGGAGACTGGGTTTGGGTTTGGAGCCGATGTGGGATAAATCCCATAAGAGTAAAATGCCCTCCTCCTCTTCCAACTATTCTATCCTGGTGGAATTCATCTCGAGGCATAGTACCATCCAAGCTTGGGCTTTGGTTTTAAGAAAAGAGAAGGAGAGGGGAGAGGGTGGGCTCCTCTTATCCCATGGCTTAGCCAAGCTTGCTGATTTTAGTGGCCCAAGGGTGAAGGGGGTAGGGTCCAAGTCATCGGGGGTCGGGTCAAAGTTAGGGTATCGTGCCATAATTGGTGTGTGCATGCTTTTCGGTGCAAGATTGTGCTCTATTTGACCACAAATTGACCACCTGTCATCAAAATTGACCGGGGAAAACTTTGTTGACTTCATATTGACCATACGAATCCATTTCTACTGACCGGGGTAAAATCAGAGTTCATTTTCTTAAATTCCAAATTTGCACATCGCGACACACTAAAGCGGTCAAAATGTCATGCTTGTCACCTAAATTCGAATTGTTATGCAACAAGTTCCAATGCGCTCGTATCGATTATACGAATCCATAGGAACTGATAGAAGTCATATTGGAGTTTTCTTGCTTGATATTAAAAAATCTTGTATACGAGACGTTCTACGAGGAATGGTCATATCCACCATATGACCACAGATTCAATGGAAAGAGTTCCAATGAACTCGTATTGACTATACGAGGCCATAGGAACTGACAGAACTCAAATCGGAGTTCTCTAGCTCCATATCCCCATCTAGGGTTTCCTCCCTGAAAGCCAAGGGTTGCTACTCACCTAGAGGGGGGTGAATATGTTATTTACTAATTTTATTGATTCTTATTCTTTTTTTCAATTAGTATAGAAGAATAGTAAGGAATACAGATAATCCACACCATACAGATATTTATAGTGGTTCCCCAAGAATGGGTATATCAACTTTCCCCCTTCACCTATCTAGCAGAGAGATAGCTTAGCCCAAAATTCTCAAACCTTTCCTCAAATCCTTAGATCTTACAACTTAGGAACACAGGTTCCCTACCTCAGGCCTATCCCTAGGTCCTATACCTCGGGCTACACAAGAGCCCTACACACTCAAGCACTAAACCTTATAACTCGGACACTAAGAATTACAACTCAGGCTATAATATAAGCCCTACAACTCAGGATATAACACAAGCCCTACAATTCAGGCTATAACATAAGCCCTATAACTCAGACAATAATGCAAGCCCTACCTCAATCTCCACACATAGAGATTTATACTTATATTAGAGATCCTATAGCTCAGATTTACAAGAAATCCTACAGAGATTATAGAATACAGGTTTTGACTCAACACTTTGAAGTTTGAGTCTTCTACTAGAAACACTCATAGCAGGCTTCCTCTTCTTTATCTTAATCATCACTAGAAATATCTCCTTTAAAATAGCTTGCTTGGTCAAGAAAAACTTATGGCAGAGAAGAGTCCTTCACAAAAGATGTTGCTGAATAAAATCAAGAAGGAAATTTTCTCTAATTGATGCAGCTTTGGCTGAAGATGAAAATAAATGAAAACTTGATCACTGCTACAAAACTTTCACAGAAGACTTGAGAAAATTTCAAAGTCTAGTACTCAGTTGAAAACCCAAAAAAAACTTCTTCTTTTCTTGAAATCTCCAAGTGCTTCTTTTATACTTTGACTTGACTTCCAGATGAAAAACAGATGTCAAGTTGAATTCTCTAATGGATAGATTGATTTTCCTTTAGCAAATGATGTATTAGGAATGTCCAATGACTCAAATATAATTCGGTATAAGAAAGACTTTTAGAATAAACTTATTCTTGGCAAATTTTCTTTCAAACGGTTAGCAGGCACTTTAGGAAATAATCCTCCTTTAGAATAAATAAATGTTGTTGAAATCTGATTAAAGAAGGATTTTGGAATAAATAATTATTCACTCATAAATGATAATATTTCTTCCTACTGACCGACCCTTGAAATATGCAGCAAATCCCGCTTTTTATTCTGATTTGAATATACTGTATAATATATGCCTAAATACAAGGATAAAGTTGTGGTGCCACATGTCAGGCCAGGAGAAATTGGTCTATATGACCATGACATGATGCCATATACTAAGTCTAATAGCACTTATGAAATCTTCATGGATAGCCCTTAAACCTTATAAGACTTATATAAGGAAAGTCCTGACACTTAGCCATTTCTACTTACTCAAAAGATTCTTTCAGTTTGCAATCGATCCAGTCGAATTCTATCTCTAATACAGTCGATGCAGTCAAACTCTTATAGTCGATGCAGTCGATATTTTATCTAGTCATAAATTTGATGCCTTCGATCCAGTTTAACTTTTGCACTCAATGAAGTCAAACTTTTACTTAGTCATAAATATGATGCCTTCGATCAAGTCAAACTTTTGCACTCGATGCTGACAAACTTTTACTTAGTCATAAATTTGATGCTTTTGATCCAGTCGAACTTTTGCACTCGATGCAGTCGAACTTTTTAGCATATGAACCCAATTAATTACTAAATCAATTTCTGATTTTGCCATTAATTTCTTCTGCCCTTTGTGACTTTTTCTAATGATAGTGACATGTCTAATACATAATTAGTCCAGATGTCAACATAAATTCTACTACTTGAGGGATTACAAGTGCAAAATCATGTTTAGGTGACCAAGTGTCTAATTATACATTAGCCATGCACTTTAGTTATACCTGTCACACGATAATTAGAGAGAACATCAAATACAAGATGTTTATTGTCATCTTAAGACCTTCTTCAAATCAGGAATCTTGGGAACAATTTTCTCAACAATCTCCCCATATTTGAAGAAATAAAAACCTTATATGACAATAACCATACAAACAATAAAATACACAAGGACATATTATAGACAGAGAGGTGAATCATTTTTGTATTGTAAATCATAAAATAAACAGGATTACAAAAAATAGTTTATGACAAAATTACCCAAAGTCATCCTAGAGTTCTTAGTCTTATCCTAGAAGTCTTCTCCTTCTTCTTTCCTCTTCTGCCTTTCAAAATAGCCTATAGGCTTAGGGATATATTTGGGAAGAGGGGGAGGTCCATGTGGGTTGTTATTTTTGTGAATTCTCCTCCTGATCTCCTGATCTCCTGATCTTCATGTTTCTTACATTCTACAAAATTGTAATATCTGGGAATATTTTTGTCATGCTTTCCAAAGTTATTCCAGGTATACAGGATGATATTTTCTGAAATGGGGATCCAGTTCTCATACCCAGGAATGTTATGAATTTCTATCCTCCTTCTATGTCTTGCTTACATTCTCTCCTCCTGGAGTTGATCAACCCTTCTCTTTCTTGAAAAAAACTTACCTTGCTCTGCAGGTGAAGGTGTAGGCCCATACTCTCCTCCCCAAGCTTCTTCGTAGTTCTTTGGGGAAAGATAGTCATCTTCAGAAACTGGGTTAGACTCAGGGAATGGAGGTTGAGGAGAAAATTCAAATGGATCCATACCTAAGGCTGTCTTGATGGTGTTCGTTGTCCAAATAACTGTTGGGAAAAATGGTAGGTTATATTTCTCTCCACCTTTTTGAGTTCTTCAAATGTTCTTGTGCAAATTATTTCTTGGGATTCACCAAATCTCTCTTTCAGCATATTTACACTAGCAACTACAGTATTTTTGGTTTGTAGGAGATGATCATCTATGATGCGGGCCTACGTGTCGAGGTGTGTGCGACGGTTTTAGCGACGGTCACTCAAGCCCTTTTCGCTCAATCACGTGCGCACACGAATTTTAAACCACTTCAATATTTTTAAATTAATCACAGCACATGCACAATACACACCAAGAGAAACCCGACCAAAATAGAAATTCGGAAAGTGGTCGTATTTACTCCCCAAAAGAACGAAAGAATAGGATTACCCCAATCCTTTTAGCATCAAAACAAGGAGTTACCCACTCCAATCAATGTCACAATAAGGATTTACCCAATCTGTTAATTCTGAAGAATGATTGGAAAATACGCAAAAAAAACTTCGATTTAAACCTCGCAAAAATCCAATGGTTTCGAAGGCAACGCCGGCCTCTTTCACCACATAAAACCACCTACGAAGAATCACATACAGAAGAGTAGAGAAATTCGTTACCACAAGCACACTAGGAGTTTTTGGTGAGGATTCTCTCTACCACGGATCTATCGGAGTGACACCAAGCAGAAGAGTTCCTTACCAACACTTCAATGATGTCGCATAGTGGTGCTCCCAGCGGCAGAGCAGCGGTGCTGAGACCAAGAGGGTTGGTCAGGTGCAGGAAGAGGTCGACGACGGGTCAGAAAGAGTGGTTCCATTATCAGATCTTGAAATTGTGGAGTTGGGTTGTACAGAGAGGACAAGGTGTTCAGCCGGAGCTTGGAGTCGATCGGCAAGGAGGGATATTGCGGGAGTGGTTGGGGTGGCGATATTTATGGTAGGGAGTAGCCCTAGGCTTCGTACTAAGAGACGGTGGAGTCACACCATTGGGAAGGGGAGGTGTTCAGAGTCTCCCCGATGGTGGATTAGGCGAGTAACACGCCAGGTGGAGGAGGGGCGGCTGAGTCGCACAGCTCACCGTAACCTTAGTAGGAAAGCTCTTCACGGCTTGTTCTTTTTTTTGTCCAAAATCTCATCTGCCTGCTTTCATTTCCATCACACATATATATAATGTTTTACATAAAAATTAAAATTCCCTAAATTAACTAATTATAACAAGCAACCATTTACTAACTATCATTAATAACATTAACTGAAACTATCTGGAGATTAGACTAACTAACTAGCACATATAATGGCTATCCAAGAGCTATGCGTCCATATGAGGGCGTGCGTGAAGGTCCTAGCGGTGAACATCTTTGTTGTCTTGAATGTTGCGGGGACGCGGACGCGAGCAGAGTTATAGTGGAGGATATCTTAAAACATTTATGAGATGACGCCATCAATCCTCCCCCGGTCAAAAGCCCTCATCACTAGTGAGTGGTCACGACAATAGCATTGGAGGAGCGTAGCATCCATGTATTCCAAAATAGTCTCGAGAAGCTAAGAATCATCTAAAATAGGGTGGTCATGCCAACGAATAAGATAGTGGTGGAGACCACCGTCAGCGAAGGAAATAACTTCATCGTCCAGAATCCTGTAAGGAATAGATATTTTGGGAAACTTTGTAAAAATGTCAGCATCAACTTAAATATTAGCGGCAAAACCACCATCCGAAGTAACGACTGTAGGATTCACAGGAAAGAGAGACACGGGAACACGCTTAACCCCAACCCCAAATAAGAAGTCAATGCTTCAGAAGAAGAGAATGGAGAGTGAAGTAATTCTGGTGGTGGGGAGACACACTACGTTAACTCCGAAATAATGTAAATAGGGGAAATACCCCAATCAGCAGGTAAATCTAAAACACACTCATTGTTTCCCAATTACTTGAAAATTTGAAAGGGGTCGGCTCTCCTATTGGCTAGCTTCTTGACGGTGTCCAAGGGCAACCGCTCTGGGATCAAAACCAAATCATAAATAGTAAAATTAGAAGCTCGTTGATGTATATTACCATGTGATTCATAAGAAGCATATTGAGTGGCTAACTTATCTTGAAAACGCTTGTGCAGATCGAGAACGTGTTGAGCGCACTTTTGTATAAAGTGACGTGACTTGTACGTAGGTGGTAGTGGAAGCAAACCAAGTGGAATGGGGGCTTTTTAACCATGCACCAACTCATTCGGCGGTAACCCGAAAGATAGATTCATAGAATCGTTATATGCGAGGTTGCAAGGGCGATAAATACTAACCATTTTGTGTTCTAGTGACCTTAAATGTGGCCAATTAGATTTATTTTCCACTAAAGTAATAGTCTTATCACGATCAAATTGACCTCCATGGCAACCGTAATGTATCACCCAATCTATAAAGTGATGTAGAGACGAGTGTGGGATACACGACTTGGAATGCCTAAATAGATAGCCATCCCCTTCCCGAATCCAAATTTGGAGTTGGCCACCACTAAGATCTTACTTGGGGAAAATCGTGGCACCGAATAATACATCCAATAAACCATCCAAACGAGTAATGGGAAATCGGTGTTTTATGATAATTTTATTAATTATGCAACTATCTACACGCATGCACCAAGGTCCGAGTTTCTTGGGTGCAAGTGAGGCGTGGACGACACTGAGGCTCATGTTATGTCTACTAAAACCCCTATGGAAACAATCTGAAATTTGACTTTGCAACTCTTGATGTGTCGCGGGGTCAACCTATAGTGGGGAAGATTTGTTAATGAAGAGCTCGACATGAAATCTATAGCGTGTAGAATCTCTCTACGCTGGGGAAATGTAGTGCGAAACTCATCTAGATAAAGATTTGTATATTCCTCTAATAACATCCTCGATTCAAGCGGTAAATCTTCCAAAATAATGGCTTTATTTTAAATTTGCATGAGTACCAATGCATAAACAATCCCACCTAAAAAGGAATCACGACTAAGCTCTTTACGGCCAAGTAAGCTTAGTGTCTTTTTTTCTACGGGGAGAGCGGTATCCTTAGCAGGGCAAGAGGGATCCTTTGGCGGAGTAGGTTCCAAAGTGATCGTCTTGCCATTAAATTTAAATTCATATGCATTAGCTCTCCCAAAATGAATCACATCATGATCATATAACTAAGTGCGGCCAAGAAGAACAAGACAAGCATCCATGGGAATCACATCGCACCAAATATCTTCCGAGTATGACTTGATGGTTTGGGGTACAAGACATCTTTGTGTAATGAGAAGAGATGTTTTGTTGACCTAAGCTACTTGATAGGAATGGGGGTGGGGCTCCGTAGTGAGCTTCATAATCATAACTACACTTTCGGATATGACATTCATACAGCTACCACTATCTATTATCAAATTGCAAAGTTTCTCACTGCTCTTAAAAACCAACGAGAAGATGTTGGTGCAGTGCTAATCATCCATCATGCGTGGGGTGGACAAGATACAATGCATCACCATCAGGTTATTGTCCTCTTCCATGTCACTAGGGAATCTGTCTGGTTCCGACTCATCCGTAGCCTCGTAGATAAACTCGGGTGTTTCACTAGTAGGCTCGATGATGGAGAAGGTCTTCGTCTTAGTTGGGTATTCAACGGCGTTGTGGCTGGTTACCCTGCAAGCATAACAAATGGCATTAGTCTTAATAATCTTTCCTACGGGAATGCAGTCACCTTGGGGATTCTTAGCGTCCCTATCCGTGATAATAATGTTAGAGGAATCCTTGGTTTTAAACTTCCCTTTTTCCTTATAGGTGGAGGTAGTGGAGCCCATAGTATCTTTGCATTAATATGAGTTGTTTTTAGTTTTGGATTTAAAGGCAATGTGTTTTTCAATATCTAGAGTGGCGTTAAAAGTGGTATTCAAATTGGTGTGACCGTAGCGTAAGAGCTTCTTTTGTATATCCTAACTAAGGCCCTTACGGAACCTAGATAGTGTGACTTACGACATCTCTTGGACCTCACATCGGACCAAATTATCCTTAAGATCTCTTATATAGTCAGCAACGGACCTATCGCCTTGCCGAAGGGTGGCTAACTCATCGAACATTTGGGTGCGATGAAAGGCGGGAATGTATTGATCCTTGAGGAGATTTTTCATAACATGCCAACCGATAGGGGGAACACCATTCTCAGCTCTGAAATGTCGCTCCTAGTTTAACCAAAATACTTTTTCTCGTCCTGTTAACTTCATCCTAGCCACTTGAACTTTTTGTGGGTCCACTAGGCGATGCTATTCAAAATATCACTCCATATCCATAACCCAATTTAGAAAAATTTGTGGTTCTCCTAAGCCATCGTAAGTGGGGGAATTATTTTTAATAGGGCGAGTAAGTTTGATGTCTCGTTCAGGGAGACGAGGTTGTGGATGAGCATGTGGAGACAAATCATCGTGGTTGTCATCCTCATGGTGGGGGTGATGGTAGGGTGGCCTATGACCTCTAGGTGGTGAGGGGGATCGGTTGGCCAAAAGTTGGGTCATCATTCCCCGGAATTCCCCCAGTTGTTGATTCATCTCAAAGTGAAGTTTATCAACTGGAGTGGGGTTTTGATTTTGGGTGTCATTCTGTTGGGTCTGGCGTTCCTTCACTTGACCCGTGGCGCTCTGCTACTTATATAAAAAAATTAAGTAGCACCCTCTCCAACAGTCCGGGCTTTTGGTGCAGTTGGGTATGCGCTTGATCCTTCAATTGGTATCAGAGGAGGTCACGGGTTCAAGACCGGGGGGGCGCTATTAAATCCTGATTTTTCCCTTCTACCTGTGTGGGTCCGGCGGGCCATGTGGTAACCCCACCTCTGAGCCGACGGGTTGTGCTGGACGCCGAGGGGGTATTGTTGGGTCCGGCGTTCCTTCACTTGACCCGTGGCGCTCTGCTACTTATATAAAAAAAATTAAGTAGCACCCTCTCCAACAGTCCGGGCTTTTGGTGCAGTTGGGTATGCGCTTGATCCTTCACATTCCCCAAGTTAAGAAATTGGCCAACCTGGCTCTGATACCAAATTAATGCAGGCCTACTATCAAGGAGTGTACGATGGTTTTAGCAATGGTTACTCAATCCCTTTTCGCTCAATCACTTGCGCACGCGAATTTTAAACCACTTCAATATTCTTAACTTAATCGCAGCACATGCACAATACACACCAAGAGAAACCCGACCAAAACGGCGATTCGAAAAGTGGTCGTATTTACTCCCCGAAAAAACAAAAATATAGGATTACCCCAATCCTTTTAGCTTCAAAATAAGGAGTTACCCACTCCAATCAATGTCACATTAAGGACTTGCCCAATCCGTTAATTCTCAAGAATGATCAGAAAACACACAAAAACTTTGATTTAAAACCCACGAAAATCCAATGGTTTCGAAGGCAACACCGGCCTCTTTCACCACACAAAACCACCTATGAAGAATCACACACAGGAGAGTAGAGAAATTCGTTACCCCAAGCTCACTAGGAGTTTTTCGGTGAAGAGTCTCTCTACCACGGATCTACCGAAGTCACACCGAGCGGAAGAGTTCCTTGACAACACTTCAACGATTTCACACAGTGGAGCTCTCAGCGGCAGAGCAGTGGTGCCGAGACCAAGACGGTTAGTCAGGTGCAGGGAAGAGGTCTGCGACAGGTTAGAGAGAGTGGTTCCATTCTCAGATCTTGAAATCATGGAGGTGGGTTGTATAGAGAGGACAAGGTTTTTAGCCGGAGCTTCGATTCTATCAGTAAGGAGGGCGGCTGTGGGAGCGGTTGGGGCGGCGACAGTTCGGGTAGGGAGTAGCCCTAGGATTCGCACTAAGAGACAGTGGAGTCACACCATCAGGAAGGGGAGGTTGTCGGAGTCACACCGATGGCGGATTAGGCGAGTCACACTCTAGGCGGAGGAGGGGCAGCTGAGTGGCATAGCTCACCGTAACCCTAGGAGGAAAGCTCTTCACGGCTTGTTCTTTTCTTTTATCCAAAATCTCATCTTCCTGCTTTCATTTCCATTACACATATATATAATGTTTTATATAAAAATTAAAATTCCCTAAATTAACTAACTGTAACAAGCAGCCATTTATTAATTATCATTAATAACATTAATTGAACCTAACTGGAGATTAGACTAACTAACTATCACATATAATGGCCATCCAAGAGCTATGCGGCCATATGAGGGCGTGCGCAAAGGTCGTAGCGGTGAAAATCTTTGTTGTCGTGAATGTTGCGGGGATGCGGACGCAAGCTGAGATTGTAGCAGCGGATATGTTCAAACATTTGTGGGATGACGCCATCAATCTAGTAGCTGGTTATAGGAATCCATTCTCTCCAAAATGGTTGTCATGTTCTGAGCGAATCTTGAATGTGTGGCCAGGAAGGCCTACTTCAAATTTTTTGAAGTAGCTTTTTAATTGTCTACAACTGCTTGAATGCCCTGACGAGTCATCTTATTTTGGACTGCAGTATAGTCCACTGCTTTGTTAGCCTTCATGAAGAGTTGAAAGGTTTGAGTGTTTAGTAATTGTATCTCGCTTTCAACTTCTGAAATCATGGTATTCACTTTAGTCCTTAGCTCTTAAAATATTTTCTCAATAAATTGTTCAATACTCCTCCTTTGAGTATCCATCATTATTTGCAGCTGTACCAGGAGAGAACTGGATTCTTCAACAAAACTTTTGGTTAGAACTGCTGGTTGAGTCTCAGCTTGAGTGGCTTGCTGGTTTACCATTTCAAAACCTTCATAGTCCTCATACAGATAGTTATGAGTTGACTTCTTTAAGGTACATATGTCTATTTTTGGTTCCTAAAGCACACTCTTCCTTTTCCATATTGCCATCTCATGGCCAGTGGGATGGAATTCTTCAAATTGTTCTTCAGCAGCAACATATTCTTTGGTTATGTCAGCCAATACTCTGCTGATATCCTCTTGGACTGAGTCCAGGGCTACTCCTCCTTGGGGAGTGTCAAGTAAACTTGAATCCCACTAAGCTCCTTCAAGTGTTGCAACAACTTCAGTCTCTTGGGTAGAGTCCCCAGGTATAGGCTCCCCCTCAACTATATCTTGACTCTATAAAGGAGGTAGACTTTCTTCTGCTCCCTTTCTATGTTGGAGGGGGGAACTTCAACCACCTCAGTGGTTGTGAATTGAGGATTAAGGTCTTTAAGAATTGGTTATAGAACATCCCCTACCACAGTCTCTCTAGGATCAGTCACACCCCTTGAATCCTCCATTGGGGATGTGATCTCCAAGTCTTTAGGAATAAATGTTTCATGGAGATCAGGATGATGATCCTCTGTCTGCTCCCCCTCAATATAAATGGAGGTGTGGTGAGAGTTTTCATCAATATAGGCTTTCCCCAACCTTCCTCTCTTGGCAGCCACTTGCCCTGTGGGGCTGGAAGCATCCTTTTTCTTGTCTTTCTTCTTCTCCTCTCCTAGGGAGTGCTTGGAGTTTGCCCCTTCTTTTTATGATTTTGGAAAAGCTTTATACCATCTCTCTAGAGTCCTATTGTCCATCTTTTTAAGATAATGAAGGGAGACTCTTGGATCATTTGTCAACCTATCTCATAGGATTTTGAGCATATATAGAGATACAATCCTTCCCATGTTGGGGGTACTCATGCATTCCTTTAGTCTTCTCAAAATAAATTTGCTCCAGTCAATATGATAGCAGTCATAACCTTGAACATGTCTCTTGATATCTAGTCATGTGATCTAGGTTTACATAACAAAGCTTGACCTATTATATCTTCCAACAGTTTTCTCGGAGCATTCATGTCATTTTTCTCCAAAGACCCATACATTTTTCCGGAATACCCACACCAAGCTAGGGCATCAGTTATGTCTTCCTTGCTAATATCTTACTCTTCTTAACCCTCTTGAAGGGAAGGCAGATCCAAGTGACGGCTTAAGCTTCTTGTCGTAACCCGTAGTCCATGATTGAGCATTGAAGTTTTGGTTTTTGTTCCTAAGCTACTAACTTATGTATTCTGGAAGAACTCTTCGATGACTGACGGAATAATTTTGGTAGGTTCAGAGAGAATTACCTCTAGCCCGGCCGCATCCAGGAGAAAGATGACCTTATATATGTCTTCAGAGCAGTTTCTAAAACCGCCCCTAACGACTTCACTACCAGTGTTGATTCTCTCTAGCGTGCTCTCCTTCGATGCCATTTGTGAAACTAGGGTTTGAGAAAATTAGGAAATCTTCTGTTGAGATAGGAGCGAGAGTGTGAGAATCAGAATAACGACATTTGGGATTTTTATGTCTTATTTAACCTAGTGTTTCCCGTTATTTCTAATTTAGTAATATAAAAAGGAATACCAAACGGTGCATACCTATCAAGGAATATAATATAGGAAAATATTGTTCTGATTGCCTTTTAATATGGATTTGAAATTGTGCACTGATTTTTCTCATGTTACTAATCCTTCCTTTTGAATGAGATTTGGTCTTTATGTCCTGCATCTTGATTAGTATTCAAGCACTACTTGAACAGCAAAATATAACAAGAAAAATTTACTATTTGTAGCCCATTAAGAGGAGATATGATGAACCTCATCTAGTGAATAGGCTAGACAGGTTTTTATTCAAGGTTTAACATGCCTAGTTCAATCTTGAAATAATTGAACTTCTCTCCATTCATAGGATCGGTAAAGATGTCTATTACTTGCTTGTTAGTTGGGATAAACTTAAGGCAGATATCCTCTTTTTCCACATGCTCTCTGATGAAGTGATACTTTTCTCAATGTGCGTTGTCCTGTTGTGTGATATATGATTTTTAGCAATTGAGATTGCACTAGATGAGTCACAAAATGAAGGTGTTGTACTTAGCTGGATGTTATAATCTTGAATTTAATGTTGTATCCATAACAACTAAGCACAACAACTTCCAGCTGAGATGTATTCAGACTCTGCACTGGAAATTGCCACACTTGTCTACTTCTTACTACTCTAAGAAATAACTCTCCTTTAAAGGAGCTTACATGTTCCTGAAGTATTCTTCTTATCTTCCTTGCATCCTACAAAGTCTACACCTAAGAACCATGTTAGTTCAAAGTCATTATTCCTAGGGTACAATAAGCCAAGATTAGGTATACCCTTAAGGTATCTTAAAATCTCTTGACAGAGGAGTGGAGAGATTCCATAGGATTCACTTGGTACCTAACACAAAGACATGTGGAGAACATGATGTATGGTCTGCTCACAGTAAGGTAGAGCTGGGATCCAATCATATATCTATATATAGTTTCATTAAAGGGTTTCCCCTTTTCATCCTTGTTTAGGGATATGTTGGAGCCCATTGGAATCCTCATGGAGGTTGCACTTTCCATTCTAAACATCTTTAGAAGTTCTTTTGTGAACTTGGTCTGTGAGATGAAAATTCTATCTTCAGATTGCTTCACTTGGAGCCCTAGGAAGTATTTCAATTCTCCTATACCGATCATTTCAAATTTCCTTTGCATAAGTTTGACAAACTCTTTATAAAGGTTATCATCTACAAATCCAAAGATAATGTCATCAACATATATTTTCACTAGTAAAATCTTGCCTTTTATTTTCCTTAGGAATAATGTATTGTCTATCTTCCCCCTTCAAAATTTGTTTTCAAGGAGGAAATTAGTCATGGTCTCATACCAAGTTCTGGGTGCTTGCTTAGACCTTATAGAGCCTTTCTTAAATAGAAAATATGATTTGGATAAGTTGGGTTAACAAAACCAAGAGGTTGTTCTACATATACTTCCTCTTTTATATCTCCACCGAGGAAGGCAGACTTCACATTCATTTGATATACCTTGAATCCTTTGTGAGCTACCTATGCTAGAAATAGACATATAGCTTCCAATCTTGCCAATGGTTTAAAGGTCTGATCAAATTCTATTCCTTCTTCTTGTCTATATCCTTTTGCAACTAGTTTTGCTTTATTATTGACAATAACTCTTTGCTCATAAAGCTTGTTTCTGAACACACACTTTTCCCTATAACATTATGGTTGAGAGGTTTGGGGACCATCTTCTAGACCTTATATATCTTGAATTGCTCAAGTTCTTCTTGCATAGCGAAGATCCTAGTGAATCTATATTGACCTCCTCAAACTTCTTTGGTGCTACTTGAGAGAGAAAACTCAGATGGAGCGCTTATTTCATAGCTTTTCTTCTGCTCTGCACTCCTTGATTTAGTTCTCCAATAATTTAAGTTTGAGGATGATCCTTTATATGTCTTGTAGCAACTAGAAGTACTTCTATATTGTCCAATTCCACTGGTTCATGTTGACATATAGGTGGCTCTGTCCTTTCAGCAGCCTTATTTTCTTCTTCATTGAGGTAGTATCCATTTGGGACCAATTCACTCAAGGAATATTATTCATCTTCCTTCCTTGGTTCATTGATAGTTGCAAGCTCAAGCCTTTTCTATATACCTAAAACACTAGGACAACAAGACCAGCCCTTATGAATCAGGCTATTCTCATCAAATACCACATAAATGGACTCTTCTACAACTCTGGTAATTTTGTTAAATATTCTGTAGGCTCTACTGTTAGAGGAATATCCAACAAAAATTCCTTCATTAGGTTTCTCATAAAACTTGGTCAGAAAATGCTTCCTATTGTTTAATACGCTAATAGCACTTACTTCCAAAGATTTTGAAGTAGTCCAGTGTTGGTTTTCTGCCATTCACAAGCTCATAGGGGGTCTTATTGTGAGACTTGTTGATTAATGCCCTGTTCTGAACATGACAGACTGTGTTGACACCTTCATCCTAGAAATATTCTGGGACTGAGGAGTCACTTAGCATGGTTCTATAAGCTTCAATTAGGGTTTTATTCCTTCTCTTTGCAACTCCATTTTGTTGTGGAGTCCTAGGAGAGTAAAACTCTTGAAAGATACCTAGTTTTCCACAGAATTTGGTCATTGCAATATATTGAAATTTAGTCTCATGATCACTCCTAATCTTTTCTACAAGGCTGCCTATTTCATTCTAAGTTTTCTTGACAAAATTAGTGAAGATTTCTCAGGTATCTGACATTTTGTTGAGAAAGAACACTCAAGTGAACCTTGAGTAATCATCAACAATCACTAAGGTATAGACCTTTCTTCCTAAGCTGTGAATTGCTATAGGACTAAATAAGTCCTAGTGCAATAAGTATAAACACCTTGTGGAGTCCTTAACCCCAATGAGCTTGAATGTTCCCCTTATTTGCTTTCCCTTTTAGCATGTTTGGAAAGGACTTTCTTGGACACACTTCTATTTTGGGCCAACTCTAACTAGTTTTTTAAGATCAGCTTATTGATAGTCTTATAGTTAAGGTGAGCCAATATCTTGCATCATTGTACACAGAGTGAAGCTTTATTCTCAGCCATAAGACATATAGAAGAGTTAGAATTATTATAAAGAAAATTTAAGCAATAAATGTTTCCACTCCTAGTGCCAGTTAGAATTGTCTCTTCAGACTTCTTAATTAGGCACTCATCTTTGTGAAAATTAATGACATAGCCAAGGTCATATAGTTGTTTTATTCTTATTAGATTGTGTTGTAATCCTTCAACATAAGCTACCCTTGAGGTGGTGACTATATCATTTGAGATATTACCATAACCTTTAGTATTCCCTATGTCAGAACCACCAAAGATGACTTTGGGTCCATCCTTAACTAGAGAATAATTTGTCAAAAGGCTGCTAGTTCCAATTATATGCCTAGAACATCCACAGTCCAAATACCATATGGGAGTTTGGTTGGCCTTTGGACATCCCTGCAAAAGAGATTACCTTTTCTTAGGAACCCAAATCTTATTGGGTCCTAGATGCTTGTTAGTATTTTCTCCTTGCCTTTGCTTTATACCTTGCTGAGGTACATTATGATATTGTCCTGATCTGGGGGCTGGTCCATTGTAGAATGTTCTATGGATAGTTGGGTTGAACCAACATTCTATAGCAAAATGTCCAACCTTTCCATAGCACCAGCAATCAAATCTATTTTACCTTCTCTTGGAGCTCATAGCATGAGTTGGATGGGTCCTCTCTGGATTATAGGAGTGTCTGCAGGATATTGCATGTGAGTCCTTACTGGGCTTGTGGTATTGTGCTAGTGCTTTCTTATCATCCACAGCCATATCCTTTCCCTTCCTAGCATCTCTTCTTACAGGACCACTCCCCTTACCCTTGGTGCTTGTGTTAACATCAAACACAAAGAGGCTATGATCCTTCATCACAATTTCCACATAAGATGCTTTGAGAGCACTCTTTCCACAGTGCACATCTTTTGTTCCACTAGTGGAACATTCATTTTTCTAGTGTTCGTAGACACTTTCCAGATCATAGTTATTTGAGGCTAAGAGAGCCTTTTTGAAATTTATGGGTTGCAAGGGTGCTTTCTCTATAGCTTTGGTTCTTCTTCTATTATTCTTCTTGTATCCTACAATATTTTTGTGTGGTACATAGAAGGTTTTTATTATAGGGAGATTAGTCTGGGGCTTGGAGTAATTTACCATCAAGTCTCTCTCTTTGAAGAGATCATTATCAAGCTTCTTAATGATCCTTTATTTTTGAAGGTGAAGCTAAACATGCTCATCAATGATTTCGTGGAGCTCAATGATCTTTAAATTCATTTGATGGATCTCACCAATCTTCCACACAAGCTGACCCCTCAGAGGTATGAGGAGTTTAAGCTCTTCAACTTGCTTTTTATCAAGCTTCCTGCTACCAAGGCTTCTAGGAGAGCCCCATACTTCTCCATAATCTCATCATAAGAATTCTCTGGTTCAGAATCCTCCTCATTTCAAGAAGATGAGGTGGCCTCTGACTCAGCACTAGTTTCATAATTTGAATCAGACAAGATAGTTTTAGTTTATACCTTATCAGGATTTGTGTCACCCTAATCCATCAGTCCATAGCTATTTTCTCTTCTTCATCATCACTATCTAGGGATGATAGTGGAGCCCTAATTCATATATGGTGGATAGTAGGTGCTGTATTTTCATATAATGCAATCAATCCTACATAGGCTTCTTTCTCTTTTAATTTAGAAGAGCTGGTGTCACTGTCACTCCAGCTCCTTTCCTTTTTGTCTAAGAGGCACTTTTCAGATCTCTTGCCATTGTGGTGTATGTACTTATTTCCTTTCTTCTCTTTTCTCTTAGTTGGACAGTCAGTTATAACATGTTTAGGCATGTTATGGCATTAACAAAAAATGTTAGTATTAAGTTTTTGTTCTATTTAGAGCCATACCTATCCCTTTTGGGGTCTTTTTTGAACTTGCCAGACTGATGATTGTGCCTTCTGGAGTTTGAAAAGGAGGATGGTTTGGAATTGTTCCGGTGCTTCCTCCTTCTTAGCATCTTCTTGAATTGCCTTGTGAATATGACTAGATATTCATCAAATATTTCTTCTCCAGAGGTGCTTGGTTGAGATTCTTCTCACACCACTACCTTACTTGGGGAAAGCAGGGCCTTTTCCATTCCTCTATTCAAGCTTTCAGCTTTCAAGGCCATGGATCTCTCCTTGTGTTGGGTACATTGACCATAATATCCCAGATTTGAAGAAGTTCATAAGTCAATAATATACACAAACATGTATTTTATATATGTCTGAGTTCATCTGTGTAGGGTGTCTATAATTATGTGATTAGACTGGTTAAGAGTGTCAGAAGTATGGCTGGAGAGAAGTCAGCATGATCAAGGAAGTCAGAAATATGGTTAAGTCAAAATACGTTGAGTGACTACACATTACTCAACGCCTGAGGCTAGAAAGCATCGACGGTTGAACTATCACTCAAAGCCTCAGCGGAGAAATTCTGAAATCTGTCTAAGTACAAAAGCATCGAGTGAAGTACTTACACTCGACGCATTCTCAAAGGAAAACTGACTAAGTAAAAATACGTTGAGTGAAGGACTTGCACTCAATGCCTTCTCATTATATATATATCAAAAGACAAATATGTCGAGTGAAGAACTTTCACTCAACGCATCAGAGATAGACAGAAATTTAGCTAAGTACTAATGCGTGGAGTGAAGAGCCTTCACTCAATGCTTATGTATCAAATAGAAATTTGGCTATGTACTGATGCGTCAAGTGAAAAGTCTTCACTCAACGCCTCTGCATCAGAGAAAATTTTTGGCTAAGTACAAATGCTTTGAGTGAAGGTTATTCACTCAATGCTTCTAGAGTTAACCGTCAAAGCTCAGATTCATCAAATCTTATGGAATCACTCAACGCATGTATATAATCAGAAATTGTTCTAAGTCTTTTGGCATCGTATCAAATGTGCTGACATCATCCTAAATTCAAATTGACACAAATAGCACGCTAAAAGACAAAGACCGCCGTATTGATCGGGCAGTGATATCCTGGAATGAAGCAACCAATAAAGCCGGTCATTCCGCTTACCAAAGGAGGATATAACTATTGCGGATGCGAGAGTATAAATGTGAAAGGGGGTTATCTTTTATAATAACTTTTTGCCAATATTTGATACCCTCATTTTTGCAAAAGTCGACTTGCAAAGCTGAAGTATTTCATGGGTATCTTCAAGCCTGTAATACAGAATAATAATCTTTCTCCAGCTTGAAGAAGAAGAGCTCTACAAATGTTCAACACAACACTGGCTGAATTAAAACTGAAGAAGCATATTCCTGTTGTTGTGGAGGAGTAAGATTGTCTACTGAATAGTCTAGGAAGAAGAAGACTCAGAA
This sequence comes from Platanthera zijinensis, assembly GCA_039513925.1. Classification (NCBI taxonomy): domain Eukaryota; kingdom Viridiplantae; phylum Streptophyta; class Magnoliopsida; order Asparagales; family Orchidaceae; genus Platanthera; species Platanthera zijinensis. Next base: position 38,166,120 of record CM077079.1, on the reverse strand, counting down.
ATTTATTTCTGAGTCATATTACTTAAACATTTATTCCCTTGTAGGATCTCACTGAGATCTGAGTGTTAGCCTAATTTATAAAGGTTGAGTATAGGACTATGAGCAGTTTGAGGTAGGAGTGTAAAGCACTGTGAGCTGTAGGGCCCTAGGTGGGATCTGAGGTAGGGCTTGTGCTTGAGGTAAGATCTTTGTGAAGATCTGAGGTAGGAGACTGGTGGTAGTCTCTAAAGTAGGACTGTGAGCAGGCTGAGTAGTAGTAATGGTGAGCACTCTGAGTTATAAGATCTTGAGGGATCTGAGGTGTAAGATCTATTTACTCTGAGTAAAGGAGGAGTTGGTTGAATTTAGCATACTACTAGATAGGTGGATAGGGAAAGTGGATGTACCTTAGATAGGGGAACCACTATAAACTTTATGTGTTTTCTGTGATCTTGAAAGCTAATAAACTAACATCAACACAGAACAAGTATATAATTCAAAAAGAGTTAAAACTTCTAAAAGTAACCTATTCACACCCCCCTCTAGGTGTTTATCTACCCTTATAAAGACTTTCACCTTGTTGTGCCCTTCTTCATCTTTTCTAGTGTTGAAGTGAAGCTCATGAGACAGTAGCTTCCTAAACAGATTTTGGGGCTCAATATTCCCTAGGTTTCTCATTTCTCTGATGATAAAAAATTTGACATCCCATTCCTTATGCATGGATCTGAGAAATTTATAATTCAGTTCATAGTTTGTGGAAGCCCTTCCATAATTTATTAGGTCATTCCAAATCCTAAAGAATTTCTCATAGCATTCAGCAATACTGTCTTCTTTCCCTGTCTAAATGTCTCATATTGTTGATTGAGGAGGGATTTTCTGTCATCCCTAACTTCTTTAGTTCCTTCCATGTATATTATCAATACGTCCAACATTTCTTTGGTTATATTTCATCGGAGGAGATTCTGGAATGTGGAATCATCAATTGCACTGATAATGATGTTTTTGGCTCTCTTAACAATTGTAGCCAAAATGACTTCATCTTAGTTCATTTCTGAGAGTTTCTTGGGAACTCTCAGATTTGAATCTAGAGGAGAGACATTCATTGGGACATAGGGTACCTCTTGAACAGTCACATAGATTCTTGGATCAGATGCTTTCATGAAGAGCTTGACTTTTTGCTTCCAGATTCCAAAATTCGCTTTCATGTAGAGGGGAAGTTTCATGGAGCTGAGCTCATTGTTATTTTCTCCAGAACCCAGAGTGTTGTAGCTTCTCTCCAACACTTTTAGGATCTTGTTCAGTTATTAGGCCTTTTTGAATAACCTCCCTCTGATACAACTTTAAAGTCAAGGTTTTTTACCACTTAGAGGGGGGGTGAATAGATGATTTACTAAGTTTATTAATTCATGTTGTTTTCTTTACAATTAGCATAGAAGAATAATAAGGCACACAGACAAGCCACATCACACACAGATTTACAGTGGTTCCCCAAAAATGGGTACATCCACTTTCCCCCTTCACTTATCTTGCAGGGAGCTAGCTTAGGCCAAACTTCTCCAATCTTTCCTCAGATCCTCAGATCTTACAACTCAAGAACACGGGTTCCCTACCTCAGACCTTTCCTTGGGTCCTACAGCTCAAGTTGCACAAAATTCCTACACACTCAGGAACTAAGCCTTACAACTCAGACACTAAGCCTTACAACTCAGGCTATAACATAAGCCCTATAACTCAGGTTATAACACAAGCCCTACAACTCAGGCTATAACACAAGCCCTACCTCAATCTCTACACATAGAGATTTATATTCAGATCAGATATCCTACAACTCAAATTCACAAAGAATCCTATAGAGATTATAGAATATAGGTTTTGACTCAACACTTTGAAGTTTGAGACTTCTACTAGAAGCCCTCATAGCATGCTTCCTCTTATTTATCTTGATCAACACTTGAAATATCTCCTTTTAAATAGCTTGCTTGGTCAAGAAAAACTTGTGGCAGAGAAGAGTCCTTCACAAAAAATGTTACTGAATAAAATCAAGAAGGAACTTTTCTCTGAATGATGCAACAGTGGTTGAAGATGAAAATACTTGAAGACTTGATCACTGCTACAGAACTTTCACAAAAGACTTTGGAAAATTTCAAAGGCTAGTACACAGTTGAAAATCAAAATAAACTTCTTTTTTCTTGAAATATCCAAGTCCTTTTTTATACTTGACTTGGTTGCCAGAGGAAAAAACAGATGTTAATTTGTATTCTCTAATGGCTAGATTGATTTTCCTTTGACAAATGATGTATTAGAAAAGTCCAACGGCTCAAATATAATTCTGTATAAGGAAGACTTTCAAAAAAAACTTATTCTTGGTAAATTCTGTTTCAAATGGCTAGCTGGCATTTTAGAAAATAATCCTCCTTTGGAATAAACAATGGCTGTCGAAATCTGATTAAAGAAGGATTTTGGAATAATGAAGTATGCAAAAAATCCCACGTTTTATTCTTATTCAAATATACTGCATAATCTGTCCCTAAATTCAAGGATAAAGTTGTGGTGCCACGTGTCAGGCCAGGAGAAATTGGTCTATGTGACCATGACATGATTCCATGGACTAATTCTAATATCACTCATGAAATCTTCATGGATAGCCCTTAAACCTTATAAGACTTATATAAGGAAAGTCATGACACTTAGTCATTTCAGCCTGCTCATAAGCTTCTGTCAGTTTATAGTCGATCCAGTCGAATTATATCTTTGATGCAGTCGAACTCTTTAGTCGATGCAGTCAATATTTTACCTCATCATAAATTTGATGCCTTCGATCCAGTCGAACTTTTGCACTCGATGCAGTCAAACTTTTACTTAGTCATAAATTCGATGACTTCGATCTTGTCAAACTTTTGCACTCGATGCAGTCGAACTTTTACTTAGTCATAAAAAATATGTCTTCAATCCAGTCGAACTTTTGCACTCAATGTAGTCGAACTTTTTGGCCTATGAACCCGATTAATTAATAAGTCAATTTCTAATCTTGCAATTAATTTCTTCCGCCCTTTGTGACCTTTTCTAATGATAGTGACATGTTTAATATATAATTAGTCCAGAGGTCAACATGAATTCTGCTACTTGAGGGATTACAAGTGCAAAATCATGTTTAGGTGACCAAGTGTCTAATCATACATTATCCATGCACTTTAGTTATACCTGTCACACCAAAACTAGAGAGAACATAAAATACAAGATGTTTATTGTCATCTTAAGGCCTTCTTAAAATCAAAAATCTTGGGGATAATATTCCCAACACTCCCAACTCATTTTGGGTCCACTGGGGTTCTAGTGGCCTAATAAAATTCAGGATATTACACACACACACACATTCTCTCTCTATAATAATGAAAAATAAGTTAACAAAATAAAAGAAAAACTAACTCATACACTCACCCACTCTACCAAATAAGTAAAAAAAATGTAAGTAAAAGGCAATAATAAAACTAAATTAATACACTCTCTCAACAATAAGAAAAACTAAGTTAACAAAAGAGAAGAAAAAAATTAAACAAACACACATACACTCTCTCTACAATAAGTAAAATTCCAGAGAAGAAAAAGAAAAGAAAAGCTAAGTCAACACACCCACTCACACAAAAAATTAAACTAATGCATGCCACCAAGGCAGGGGGCAGATAACCATGTTCATCACACTCAAGTTATGGATCCCCGGAGCTAACACCCATGATACGTAAACAGTGCAAAGAACAAGATGCCTTCATATCACAGTAACATGCAAAGCTCGAAGTGGGGAGCATCCCCATAAAGTGGTACAAGGGCTGCTAAATGCACAAAAGTACATCACAATGCTATGACGCGCCCTCTGTATTGCACAAAACCTCTCGCCAAGAAAAAATGCAATGACACACTCATGATTGCCTGACCCTCAATACCATCATCTCTGAGCTCCCTCAAACGTCCGGCATTACTTCGCTCTAAGCCCATATATAACACCACCATCTGCCATGAAGAATATAACAAAATGGCAGACTAGGGCCCCACGTTATATTCTATGAATAGTCAGTAAAGTTATGCATTGAAACCAAAATATCCACGTATCCTAACTCAGAGTTACATTCTAGCAGAAGCTATTAATTAACAAGAACTATAACCAGAAATGTTCAGTATATATATTATCAGGAATGAAAGTTATACCCAATATTTGGCCTTAAGTCCTTACAACTTATGAAGCATTTATAATACTACATACTTCGGTACGCAGGCCGCCAAATCATGAAAACTAGTAAATACTTGGCTTAGGCTTCGAGGGCCAACATAGCACAAAGGGATTCAAACCACTACTTCCCGCTCGGTTCTCCAACACTTTCATAGGGACATTCCACCAAGACGTGGCAAGTAAAGTAACGATCAGCTTTACCAAATAATTTATAACGACCCCACCTCATGGCCGAGGCAGTTATAATCCTTCCCTTATAGTTAAGTAGCATTTAATTGAAGAAGGAACATTCAACTTAAACTCCATTTATCATCAATGGGGCATGATTGGCCACACGCTTCATGCTCTCAAGTCACTCTTCTGGTGTACTCCCCGAGTCCCACCACTATCTTATGTCCTAGACCTTATGGTTCCACTTGAGCATTACTAGTCACACATAAAGCTAATGACTCTCTCCTATGATAACGACCACAACAATTACTTTAGGCCATCAAGTCAAGCGACATAGTGCGGGTATAGTTTAGCCATAACCCATAGCTCAAATCACTATGCACAACAAACATGAGGTAGGTCAGCCTCCCTTTTCCCAATCATAATACACATAACAACATTACGTTCCAAGGCTAGCTCTCACGGCCACCACAGCAGGATCCATCAGGCACTATCGCTTAACATGCTAACCACTTTGTCTCATAGACACAGGCTTCACAACCACAATCAAAGCTCTTTGGGAGCTATCGCCAGCAGTAACTACTATGGACGCACGATGTCGACAGAATTAATAATCTGTCTTAGGCTCAAGTTCACCCCTATGCATATAACTGCTCACTGGTCTCTTCTAGTAAATCTATCGCCAGCATTATCTCTACTGTGGGCGATAACAACAGAATCCTATTCTCTGTTGCAAACTTGGATGTTTCCTAGAGACATCATCTAATACTTCTACAACAACCTATAGTACCCCCAAAACCCCGATATTTGTTTTCCACAGAGTCTTCTCTGACACGCAAATCAACATCACTAATCCATACCAACTTGTCACAGATGGGTTTCACACAGCATGCTTATGTACGTACTTCGATTTCGAACTCTATATACAATTCTACCAGGGATACTGTGTATTAACCCATTGGAAACTTCCCATTCTTCATCAATTGGTGAGGGTTTCCATACAAACATGCTAAATAAGGACTTACCTTGTCCAAGAAGAGAATCATTACACTTGTAGATCGCTTAAGAGCCATGAACATTAATTTGATCCAGAAGGAAACGTTTGCAATGCCTTCCCCTCAACGTACTAAACCTCAGCTCGTGATTCTGATCTCAAGAACTCCTCCAATAGCTCTCCAAAGAGCTAGATCAACCTCCACTTCTTTTTCCTTCTTTTCTTTCCCAAGATTGAAGAGAGAGGGTAAAAGTGAAATGAACGCTTCTCACCCTACTCCTCGGGTTAAGCATAGACAGGAAATAATCCTGGCCACAGGATCTAAGTATAAATAAAATGGATGGTTGTGATCAAATCGAGCTTTCAATTAAAAATCACTATCGCAGGGCAATATCGCTTGGCAATAGCCTTAGCAGGTCAATGCATCTTTTCCACATAACGGCCGCTTCACAGCCAATTGATATGTGGTGGTCTGCCATGTGGGACACTATAGCCTGTCAATATTATTATCACCAATGATATTAAATCGGCTTCATCGCTATCTTAACTGCATCATTTTGATCACTATCACTGGGCGATATCGTGCTATTGCTAGTGATAGCAATTCAACTGCATCGAATTTACCATTTTTTGACTTAATTGACTTGTCGACTGCATCATCTGGTCGACTGCATAGACCTGGCCACTCTCCTGGCGATCTTGTTATCGCCAACGATAGCTTCAAAACTGCAACTTATTATTTTTCAACTGTGGGAAACCAGGGGTGTTATAGATCTCCCCCTTTAAGAAATTTTGTCTCGAAATTATTCAGTTTAAAAAAACAATATAAGTACATAATATATAAAATGTACCTCAAAGGAACAACTCGGGGAACTACTCACTCATGGTTTGCTCACGCTCCCATGAATGTTCCTCACGGCCATAATTGTCCAAACGGACCTTGATCATTCTGATCGACTTGTTCCCCAGCTGTTTGACCTCCATGTCTTTGATGCGAATGGACTTGACTTTCATTATCAACCCATTATTGACCGGCACCTGATCTGCAATAACCACTAATGTAGGCTCTTGCACTGCCTTCCGCAACACAGATATGTGACACATATTGTGTAACCCACTTAGCTCTGTTAAAAGAGTAAGTTGATAGGCATCTTCACCAACCCATTCAATAATCTCATGCGGCCCAAGGTATCTCGAACTTAGCTTCTTCAAGCATCGAATCCTAGATTCACCTTTGAATGACTTGATCTTGAGATAAACCCAATCACCAACCGCAAACTCAATGTTTTGTTGCTTGGCATTGTAGTACTTTGCCAGCCTATCTTGAGTAATCAACAGTCTTTCTAGAATCAAATGTATCATTAAAGTCGCATCTTTGATGTCTTTATGCTTGGTAGCTATTCTTGTAGACTAATAAGATCATATAAGGATGGTCCTCCCAACTCTTCCTGAAATCTAGGGTACACATACTATGCATATCCTAAATTATCTTGTTAGCCCTCTCAATTTGACAATCCATTTGAGGATGAAAGGTCTTGTTAAACTACAGTTTAATACCCAATAGTTGGTGGATTAGCCTCCAATCATTCAAAATGAAATGCCCATCCTGGTCACTTACGATGCTGTAGTGCACACTGTGAAATCATACGATATTATCGATATAAAGCTTTGCTGATTTTTCCACTGAATCGTCTCGCCGATTTGGAATAAAGTGTGACACTTTTGTCAAACATTCAATGATCACTCAAATGCCATCATTTCCGCACTGTGATCTCGGCAAACTGTGAATGAAATCCATAGATATGTCTTCAAACTTCCACTTCAGTATCGGTAACGACTTCAAGAAATCACCAGACTTCTGACATTCAGCCATCACTATGTCCTTCAAACCTGACCACCAGAGCAGTTGTTTTATGTCCTTAAACATCTTTATGCTCTCAGGGTGGATTGAGTGCTTTGTGAAATATGCCTCGTACATCAACTCCTCTCGCAATTTGCCAACATTTGGTATGCACAACCAATCGTTTTTCCACAGAAGACCATCAATAAAGGAAAATTAGGAATTTAACCCATCTACAATCTCCTTCACACAATACTTCATGCTTTAATCAATCTCCATTGCTCGTCAAACTCTATTTACAAGGTCATATTGTACCTCCATCTAGTTCAAGCATGCATTCGTGCTAATAATCTTGTTAACACAAGAGATATCTAAGTCCTCCAACTCCTGAATTAGAGCTTATCATATATATGTAACCAATTTACCTATATTGGAGGCCTTCGACTTAATGCGTCTGCGCCTACATTTCCCTTATTGGGAGTGTAATGAATCTCAAAGGTGTAGTCCACGAGGAACTCATCAACTTCCACTGTCGCATAGTTAAGTCCTTCTGATTCAACAGATACTTTAGGATCATATGGTCTGTAAAGATGTCAATCTTTACACCATACAAGTAATGCCACCAAAGTTTAAGAGCGAATATCATGGCTGCCAATTCCAAGTTGTGAACCGGATAATTCCTCGTATGAACCTTTAGCTAGAGAGATCCATAAGCATTAACCTTCCCATATTGAAGAAGAACAAAACCTAAGCTGCTCCCTAATGCATCACTATAAATCTCATAGTCGTATTTACCACATGGAAACTTAAAATCGGCGTCATGGTCAGGTGACTCTTCAACTCATCAAAAGCTCGTGCGCACGCCAACAACTAAACAAATTTCTGATCCTTCCTCATCAAAGTAGTGAGAGGTAAAGCAATGCTCAAAAAGTTCTCTATGAAACACATAGAGTAGCCGACAAGTCCAAGGAAACTCCTGACTTCTTCCATAGTAGACAAAATAGGCCACACTAGTATCACAACTATCTTTGTCGGATCCACTATGGTGCCCTCTCAACTAAAAACATGACCAAAGAATGCCACTTAAGACAACCAAAACTCATATTTTGAGAACTTGGCTTACAACTGACTCTTCCTCAGGGTCTCCATAACAACACATAAGTGAGTCACATGGTCTTCCACAGACTAAGAGTATACCAGGATATCTTCAATAAAAACTATCATGAACCGGTCCAAATACTCTTAGAAAGTTCTATTTATCAGGTCAATAAATACTGATGGCGCATTCATTAGCCAGAAAGGCATAACGGTAAACTCATAGTGTCCATAACAAGTACTAAATACTATCTTGGGAATATCACTTTCCCTAATCCTCAACTGATAGTACCCGGATTTAGAATCCAACTTTGAGTACATCGCCGATCCAACTAGCTAATAAAATAAGTCATCGATCCTTAGATCAAATACTTGTTCTTTTCTGTCAGCTTGTTCAGTTCATGGTATTCAATGCATAGACGCAAGCTCTCATCCTTCTTTATCACAAAAAGAATCGGTGTACTGTAATGAAATGAACTTGGATGTATGTAGACTTGCTCTAGCAACTCCTACAACTGAACCTTCAACTCTGCCATATCTTTTGGCACAATCTATTATGGTGAGCATAATACTAGTTTAGCACTAGACACCAGCTTAATAATGAAGTCGATATCTCTTTGAGGTGGAGCTCTAGGGGATCTTTTGGGAACACTTCCACATACTTTGATACAATAAGGACGTCACTCAAACTAAGCTTAGGCTCTGAAGCTTCCAATAACATGAAGAATAACTTCGTACCTTTCCAAACCGCCATGATCACTTAAAGAGTAGACATCAATGTCTTACATGATCCTTGCATACCATGAAACTTAGTCTCGTGTTTGGTATTTTGTCCCTATGTGACTTCCTTAGAGTTGTAATAAATGCATGCACGCTACTATGAAAGATAGTCCATGCTACAGATCATATTAAATTATGATATCGGTAGTACAGATGCTTCCAATACAAACTCATGACTTCTTATCTATACCTTAACACAATAAACTCTATCCAAGCGGTAACATTTTTAAAAGAACTCCATTATTATTTCTGGAGTTTGTAATTAGGGTGTAATGTTCCAGGTCAAAGAAAACTCTTGCTAAATATATCAGCCTTAGGACTTAGCCTAATTATAACCATGCAAAACACGCCTTCGTTCACAAGGTATAAAATATCAAAAGCTTTTAATACCTGTACACTAATTTATACCCATAGTTCGCTCCAGAGCTTTCCCTTTTTCTTCATCAATGCACCTGTTTTTTTTGCCATACTCGGATGACAACTGCAATAATCTCGGGCAAAGTGTCCTTTCTTTCCACAAGTGTAGCAAATTCGCAGAACTTGACTATTAGATGCCCCAAAAGTAACAGAAGAAGTTGGTCCCAAAGACCTAAACTTCCTTCTCCACCTCTTGCGGTGCTCAGACTTCGCAGAGCATTTAAACTCCTCACAGAAAAGTCTTTCATAACCTGGACCCCCTTTATACCCTGCTCCAAGGATCGGGCAGTATTGACCAAAGTTAGAAAGTCATGCGTCGTCGGTCCTGAGAGTAACAACCTCAGATCGTCTCGCAGACCATCAAAAAACATGTTGACATTTTACTCCTCATCTTCCAACATAGACCCCGCACAACAGTTCAGCCTAATGGACTTGTATAGATATTCATCAACTATGTGCTCTACCTGTACCAGATGCATGATCAACTGTTGATTTGAAGCATTTCCCATTGTGATCTGCTCAACTACCTCAACTAGCATCAAGGCCTCCACCGAGGCAGGAGGATATATAAGCCTTCCGGTTTGAATAGTGATGATGGCATACACATCTTCAACAATCAACCGAATAGTTTCATCGGAAAGAGGGGATAAAAGCATATCCATAGGTGTACCTCTTGCCACAAAGTATCAGGGTTGTGACTGTCCCGCACCTCTCCTAATCACCTATAATCAGGAAATACACAATTAAGTGACTAGTCATATTACAAAACAGTAATTACAGGAACACGTAGGTTCAACAAACATGTGTAGTTTCATTCTTAAGTGGTCATTCATAGGTTCTTTAACATTGTAAAGGTAATGCACATACACGTGCTCACCGCCCCTTAAAAAATTCGACCACGATTTCAAATAAGACAGACCGACACCAAAATCTGATACCAAATTGTAACACACCCATCTGTCATGAAGAATATAATAGAAGGTTCAGCTTAGGACCCATGTCATATTCCACAGACAGTTAGTGGATTTACACATTGAAATCAAAACATCCACGTATCCTAACTCAGAGTTACATTCTAGCGGAATATTTTAAGTAACAAGAACCCGCAAATATGAATGTCCACTATATATATAATGAGGAATGAAATTCATACATAATATTTGGCCTTTAGGCCTTATAACTTATGAAGTGTTTTCAATTCCAAGGTGGTTTATATACCTCGACACGTAGACCGAAAAAACATGAAAACTAGTAAATGCTTCGCTTGGCCTTCGAGGGTCGGCATAGCACAAAGGACTCAGCCCACCACTTTTGGCTCAGCTCTCCAGTACCTTCATAGGGACATCCCACCAAGATATGGTAAACAAAGTAATGGTTAGCTTTAGTTGACTAATTTATAATGACCCCACCCCATACTCGGGGCGGTGGTACTCCTTCCCTACTGGCAAGCAACATTTAATCGATGCAAGAGCGTGCAATTTAAGCACCATTCATCATCAACGATGGCAGACCAACAACATGCTTCGTACTCTTAAGGAACTCTTTCGATGTACTCCCAGAGTCCCACCACCATCCTAAGTCCCAGACTTAATAGTTCCACTTGTGAATTTCTAGTCAAGTATAAAGCTAATGACTCTCTCCTATGCCAACAACTATACCAATTACTTTAGGCCGTCTAGTCGAGCGACATAGTGCAGGTATAGTTCAGCCATAGCCCGTTGCACAAATCGTTATACGCAAAAAACATGATGTGGGTTAGCATCCCCTTTCCTGATCACAATACATATAACTTTATTATGTTATAAGGCTACCTCTCAAGGCCATCACAGCTGGACCTATCAGGCTCTACAGCTTAAGATGCTACCCACCTTATCGTATGAACATAGGATTTGGAACCACAATCAAAGCTCTTTGGGACCTTTCGCCAGTGGTAACCGCCATCGCTGCACGATATCGATAGAATCACCAATCTGTCTCTGTCTCGGGCCACACCCTTCACATGCAACAGCCCACTGGTCTCTGCTAGTAGATCTATCATTATTTATATTGCTATCGTGGGAGATAACAACAAAATCTCATTCTTTATTGCAATCTTAGGTATTTCCTAGAGACATCCACCTGTACTTTTACAGCAACCTGCAGTACCCCAAAACCCCAAAAATCTATTCGTTTTCCACGGAGTCTTCTCCGACACACAAATCAACATCACAAATCCATACCAACTTATCACGGATGGGTTTCACACAGCATGTCTATGTCCATACTTTGATTCCTAAATCTAAATGTAATTCTACCGGTGATACTCTGTATCAACCCATTGGAAACTTCCCGTTCTTCACCATTTGGTGAGGGTTTCCATGCAAATATGCCAAATAAGGACTCCACTTGTCTAAGAGGAGAATTATAACACTTGTAGATCACTTAGGAGCCATGAACACTGATTTGATCCAGATAGAAATGTTCTCATTGCCTTCCCCTCAAAGGACCCAGCCTCGACTCGTGATTCTGATCTCAAGAACTCCTCCAACAGCTCTCTAAAGAGCTGGATTAGCCTACACTTCTTCGTCCATCTTTTATTTCTCAATCTTGAAGAGAGAGAGGGTAAAAGTGAAATGAACAGTTCTTTCCCTACTCCTCAGGTTAAGCATAGATGGGAAATATTCCTGGTATCATGATCCAAATACAAATAAAATTGATGGTCATGAGCAAACAGAGCTTCAATTAAAAATTGTTATTGCTGGGCGATATCGCTATTGCCTAGCGATCGCCTCGGTGGTGGCCGCTTGACCAAGTCAACATAGCTTTGCCACTTAACGACCGCTTCACATCCAACTAACATGTGGTGGTCTCCCATATGGCATACTATCGTCTGGCGATATTATTATCATTGGCAATAGTAAATCGGCTTCATTGTTATCTCGACTGTATTGTTTTGATCAGTATTGTCGAGTGATATCACGCTATCGCCAGCGATAGCAATTCAACTAAATCGACTTCATCATTTATCAACCACATCGACTTGTCGACTGCATCGTATTGTCGACTGCATCGACCTGACCACTATCACCTAGCGATATCGCTATCTCCAGCGATAGCTCTAAAACTACAACTTGTTGTTTTTCAACTATGGGAAACCTATGTATTACACTCTATGACTCTCTGAACTTTGTAATCATGAAATCTTGTGTTATTCTGGCATCCTAGAGCATAAACGTCATCAATGGCCTCAACCTTAGGAGGCTCTATTTCAACTTTTGATACGAATGGACACAAAGTCCTTCTATGCTTCCATACAAGGATGTGCACCATGTCCTTCCATATTTTATAGATGGAATGGACCTGCTAGTCCCTCCCTGATATCAAGACAATGGGGCAGGATATCCCTCCACTTCACGTCCGAGAAACCACCACTAGTGCTAATGGACCGTAGCAACCGCACCACCTAGTGCGCAGCACCATACTCGCACATTCATACGAAGAGAAATATAAAAAATAGCACGCTTCTGCACCAGCACAGCACACATAATACAATATAAAAGGACGTTCCTACAATGCACCGCAAACATTACACCATAAGAAAGGTTGATATACAAGCTGTCAACCTCAAGGCAAGGCAGTAAGGCTAAGAAATTTCTAGGCTTATGGTTTTGCAGTTCACGACCCGTGAAAATTTGGGGGTATTTGATGGGGTTCCCTATAAAAATTTTGAGGCAAACACGAAATACTCAGACTGAGGACACGTGGAGAAAACTAATCGGACCGGACAAGTCACGCTCAAAAAACCGTGCTCCCCACGAAGGTTCGAAAACATCAGAGAAGAGGGAAAAGCCAATTACGCGCCTCGCAGGCACGCAAGCGCACGTACATGCCTCATGGTCAAGCGACACGCAAGCACTCGCACGTGCCTTGCTCGTGCATTGTGAGCAATGCTAACGTGCTTGCAACACACCACTAGCGTGTGCATGTAGCGCAGTGATAGCGCGCACACAATGCTAGCGCTTGCGCATCGCGATAAAGCATTGCTTAGTGCTAGCGCCTGCATGTGTCGGTGACCCTCGCAATCGTCAGCAACCTCCTACCACCTCCGCTTCCCTTAGGCGTCGTTATTGTCGGGCCGCCTTAACCTCCTGGTGGGCACTTTCATCATTTCGCTAAAATCCGTGATCTAGGAGACCGAAATGGAGCGATGTCATTCTCCAGCATGAATTCTGCCCCAGTGCAATTACCAATGTATCCCTCCAGAAAACTATAAATATGGCCCAAGACCTTCATATGAAGACAAGCAACTACAGAGGCTAGAAAGCGCTCTGAGATTTTTCGGCTATATCGTGGACTTAGGCCGATCCTCCACCAAGGAATTCACACCTCTCCTCTTCTAGCGCAAAGGCTTTAGCATACTTCAAGGCATGTTGCTCTTCCACGTAAGAGCACTTCCATCAAGATCCCGAGGATTTAGAGATTTTCCCCGCAGGAATGCTTCCATCAAGGTTCTGTGGACTTGACAAAATTTCCAGGCCGTACCGCTTCCATCAATGTTTCGTGGACTTAAGCAAAATTTCTAGGTCGTAATGCTTCCATCGAGGTTTCGTAGACTTAGTCAAATTTTTAGGTAGGAGCGCTTCCATCGAGACTCCGAGTACTTCGTTTCTTTTTCATCTATTTCGCACTTTGTGCTTGTAACGGAGAGGTGGTCCATCACCCTTTGAGGAATCATCTCATACTCTTGTAGTCTCCAATGATATAGTGTATTTTGGCCTGACACAGACCGGGTCATGTGGTTTTTCAACCTTTCCGGGTTTTTCACATTAAAAAAAAACCTTTTGTCATTTGCTATTATTTTTCTTTAACTATTTGCGCACTCGTTCCAATTCTGAGCAAAGGTGATCTAATTCTCTAAATCAGGGAAAAACCGGGTGACCCACAACTCTTGTCATCTAACTAAGTGCATAAAAAAAAGAATTGCAAGAAATAATTTTATGTTGTGTAGGTAATTTATATAAGCAATTGAATTCATTATGCTTTCACAATACACAATCATGCAAGTCTTTGATTTAAAACATTACTCATACTTAGAAACATGCTAAAAATATTTCTACACATGTTCTCTACAAGCTATTTCATTGGATAATATAAGATAATATTCAAGGCAAGACTTAGGCAAAATAATGTTTTAAGAAATTTGAAAATTAAATTAAACATTTTACCTAATCTTTAAATGATAATAGTCATCTTTGATTTAGGCAATGAAAACTATCGATTATTTTTTGATTTTTAAAGAGGAAACAATACACGCACAAAACATAAACAAAACGGGCAAGAAACAACATATTTTGTATTTTTTATTTATTTGTAGATTTTTAGTTGATTTTTGACTTTTTGTAAGCAAAAAATATTATTGGAGTTTTAAATTTTATAAAAATAACTAAAAATGATTTTGGATTTTTAAAAAGTTTTCTATTTTTTTTTAAATATATTAAATTTTTTAGCACTCAAAAAATATTATTATAAAATGGTTTAAATAAAAAATATATATATAATTATAGGAAAATCAGTAATATTCAATATTTTAAGCTGTCATCGGCGATAAACCAACCTCCAAGTGCTAGCAACATAGACTAGAATTTTAAAGTAAAAAACATATTTTCCATGATTTTCTTGAATCATGGCAAAACACTTCAGAAAAGAAGGGTTTTAGGTTAAGCAGGGCAAAGACAGAGTATATGGAGCCTAAATTTACCAATGCAAGGAGGATGGATGACTTCACTATTAAGTTGGGTGATCAAGATATTTCTCGTAGTGAGTGTTTTAAATATCTTCGATCGACTGTTCAAAAAGAAAGAGGTATTGATAAAAATGTGACACAAAATCCAAGCAGGTTAGTTGAAGTGGAGAGGTGAATCAGGGATCTTATGTGATCGTAAAGTACCATTACTTCCTAAGGGCAAGTTTTTGTTGGAACCTATGGTCCGCATCTCTTTGGTTTGACGATATCAAAATCCCGAGTTATATTTGATCATACTAGTGTTGGGTATAGTGTGCAGGTTTCTAGGTACAAAAAAGACAAAAAAATCAACTTCTGCAAGCTACCACCGCACGCTAGGTCTACCTCCCGCGCTAGCGTAGAATTATTTCTGTAAGAGATCTCGGGTACCTACCACGCAGTGCTAGGTCTACTGCTCCACGCTAGCTCAAAACTGCTGAGAAAACTCGATGAACCACTGAGAAACAGTTATCGCCGAGCGCTAGCATCGTACCGCGTCGCAGTATCATAAAAGCGAAAAAATATTTTATTTTGGTATTTTTCCAAATCTGCTGGACAGCTTTCACCATCACGCAAATCGACCTACCGCTGGGCACTATCCCTATTGCTAGCGCTAGCGTATTTTTCAAGACATATAAAAGCGCGCGTTTCTTTTCCTGGAGTAGTCACGAAGGAGAATATTTCATTCTAGGGTTCGGCCGTCTTCTAGAGGAGGACAAACTTTCATCTATGTTGAAGGAAAAGCACTATTTCTTCCTCTCGCTCGTTATTGAAGAACTCTAGCAAACGAAATCTTCAACGACCATTCGCGGTTGATCGATTGCAATGAGAATGATTTTCAAGAGCATCAATCATGCATCGTTCCTCGGAGGAGTTCTACATTTGAGGGAGAAATAACTTTCAAACTCTAATTTTTTTTTTTTTATTTTTCTTTGTTTTTATCTGATCTAGTGTAAGTGAAATTGACCTAAAAGTTCGTTTGATTCCTAGGAGGATTCTGAAGGAAATTGTCCTGGAAGGACGTCTAGATGTGGGAGATCTAGTGAGGCTCTAAGACCCTTCCGGGGAGGGAGGTGAAGAGTCGGCTTGTTGACCTTCTTGGGAAGAGGAGCGAGAGCAAACCGGTCCTGGGAGGGTCAGTATAAAAACCAAAATAAATTTGTATTCATCGCCTCCGATCTCCAGCATCACGGAGATCTAGTTTTGCAATTGTAAACAACTATTTTGATTTTGAATAAAATTATATTTTGTTTATTTCATTTCAGAATCGTGGTTGCATGTTATTAGGGGTTTGAGTGTTGTGTGGGAAATTAGATAATGAAGTTTTATACGAGAATCAATCTTTATGACCTACCGCCATGCGAAAGTGGTCTAACACCCCGCGGTAGCTTCCAGAACTTATTTTCTTGGTAAAAATTGAAGTAATTTCGTACTATCTTTAAAAACCTTATTCACCCCCTCTAAATTTAGCCACCAGATCCAACAAGTGATATTAGAGGGAGGTTATTCCAAAATGATTTCACCACCGGGAATAATGACCAACCTTGATCTCAAATCAATTAGTGGGGATGGAATTTTGTACACTGAAAATTCGTTCGCACCACCTTTATTTACATGTGTGAATTATAACGCGTGGAGAATACTATGAGAATATTCCTTATATTATTAGATATATAAGTTTGAAACATAACTAGTATCAAGCCCCCAAATAATTTAAATAAGCATGAATGTTATTTAAATGCCAAAGCTATGAATAATATATTTTGTGGGCTTGATCAAGAATTTTTCAAACTCATCTACACGCTGCCTACTATTTATGATATATGGAAATTTCTTGAGTCTACTTATAGTTCTTTTTCTATAAATAACAAATCAGAGTAATTTCTTATGGATCCAAGTGAAGAACTAAATGAAGACTTGCTCTTGTAGGATGATATGTCAAACACATCTTGCATAAGAGAAGACAAAATCTCAACTAGAGAAGAAGAATGTCAAGAAGGAGTTAAAGGAACCTTGTGTTCAAACACTGTTTCTTCTAAAACCTCTGTGATTAAAAATTCTTTTGTTCCAACATCTATTTCTGCATTGTGTGTACTAGATAATGCTTAACGTAGAATTAAGAAATTGAAAATATTAATTCAAAATTGCGTTTAGAAAATGAAAATTTAAAAGTGTGACTTAATATAGAATCTAAATATAATGTATCTAGTTCACTCGCAAGCTACTTAGTTGAAAACTATTCACTATGTACTCATTGTAGTGTGTTAGAAGAAAAATACACGGGTCTTGAAAATGAGTTTCTTCTTGTAAGAAAACAAAATGAAAAATTATGTTTAGAAATTTCATCTTTAAAAAGCAATTGTAGTATATACAAGAATTACAAAAGTGAAATTAAAGAGTTAGAATAAACGATCAAAATTTTTAGAGATAATTATAATTCTCATATAAATTCTATAGTCATCACTCTTAAGAATAGCCCAAGTGCTTACAACAAAGCTAGATTGAGTCTCAAAAGTAAAAATAAATATTTGGAAATGAAAATCAATTTGCTTAAGGAAATTATAATGAAGAATTTGCAAAACATAAATTTATAATATCAAGCAAAAGCCAGAAGCATGTTGAACATAAGCTCACATACATTAGTTAAGCCAATTAAAGAGAGTAGAAAGCTTCAAGTTAGTGCAAATGAAATCTCAAAACATAAAAATACCCGTCATTTACAAAATCAAATCACTCCCAACTTAAAATCGAATGAACGAAAATTTCTGTTAAAGAATCGCTATGCTATAAGTCTTTATGTTAAGCAATATAATTCTAACTTAGAAAACAGATTCAATATATCTAAATATCCCACGTAATGTTGTCCAAGTAATGATCATCACGTTAAGGTTCTTAAAAATTATAATGGAATTGTGCAATATAAACACAATATTAAACCAAAGTATGAATAGAGACCCATTAGTAGAAATGACGCACCACTTCCAAAAGAAAGGGCTCATTCATCCTTGCCTCCCCATAAGCTAACAAGAAGTATTTGGGTACCAAGGGAACCGCCTCACACGGTCTTGTCTGGATACCTAAATATCTTATCCATTAGAATCCACCTTTTGCATGAAGTAGAATCTAATCAAAATAAAATTACTCAATAATCTACTTCATGATGTGCTTTTGTCCTTTTGTTTTTTGTTTTTTTTTTTTTTTTGTAAGCCTTCATGCCATGGACACTTTTCATGTATTTTTTCTATATAACTTACACATATTAAGTTTAATGATAAATTAATCCAATTGAATGTAATTGAATAAACGTCAACATTTTAAGTGTCCTACTTATCTCACTATCCTAGCATCAACTATAATGAAATCTATCACCTATGCTAATTGATTATCTTTCATACTATCTCTTAAATTGAGACTTGTATTTCTTGAGTAATACTAATAAATCCAAGAACTTATCATGAATTAATACCATAATATATATGTGTGTCTATAGGATTAAATGCTTAAGCATGTCCACAATCACTCACCCATTAATTGTGTCTCATAATAGCAGGGCATAGGATTGTGTGCACTAGAGACCTAATAGATCCAATAGTTTTATTGTACTACAATTAGACCGGCGATGCTCTATGGTTCTAAGTGTAAGGTAGTGAATTGTGTACGTGAGCAAAACATGGAGTTGCGGAGATGAGAATGCTTAAGTGGATGTGTGGACACACGAGACTAGATAAAATTAGGAATGAATGTATCAGGGATAAGATAAAAGTAGCACCAATTTTAGAGAAATGCAACTACAATGGTTTGGATACGTACAACTGAGACCATTAGAGGCACTTGTTAGGTGTTGTGAGAGTCCAGTCACTAAGCATGTTAAACAAGAGAGGGATAAACCAATAAAGACTTGGAATGAAACTATAAGGAATGATATGATGTACTTAGGCATTCGTAATATTATGAAAAAATATACGTCATAATGGTGACAAAGGATTCATATAGCCGACCCCACTGTATGGAATAAAGGTATGAGTGTTGTTGTATGATATTTCAATAAAGGGGCAATATAATGCAGTAAATAAATACAAAAAATATACAAAAAATTATGGATTTTACATTTTACCTACGATGTAAAAAACCCCAAATTCTAGTCTAAGCGCAGTGAATCGCACATTAAGAAGGGGTTTGGCGAATATGTCTACAAGTTGAGATTCAGTCCCTATATTGCTAACTCTTATATGTTCCTTTTTAATGTGATCCCTAATAAATTGATGTCCATGTCTATGCGTTTGGATCTAGAATGATGGATAAGGTTGTTTGTTAGATCGATTGCACTCTTATTGTCACACTTTAGTTCTATATTAGTTGGATGAACTCTAAAATCTTCTAATGTTTGAGTCATCCATAAGGCTTGTTCACAACAACTACTAAGTGCAATATATTTGGCCTCGGTGGTGGAGTGGGCAACATAATTTTATTTTCTACTTGACCATGCTACGAGTGAAGGGCCTATGAAATGATATGTTCACTAGTACTATTACGATCTAAAGAACATATGCATATTTTGAATAAAAAAAACTATATAAAATAAGGGAATCATTATGTGGATACCACAATCCTAATATAGATGTTTCAATTAAATATCTAAAGATTCATTTCACAACTTTTAAATGGGATTCTTTGAGATTACATTAAAATCTAGTAATAAACACACAACAAACATAATATCAGGTCTAGAAGCACTCAAATATAGTAATGATCATATAATTCCTCTATTAAAAGTTTAATCAATTGAACTGGCTTCTTTTTTGCATAGTTTTAGTGATGCACTCATTGGTGTGCTGCGTTGTTTTAGCTTTTCAAATCCAAAGCATTTTATCATATTATGAACATATTTTGTTTGGCTAATAAAATTCCATCATTTCTTTGTGTGATTTAAAATCCTAGAAAGTATGTGAGTTCTCCTACAAATCTCATCTCAAATTTGTTTTACATCTCTATTAATACTTCATTATTAACTCCAAAAAATTATATCGCTTGCATAAATTTGTAGTATAATCAAATCATTTTCAAAATGCTTAATGAAGATTGTGTTATCAACACTCTTCATTTTATAACCATGCTTTAATAGAAAAGATGTCAATTTTCATACCAAGCACGTGGTGCTTATTTTAAATCATAAAGTTCCTTTTCTAACTTATAAACATGATTTGAAAAAATTTTGTCTATAAAACTAGGGGATTGTTCAACATATAATTCTTCTTTTATAAAGCACTTTTAGCATCCATTTGAAATAGTTTGAATCTTTTAAAATTTATAAAAGCAAGAAAAATTCTAATAAATTCTAGGCGAGCAACGAGTGCAAATGTTTTATCAAAATCTATCCCCCTCAATTTGTGAGTATCCTTGTGCTACTAATCTAAATTTGTTCCTAATAATTCTAGAGTCGCCCCTTAGTTTGTTTTTCAATATACATTTTACCACTACAACAGGATGCATGATTAGATGTCTTTTCTACAAGTTTCCAAACCTTTTTAAGTTTAAATTAATTTAATTCTTCATTCATAGTTATAAACCCAAATTCATCATTTAAAGTTGTTGAAACATTTTTAGGTTCAATTTATGAAATAAAGAAGAGATTTTAAAAAAAGATTCATGTATGGAAGAACGAGTAGTTACCCCTTTTGATGGTTCTCCAATGACAAGCTCCATTGGATGGTTTTTGAAAATTTTAACACACTTGGAGGTACATATTCCTCTTGCTCCTCCTCTTTCTCCCATTTTTCTCCAAGTGGTTCGTCATCCTCATGATCCAATGGGAAAAGATTTCCTCTTCGTTTCCTATAGAATTAGGTTCTACATGAGAAATTAGTTCAGCAAATCTAACATGAATAGACTCTTCAACTATTTTAGTCCTTTTCTTATATATCTTATAATCCCTACTAGTTGAAGAATATCCAAGAAATTCCCTTCATCATATTTTTCAACAAATTTTCCTAAGGAATCTTTAGTGTTTAATATAAAATAATTACAGCCAAATATATGAAAATAAAATACATTAGGTTTCTTTTGAAAGTATAATTCATAAGGTGTTAATTTTAAAACCGGGTGGAACATTACTAGATTCATTAAATGGCATTAAGTATTAATAGCTTCAGCTCAAAAAGATCTATGTAATCCATATTCGAACAACATTGTCTCATCTCAACCACACCATTTTGTTGTGGGGTGTGTGGAGAATCAAATTTGCATCTAATTCCTAGATTATTACAAAAAGTAGTTAATTTTTCAAATTCTCCTCCATGATTCGAGCATATGGATTTAATTTTAAAAACTAGTTCATTTTGTATATGATTGCACTGTTTAGAAAATTCAAAGAATACATCAGATATGGAAGTAAAAAAAACTATCCAAGGATATTTAAAATAACCATCAATTAACATAAAAGTGTATTTTCTAGCACCTAGATAAGAAGTGCTAACTGGTCTAAAAAGATTCATATGAATTAATTGAAGAGGTCTAGTAGTAGAAGTTTAATTTTTACTTTTAAATGAAGTTTTTGATAATTTTCCTTTTTGGCAAAGCAAGCAAAGTGAAAATAAAGTTCCATTAAGCATTGGTAGTCCTCGAATTAATTTATCTTTTGATAATTTTAAAATTAATTTGGTTTAAGAGTGACCAAGACACCTATGTCATAGTTCTAATTCTTTATGTAAATATTCATATCTAAGGTTAAGTATTTTACTATTCTCACGAGCCCCCTTCTAAACTGTTCTCAAGAGTGATGAATCTGATGGCTTTCCTTTTTGCGAATCAGAAACATAGCACTGAAGATCTTCTCCCACAATCAAACTTAGCATTTTATGGAGACGAAGGCCTTGATCATCCTTCCAACTTACTTTCACGTGATGACGACGAGGCATTTCTTGTCATTAGTGTGGATTTCGCGTAAAGGCGTAGATCTATTTTTGTTTTCTCGGAACTTAGATTGGCCATAGAAGAAGATTTTGAATTGGATTCTGATCCCAGCAAAGCAATTTCTAGAGCATCCAGATCGAGTTGAGACTAAATTTTGCACAGGTATTATGCCTTTTATTTCATGATTAGTGGTCTTCGCATGATCTGTATGCTTCTAGTTAGGGTTTTCTAAATAATTTCTGCTATGCATATGTGATGTGTACCAACTCACAAAAAACCTAATAGTTTAAATACCCCCTTTAAGGGATAAATAAATCATTCAAGTATTTCCTTAAAAATCTTTCAACAATTGCCGCAAGGAGGTTATTCTTGGCATAAGATATCCCTTGGTAGCATCCATTTACATACGGGTGGAAACAAAGCCAAATTTAATTGATTCTTAACATAAGTTATATAATAAGTAGTTATTCTACCATTCATAATCAATCTATTTGGAGATGATCTATTCTCACTTATTTTATTGTTGCAGCAGCTGGTGCACTGTCAACGAATAGTATGTGTTTACTATCATGTACACCAGGGATCCCAGTATGGATAAGGTTTAGTGGGATCTGGGTGAGAGCTCACAAGATCATATGTATCATAGAAAGCTTGATAAAATATGAAGAGCCTGCGGGATCAAAAAGGATCAAAACTTGTGGGATCTAAGAGAGGGCCCTCAACAATGAAAGATCGCACAAGAACCGTGAGAGTGCTCGCAAGTTTGGAGGAAGCATGTGAGAACAAGAGAGCTCACTGGTTCGGGAAAGTCCTCACTGCTGATAATGGGAGATTTTGCGGGATCCAGGAGGATATTTGTGGGTTTTTCTAGGAGGGTGCTCAGAGGTATTTTCCAAAATTTGGGAGGGTACTACTTACAGAGTCAGTTCTAGAATATCGACACGAATATGGATCTCCCGGAATTATTTTGTGGGAGATAGTCTATTAGATGACAAATATGAGAGAATTTGGCAAACTGGAGATTTTTGTGCGAGAGGGAGAAAATTTTGGATAGCATTAATACTATAAAAAACTATAATATATATATTATTGAAGATAATATATGTGCATATATGGATAAAAGGAGAAAGTATAAATTATCCAAGATTCTGTGGGACTAAACTAGCTATATACAAAGAAGAGACAAGTGAGCCTTAAGGATGGAACTTCCTCATTGGGGTTTAACTGAATACAAAACGGGTCTAGCAATTAGGGAGAAATTATAGAAATATCAATTAGATCTATAAAAGCTTTAATGAAAAGTTAATTACAACAACAATACTGAAGCCTTTATCCCGCAATAGTGGGGTCGGTTATATGGATCATTTGTCTCCATTGTGCGCTGTCTTTCTTCATAATCTCACAAATGCCTACGTACACCATGTAATTCCTTATAGTTTCATTCCAAGTCTTTATTTGTCTACCCTCCCTCGTTTAACATGTCTAGTGACTAGACTCTCGTAACACCTAACATATGCCTCTAAAGGTATTCTTTATATGTGGCCAACCATCCTAGTCGAGCTTCTCGCACCTTCTCCACAATTAGTTCTACTCCAGTCTTATCCTTGATACATTCATTCCAAATTTTTTTCAGTCTCGTGTGTCAACACATCCTCCTAAGCATTCTCATATCCAAGCCTCCCATTTTTTGCTTATATACACAATTCACTGCCCAACACTCAGAACCATAGAGCATCAGTGGTCTAATTACAGTACAGTAAAAATTATCGTTAAGTTTTAATGGTACTTTACGATCACATAAGATCCCTGACGCACCCCACCACATCAACTAACCCGCTTGGATTCTATATGTCACATCTTTATCAATATATCCGTCTTTTTGAACTATCAATGCAAGATATTTAAAAAACTCACTATTGGAATATCTTGATCACCCGACTTAATAATGAAGTCATTCGTCCCTCTTGCATTGCTAAATTTAAGCTCCAAAACTTTGTCTTTTCCCCACTAAACCTAAAGCCCTTTTTTCTTAAGTGTCTTACAAAGATTTAAGCTCTATGTTTACACCATCACGCATCTCATCGACCAATACGATATCATCCGCAAACAATAAACACCAAGGTATTGCTTGTTGAATATGTCTAATGAGCTCATCTAAGATAAGGGTAAAGAGAAAAGGGTCGGCTTAAAGTTGAACCTTGATGTAAGCTAAAAGTGATAGAGAATTCATGCGTTAATCCTCAAGATGTCCTCACCCTTGTCACTGAATTTGTATACATATCTTTGATTATGTCAATGTATGATACATTTACACCTTTCTTTTTGAAGACTCTCCCTAAAATCTCTCCTAGAACACTGTCATAATACTTCTCAAGATTGATAAACATCATATCCAAATCATGTTTTCTTTCTCGATAGTTGTCAATGAGACTCCTCAAGAGATGTATAGCTTCCATGGTTGACCGCCCTAGCATGAATAAAAATTGATTCTCCGAGATGTTGGTCTCCCATCATACTCTACTTTCTATTACTTGTTCCCATAGTTTCCTAATATGACTCATCAATTTAATTTATCTCCTTTGTTCTTATACAAAGGTACCAAAATACTTTATCTTCATTGGTCTGTAATTCTCTTTGACTTCAGTATCTTATTGAAAAAAACATGTTAGCCACAAAATTTCAACATTCCCAAGACATTTCCATACTTCGATGGGTATGTTGTCTGTCCCAACCACTTTTCCTTTTTTTCATCTTCTTTAGAGCATCATTTACCTATGATACTTGAATTTTATGATAAAATATTATGTTTTTATACTCCTTTGATTTACTTAACTCTTTCAAATTTAATTCATTATCTTTTGTTTCATTATAAAGTTGATAAAAATATATTTTACATCGCTCTTTAATATCCACATCTTCCATCAAAATTTTATCTGTTTCATTCTTTATGTATGGCTTCTATTTCTTGTCTTCCTTACTCTAGCTAAAGCAATTTTATATATGTCTGTTGGGTCTATTGCTCACAATATTCCCTAGAGTTGATTTGAAGAGGCATCACCATTAATACTAAGAGCATAGTTATATTTAATGTGTGCTTAAGTTCATGCATGCAGGTTATCCTTGATTGGACAGTTGAACAAAAAGAGTAAGCTAGAAGTCAAATAATTTGACTAAGGCAAAAACATCGAGACGGCTGAGACAGCTGAGAAGAATGTCTCAGCATAACCGCTGAGATGAACAAAAAGAGTAAGCTGGAAATCAACTAATTTGACTAAGGAAAAAACGTCGATACAGCTGAGACAGCTGAGAAGAATGTCTCAGCATAACCGTTGAGATAGCTGAGGAAGAATTCGTCGAGCTCAGTTAAGAATTCGTCGAACTGAGTTCAGAGTTCGTCGAGCTCAACTCACCAATTGTCGAGCTAAATTCAGAGCTTGTGATTCTGAGTTCGTCGAGCTCAGTTAAGAATTCGTCGAACTGGGTTCAGAGTTCGTCGAGCTCAGTTCACCATTCTTCGAACTCAGTTCAGCATTCATCGAACTAAGTTCAGGATTTTTTCTGAGGAAAAAACCGTTGAGATAAGTGTTAGTCTCAGCATAACCGTTGAGATAAGTCTTAGTCTCAGGCATTGAGACAAGTGTTTGTCTCAGCAGAGAATAAGAAAGCGTTGAGACAGTTAAGCAGGAAAATGCCTAAGGCAGAAAGAGTTGAGTGAGGAGTGCTCAATCAACGCTCTCAATGCCTAAGATATTATAGAGGCAAAAATATGGTTAAGGCAAAAAGCATTGAGTGGAGGTTGCTCACTCAACGCTGTCAACGCCTAGTGGAGACACAATTTTGTCTAAGGAATTTGGCGTTGAGTGATGCTCACTCACTCAACGCCAAGAAACAGATAGCTGATAAAACAAGTTGGCATTGAATGAAGCTGAATCACTCAACTCCCAAAAATAGATTTATATTCTAATTAGTTTGGCGTTGAATGAAGGTTACTCATTCAACGCCAAGTGACAGTAAATCTGTCCAAGTGTTTTGGCGTTGAGTGATGCTTACTCACTCAATGCATATGCTAATGTTGTTTGATTTTTGGCTAAGTCCACAGCTGATGATGTCAGCAAGTCAACAAGTCAACATATTTCAAATTAGTGACAGGATGGCTACAGTACGCGACAAATGTTGTCGCAGACCTATTGTATGATAGTTGGACTTAAAGTAAAGTTGTTGCTAGCCATTAATCATGTGGGGCCCACTGCTCAAGATCCATTGGGACAAAATCAATAAAAGAAAAGGGCATTTACAGAGAAAGAGAGCTTTTAGAGAAAGCAACAAGACAGTTCTTCTTCTCCGCCATTATTGTGAAGCTAAAGAACAGGAAGCTCAAGTCTACAAGACGAAGAGAAAGTTAGTTGTTGGTATCAACATCTTCAATAGCAAGATAGCTGGTGTGATCTTCTTCTGCACCAGCAAGTTAGCTCAGAAGGATTCTCTGAGAAAAAGGTAGCAGCTTGGGCCGACCCTTGTTGTATGTGCTTCACAGGCTCAGCCATCAAACTTAAAGAACATTCTCTTAAGGGGCTGTGAAGAAGGAGATAGGGCTGAGAAGTTGGCTCAGTTCAGAAAGGGGCAGAGAAGCTGATCTGCAAGTTACTTCCAGCACAGTCCAAAGAGATCTTCATCCTTGTTGCTGTGAAGAAAGGAGTTGGGCTAGGATTCTCCCAGCTTAGGTTGTAGCAAGATTTGCTACAGTTACTTCTCTAGCTCCAGCTGGATAAAATCACTTGGCTGAGAAAAGGAAGTTAGGTCTAAGTATTTATTTTGTCCAGATAAGTAGACTCAGGAAATATATTTCTTGGAATCAAGATTGGGTTGGGTTTATCTCAGTCTAGGTAGAATGGAACAGTGAAATTTCACCTGTGGCCAATCATCACACTAACCCACATTCATCCTATAGGATCCAAGTGTGGATCTGAGCTGTAGGGCTTAATTTTTAATTTTCTTTGGTAGGAGAGTTCTTCTCTCTGAGGTAGGATACAAGTGTGGAACTAAGCTGTAGGGCTTAATTGCTTGAGGTAGGAAAGTGCTGCTCTCTGAGGTAGGATCCAAGTGTGGATCTGAGTGTAGGGCCTTTTGGCCTGAGGTAGGTGACAAGTGTGTCACTGAGGTAGGTGCCTGGAAGGGCACTGAGGTAGGTACCAGTTTGGTACTGAGCTGTAGGAGTACTGCAGCACTCAAAGAGTAGGGCCTTGTGACTGAAGTTATAGGGCTGAGAAGCCTG
Organism: Platanthera zijinensis; assembly: GCA_039513925.1. Lineage (NCBI taxonomy): Eukaryota > Viridiplantae > Streptophyta > Magnoliopsida > Asparagales > Orchidaceae > Platanthera > Platanthera zijinensis. Next base: position 38,138,680 of record CM077079.1, on the reverse strand, counting down.
AGCTGTAGGCCTTAGAGATAAGGTTGAGGTAGGTGGCTTGAGGGTCACTGAGTGTAGGAGCACTACAGAGCTCTGAGGTAAGATCCTTTGTGGATCTGAGGTAGGTCTGTCCTCCCAGCCTGAGTATAGGGCTTAACAGCCTGAGGTAGGTTGTCTGCTGACCACTGAGTTATAGGCCCTTATGGCTGAGAAGTAAGTCTGGAGGAGACTTAGAGATCCTGAGGGATCTGAGATGTAAGTTCTTTGGAGCAAGCTTTGGAGAAGTGCCTATTCTAACAAGATAGTTGGATAGGTGGGAGGGAAAGTGGATGTACCCAGTTGGGGAACCACTATAAATATCTATGTGCTTTGTTATGTTGTTTTCTTTATGCAGGTTATGTACATCTTGAAAGAATAAACAACTAAAAGCCAAAGCTCTAAAAGAAGAAACATAAAAGAACTCATAAAGATACCAATAACCTATTCACCCCCTCCCCCTCTAGGTGATTTAGCTATCCTTGAGTTAAAGACTTTCAAGTGGTATCAGAGGGAGGTTACTCAAAAAGGACTTAACAGTCTAAGTAGACCTCAAAGGATAGCTAAAAGGTTAGCATTGGTGGGTTCAAAAGAGAACCATATGGAGTGGAGCTCAATGGATCTTCAAGTCTACAGCAAGGAGAACTTTGGGACATGGAAAGAAAGGATCAGACAGATCATGGAAGCTAGTGATCCTAGAGTCTTGGCTTCAATTCAAGAAGGACCCTTCATTCCCATGAGGTTCTCTACATCAGATGCAAGCATCCAGACCCCAAAGAGTTATGCAGAGATGTCTGAAGATGAAATCAACTTGGCATCTATGGAGAAGAGGGCACGACACATCATGGTAAGTTCCATAGATCACTCGACCTTCCAAATGCTTGTCCACTATAAGATAGCCAAAGAGATGTGGGATTCTCTCACTAGATACATGGAAGGGACAGAGAAAGTCAGTCTTTCTGACAGTGGTTCAGAGTCTGAAGAAGAAGAAGCCTTCATTGGGCTACTTGGTGATATTGCAGATGAAGTTGAAGATCATCCAGATACCAGGATAGAGATCAGGGCCTATCTATCACACTCAGAAAGAGATACTAAGGTGGATGAAGATATCAGTGGCTGCTATGAGAGGATGGCTTTGACAGAAGAAGTATCCTGCTAGGATCAGCCTGATCAAGATTAGGTATAATCTCTGTCTAGCTGCTCAGGTTATGTGACCAGTCCAAATTCTGATGCATCCTCATCTAGTGATAAAGATGGCTCTGAATATGAGGTAGATGTCAATCAATTGATTGACAAGTATGGTCAAATTTTGGATGCTTTGAGAAAAAGCAAGATGTTGGCCAGGATGCAGGCTGAGGAGATTATCTCTCTCCAGCTAGCTGCTGCCCAGCAATCTGAGACAACATCCTTGCTGGATCAGAAAGTGAGGGAAGTTAGCCAACTAAACGCCATCTCAATCATCGAAATTGAGACCATATGCCAGAAGGACAAGATCATTTTGGATCTTGAAGAGAAACTCCTAAAGGAGAGAAGGGTTGTGGCTGAATTCAGGAAGCCTAAAGCTGTGCTTCCCTTGATAAATTTATTCTCCTCCAAAAAGGGTAAGAAGGAGTTAGTAGTCAAGGGAAGCACAAGAGTTGACCTTTCCAAAGGGAAAGGCAAAGCCCCTGTAGTGCCACAGTCAACCTTTCATAAGGTAATCCTCCCTTCTCATAGGTATGACCAGGACTGCATGTATGGTCACTATAAGAATGGGAATTCTTCTTGTAAGAATACAAGTGTATCTTATAATGGAAGAAGAAAGAGTAGGGGAATGAGTGCTTTTAAGGCTCTCCATAAAAAAGTACAAATGGCCCATGCTAGATCATTTATATTTGGTGCCTCATCCCCAACTCACAAGGGAATGGCAGTGGCTTTCACTCAAGATAATCCAGCAAGGACTCAGACCAAGGGTCAGTCTACTAGTAAGCCTAACTTGGCTAGCTCTGATGATATAAATAGCTTGTCTTCTGTAAAGAAGACAGCTGTAAATACCATTTAGGGCAAGCAAAGGAATCATGTTGGAAGAATAACCTTCAGTCAGATTCTTACTGAAAGGAACCTGAAGAAAGTTGTTGCTCCTCTTCCTTCTATTCAGTCAGCTGTTAACCACACTACAAGACCTGCTCAGAAAAGAAGATATAATATTCATGAGTGTTGGTAATGTAGTAAGGTGGGGCATTTTGCCCTAGATTGCTGGCATAATCCTTTTGTGTCTAGAGTAAGAGTTAGCCTACCTGTCAGAAATTCTGTAGGTAGGCATGTAAGATTTAAGTCTAATCAGAACCTAGGACTCAATACCTATTGGGGTCCTAAGGTAAGATAATTTTGTTTTATAGGTTAGTCCAAATACCCTTCCCCTAGGTGGTACTTGGACAGAAGATGTTCCAGAAATTGGACTGGAATAAGGAAGTTATCCTATGGATCATTCTACAAGGATAAGGATGCAATGTGCACTCGTGAAGAAGGATACAAGTGGTATCAAGTGGTATGGGAGAGCTGGGTCAGTTATATCTACTCTAGAGATATGCTCTCTAGTTAAGTGGTACAATCACTATGGGAGTGGTAACTGGCCATGATCATGGATGAAGGCCTGCTGGATCTAGCCTGCAGGAATGTCTGGTTGGACAAAGTCTTGCTACCACACCAGCAAATCTGAAAAGGACAAGTAGGTTGTACTCATCTTTTAGGAAAGCACAAGTAGCTCCTTTGTGTGTAGCAAGGAAGAGTCACACTGTGCTCAGATGATAAAACTCACTATACAGAAGGGAAAAACAGTCAAGTAGTATCATCAGCTGAAATGATGAATGGTAGTCATAAGGACAGGATCTGTGCAATGCTGATGGGGAGCATGTTCAGTCAAGGTTACTAGACAAGCCTGAATCTTACCCAAAGTTCCCCAGCACAGAATAGATCAATAATACTGCTGAGGATCAGCCTGCCCCCATGAACATTACAGAAGCTTAGAGGGAAACTACCTAAGTGATGGCACCTACTAGAAGAAGGCAAGCAAATCAGTTTACTAGAGTAGTTGGATTGCTCCAACTATTATTGATATAAGTCAGCTCATTCCTATTGGAATAGCAGTATAAAGAAAGACTTGATATCAAGATGAAAGGATGGCTTATGGAAAGATCATTCAAGGTTCAAGTGGTCTTAAAGTCTAGCAGCTGCAAGAGAAATTTTTGCCTCATGAGAAGAGAAAGCTGGCAGCTGCACCAATGGTATCATCTACAATCAGCTAGGGTAGAAGAGAATCACAGCAGACCAGCTCCTCCCTGTCTATTCAGAAACCAAGAATGGATTGATCAAGTGGTGATCAGGTGTGCAGATCAATATGATGATCAAGATTGTACTCAGTTGGCTGAACACTCTTGTACTGCTAATCAGAAAGCTGAAGCCGAAGGCAAGTCTGTTGCTAAAGAAGGGGAGAAGATCTGGCTCAGCAAAAAGATATTGTGTAAGGTGCAAGAGAATTGCTAAGCATCAGCATAGTTAGAGCTCGACGAAATAACCTTCATTTGTCGAACGGAGCTCGACGAAATCACCTTCATTCGTCGAACGGAGCTCGACAAAATCTAAATATTTTGTCGAACTCAAAATTGTTAAACAGAAATTTTATGGCATCAGAACCATAACCTCCAGGTAAGTAGAATCTCTTTTATATCGATTTTCTACTAGTGTAATATGTGTTGCTATGAATCCTAACTATCATAGCAGGACTATGCATATGCAGATTAAGTATCAATAAGTTTAGGAGCATAAGAAAGAACTCAATCCTGAGTTTCCCTGACTGACAAGTGGATTTCATGCTTATCATGCCACTAGATGAAGTCAAGTTCAACACCCTCTTGCTTAAGTTGGGTATGTGGAACTTAGGATAACTTCATAAGCTCCAAACTCTAATTTGTATTGCAGGATTTACTTTTCTTGCAGGTTGATAAGTCCTTGATGTGACATCAAGACTATAAAGATCATTGATGCGTGTAAAATACGGCAAGCGTACCGGTCGCACAAGTAATAAAGTTGGGAATAAATCCCCAGATGTCGGTCTTTTGAGGAATGCAATTAGCGTCGAACGATTTAGACTCTAAAACTATTGTTATGAGAGTTAATTGAAATAAACAGAAAAAGAAGGGGCTTTGGTCGGTGGTCTTACGACCGATTACACTAATGTAAACTATGCGGGTCTCAATCACCGCTTCTCAAGGCGAGATGGATGTAGCGGCCGCGATGTCGTACTTCGGTTGGTGAGTGGACGGAAGTCTAGCGAGTGAAGTGATTAGTGCGGAGTGAAATTGAGTGAAACGAACGTGTGGAGTGGAGCGAGATGGAGCGAGGCGCATCAAAGAATAATTCTCATAAGCAAGATGAAACACAAATGATCAAATTAACACTAGAAATTGATGTTCATTACATGCATAAACATTCCATGCAACAAGAAAAGATAGAAAATGCAAAACCACGAGATTGAAGATCCACCGCGGTTGTTGGCCGGAGGTGCGGGTTGTCAATCCGCTTCCAAGCGCAGTCCGAGGAGAGCTTCCGGTACCACCGAGCTGTCACCTCGAGGGCCTGTAATTCCATTCTCTAGGTATGCTTCGTCTTCTTCCTTGGTGGAAAGCTTGGAGAAGAATGCTTCAATGGCCGGGAGGATCACCGGAGGATGCGGAATGCTTTGGAATCGCCGGAGAAGGTCCTCCCGATGGTAGGGATGTAGGTGGAGGCGAATGGAACTGCTGGAGGGCGAAACGGCGGACTGGCAGAGGTTTCGTAACAACGTCCGTTACCCTAATTTGCGGAACAGGGCTTTTTATAGCTTGCAGAATAAATAGGGCGCACGACCACTAGCGCACGACCAGTGGTCGTGCGCGACCAAGGTCAGCGCCCGTGTGTGAGCAACCTGTAGACCTGCATCAGAAAATCAATGGTCGCGCACGATCAGTAGCGCATGATCAGTGATCGTGCGAGGCAATGCTGATGATCGTGCGGAAATAGCCAGGCAGAACTTTGTAAAATGGGTATGACTGCGCACGATTGGCGGCGCATGAGCAGTGGTCGTGCGCGGTATGGCAAGTAATCGTGCGGAAGGTTCAAGACAGAGATTTCACAAATGAGTCCGGGCTGCGCACGATCAGTGATCGTGCGCCAGGAGGTCGATGGTCGTGCGTGGGTAAAAACGCACGACCACTGACTCCTTTACCAAAAATAGTGAATCGTCTATCCCGAATGCCCTCACGATCCCCACACCTGCAGGAAAACTGCACGGGACATCGATCGTGGCAGCCGCAGCAAACAATAATAATCATAGCAAGAATGCAAATGCACACAAGCACAAAAATGGGCTAAAAAGGTGCACAGGGCGTGGAATGTCGTAGCTAACCAAAAGGAGTACTAATGGCGCTAAAAGATAGTGCAAAGCTGAGGAAAAGGCCTAGATGAGTCCAAAATAAGGTATAAAATAGGGACTCATCACACCCCCAGACTTAACCATTTGCACGTCCCGGGCAAATAATCACCTTGTGGACTCAAAAATGGCTAGCTGACGTAGTAATTTCAAAATACAGTAGGACGAGAAATCGAGAAACACAAGTGCATAGAAAATATAATAGAAGGAGTTTTTAATCATGCTATGCAATTTATAATTTTCGATAAACGTAAATAAATACTGTCACTACTCAAAGATTGAATTTCCGGAGAATCGCGCGGTCATGTGTAGGAAGAAAATAGGCAAGTCGGATGGTGGAGCATTGCCAAAGAGCGGGGCTCGTGATCACCTCCAAAGGAATCCACCAATGTCGGGGACCATATGCTTGCCCGTTCACACTTTCTCCACGATGCTAGTTCGACTCGAGCATAAATCCGTAGGACTTTAGGTGAAGAGTTGGGGCTTGGGTGTAGACGTAGGTATGGATGAAAAAGATGAAAACGAAGGCTGTGCACAACCCAACGGAGCTCGCACAATTACAGATTTCCCACTAGCCAAATGAATGCGAGTGCACCACACCCCCAGACCTGGTTTTTACAACATGGGTGTGTGCACCGCCTACCCCAAAACAGATTTCTCAAAAACAGATTTTCATTTATACTTTTTATTTTCTCTTTTTCGTTTCTTTTTCACGATTTTTGCTTTTATAATTTTTTCTTTTTCAAATTCTTGAATTTCAGCAAATATAACAAGATGGCAAATCCACATTTTTCACAAAACCACTTCCTACATCAACAACCCAACGAGAAAATGCTTGGAACTAGAGCTCGACGCGGGTGTGCGACTAGGATTGGCTTGAGGCATTGGTGAATTGAGTGTGGAGCTGAAACAAAAGGAAAGTAGGCTCAACGGGGCTAGCGAGGGCTATGTTAGGACAGGTGCAAGGCTCAACCGGGCCAAAGTGATGGCCTACGTCACGCTCACGCTCGACTAACCGTGAACCAATGCTTCGAAAGTAGCCTGGGGCAAGTTCTTAGTCACCGAGAAAAGTGATCCGTCCTCCCGACTCGAGCAATACAAAGCTAGCGATGCCTACACACATTTCTACACTACCGAGTGATTACTCCGGATTCATAGATTTGAGTAGGATAGACATTATTTACGAGTGCAGAAAAAATATAAATTGCAAGCATAAAGAAAAACTAAATCTATACAATTTCTACACAACGTGAGCACTCGATTAGGAGCACTGCATGAGTTTCGAACTACTCTAAATCAAAATCCTACGTTAGCACCACCATCTTAAAGTTTACACGAAATAATACATCAACTCGAGCCGCACGCGTGGTCAAGTGCGCGCTCATGTGGGTGCCAAAGTGTGTGCAGCAGGAGTCAAAAACAATGAAGCAAAAAGGAAAACTACTGGCATGCGAAATTAAATGTGCTCGTGGAGTGCACAAGCGGCTCTTCCCCCCAGACTTGAATGAAAACATAAGCAAGTAAAATAGACATTCTGAAAGTGAAGGGATAGATACTACTCTAGAGGGGGGGTGAATAGAGTTATCAAATTTTGCACTAGACAAAACTTAATGGTCTACCCAACTCCCTTGGAGTGAAGTGCGGAATGAAAAGATTATAGATATAGATTTAACCCTAGAGTCTAACAGAAGTGATGTGCACAAACTCAAGCTAACTGTAATTATAGTTAAGGCTTGGAAAACCTAATCAGCAACTAGCAACCTAGTTATATCTAATCACAGCCACAATGCAGGAATTAAATAAGTGAATCCAGACGACACAAGGAAATTTATAGTGGTTCCCCAAATAACTTGGGTATGTCCACTCTTCTACCCACACGGTAGGAATCCACTCAGGTTTTTGATCAGGTGCCCTGCCACCAACAGGATCTGCTTCAGGTAGATCCAGAAACCCTTTAGACTTTTGATCAGGTGTCTAAAAACCAAGCACAGGTTTTTGATCAGGTGCCCTGCCACCAAGGGATACTTTTGAAGGGAGTAATAACCCTGTACAGGAGGGGGAAGAAGGTTAAGATGTCTTCTCTATTTTACAATAGATTAGAGAAGCACAAAAACTTGCACTGAGCTAGAAAGCTCTAAAGAATCAAGGCTCCCCCTGGCTCAAAGATGTCCAGGTGAAGTCTTGCTTCAGTGCAGAAAAACTCTTCAGAAAACTCTGAAGGAAAAACTACAAGAAGATAAAGAATAATAAAATAAAAGATCTTCAAGCAGCTATCTTCTTCTTCTTCTTCTTCAAGAGAACTCTGAGTTTGAACTTCCTGAAAGCAGGAGAACTCAGGTTGAAGAGGAGTAGAAGATCTTAACACTTCTCAGTTAGATGGAAATTGCTGAGAGCAGAAATCTTGATCTTGATGAAGGCTTGAATGCTTTTTAAAATATCTGGGTAACTAGTTAGCTAGCTTCAATCCTTCTTCAAAGGGTCCTTTATATAGCAGATACAAGCAACGGCTCTCTTCAGTTTGAATTACTTGTCTTCTTCTGAAACTTGAGACCTGGGCTGTAAATAACACACAGCAAAACAAACTCTGCAGCAGGATATTCTATAAAAGGAATGAACCTCTTTCTAAGAGGTTGCAGGATCAAATCAAATAATAGAAGGACCAAATAAAGTCACATCAAAGAAATACTCTTTATAGCAAAGAGAAGACTTTTCAGTCTAACGGCTATAAAGGGCTGTCAGCAGATAAAGTAAAATACAAAGACAGCTAATAAGACAAACAACTTTATCTAAAAAGATTTGACTCAGGCAAAAAGAATAGAGCAGATATGCCTGGAAATATTATCATAAATCAACTGAAATAACTTGCCAGAAAATATATTAATTAATTAAATATAATAAATAAATACAAAATATAAAGGCAGACAGAAAGCGTCGAACGACCTTCGGAGATCGTCGACCGACGCATGGAGATCGTCGAACTATCGGGCAGATAGTCGAACGATCCAGATAGTCGACCTATCGAAGAAGATAGTCGAACTACCTCGGCAGATAGTCGACCTATCTGAACAGATAGTCGAACTATCAGATAGTCGATCTATCAGGACAGATAGTCGAACTATCAAGCGCAAACAGATAGTCGACCTATCAAGCAGATAGTCGACCTACCCCAGAAAACAGATAGTCGACCTATCAACAGATAGTCGAACTATCAAAACAGACCAGATAGTCGATCTATCAACAGATAGTCGAACTATTAGATAGTTGAACTATCAGGACAGATAGTCGAACTATCAAAGACGACAGATAGTCGACCTATCAACAGATAGTCGACCTATCAAAGCGGAACAGATAGTCGACCTATCAACAGATAGTCGAACTATCAGATAGTCGATCTATCAGGACAGATAGTCGAACTACCACGCCAAGCAGATAGTCGACCTATCAACAGATAGTCGACCTATCAACGCAGACAGAGCGTCGACCAACTGATAGACGATCGTCGATCAGCCGATAGACGATAGTCGAGCGGCGTTCGACTATAGTCGAACGAAAAACTACTTAACCAAATTCTCAATCTAGAAAAGTGAGGACTCTACAGCTAGACTACAAACCATTGACCATAGATAATTCTTGGGTCAAGGAGCACAAAGGAGAGGACTAAACTCAAATCAAACTAGGGTACCAACAATCTCCCCCTATTTGAGTTAAGTCCTTCAAAATCTAAAACATACAGCTAGCTATAGAACACTATAAACAATACAGGAAATAGATAGCAAATAACTAGCAGATTATCAACCAGATAGATAATAAACAAATATAACACAGCAGTCAATCAAACTATTAAGAATCTACAGAGTCTGGCAAGGGGGCAGAGGAACTAGGAACAAAAGAGATTTTCCTTAGAGTATCATCAGATTCTTTCTTTGATAGCTTCAAATCCTGCACACCAATGATCTTTAATTCTACAGCTCTTGGGACTACTGCTTCAGGATGCTTTTCCATGTATTTTGAAGGGTCAAACACATCAGGATTAACCTGGAACTTTTCAAACTCTTTCTTTCTGAAAGCAGACATGGTGGTTAAACCAGTAGTATCTTTACCTTCTGCTTTAGCTTTTCTTATTTGAGCTGCTCCAACTAGTTCGTGAAAACGAGCCATCCTAAAGTTAGGATCAAGCTCTGGACTTTCATAAACAGGCTCAGGAGGAGCAGCATCGGATTCTTTATCTAGATAAGATATTGGAGCAGACTTAGCAAAAGGATCTTGCTAGAATTTTAAAACAAAGTAAACTACTTACCTTTTAAAACAACTTTCTCAGACTGAACTAGTACAGCAGTTGAAACCTTTCTCTTAGGAGAAGGAGGAGGTGAAAAAGTTGGCTTTAGATACATAACCTCCTTAACTTGTTCTTTCACTTCAGCTTCATGCATTTGACTGCCAGAATGAGACTTTCCATGAGAGCTATGAGAGCTTTTCCTTGATTGATGCTGAGACGAAGCAGATCTTGCTGATGGAGCAGATTTTCCTGAAGATGCAGAAGGGTTGGCAGACAGATTACTAGAAGCTCCTGCACCTGGAGGAGGAGGAGGACCTCTGGGAGTCCATCTTGAACCAGGACTATCATATCTTTTAGATCTTTTCCTTTCTTTCTGCTGGTTCTTAGAGAACCACATCCAATGCTGAAATTCCTTTGACTTAGGGGCAATGCCCTTCAGAATATAATAAGGAGTATCATTGTCTTTATTGGGAGGAGGAGGAGCAGCTTTTCTCTTCTTTTGAACAACTTTCTTTCTCTTTGACTTCTCAGATACATCAGAATCCTCTTCATCATCAGAATGAGATGAGGGAGGATTTTCATAAGGATCATAGGCTTCAGAAACAGCCTTTTCTTTTAACTTCAGATCTGATTTCTCTCTTTCCTCTTCCATGGCATCCAGAGCCAGAAGGGAATCTAAGTCCAACCCTGGTGAATCATCCCAGATAGTTGACTTTTCAATTTGCAGCTCTTTTTCTTTCTCTTTTAGCAAAGACTGTACTCTTAGATTCCAGGCAGCTCTTGCTTTTTCTTCTTCTACACTCAAAATAGGAGTGTCAGCTTTGATTTCATCTTGCTTCTCAGACTCATCTTCTCTATCATCTAAAAAAGAATCCAATTCAGGATCTACTTGGATATCAAGAACAATTGGATCAGCTTCAGAGACAACTACTATGATCTGAGCAGCTAAATCTCCTCTAATATAATCTGTAGAATTATGAATACAGATCTGCTAAATAAACAGAAATCATTCCTTCAAGGTATTCACAAACTATCAAATTAATCGACTCATCAACAAAGCGGATGAAAGAATTACCTTCATACTTGACCATCTCCCATGATTCATCTAGATATGAGGTAATAATACCTTCTAGGAATCGAGCAACCACGGGAGTGGTGAGATCTTCTAGGCAGACTTTTACTGCAATTTCAGATAGCATGATTCCATCAGCTATTTCCTTGTCAGATAACACTGGAACTACTTCTTTTTCAGCTGGAGCAGACTCTTCCAGGGCTGTCATTACAGTATCTGTTATAGCTGGAAGGGAGGCAGGAGGTTCTGAGGCATCTTCACAGAACATCTCCCCCTGCCTGATTTCAGTGGAGACTGAAACCAGGCCCCTTGAGGAAGATGGCTCAGCAGATTTTGAAAGAGATTTAATGGAGGCAGTTAAGATATCAATGGAGGATGCAAGGGGAGCGATTGCCTCTTCAATCATGGTTTTGATTGAAGGGGTAATCAACTCCACAATGCGGGAGATGAGTTCAGGAGTAATCTCAAAAGATGATGGATATGTAGTGGATGGAGCTGCAGCAGATATGGTTGAAATGCTGGGATGAAGAATGGTGTGGACAGGGGATTGAATGGGAGATGGAGCTGGAGAGTTAATTGGAGAATTAACTGGAGAATGAATGGGAGACAGAGGAGGAGTAGGAATCCTCTCAGATCCTAACAAATCAAATCTAGGAGCAGATATCCTAGCCAGATGAGCAAGTAGAGGAGATGCTAGAGGGGAAAGAGGAACAACCGTGGTTGTTTCTGGAGCAGAAGAGGGAGAAGGTCATACTTCAGCTGAAGTTGATGGAACTTCAACTGAAGCAGACAGCAAAGCAGAAGAGGAGGAGGGAAGAGCTGAGCCAGCTTCGACAGGGTGAGGAGTGACTGATTCAGTCCTGGTGTCCTCAGATGTTGCTGGAGCAACCCCTGTGAGAGCGGGTTTCACAAAAGTTCTCTTCCATTTAGAGAACAGGTTAGGATCCATCTTCTTGCTTGCATTTATTGTTGTTGCGGTTGAACTCAGCAGCTGGGGGTACTTTTCCTTCAGGAAGATTCCAATAACCCTTCCTAGGGTGACTTCCTTCTTACCAGTCTTTTTCCTGATCAAATCAAACACAACTGCTGCCCAATCTATCCTTTTCCGATTAACAATCGCACACATTAGTGCGAATTGTTGCCTTGTTATATTGTCGTGAGCAGAGTGCTTACCGAGGAGAACTTTTCCTACCAACTCAGCAAGAAACTTGATCTTGAAAGGGAAATTTACTTTGAGCAGCTTCGTGTGAATGCCCTCAGCATGTCCCAGCTCAACTAACATTCTTCCGAATTCTTGAGCATCTTGCTCATAATCCTCTTCACCATTTATTAAACCAAAAATATCAGTCAAAACAGCCGGAGTTAGGATTACCTCTTCTCCGCCGATGGTGCCAGTCATCAGATCGTCGGTGGAGGACGACGTGAAGGCCCATTCCTTGATCTCTGGGATGTTTATCTTAATCCTTGAAGACATTAACCTCTCGAGTCCTTGATCCCGGCAAAGCTGAAGAACTTCTACGATCCCAGCTTCGCAGCTACTGAACGCGTCGAAATCGACACTAAAGCCTGCATCAAACTTTACAACTGCTAGAACTGCGGGAGAAATCGCCATGGATTCGCTGGAGAAAGCTCGAGAAGGACGGAGAAGACGAAGGGGACGAAGCGGCAGAAAATCGCAAGCGGGAAGACAGAATGCGAAAAGACACGCTCCGTCGACGATAAAACACAAGATCTTTTAACCTAGGTCGACTATCGGCTTTATATTAGACCGGAGAAAGTCGATCTATTAAAAAGATACTAGACCCGATGGTCGAACGGCCGTTCGACGATCGGCTCAGAAGCAGAGTAGTCGGACAATCGTTCGACTATTTCTGGCTTCTCAAACAACAGGCTATCGTCATCTAGAGATCGACGATGAGCTCGACTTATTCGACGATGGTCGAACGCCGGTCGACGATCTTCAATCAGACAAACTTTCATCAACCATAGGTCGACGATGGGCTTGACCCGATCGACTATCTTCGAACGTCGTTCGACTATCTTCAAACAAGTTTCAACAAAGGCAGATAAAGTCACAATTAGTCTCGTCCATTGATCATGCCTAGTTGAACTAAAAAGAACAGATGCTTCTGTTCATCTAAGGGCTTGGTGAATATATCACCTCTCTGAAACTCAGTGGATATGAACTCAAGACAAATCTTGTTCTTTTCCACACAATCTCTCAGGAAATGGTGCCGAATCTCAATGTGCTTCGTTCTAGAGTGGTGCACTGGATTTTGTGCAATTGAGATAGCACTGGTACTATCACACATGATTTTGGTGTTCTTGTGTGAGTAACCATAATCCACAAGCTGGTTTTGAATCCACAGGATCTGTGAACAATAACTGGCAGCTGCTATATATTCAGCCTCTACAGTTGAAGTTGAGACAGAAGCCTGCTTCTTACAGAACCAAGAGACCAATCTCTCTCCCAGGAACTGGCAAGTTCCTGAGGTGCTCTTCCTGTCAACTCTGCAACCAGCATAATCAGAATCAGAATATCCAATTAATTCAAACTCTGACTCAGCTGGGTACCAAAGTCCTAGATCTGGACATCCCTTCAGGTATCTCAGGATTTTCTTTAGAAGAATTAGATGAGATTCCTTGGGGTTGACCTGGAATCTAGCACAAAGGCATGTAGCAAACATTATATCAGGCCTACTTGCAGTTAGATATAATAGGGAACCAACAATGGCCCTATAATTCTTTTGATCAACTAGCTTGTCGTGATCATCAGAATCAATAACTATATTAGTAGCCATGGGTGTAGGCATTGCTGAAGCATCAGCCATCCCAAATTTCTTAACCAATTCCTTGGCATATTTGGATTGGGAGATGAAGATACCATCAGCATCTTGCTTAACTTGGAGACCAAGAAAGTAAGACAGCACACCCATACTACTCATCTCAAACTTGGAATGCATTAAGTTGGAAAACTTTTTGCACAGTTTGGGATCAGTGGAGCCAAAAATAATATCATCTACATACACCTGAACTAACAGGATTGTGTCCTTGTGATGCTTGACGAAAAGGGTTCTATCAACTACTCCCCTAGTAAAGTTGTGCTCTAACAGGAAACTAGCTAAGGTCTCATACCAGGCCCTAGGAGCTTGCTTTAGTCCATAAAGAGCTTTCTGCAACTTGAACACATGAGAAGGCTGAGTTGAAGAAACAAACCCTGGTGGTTGTTCAACAAACACCTCTTCCTTAAGCTCACCATTTAGGAATGCACTTTTGACATCCATTTGGAACACCTTAAACTTCATGAAGGCTGCATAGGCCAAGAAGATCCTTATTGCTTCTAGCCTTGCAACAGGAGCAAAAGTTTGGTCATAGTCTATACCTTCCTCATGTCTGTAGCCCTGAGCTACAAGCCTAGCTTTATTCCTTACTATAATTCCAGTTGCATCCAACTTGTTTTTATACACCCACTTGGTGCCTATGATCAGTTGGCCTTTAGGTCTTGGAACCAAAGTCCAAACTTTACATCTCTCAAACTGATTGAGTTCCTCTTGCATTGCAATGATCCAGTGGGGATCTAGCTCTGCATCTTTAAAGGTGAGGGGCTCAACCTGTGAGAGGAAACAAGCATGCATCACATCCTGTCTTAATTGGTGTCTTGTTTGCACACCAGCTGATATGTCTCCAATCACTTGAGATGTCGGGTGATCTCTAAGTGTGACAATATCAGCAGGTGGGATGTGATCTTCAGCAACAGTTGGGATTAAGTCCTCAGGAGGAATTTGATCTACTGTTGGTGGTACAACAACAGCTTCAACAGCTTCAGCAATGTCTTCATCACTGTCTGATTCAGTGATCTGAAGAGTTGATAGTTGAAGAATTTCTTGAGGGGCATCATGTACCTGCAATGAACTTGAGGAAGGAGAATTTTCCTTCTCCTTGTAAAACATCTGAGACTCATCAAAAGTCATATGCACAGATTCTTCAATTTTACAGGTTGATTTGTTATAAACCCTATAAGCTTTGCTTACTTGGGAATATCCAAGCATGATTCCCATTGAAGCTTTTGCTTCAAATTTTCTAATATATTCTTTATTATTATTATGAATATAAACAATACAGCCAAAAACTCTAAAATAATTAATTTTAGGTTTCTTTCCCTTAAGCAACTCATAAGGAGTTTTACACTTAAGTTTGTGTATCAAACTTCTATTCAAGACATAATTGGCTGTACTAACAGCTTCTGCCCAATAGGAGAGAGGCATGTTAGCATCTGCCAACAATGTGCTAGCAGCTTCAATGAGTGTTCTATTCTTCCTTTCAACTACCCCATTTTGTTGAGGAGTTCTAGGAGCTGAGAAGCTATGTTTGATACCTTCTCTCTCACAGAATTCTTGCATGAGAAGAGATTCAAACTCAGTACCATGATCACTTCTGATCAAGGCCACATGAGTAGAGTACTCAGTCTGCACACATAGTAGAAAGTCTGTAAGGGCTTTGAAGTTATCAGACTTAGTTCTCAAAAAGAAAACCCAACTGAACCTAGAGAAGTCATCTACAATTACTAAGGTGTAATACTTCCCTCCTAAACTCTGTACATTTATTGGGCCAAAAAGGTCCAAGTGTAATAGATACAGGATTCTAGGAGAATCACTCTTATTTACAGATTTAAAAGAATTTTTGGTTTGCTTGCCTAGCTGACAAGCCTTGCATAGGCTCTCCTTCTTGTAGGGGCAAGAAGGTAAACCTCTAACAAGGTTGTGCTTAGATAACCTAGATATATTTTTAAGGTTAACATGACTAAGCCTCTTATACCACAAAGAATTATTATTAAGAGTTACTTCATTAAACAGGCAGATTTCAGAATGAGATGAATTGAAATCTACTAAATAAATATTACCTATTCTAATGCCTACTAAAACAATATTATTATTTAAAGTAATATTACAAGAAGAGTTAGAAAATGAAACCTGGTGGCCAGCATCACATAGCTGGCTGACTGAAATCAAATTGTGCTTCAGTCCATTGACATATGCAACTCTCTTGAAAGTAACTGCTCCAATTGTGATCTTGCCATAGCCTTCTGTCTGACCACAGCTGGAGTCTCCAAAGATAACCTTTGGGCCGAGCTTAGCTTTGAACTTTGACAGAAGATCTTTATTTCCTGTCATATGCTTAGAGCATCCACTATCCAAATACCACTTATTTTGAGTGATTGGATAGGCCTTCACCTGCAAGACATTTATTTAGACAGTGTGGACCCAGGTAACCTTGGGTCCCTTGTTTTTCACATAAGAAAAACTGGAAATATATGAAAATGCAGGCTGAGGGTGATAACCTAGTGGGTGAGATCTCCTAGGTGGGATTCTCCATGCAGATGATGGGTCAACAAACCTAGGGTTTCTATTTTCACTTAGGTTTCTATGGTACTGATTATGATTTTGAAAATCATGTTGAAAACGTCGATCAACGTTCGACGATGGGCGCTCAGATCATCGACCTTCGTTCGACCATTGAGCTTCCGATCGTCGAGCTGCGTTCGACGCTCTTTGCATTTCTTTAAAGAATTTCTTTCTCTTTTCTCTCTTAGCTTTATTTAGGGTTTTATTAACCAGATTTACTTGCTCAGTGTTCTTCTTTCCACTAGCTGAAATGAAGTTCACTGGAGTTGAAAGATTGTTTTTAAGAAGGACTGGGGGTTCACTGGGAGAAGCTCCTAAGCCTAGTTTGTTATTAGCTGACCTAGTGTTAGTCATGCTGGTAATTTCTAACAACTTAAGGCTTCTACCATTAAGTGATTCTTCTAACCTCTTAGACTTAGCTAACTCTATTTTAAGAAATTTAATTTCTTCACTACAAGTAGTGAGATCTTCCTTTAACCTAACATTTTCTGTAGCTATTGATTCTGAGTCAGCTAACCTATTTCTAAGTTCTTTTATTTCCTTTTCAGAGCTAATCAAATCTAAGCATAAAGATTTAAAATCTAATTTAAATTCTTCTGAAGTAAAATCATAGGAAGAGAGTACCTCATCTTCTGTAGGCATCTCTTCATCAGAATCAGAACTCTCTACAGCAGAGTGGTTGCTGCAGGCATCTATTGCCATTAGGCAAACTTCTTTTGCCTTCTTCTCTTCCTCATCCTCACTGGAGCTTGATGAGGAGGATTCTTCATCAGAATCACTCCAGGTTTCAGCAATGAAACCTCTCTCCTTCTTCTTGTTTTTGTAGGAGGATGGCTTGGAGTGCTTCCTGTGCTGTTCCTTTTATTTTCTCTTTTCTTTGTTCTTCTCCTCTGGACACTCTGGCAAGATGTGTCCAGGCTTCCTGCAACCATAACAAATAATTTCTTTAGCAGGAGAGCGATCATACCTTGGTTTGTCTTCATAACGTGAAGACTTCTTTCTGAACTCCTTTCTCCCCATCTTGAGAAACCTCTTGGCAAATAGTGCCATTAGTTCCTCATTTGATTGGCTGCCTTCAGAAGCATCAGCAGCCTTAAGAGCTAGAGATTGCTCTTTTCTTGTTGGAGTGGGGGTCTTTGCTTCAGCTTCAGCTTCCCTTGTCTTCAACACTTGCTCAAAAGACTTGAGCTTGCCGAGAAGGGCTTCAGTGGAGATCTCATTTGTACTTCTGGCTTCTTTGATGGGCCAGATCCTTAGATCCCATGTGCTAGGGAAGCACATAAGAATCTTATCATTGACCTCTGTCAATGATATGTCCTTGTCCAGGGTCCTCAGCTCATTGATGATTGAGCTGAGCCTGGTGTACATTGCTTCAACTGATTCAGCATCAGTTTTCTTGAAGTTCTCATACTGTGAGATCAGGTTGGACCTTCTGTCCTTCCTTTCATCAGCTGAACCAGCTACAATCTGGTTCAGTGTGTCCCACATGGCTTTTGCTGAAGAGCAGTCAGCAACCTTCTGGAACACCTCATCAGACATTGTCTGAGCCAGTATGTTCATTGCCTTGGCATCTGCTATTTTGGCCTTCTTGTACTCATCGTTGTAATCTGGAGGAGGCACTGCACTCATATCAGATGATGAGGCAGTAGCAGCAGCAGGTGCTCTTGGGGGACCTGACAAAATAGAAGCAAAAATGCTTTCATCAATAGAATTCATATATAATTTTATCCTTGCCTTCCAGATGCCAAACTTAGCTAAGTTGCATGCTGGAGGTCTGGTGCTAGAATAATCCTTGGACTGGGCCATGATAGTGAATATCTATAAGCTTTGGTATCTATTAGGATCTTGTGACTTAGGTGTTAGCCTATTCAGTCAGTCAACCTCCCTCTGATACCAATTGAAAGTGAAGTGATAGATACTACTCTAGAGGGGGGGTGAATAGAGTTATCAAATTTTGCACTAGACAAAACTTAATGGTCTACCCAACTCCCTTGGAGTGAAGTGCGGAATGAAAAGATTATAGATATAGATTTAACCCTAGAGCCTAACACAAGTGATGTGCACAAACTCAAGCTAACTGTAATTACAGTTAAAGCTTGGAAAAACTAATCAGCAACTAGCAACCTAGTTATATCTAATCACAGCCACAATACAGGAATTAAACAAGTGAATCCAGACGACACAAGGAAATTTATAGTGGTTCCCCAAACAACTTGGGTACGTCCACTCTTCTACCCACACGGTAGGAATCCACTCAGGTTTTTGATCAAGTGCCCTGCCACCAACAGGATCTGCTTCAGGTAGATCCAGAAACCCTTTAGACTTTTGATCAGGTGTCTAAAAACCAAGCACAGGTTTTTGATCAGGTGCCCTGCCACCAAGGGATACTTTTGAAGGGAGTAATAACCCTGTACAGGAGGGGGAAGAAGGTTAAGATGTCTTCTCTATTTTACAATAGATTAGAGAAGCACAAAAACTTGCACTGAGCTAGAAAGCTCTAAAGAATCAAGGCTCCCCCTGGCTCAAAGATGTCTAGGTGAAGTCTTGCTTCAGTGCAGAAAAACTCTTCAGAAAACTCTGAAGGAAAAACTACAAGAAGATAAAGAATAATAAAATAAAAGATCTTCAAGCAACTATCTTCTTCTTCTTCTTCTTCAAGAGAACTCTGAGTTTGAACTTCCTGAAAGCAGGAGAACTCAGGTTGAAGCGGAGTAGAAGATCTTAACACTTCTCAGTTAGATGGAAATTGCTGAGAGCAGAAATCTTGATCTTGATGAAGGCTTGAATGCTTTTTAAAATATCTGGGTAACTAGTTAGCTAGCTTCAATCCTTCTTCAAAGGGTCCTTTATATAGCAGATACAAGCAACGGCTCTCTTCAGTTTGAATTACTTGTCTTCTTCTGAAACTTGAGACCTGGGCTGTAAATAACACACAGCAAAACAAACTCTGCAGCAGGATATTCTATAAAAGGAATGAACCTCTTTCTAAGAGGCTGCAGGATCAAATCAAATAACAGAAGGACCAAATAAAGTCACATCAAAGAAATACTCTTTATAGCAAAGAGAAGACTTTTCAGTCTAACGGCTATAAAGGGCTGTCAGCAGATAAAGTAAAATACAAAGACAGCTAATAAGACAAACAACTTTATCTAAAAAGATTTGACTCAGGCAAAAAGAATAGAGCAGATATGCCTGGAAATATTATCATAAATCAACTGAAACAACTTGCCAGAAAATGTATTAATTAATTAAATATAATAAATAAATACAAAATATAAAGGCAGACAGAAAGCGTCGAACGACCTTCGGAGATCGTCGACCGACGCACGGAGATCGTCGAACTATCGGGCAGATAGTCGAACGATCCAGATAGTCGACCTATCGAAGAAGATAGTCGAACTACCTCGGCAGATAGTCGACCTATCAGAACAGATAGTCGAACTATCAGATAGTCGATCTATCAGGACAGATAGTCGAACTATCAAGCGCAAACAGATAGTCGACCTATCAAGCAGATAGTCGACCTACCCCAGAAAACAGATAGTCGACCTATCAACAGATAGTCGAACTATCAAAAAAGACCAGATAGTCGATCTATCAACAGATAGTCGAACTATCAGATAGTTGAACTATCAGGACAGATAGTCGAACTATCAAAGACGACAGATAGTCGACCTATCAACAGATAGTCGACCTATCAAAGCGGAACAGATAGTCGACCTATCAACAGATAGTCGAACTATCAGATAGTCGATCTATCAGGACAGATAGTCGAACTACCACGCCAAGCAGATAGTCGACCTATCAACAGATAGTCGACCTATCAACGCAGACAGAGCGTCGACCAACTGATAGACGATCGTCGATCAGCCGATAGACGATAGTCGAGCGGCGTTCGACTATATTCGAACGAAAAACTACTTAACCAAATTCTCAATCTGGAAAAGTGAGGACTCTACAGCTAGACTACAAACCATTGACCATAGATAATTCTTGGGTCAAGGAGCACAAAGGAGAGGACTAAACTCAAATCAAACTAGGGTACCAACACATTCAACCAAGGAATGAAATGTGAAGCGAGAGAGAGTACCTATGCTCCAAAGAGGGGAGCATGCCAGAAGATTGTGTGATGATTCGCGAGAGTTGCTGCTTCGCACAAAAGATAAGCTGAACCTGCGAATTAGGCCGAACAACAGAAAATACAAAAAATAGAAAACATAAAATAAAAAGCATAAACGAGGGGACCAAAAGGTCCAAGCTTGGGTTGTCTCCCGAATAGCCCTTTTGTTTACCGTCCTTAAGGTGGACCAAATACCTGTATTAGCAGTTGTATATAATGTTTTTGCAGCAAAATAAAAGCTACTAAATAGAGAGCGAAATAAGGTCCCAAAACAACTAGGAAAATAAGCAGGAAAAGCGAGGCAGAGCGGCAAAGAAGCAATCAGCTATATGCCAATTTGTGGTAAGTCTTTCCGGTGGAGAGCGAAGGAGAAGCAGAATTTTTCATAGCATCTTGAGAAGGGGATTTCCCCTTGCTCAGATGGTGCGTGTCTTCGCGCCGGAAGGAAGAATAACGCTTATCGCGCAAGCGCTTGGCCTCCTTCAGCTTCTCAACCGATGGAGATTTCCAAGGAGTGGATTCCACAGCTTTCCCAGATTTAATGATCGATGGCGTCATTTCCGGCACCGCGACGGCGATCGGATCAGCCCAAGCGACAGAACGCTTAGCACAGTCATGAATATTATTACAAGAATAAATGTCTAGGGATTTCTCCCGCATGGAACTAGGAATGTCATGCTCAACAACAGCATCGGTGGGAAATGGCACGATCGCCGTGTCTTTGGTGCACTCGAACATCTTCGTGGTCAATAAGTCATTCTTCTCATCAGTCGTCTCGGTCAATCCTCCCTTTGTTTTCTCATCCGTAAGGGTTGCCTTCAAAGCTTGGATTCCAGAATCTTCCTTGAAATCTGCACTACTCAGAAAAACGTCGTTTTGAACAAGAGAGGGGTGTACAGAAGTATCATCGAGGGCGAAATCATCGGCCGGCCAGGTGACGCGTCCTTTGGAAAAATCCAGGGATGCGCCACTGGCCGTCAGGAATGGGACACCAAGTATCGGAATGGAGTCATTTTCTTTTGGTCCCATGACCTGAAAATCAGTGGTAAAATGTTTGTCGTTAACCTCGATCTCAACTTCCCTCACACCACCATCAGTATCAACCATATGTCCATTAGCTAAAATAAGTGATTTCCGGTCTTCGGTGTTTATTTGCAATTGCATCTTCGCGACATCCTGCAGAGTGAGGATGTTGCTAGATGCTTCGGAATCACATAAAGCAGTGGTTTCAACATTGTTGATCATACAGCTAATCACGAGCTCGTTGTTATTCCCCAGCCTTTCCTCCCCAAGGCTTTTCCCTTGTTCGTGGGGATTTTTTTCGGTGTTGCTTGGGAGAGTACCATGAGTGCGCTCGGAGACCATTTGAGCCAATTGGCCCAACTGTGCCTCAAGCTTATGCATTGAAGCGGCTTGGTTTGTCATGTTCATCTGGGAAACTTCAACAAATTTTTCAAACATTTCAGCCAAAGAATTGGTTTTTACGGCGGGGGGGCCCTTGGGGGTAATTCGGGTGAGGCGGCCGCGGTTGACTTCCGGAGGCGGAGGCATCATTTTGATGCTGCCCCGGTTTCTATCGTTGGCCCGGTGCGTTTTGATTCCACGAGAAGTTCGGGTGATTTCTCGCACCCGGATTATACGCATTTCCATAAGGCGCGCCCCTGTTTTGATTCGCGATAAAATTAACAGTTTCATTGGAAAAGGCGGGGTCATACGTTACCTCCGCTCCAGGGCACTCAAAGCTATGATGATCGGTTCCTCCGCATCCTTGACACGAAATGGCCAACACCGGAGCAGCAGCAGCGGGCCTTGATGCTTCCACAGCAAAGACTCCACTTGTCCCACGGGGGGTATTCCTTCCTGCGGTCCAAAAGGCGCTGTGCGTGGCGGTGTCCTGCAAAACTCCCAAAGCATCCTCAGGAGCAAGGTTCATAATTGTTCCACCAGAGGCGGCATCAATCATGGCGCGGTTTTGAGGTTCGATGGAGAAGTAGAAGCTTTCCACGAGATTCCACGTTTGGAATCTGTGATTGGGGCACTTCCGCAGCAACTCATTGAAGCGCTCCCAAACTTCCGCTAAGCTCTCATGGTCGTTTTGCCTGAAATTAGCGATGGCACGTCTCAAGCTCACGATACGGTCGACCGGATGGAATTTGGCTAGAAACTTTGTGGTAAGAGCCTCCCAGGTTGTGGAAGTTCCAGGATGAAGGGAATGAAGCCATGATTGGCGTTGTCATGTAGAGAGAAGGGGAAGAGACAGAGCTTGACCGTATCATCAGGAATCCCAGTATAGCGGAAAGTAGCGCAGATTTCCGAAAAGTCTGCCAAGTGAAGATGGGCATCCTCCGTGGCCATTTCGGAGAACTGTTCGTTGTTCCGGATGATGTTAAGAATTGCTGGTTTGATCTCGAACTGCTGGTTTGCGATCGCCGGTCCGAACCCAGGGTAAATGCTCCCTACAGTGGGAGTGGTGTAGTCTCTCATGGTTCGGACATGCGGCGGATTCACCTCATTCTCATCCCCGTTCCGGTAATCATGGAGGTTCCCTCCAACACGAACTCCGTTGTCATTGTTCAACTGATCTCCCATTGTGATTGGATTGATAGCAGCGGCAAGCCTTTGCGCACGAAGAGTTCGCTCGATCTCAGGATCGTAAGTAACGAGATCTCTTGCAGCACGTCCCTGCATCCACTGAAGCAACAAAACAAAGAAACAAAAATCAAAAAGCACTAACTCTTATACCAATACTTCCAGAAATCATAATCGATCAACAGTTGCATTCCCCGGCAACGGCGCCAAAAACTTGATGCGCGTAAAATACGGCAAGCGTACCGGTCGCACAAGTAATAAAGTTGGGAATAAATCCCCGGATGTCGGTCTCTTGTGGAATGCAATTAGCGTCGAACGATTTAGACTCTAAAACTATTGTTATGAGAGTTAATTGAAATAAACAGAAAAAGAAGGGGCTTTGGTTGGTGGTCTTACGACCGATTACACTAATGTAAACTATGCGGGTCGCAATCACCGCTTCTCAAGGCGAGATGGATGTAGCGGCCGCGATGCCGTACTTCGGTTGGTGAGTGGACGGAAGTCTAGCGAGTGAAGTGATTAGTGCAGAGTGAAATTGAGTGAAACGAACGTGGGGAGTGGAGCGAGATGGAGCGAGGCGCATCAAAGAATAATTCTCATAAGCAAGATGAAACACAAATGATCAAATTAACACTAGAAATTGATGTTCATTACATGCATAAACATTCCATGCAACAAGAAAAGATAGAAAATGCAAAACCACGAGATTGAAGATCCACCGCGGTTGTTGGCCGGAGGTGCGGGTTGTCAATCCGCTTCCAAGCGCAGTCTAAGGAGGGCTTCTGGTACCACCGAGCTGTCACCTCGAGGGCCTGTAATTCCGTTCTCTAGGTATGCTTCGTCTTCTTCCTTGGTGGAAAGCTTGGAGAAGAATGCTTCAATGGCCGGGAGGATCACCGGAGGATGCGGAATGCTTTGGAATCGCCGGAGAAGTTCCTCCCGATGGTAGGGATGAAGGTGGAGGCGAATGGAACTGCTGGAGGGCGAAA
The DNA here is from genome assembly GCA_039513925.1 of Platanthera zijinensis. Lineage (NCBI taxonomy): Eukaryota > Viridiplantae > Streptophyta > Magnoliopsida > Asparagales > Orchidaceae > Platanthera > Platanthera zijinensis. The sequence goes on along the minus strand of CM077079.1, from coordinate 38,114,771 downwards.
CGGCGGACTGGCGGAGGTTTCGTAACAACGTCCGTTACCCTATTTCGCGGAACAGGGCTTTTTATAGCTTGCAGAATAAATAGGGCGCACGACCATTGGTGCACGACCAGTGGTTGTGCATGACCAAGGTCAGCGCCCGTGCGCGAGCAACCTGTAGACCTGCATCAGAAAATCAATGGTCACGCACGATCAGCAGCGCACGATCAGTGATCGTGCGAGGCAATGCTGATGATCGTGCGGAAATAGCCAGGCAGAACTTTGTAAAATGGGTATGACTGCGCACGATCGGCGGCGCACGAGCAGTGGTCGTGCGCGGTATGGCAAGTGATTGTGCGGAAGGTTCAAGACAGAGATTTCACAAATGAGTCCGGGCTGCGCACGATCAGTGATCGTGCGCCAGGAGGTCGATGGTCGTGCGTGGGTAAAAACGCATGACCACTGACTCCTTTGCCAAAAATAGTGAAACGCCTATCCCGAATGCCCTCACGATCCCCACACCTGCAGGAAAACTGCACGGGACATCGATCGTGGCAGCCGCAGCAAACAATAATAATCATAGCAAGAATGCAAATGCACACAAGCACAGAAATGGGCTAAAAAGGTGCACAGGGCGTGGAATGTCGTAGCTAACCAAAAGGAGTACTAATGGCGCTAAAAGATAGTGCAAAGCTGAGGAAAAAGGCCTAGATGAGTCCAAAATAAGGTAAAAAATAGGGACTCATCAATCATCAAGTGGTATCCAGACTTGCATAGACTAGAATGTCAACCAGGAATCGTACAAAAGATGCCTTAGTTGAGGGGGAGCAGGCAGCTGATGCAGTAGATCAGCTATTACAACTACTGATCAGTTTGTCTTAAGGACAATGCACAGACTAAGGGGGAGATCATGAGAAGAGAGACAGCCACCAGCAAGCTCAAGTAGATCCATGGGTCACTCAAGTGCCAAGGGGCTGCAGTGATGTGGTGTATCAATGATATCACCGCAGGTGGATGCTAATTCTGTAGATACAATATCAGCAAGTGGAACTATGTGTGCATCAAGCTCAAATGATACAGTGTTGTATCAATGTATCAACACAGAAGGTATGACTCCTAATCAAGTAGATTGATCACTAGGATGATTTCTTTAGTAATATCAACATAGGACTTTGACAAGTATCAAGAGATAATCCCTCCCATGATATTTTCTACTTCCTCAATAGATATGCCTATTGAAGAAGACAGAAAGGGGGAGATATGTATGGCAATACATAAGAGGGAGATATATAAGCAATATTTGACATGACTAGATAATGTTGAGTAGGTTCATACTACTGGAAAAGATTCTAGTAGTATGAGAAATGCAATGACTGACCACATATTGAGTCATGATTGTGTCAGTGTATACTTTGAGGTAAGTGCTTCTAGTGGTGCTCCATTGAAATATTAAGTTGTATAAAGGAGAGTTCATATTACTTGAAAAATTACTCAAGTAGTATGAGGATGCATTGACTTAACTTATTAAGTCAATACAATTAATTAGAGTACGTTTTATTAATATAACATAAGCTAGCAGGTGTGTAGAAATGTCTACAGCTGCATGAAATTATTCTGCCTATCATGATAATGCCTTTTAGTATTGCTGGGTGTTCTGCCTTCTTCAAATAGAGGGAGATTGTTGGGTCCATTACCCATAATGTTCCCTAGAGTGGATTTGAGGAGGCATCACCATTAATACTTAGAGCATAGTTGTATTTGATGTGTGCTTAAGTTCATGTATACATGTAGTCCTTGATTGAATAGGTGAACAAAAGGAGTAAGCTGGAAGTCAGATAATTTGACTAAGGCAAAAACGTCGAGACAACTGAGAAGAATGTCTCAGCATAACCGCTGAGATGAACAAAAAGAGTAAGTTGGAAATCAACTAATTTGACTAAGGCAAAAACATTGAGACAGTTGAGATAGCTGAGAAGAATGTTTCAACATAACCGTTGAGACAGCTGAGAAAGAATTCGTCGAGCTAAGTTCAGAATTCGTCGAACTAAGTTCCGAGTTTGTCGAGCTCAACTCACCATTCGTCGAGCTAAATTCAGAGCTTGAGATTCTGAGTTCGTCGAGCTCAGTTGAGAATTCGTCGAACTGAGTTCAGAGATCGTCGAGCTCAATTCACCATTCGTCAAACTCAGTTCAGCATTCATCGAACTAAGTTCAGGATTTTTTTAAGGCAAAAACTGCTGAGACAAGTGTTAGTCTCAGCATAACCGCTGAGACAAGTGTTAGTCTCAGTAGAGAATAAGAAAGTGTTGAGACAATTAAGCAGGAAATGCCTAAGGCAGAAAGCGTTGAGTGAGGAGTGCTCACTCAACGCTCTCAATGACTAAGATGCTGCAGAGGCAGAAATATGGTTAAGGCAAAAAGCGTTGAGTGGAGTTTGCTCACTCAACGATGTCAACGCCTAGTAGAGACAGAATTTTGTCTAAGGAGTTTGGCGTTGAGTGATGCTCACTCACTCAATGCCAAGTAGCAGATAGCTGATAAAACAAGTTAGCGTTGAGTGAAGCTAAATCACTCAACGCTTAGAAATAAATTTATAATCTAAGTAGTTTGGCATTGAGTGAAGGTTACTCATTCAACGCCAAGTGATAGTAAATCTGTCCAAGTGTTTTGGTGTTGAGTGATGGTTACTCACTCAACGCCTATGCTAATGTTGTTTGATTTTTGGCTAATTCCACAGCTGATGACGTCAGCAAGTCAACAAGTCAACATATTGCAAATTAGTGGCGGGATGGCTACAATACGCGACAAATGTTATCGCAGACTTACTGTACGACAGTTGGCATTAAAGCAAAGTTGTTGCTAGCCATTAATCATGTGGTACCCATTGCTCAAGAACCGTTGGGACAAAATCAATAAAAGAAAAGGGCGTTTACAGAGAAAGAGAGCTTTTGGAGAAAGCAACAAGGCAGTTCTTCTTCTCCTCCATTGTTGTGGAGTTAAAGAACAGGAAGCTCAAGTCTACAAGACGAAGAGCAAGTTAGTTGTTGGTATCAACATCTTCAACAAAAAGATAGCTGGTGTGATCTTCTTCTGCACCAACAAGTTAGCTCGGAAGGATTCTCTGAGAAAAAGTAGCAGCTTGGGCCGACCCTTACTACAGGTGCTTCACAGGCTTAGCCAACAAACTTAAAGAATATTCTCTTGGGGGCTGTGAAAAAAGAGATAGGGCTGAGCAGTTGGATCAGTTCAGAAAGGGGCAGAGAATCTGATCTGCAAGTTACTTCCAGCAGAGGTGTTAACCCCAAAATCAGCAATCCTCTCCAAGGTGCCCATTTTTTCTGCTTTTCTCTTACAGGTTCCCATCCGCAAGGAGCAGGCTACCCCTGATGTCCACCGTGTCTGCGCAAGGCGGACTGCCGAGTCTAAAGTCGCTCAAGGATAAATGCTCTGCTAGCCGCCCGCCAGGGGCGGCCTCCGTCTGCCGGGTGAACTCCTCTTGGAGTCCGCCTAGGCCGCCCGCCAGGGGCGGCCTCCGCCAGCCGGGCGGAATCCCCCTAGAGTTCGCCCAGGCCGCCCACTAGGGGGCGGCCTCCGCCAGCCGGGTGGACTCCCCCTGGAGTCCGCCCAGGCCGCCCGCTAGGGGGCTGCCTCTGCCAGCCGGGCGGACTCCCCCTGGAGTCCGCCCAGGCCGCCCGCTAGGGGGCGGCCTCTGCCAGCCGGGCGGACTCTCCCTGGAGTCCGCCCAGGCCGCCCGTCAGGGGCAGCCTCCGCCAGCCGGGAGGACTCCCCCTGGAGTCCGCCCAGGCCGCCCGCTAGGGGGCGGCCTCCGCTAGCCGGGCGGACTCCCCCTGGAGTCCGCCCAGGCCGCCCGCTAGGGGGTGGCCTCCGCCAGCCGGGCGGACTCCCCCTGGAGTCCGCCCAGGCCGCCCGCTAGGGGGCGGCCTCCGCCAGCCGGGCGGACTCCCCCTGGACTCCGCCCAGGCCGCCCGCTAGGGGGAGGCCTCCGCCAGCTGGGAGGACTCCCCCTGGAGTCCGTCCAGGCCGCCCGCTAGGGGGCGGCCTCAGCTGGCCGCCCGACAGGGGTGGCCTCCGCCTGCCGGGCGAACTCCCCCTGGAGTCCGCCAAGGCTGGCTGCTAGGGGCAGCCTCCGCCTACCGGTCGGACTCCCCTCGGAGTCCGCCCAGGCCGCCCGCTAGGGGCGGCCTCCGCCAGCCGGGCGGTCTCCCCCTGGAGTTCGCCCAGGCCGCCCGCTAGGGGGCGGCCTCTACCAGCATGGCGGACTCCCCCTGGAGTTTGCCCAGGCCTCCCGCTAGGGGGCGGCCTCCGCTAGCCGGGCGGACTCCCCCTGGAGTCCGCCTAGGCCGCCCGCTAGGGGGCGGCCTCCGCCTGCCGGGCGGACTCCCCCTGGAGTCTGCCCAGGCCGCCCGTTAGGGGGCGACTTCCGCTCCGTCAGGGGCGGACTCCCCCTAGAGTCCGCCCAGTTCGCTTAGAATCCGTCTGCTTGCTCCTCAGGTCGCTCAGCCTGCCTGCACTCTTCTAGCTACCAATCGAAAGTCTGCCCCAGCATAGAAAAGGCCAGTCCGCGGAGTCTGCTGAGGTCGTCAACCTCATTTTCTCAGTCCGCCAAGTCCACCGAGGTCATCGATGATGACGTCACTGGGCCCGCTTCTAGAAGATTCTCCCCGGGCCTATAAATAGCCCCCAAGGCCTCTCATTCTGCACGCGCGGGAGGAGAACTGCCACCTTGATCAAAGTCTGCGGACTCAGTTTTCCAGTTCGTCAAAGTTGATCAAGCAAGATCTGCGGCCTCAGTTCTCTAGCCCGCCCAGGTCGTCAAGGGCCGTGGACTAAGTTTTTTCTGTCAGCAGCATGCAGCTTGAGCAGCCTCCACAGCCTCCGATTTCCAGTTCTCCCAGGTCGTCAAGGGCTGTGGACTTAGTTTTTTCTGACAGCAGTAGGAAGCTTGAGCAGCCTCCGCAGCCTCCGATTTCTAGTTCTCCCAGGTTATCAAGGGCTATGGACTTAGCTTTTTCTGCCCTCAGCAGGCAGCTTAAGCAACATCTGCAGCCTCAGTTCTCTAGTCCTCTGCAGCCTCTTTTACTTAGTCTCTGGCAACTCTTTTTCTCAGCCGCCAGCTTCCCCTTGCACCCTTTACTATTTTTACATGTAATGGTGCAAATAGCAAGTTGTAACCCTACTTGATTAAAGGAAAAGCCCGTTGCAAGAGTGGCATTCAAGCCACGGCGGGCGAAGTCTGATGTTGCCGCTGCTAGCGGCCTCCTCTCTTCTTCTCTCCTCTCTCGGCATCAACCTGCAAAGCTAACCATCAAGTAGTTGTCTGCTCGACAGTACCTGATCAAGCTTCTCCTCTGCTCAAGCAAGCTTCTCTTCTATCCCCGCAACCCTTCTTCCTTCACCCTTAGCTTGTGAGATCGAACAACCCGTTAACTGGTCGGTGTCGCATTTCACGCATCAACAACAGGCCAAAGAGATCTTCATCCTTGTTGCTGTGAAGAAAGGAGTTGGGCTGGGATTCTCCCAGCTCAAGTTGTAGCAAGATCTGTTACAGTTACTTCTCTAGCTCCAGCTAAATAAAATCCTTGGGCTGAGAAGAGGAAGTTAGGTCTAAGTATTTACTTAGTCTAGATAAGTATACTCAGGAAATATATTTCCTGGAGTGAAGGTTGGGCTGGGTTTATCTCAGCCCAGGTAGATTGGTATAGTGAAATTTCACCTGTGGCCAATCATCACACCAACCCACATTCATCCTCTAGGATCCAAGTGTGGATCTGAGCTGTAAGGCTTAATTTCCTGAGGTCGGAGAGTGCTGCTCTCTGAGGTATGATCCAAGTATGGATCTGAGCTGTAGAGCTTAATTGCCTGAGGTAGGAGAGTGATGCTCTCTGAGGTTGGATCCAAGTGTGGATCTGAGTGTAGGTCCTTTAGCTTGAGATGGGTGACAAGTGTGTCATTGAGGTAGGTGCCTGGAAGGGCACTGAGGTAGATACCTATTGGGTACTGAGCTGTAGAAGTGTTGTAGCACTATGAGAGTAGGGCCTTGTGCCTGAATTTGTAGGGCTGAGAAGTCTGAGCTATAGGCCTTATAGATAAGGCTGAGGTAGGTGGTGAAAGTCCACCTAGTGCCAACTACCTTCACCTATGGGAGGGAATAGGTGTCTTGCAGCGTTTTTTGCGGAATTAAAATTGTACCTACACAAATAAACCAAACAACACAGCACAGAAAGACACAGGCAAATTATAATGGTTCCCCGATTTGGATACGTCCACTCTCCCCCTTCGACCTATCTCCTAACCAGGGACAACTCGGTTACTTCACCAACAAGAATGAAATCCAATCCTCACACTAACGGAAGGAACCCTTCCAAACGAAGGAGTCACCACTCCTACACCACGGGTTGCACTCAACCCTTACAACTAGGAACCAACGTTCCTTTACAACAAAATTGAAAATGGAGTGTATTAGAAATATAAACTACTTATGGAGAATAAGGTGTCCCTCTTCGTTCGATGACGTGTTCTTGAAGACGACGAAGAGTCCACGACCTTAGGTATCACTTGGAAAGGATCTTCTCTAGACCGGCGGCGGCAAAGAATGAGGCGACGATGCTATGTAGATCCAAACTTCGTAGCTAAGCCGGCAAGGTCTACCAACGGTCTTTCTTGGATCAATCGTCTCAATCGATTCGGATAGGGAAGGTATTCCCGATCTACGAATCAAGAGACAAAGGATCTCAAGAAGGACTCGTGAGACGCGTTGCGAGACAGAGCTTCTGTCGCCGGGAGATCAGGAAGAAACCACGATCAGCGACGGCGACCATCTAACACGAGCGGCGACGGCGACGGAGCGAGATTCGCGATCTAGGTCACGTCGGCGGCTCGGCTTTCCTTCTTCTCAGTTCGTTCTTTTTACTGTTCAACATACCGATGTATTTATACAATAGTATGATCCAATATGACCGTTGTGGGCCCCACCAGTAATAACCCTAAGTCCGGCTCCAAACAGTGCGTGTTAACTTGGACCGGTCCAGAGAATAGCAGAAATTTGCCTAAGTCAAATTCGGCGAGAATCGTAAGTGATTCTCGACGAATCGGTGAGAATCACCTACGATTCTCGCCGAATTCCACTTAGCAGAATTCTAGCTACATAGAAATAGCAAGCCGGAGAGAATCGGCGGGAATCATAATTGATTCTCGCAGAATCGTCGAGAATGCAGAGTCATTCTCGACGAATCGGCGAGAATCACTTCGTGATTCTCGACGATTCTGCCTTAGTAGAATTCAGGGCAGCGTCGAGACAGCCGGCAGCATTCGGCGAGAATCAGCGAGTGATTCTCGTCGAATCGGCGAGAATCACTTAGTGATTCTCGATGATTTCTACTTAGACGATTTTCGTCTTTCTTCCCTTGAGCTGGTCTTTGGCCCATCCTTGCTCCTTGTCTGCTCTTGATCTTTCTTAACCCTGTGCTTGAAAGTAAGTATACTCCAATAGAGAGAGTACACGTAAGCCAACACACTGATCTGCTCAACGAGGAATTACGTTGCACAGACCCGTATATATTGACCTACTGCACCCTGACATTGGTGTGTACTTAGCGAGGAATAACTGCAAGCACAACTTGAAGACAAGTGATCAAGTACATTGTCAATTCACCTTAGCTGGTCCAGGGGCTTCTTCAAATCAGGTACATTGTGGATACAATACCCAACAGGCGGCTTGAGGGTCATTGAGTGTAGGATCACTACAGAGCTCTGAGGTAGGATCCTTTATGGATCTGAGGTAGGGCTCTCCTCCCAGCCTGAGTATAGGACTTAACAGCCTGAGGTAAGTGGTCTGCTGACCACTGAGTTGTAGGCCCTTATGGCTGAGAAGTAAGTCCTGGAGGAGACTTAGAGATCCTGAGAGATCTGAGGTGTAAACTCTTTGGAGTAAGCTTTGGAGAAGTGCCTAGTTCAACAAGATAGTTTGATAGGTGGGAGGGAAAGTAGATGTACTCAGTTGGGAAACCACTATAAATATCTGTGTGCTTTGTTGTGTTGTTTTCTTTATGCAGGTTATGTATATCTTGAAAGCATAAACAACTAAAAGCTAAAGCTCTAAAAGAAGAAACATAAAAGAACTCATAAAGAGACCAATAACCTATTCACCCCCCCCCCCCCTCTAGGTGATTTAGCTATCCTTGAATTAAAGACTTTAAATATAAAGCTCTTAATCTTTGGTATCTAATCGCTTATAAAATTCTTCATAAGCTTGACTTCTTGTTTTACTTACTGCAGGTTTAACTTCTTTTTTGCTGACTTTATATTTGGCTAAGTTTTCATCATTTCTACAAACATGGAATGATTTATAGTTTGCTCTCTTTGCCCTCACTTTATCCTGACTTTTCTTTTCACCACCAAGATTCTTTATTTGGGGGCACATTATCACCTCTTGATGCTTCAAGTACGTTTTTTTCATTTATCCTTAAATGTGAAAACATAACTTTACATGAGGGACATCAACATAAGAATCATCAACTAGTTGTTTCATAGACGTCGCATTCGGACCATCAAAAGCGTTCTTTATGAGGAACAACCTAACTTTTGTACAATTTCTCAAATGATTTATATTCATAAGAGTAACTAAAATTTACGCTTCCGTAACATACACCTCGGGAAGAAGCATTTTACTATGCGCCTGACACGCATAGAAGTGTGTGCTAGAGGAAATCCGACCGTAAAATTGGCAATCCAACAACTGAAATCCAAACTTGATACGCCTGTAATTTCTAGTTTAGATTTCAACCGTTGAATTACCATTTTATGCGATCAGATTTCCTCTTAACACATTTTTTGTACTTCTGTTTCAGCCGCATTTTATCTGTATTTAGCTTTTAATTAATATATTTATAGGCATAAATCTCATGATATAAAGGCTTCATTTGGCGTGATAGTGGCGGTTATGAAAGCGGTGGTCATGAATCGTCGTTCTTGGACGTCTGGCCTCATCTAAAAAAAATTCATGCAATTTATACTCAAAATTAATTTATTTTCTTAGTAACGGTCATAACCTTTGTCTTTCCAAACTTACATTCTATGATAATAGAGTTTTTGACCAAATTCATCTGAGCAAATAAACTACGCCAAACAAAAGCTTTGTTTGGGGCAGCTTATGCTGATGAATAATCTCTATTTAAAAAGCAAACGCAGTTTTATAGTTGTTTGTTTGAGCAGCTTATAGAAATCACTTATTTTAAAATGATGGTAAGTTGATTTTCTATAAGCTATTCGGGACCAGCTTATGGTTTCTCATAAGCGCTTATCTCTTTAAAATGTCATATGCGTGATTTTTTTTGCCCGGATGTGATTTTTTCTGTCAGACGCGATTTTTTCATCGGGGCGCGATTTTTTAACAGGAACGCGAATTTCTCATCTGCGAGAGAATTTCTCACTCGAGCGCAATTTTTTCGACCGGGCGAAATTTTTTTGCAAGGGCGCGATGTTTAGACTGGGCGCGATCTTTTCGCCCGGGCGCGATTTTTTCGTCATAACGCGATATTTTTCGGCCAGGCATGATTTTTGTTCGCCCGGGCGCGATTTATTCGCCCGCGCGCGATTTTTTCGTTCGGACGCGTTTTTTCGCCCGGGCGCGATTTTTCGCACGGGCGCGATTTTTTTGCCCGGACTCGTTTTTTCACCCAGGCTCGTTTTTTCGCCCGGGCGAGGTTTTTGTCGCGCGGGCGCGATTTTTTACGACCGAGCGTGATTTTTTCACTTGAACTCGATTTTTTCGCCCGAGCACATTATTTTCACCGGGCACGGTTTTTTCGCCCAGGCGTGATATTTTTGCCCGGACAAGATTTTTTCGCCTGAGCGCAGTCCGGGTGTAAAAAACCGTCCGGGCGAAAAAAACCACCCAGGCGAAAAAAATCGCGACCAAGCGAAAAATCCGCGATCGGGTAAAAAACGCGCCCGGGAGAAAAAATCGCGTCCGTGCAAAAAAAATTGCGCCCGGGCGAAAAACTGCTTTGGCGAAAAAAACCGCGACCGGGTGATAAAAAACGCGCCCGGGTGAAAAAATCGCGAACTGGCGAAAAAATCCCGCTTGGGCGAAAAAAATAGCTCCCGGACGAAAAATACTGCCCGCACAAAAAAAAATCTAGCTCGGGCGAAAAAAATCACGATCGGGTGAAAAAAATCACTACCGGGCGAAAAAAAACGCCCGGGCGAAAAAATGCGTACAAACGAACGATCCTTATAAATGAATGAAATTTTAGATAAACACTTATGAATAAACTATCCAAAAGATCAACTGTTTATTGATGGTTATTTTTATAAAATCCAATATATTCCAACTGCAGTCCACCATCCCCAAACGAAGCATAAATCCAATATAAGGATCTGTATATGCTGTCCACCGTCCCCAGGTGACAACTATTTCCCTCCTCCGTTGATTTATTTACCTTCATTAGCTCTCGGCTGCCATGTATCCCAACTGCACCGCGCCCACAATATTACGTATCGCCACGTCGTTCTCAGAATCTTGCCCTCACCAGTGAGGCTACTTCCATAAACGTGTTCTCCTCATTGACCAGTAAGTGATTATCAATTAACTTCCTCTCTCTCTCTCTCTCTTCTCTCTCTCTCTATGAACGTATATAAATATATTATTCGCCTTTGTTCCTGAATGCGCTTATCCTATCTACAGCATAAATTCTGTACAACCAGCATCATGGAACAAGGCATCCATGCATTCTTATTCATGTAAGTCAGTTTTTTTTTACCAGAATGTCTACTTATCTACCCTTCGTCTATGATTTTGCTGATATATATTCTAGATTTTGCTGTGTTGTTTGAGAATTAAAACTATGTGTGAAACCTTACATACTTTTTACGTGCAATGTAATGAAATACAAAAATAATATGCATTTCTCATACAATTTTCTTTTGTGCATAAGTAATTCCATACTATTTCATAGGTGATAAGAAATGTGAATGGAATCATGTTGTCACCTACTGTTGAGTAATGAGTAAAGCTGTTAAATTAAGATTCTGAGATTCCCGCTGAGTATACTATAGGTTCTGTCGCCTGCATTGAATTTCTCTCAGAATGCTGCGTCAATACTTCTGATCCCATGCACCTTATGATGCTGGCTACTGCAGTGCTTCTTGTTCGTCTTGCTTGCACATAGAATATAGGGCTATGAAGCATGGTTAATTCCTCGAAAGCGGCGTGCATGTATCCGATATGTAACTGATACCGGTGCGTACACGATACTGCATATTGTGGACACACTTGGACTTAGCACATCATTCTGCATATTGTGATAGGAGTCTGTTTTTCTAGAGTAAACAAAAGTTGGCTCTATACTAGAAAGCGTTGGTACGTCCAATTAAGTTGTATATTTGTACCTAGTATGTTTGTAGTACCGGTATGTTTCTGTTATAAGTACGTGCATGTATTGAACGTGTTGATGAGACACAAGTTATTAACAAAATGGCTAACTTGTCGCTAGACTAACCAGAGATTGACGATGTTGATCTCTAACAATGAAGTTGATCTCCAACAATGAAAAAGAAAAAAATGATGAGTTACTTAAGTTTAATTTTATCTCTTTTGATTAAACATATAAGACGTTAAATTTTGTAATATTTATGAACGTTTAATTAATGTTTGAAAACTTCATATTATGTTATTGATTTGTAGGCTTGTATTTCAAGTTATTATTTATATTTGATGTTTCGATGTTTTGAGAATTATTTATTGCACTTGTGATATATATATTATATCTGTTATAACGTATCGTGATGTACTCTATCCTTGATTTTTAAATTTTGTCGCACCGTCGTACCGGATACGTATCGTACCCGGTATCCGTATCTGTATGGGTGCTTCCTAGGTATATGGTTATTGACTATGTTTAGTTGGTGCTGTGCTCCATGTAGGTGATCTATGGAGAGTATATTAGTGTCGGTGGGGTACCTTTGAAAATTATATCTACTGTAGCTGCAGTAATTAAGTATTGAGTTATTAGCTGGGTGGCAGAACTCAGGGACTAGAAGGTGCTCTTGAAATTATATGAGAGTCGAATCATGCTAGTACCAGCTAGCATTCAGTCGCACATGGACCCAAAGCATTTCTATTTTTTTTCTAATTAAATAAAAATACAGAAATTTATAATTGATAATTATTTTTATTTAACATCTCCATTCCTATATTTTAAATTCAATGCCGACATTAAATTCACCATCAATTTACTTGGGACGGGAAGGGGACCAATACTCCAATAGAAATGCATTTTATTTACTTGATTCATTTCATGTATTTATGTTGGCCTAGGACTCCAACTGGCTTCCGGGACCTGAACCCAAATTTTAGCCCTTCAAGAGGGCTGAGAACATGAAGTTGAGTTACTTGAACTAAATTTAAGCTTTTCATAGCATGCACCCTATGAGCAGGGCGTGATAAAAATAACATTGGATGGTCACTCCATCTAGAAATGGTAAAGTATCGATGATGTTGTAGACTAAGCACATGAAAGCATGTGTGAAACTTCATAATAGAATGAGAATATAACTCACACTCTATATGAGGTAACTAGAGTATAAGAACTTTGAACATATTTAATAACAACCACAACCATAGATTAGATCCCGTGCATAAAATAAAGTGTAAAATTTTCAAGATATCAAGTTGATCGCACTGATACCATGAAAAAACTTGCCAAGAAGCTGAGCAAGGTCGCAGGAACACTAAACCAAAACCAAAGCCAAGTTGAAATCAGCAACAATAGAAGCACAAGAGTTTCAATATGGAATTAACAACTTCTTTACAAGGTGAGGGATACATTGTGAGACATGATTTTGCAATGTACCCATGGAAACAACCAACTACAGGCAAAAAAGAATCTGCGCGCTCTTATAACAGAACCCGCACAAGTTGCTAACCACCAAGTTGTCCGCTGAATCCGCCAAGTCGCCAAACCACAACCAAGCCACGCGGACTACCTTGTTATTGAATACTGATGAACTGGAACAGTCTACCCGCTGATAGACCCGGAGAACTGCTTGAACTATCCGCAACCTCGAGGAAGAGACTTCAAGTCACTTAGACTGCGACCTGCTTTATTCTACAGACTGTTATCCGCGAACCGATCCACACTGAGTTCCCAACTAGTTGTCTAGTCGCATGATGCTAGCCGCACAGCTTGCACAGTACAAGTCAACTTCACTCAGTCGCGCGGTTAAGAAAGTCTAATCGCAAGTTCAAAAATGCGACCTGAGTTCTCATTATTTTTCGTTATATATAACAGTTGGGGACCCCTATTTATAGGCGATAAGGAGAGTATGATCACCTCCCATAGTGAAAGGATAACTGTCCGTCATCTTGCAACTAGCACCACCAGCCCGCACAAGAGTGCGGATACCAAAGTTAGACCGCAAAGACATGAGGACAACATCTTCAGTCTGCATGGACTTAAGCAATCCAACTGCGCATCCTGAGCCAAGACTGTATGTAAGGTGACCTGTCGGACTCCGTACCCAGACCACGCAATACTATGGTCTCCGCAAACTCTAGAATAAACCGCGCAACTCGCGGCCTCTGCGAACTCCAAAAAACAGACTGCGCAACCAGCTGTCTCCGCGAACTAGACAACAACATGGACTGGGCACATCACCGTGACAAGGTCCACAAACACCAGCGAACTCTGGCACAAGATTGTTTAAGTAGAACACTGCGAACTCCGCGCTAACTGTCTGTCTCTACGCAAGCCAGAGCTAGCCAGCTCCAAGCGGACTCCGCAGTCTCATAATCCAGACCGCGACATTTGTGGTTAGCCAATGCTAACCGCCCGGTTACCTCCCAGGGTGATTGCTGACCCATACCATAGGAAGAAGAACAATAGCCAGAAACAGACTATCCGCCAAAACCTAGCCGCCAGACCGGCAGCGGTCTCTACGGTCTGTGTAGTCTGCCCAATCAGACCATCCACTTCCACTTCAACAATTTCATCACTCCCCCTTTAAATGGGATGTGGAAACCAGCCCATGAAACCCCGTAACTGTGTAATCGGTTCCTTCGACTGCAGCTTCATAAATATATCTGCGGTGTTATCCTGGCTCTACACATACTTAACCATTAAAGACCCCTCCAATACCTTCTCACAAATGAAGTGATGCTCTATCTCGATGTGCTTTGTCTGCACGTAACAAACTGGATTAATAACCAATTTGAGGGCACTCTCATTGTCACCACGTAGCAGGGTAGGACTATACACTTCCTCATGGATGTCTTCCACTAACCACCTAAGCTAGATGACTTCTTGAGTTGTCAAGGCCGAAGCCTTGTATTCCGCTTCTGTAGTTGAGACAGACGCAAAATCCTGCTTCTTACTACACCACGAGATAGCTGTCGATCCGTATATGAAGATATTAGCAGACGTCGACTTCTGATCGTCTAAATATCCCCCATAATTAGCATTTGTGTAACCATGCAGATTGAAGCCCTTGTCGCTCTTGTAAAAGAGACCAATATCCGAGGTGGATTTCATGTACTTCAGGATATTATTAGCCACCACCAGATGAAACTTTAGTGGCTCCACCATATACTGACTTACTCCCACAGCATAGGAGATATCCAGCCTTGTAATCGTTAGATATATAAGACTCCCAATGAGAGCACGGAACACCAAGGGATCTAGAAGAACCCTTCCCTCATCACTCCTAACTTTAAGACCAACCTTCGGAGGAGTAGAGCTACTCTTCCCTTCCCGCATACTGAACCGCTTAACGATTCTCTTCGCATAGCCCTTATGGGAAACAAGCATAACACTCTTCTTCTCAATCTCGAGACTAAGGAAATGGTGGAGCTCCCCAAGATCTTGTTGGGTTTTCTATATAGTTCAAAATTATAAGCACATCAAATGTGTGCAGCAGAAAGTAATGCAAGATAACCCTAAACAGTAAGAGGATCTTGCGATTTCATGAATCAAGAAACAAATATGTACAATAAAAGTAATGTACCTAAAGGGGATTGAATCTCCACTCAACCAAGGTGCTCCAAAGGAATCTAGGACGTCTTGCGGCTAGAGTTTCGAGCGTAGAAAATATGTCCACGACTATACAGGTATCTACACATGCTCGGAGAACCCCAAGGCACTTATCACATAAGCATCGGGTTGGATGAAGGAAAGCCCTCTACGTCTCCATAGATTTCTAGATCTGTTAACGGAGAGGCAGCGTTGATGAAAACGAAGCTCTAGAAACACTTTCCAGACGACGACGATGGGTCGAAAGGGCTTGCGGTACAGGAGCGTCGATCGAGATCTTCTAGGGTTCGGGATTTACTTTGGGGAGAAGATCAAGACGGCTCTACCTGTCATGTGTGGTTGTATCGAATCACAAGGTATATATACGAACCCTAGTGGAATCGTGAGGGCCCCACCCGCAAACCAGATCCAAAAGGAAACTTACGGAAAAACAGATCTACGTTAGTTCGTTGAGAACAATTCGTCGAGTGGAATTCATCGAGTATATACGACGAATGACACGTCCACTCGACGGATTCGTTGAATATCAGATTTGTCATAACAGATTTTTCGGGAGCAATTCGTCGAGTATACTCGATGAATAGAAAGAACTCTTGAAGGATCTGTCGAGACCGTCTTGACGAACATAACCAATCACATCGAATTCGTCTAGTGTACACGATGAACTCATCGAGAATACTCGACGAACTGACTTACATATTCGACGATTTCAAAAGGCCCTCGAATTCACATTTAAGGTCCTTTGGCTGAACTAATTTCAAGTCCATATCAAAAAGCTTGGCTCTTCACTAATATCATATATAAGCAAGGACAACACAAGCCTTTCCAACTTCTCCATAACTCTTATTTGCGACCCCACAGGCTCAATTGCGTTAGCAGCAAAACTAACCATTTGACTATCTCAGATCACAACGGAAGAACTCCAACAGTCTCTCACTTGATCTAATAAATAAAATAAAAGTTTTACAAACAATGAGTGATATCTAGCAACACATTATTGCTACCCAAGCAATAAGAGTTCTGTAACTCAGAAAGCCTATAAAATGACCAATATATAGTGTTGTCATGTCCCCTTGTCCCTTATATCCGAATGGAACTAGAGGCATGGACCGTGTCACCCTCATGACTGCTCAATCCCTATTATTTGATATAGAATGGACTATTCAAAACCGGAGAACTCAATATCATATATTGGCTCAACCCAGCATAGTCATGCATTTCTTAGTCTAATTCCATCAAGGGGCCCTTGGATGCTACTCCTGTTTCCAGGAGTACAAATCTCATATTTGTCCATATGCAAACACTCAAATGATTCGTAAAGAATCCAATAACCACTATTATCATCTAATTTTCTCAAGACTGGACTTTAGATGGCATCAAAATACGCTCTTCCTCACTCGATGAATGTTGTGACCTCAGGTCTAAGAACCACAAACACCATTGCCACTCGAGACCTACTCATGACACAATGTCAAAACAATTCACAAAGTAGTCTCAGGGTGGGTCTGTCCAGTCAATTTATTCAAAACAATTACCTGTGTGATGACTTGATATCAAAATATCATGACCTGTGAGAACAGGTCATCAATCAATGCACACACTAGTCTCAATGTATCATCATCGTCCTTATTTTATAAGATGATGCCTCTACCAGGTACCATTTAAGAATGAAGCTTCTAATTAACATAGGTCCTCACATTCAATTCACGCAATTGAATCTTCTATGAAAGCGAATATTTTAAATACATTTAGTATGTTAATAGCCACATCAGAACATAGTAAAAGAACATAATAAAAGAACATGCCATAAACATTAAATGAAAAATACATTACAATATTCATCAAATGAATTACAACAATCGACAAACACACAATCCACAAGACTCCCACTAGAGTTGATCATCCAGGTATCTAATACCCATTGATCTAGTATGACCATCATTCTTTCTCTATGCAAGAGGCTTTGTTAGTGGATCCGTAATATTTTCTTTAGTCGTCACTCTGCAATTGTTCACATCTCCTCGATTGTCAATCTCATGAATAAGATGGAATCGCCAAAGTATGTGCTTGGAGCAATGATGAGATTTAGGTTCTGAAGCAAGTGCAATTGCATCGTTAATATCATAGTAGAGAACTACGGGATCAATAATGCTAGGAACTACACCAAGCTCACTAATGAATTTCCAAATCCAT
The DNA here is from genome assembly GCA_039513925.1 of Platanthera zijinensis. NCBI lineage: Eukaryota > Viridiplantae > Streptophyta > Magnoliopsida > Asparagales > Orchidaceae > Platanthera > Platanthera zijinensis. The sequence continues at coordinate 38,097,555 of CM077079.1, read as the reverse complement.
ACAGTTTACTTCGCCGCATTTGCAATAGAGATATACTCAGCCTCAATTGTATAATCAACAACTATCTCTTGCTCGGAACACTTTTAGCTAACAGCTCCTCTATTTAGGCAAAATATGAAACCTGATTGAGACTTTCAGTCGTCCCTATCAGTCTGGAAGCTAGCATTCATGTAGCCCTTTACAACGAGCTTTTTCTCTCCACCATACACCAAGAACATGTCTTTAGTCCTTCTCAAGTACTTTAGGATGTCCTTAATCGCTGTCCAGTGACCATCACCAGGATCAGATTGATACTTGTTAGTCATGCTTAAGGCATATGATACATCGGGTCGAGTACATATCATTGCATATAGGATTGATCTAATTGACAAAGCATATGGAATCAACTTCATGCGGTCCTTATCTTCCAAAGATATTGGACATTGGTTCTTAGAGAGACTCACATTATGAGATATAGGTAAGAATCCCTTCTTGAACTCAAGCATGTTGAACCGTTTCAACACCTTATCAATGTATGTACTTTGGGAAAAACCCAGCAACTTCTTTGATCTATCTTTATAGATCTTAATACAAAGTATATAAGCTGCTTCACCCAAGTCTTTCATCTAAAAGTAGTCCCCTAGGTTGTTCTTAACAACTTGCAGTGTCAGAATGTCATTCCCAATCAGGAGTATGCCATCTACATACAAGATCAAGAAAATGAAAATGCTCTCACTAATCCTCTTATAAATTCATGGTTCATCTACATTATTAATGAAACCAAACTCTTTGATTTTCTCATCAAAATGAAGATTCCAACTTCAAGAAGTCTATTTTAATGCAAAGATAGATTAATGTAGCTTGCATATTTTAGTGGTTTTATTTGGATTCACAAAACCCTCGGGTTGTGTCATGCACACTTTCTCAAGGAGGTTTCCATTATGGAAAGCCATTTTGACATCCATTTGTCAGATCTCTTAGTCATAATACGCAGTAATAGCAAGCAAGATTATGATGTACTTTATCATAGCAATTGGGGAAAAGGTTTCATCATAATCAATACCATGAATTTGCTTGTAACCATTAGCCACTAGTTGCCCTTTGAATGTCTATACATTCTCATCCATGTCGGTCTAATTTTTGAAGACTCATTTGCACCCTATGGGTCTTACTTCTTCAGGTGGTTCCACCAAAGTCCAAACTTGGTTTGTATACATGAAGTCCATTTTAGATTTCATGGCATCAAGCCACTTCTCTGAGTCCGGTCCATTCATAGCATCTTGCTAAGTTGCAGGCTCATCATTATGATCCATAAACAACACATTACCCATTTGAGGCATAAGAGATCCATATCTCTCAGGCTCAAACCTTGGTCTACCAGATTTATGAAGGACTTTTATTTTTTGAGCAGGCTCTCCAGCTATAACAACTTGTAGTCTTTGCTCAAGTTATATTATCGGTTCATCCATCATTTGTGGTTCCTGAACTTCTTCAAGTTCAACCTTTGTAATCTTTTTGGATAAGAATTCCCTTTCTAAAAAGACACCAGTCTTTACGACAAAAACTTGCCCTCGGATGGTAGGTAGAAATAATACCATTTGGTTTCCTTAGGATATCCCACAAGATACCATATATCTGACTTAGGTTCCAGCTTATCATGCATTTGACGTCACCTCACAGTCCCAAATCTTGATGAAAGACATACAATGCTTCCTAGTCCAAATCTTATATAGTGTTTGTAGAACAGTTTTCATTGGAGCATGATTTAGAGTAAAAGCAATAGTCTCTAGAGCTAATTCGCAAAAGGAAACATGCAAATATACATGACTCATCATCGACCATACCAGGTATAACAGAGTACGATTCCTCCTCTCAAACACACCATTATGTTGTGGTCTTCTGGGTGGAGTAAGCTGTGATATAATACCACACTCTTTCAGATGATCAAAAAACTCATGACTCAGGTATTCGCCACCTCGATCAGATTAAAGTGCTTTAATCCTTTTGTTTAGCTGGTTCTCTACTTCATTCTTAAACTCATTGAACTTTTCAAATTTTCGGATTTGCACTTCATAAGATACACATATTTGTATCAATTGAAATCATTAATAAATGTAATGAAGTAGTAGCACCCACCTCTAGCTATAGAATTCATGGATCCGCATACATCACTATGTATTATACCTAAGAGATCATCAACCCTCTTAGTATGACAAGCGAAAGGGACCTTAGTCATCTTGCCTAATAAATAAGACTCGCATCTCTCAAATGTTTCATAATCAAATGAGTCTAGTAGTCTATCTTTATGGAGCTTGGATATGCATTTTTCGTTTATATGGCCCAAACGACAATGTCAAATGTGCATGGGGTTTGAGTCATTCATTTTTAGTGTTTTAGTACTTTCTGCGTTATAGATCGGATGGTCCTAGTTCAAAACGTATAAACCATTAAACAATTGGGATATACCATAACAAACATCTTTCATAAAGATTATACAACAATTATTCTTAATTATAAATGAAAATCCTTTCATGTCAAGATATAAGATAGATATAATATTTCTAGTAATGGAAGGAATAAAATAACAGTTATATAATTCTATTACAAACTCAGTGGGCAAAGAAAGATGGTAGACACCAATAGCAACGTCAACAATATTTGCTCCATTTCCAATGCATAGTTCCACCTCTCCTTTACCCAGCATTAATCTCCTTCTCAGTTCCTGCACATTTGTACAAATGTGAGGACCACATCTAGTATCAAATTCCCAAGATGAAGGAGTAGAAATGTTTATTTCTATAACAAAGATAATTGAAGCGGAAGTTACACTTCCCTTCATCTTCTGCAGACCTTCAATATAAGAAGGACGATTCCTCCTCTAGTGACTAGCCTTGCCACAGTTATGGCACTTTCCTTCCCTCGCCTGACCCTTCTTCTTAGTGTTGAAGACTTAGGATCAAGGTATGACTTAGGTCTCACCTTAGTCATCATTGATCCCTTGGATTTTTCCTTGCCCTTATGCACCATCAGTATGGAACTAGCAGGTTTAGCCTTCTTCATGTTGTTCTCAGCAGTTCTCAATATGTCTAGGAGCTCGGGTAGTGTCTTTTATATCTCATTCATATTATAGTTCAGTACAAACTGCTCATAACTGTCTGACAATGATTGCAGGATTAGGTCAGTGACCAACTCTTGGCCTAAGGGAAAACCCAGCCTTTGAAGGTTCTCTATATACCCAATCATCTTGAGCACATGAGTTCCAACTGGGTCTCGAGCTCCCATCTTACACTGAAAAAGTGCCTTAGAGACGTCAAACCTTTCTTGTCGAGCTTGCTCTTGAAACTGTTTATTCAGGTGCTCTATCACCTCATGGCCACCCATTGACTCATGTTGTTTCTGAAGCTCAGAGTTCATGATAGCAAGCATAAGGCATTCAACATCCAAGGAATCATCTTGATACTTCTTGTAAGCATCTTTATCAGCTCAGGAAATATTCCCGACTGGCTCTGCGGGGGGATCCTCTTCCAATACATATAGCTTAAGCTCCTACATGAGAATAATTCTCAGATTTCTGTACCAGTCAAGGAAGTTATTCCCATTGAGCTTGTCCTTCTCATGAATGGCTCTCAGGGACAATGTGGAGTGAGATCAACTTGCCATGAAATTTCTTCAATAATTTATGAAAAGTTAACTTTAGTACTATATTTCAAAATACATTTTTAAAGGGACTTTATTTAAAATAACTCACACTATTTTAATCAAACTGATAACCCTTAATATCAATTCAGAGAGTCAACACCGTGAGTCAGCTTTAGCGTTTCTCTCACAATATGACTATTTAGGTAGACAACATTTGTTAATTGCAACAACTTGCTACTCTTGTATGGTTAGTGAATAACTCTTTATTCACATCCATCATATGGTGCACACCAATCTTATTCCTCTAGGTACTTAACTTTTGAGGTCACCTAGTTAAGTTAGACCCGATGTTGATAATGGGATATCACAAATATCCGCTCGCACCCTTACCAAGATAAATTAATACACCTTGCTTTGGCAAGCCCACATTTCATCGATCGAGGCAGGAAGAGTGTCATCCATCGGAAGGCATCCGTATACTTAATATAATATAAGGAATTTAATTATAATCGAATAACATTTAATCATGGTTAACAATTAACCAATGGCTAAATCTGAATTTTCAAAACTCTTCTAAATCTTTAGATTTACAAGCATTGGGCATTGGCCCAAGCTACTCAGCATAAGCAGTAGAAAAGCATGTTTCTCTTTGTCGGATTCTAAGTCCAAGACAAATAATAATGGTTTCACAAACCACAATGTGTGACAGTTACTACTAAGGAGACATATTTCTGAAACAATGAAATCGCAGAGCTATCACAATCATTCCTCAAGAGGAATAAATCTGAGCACTTAGAACATTTCTAGAGCTTAAGATCTACATGTATTGGATTGCAAATCTGCCTCTGATCCACTGTTGGGTTTTCTATATAGTTCAAAACTATAAGCACATCAAATGTGGGTAGCGGAAAGTAATACAAGATAACCTTAAACAGTATGAGGATCTTGCAATTTCATGAATCAAGACACAAACATGTACAATAAAAGTAATATACCTGAAGGGGATTGAGTCTCCACTCAACCAAGGTGCTCCAAAGGAATTTAGTATGTCTTGCGGCTAGAGTTCCAAGCGTAGAAAATATGTACACTCCTCTACGGGTATCCACACAAGCTTGGAAAACCCCAAGGGACTTGTCACACAATTGTCGGGTTGGATGAAGGAAAGCCCTTTATGTCTCCATGGAGTGCTAGATCTATTCATAGAGAGGCAGCGTTAATGAAGACGAAGCTCTGGAAACACTTTCCAGATGATGACGACAGGTCAGAAGGGCTTGCGGTACAGGTGCGATGGTTGTGATCTTTTAGGGTTCGGGATTTCTATCGGGGAGAAGATGAAGACGTCTCTACCTGTCGTGTGTGGTTGTATCGAATCACAAGGTGTATATACGAACCCTACTAGAATCGTGAGGGCCCCACCCACAAACCAGATCCAAAAGGGAACTTATGGAAAATAATATCTACGTCAATTTGTCGAGAACAATTCGTCGAGTGGAATTCGTCGAGTATATACGACGAATGACACGTCCACTCGACGGATTCGTCGAATATTAAATTCATCGAGAGCAATTCGTCGAGTATTCTCGACGAATAGAAAGAACTCTCGAAGGATCCGTCAAGACCATCTCGATAAACATAGCCTGTCACGTCTAATTCAACGAGTGTACTCGACAAACTCGTCGAGAATACTCGACAAACTGACCTATATATTTGACGATTTCAGAAGTCCCTCGAATTCACAATTCAGGTCCTTTGGCTGATCTAATTTCAAGTCCATGTCAAAAGGCTAGGCCCTTCACTCATGTCACATATGAGAAAAGCCAACAATGTCCTTTCCAACTTCTCAATAACTCTTATGTGCAACCTTATATGCTCATATTACATTGGCAACAAGACTAACTATTTAACTATTTCAGATCATAATAGAAAAACACTAACAAATCCTTCATCTCAAACTGGATAGCTAGATCTGCCCTGAGCCTAGATACCTCTTCCTCCGAGTTCCCGGTGATGATTATGTCATCAATGTACAACAACACCATGAATTCAAGCTCCACACTCTTCTTGACAAACAAACTTGAGTCCAAGTCTAAAGCAAAGTATCGGCAGAACTGGAGATATTTTGTGATCTTTTCAGACCATGCCCGAGGTGTCTACTTTAAGACAAAAAGGGCCTTCATGAGCTTGCAAATGTGTCTCAGATGTTCCTCAGATACATAACAAGATGGTTGTACCATGAAGAAGTCCTTGTCAATCTCATCATAAAGGAACACGTTCTTCACGTCGAGTTACCAAATCCTCCACCTTTGGCAAGCCGCCAAGACAATCACCACCTATACCGAAGTCATCTTAGCCATAGGATTAAACGTCTCTTCATAGTCTTCTTCGTACTATTCTGAGAACCCTCAAGCTACAAGGATAGCCTTGTACTGCTCGATGTTATGTCCAGTCCTCTTCTTGAGTTTATAAACCCACTCGCAAGTCACCGAAGTGATGTTATCGACCTTGGACTCAAGATCCCAAGTCTCGTTCTTCCTGAGAGCGTTCATCTCCTCATCCATATCATCATGTCACTCTTTAATTACAGTGGAGTTCTCAAAGCATGACAGATCGCTCTCACCCAAGGGACCTGCGAAGAAATATGAGAAAAAACTCACTATGTTCCCATCCCAATACCAAACAGGTGGAATAATGGTCCTTTTCAACCTCTGCAGGGCTTGACCTGATCCACCACTTCTGCTGCTTCTTTTAATCTAGCTCTAATTCCAAGCACACTTGGAGCATCTCTCCCCCTACTTACAGATTTATAAGCACTTGTCCTAGAGCTAGAAATAACCGGAGCACCTGGTGACACAGGCAACTCCACCAAAAGATCCTGAGTAGCTTCACCTTACCCTCCATCTCCTCTGCTCTCCTACAGATCCATAGAGGAACAACCCTGGTATGATGTCAGCTCGTCAAATACAACATCCCTAGAGACCACAAACTTTCATGTCTCGGGATCCATTCATTTCCACCATTTCTTCCTCTCATCATAACCGACGAAAACTAGATTTCTTGCTTTCACATCTAGCTTCGTTCGGAGAGCATCTGAAAATGCACGTAATAGGTAGACCCGAACACCCAAAGATGTTCCATACTGGTCTTCTCCTTAAACATCAGCTCATGTGGAGACTTTATATTGTTGGGACTGAGGGGCATCCAGTTGATGACATATGATGCGCAGTTCATTCCCTCCGCCCAAAAAGCCATAGGAATGCCTTTGGCATGAAGACAACACTTGCAAGTCTCTGTCAAATGACGGATCTTCCGCTCTGCAACTCTGTTTTGTTGTGAAGTAAGTGCACAGTAAGCTCTCTCCAGATACTATGCTTTCTGCAGAAGTTAGAGAACTCATTTGAGTTCAACTCTCCTCTATTGTTAGTTCTCAACTTCTTGATTCGTAGAACGAGCCGACCCTGCACGAGCTCCATGAACTTCCCGAATGCCTATGACTTCTCTTTCAGAAAGTATACCCAAGTATACCTCATAAAGTCATAAACTAAAAATCAGCATATACCTGCTATCTTCGAGACTGGGGGTGATGGTCGGTTCGGCCATATCACTATAGATGCACTCTAATTGTACCTTGCATCTGGTCTGCCATTTGTCAAATGGATGGCAATGAGCCTTTCCATACTGATACCCCGGACAGACATGACCATCTCCTAAAGATAAGAGACTAGGTCGGTCATGCACCAGGCCCCTTGTTTCCATAGCCTTCAGCTTATCCATCCCAACATGCCCCAACCTCTCATGACAGATAGCAGTGTTATCATTCTCCCTCATCTTCTTAATATAGGAGCATGTTGTCAACAAAAACAAGTCCTTAACTCCCCTTCTAACATGAGTGATATTAGCCTTCATAGCTGACACATTCCGGAGAAATTTTACTTTTATTGGGTCAAACATAATGTGATACCCAACATCTATAGCGTTAGTCACCGAGAAAAGATTTTTCTCCATGACCGACACGTGATACACACTCCTCAATGTGAGTGGCCTCTGATCACTGCCTAAAGAAACCATCCTCTTCTTCTCTACTGCATGTACAATATCATCAACAGTAATAATGATATCATTACCTTTGTAATCCTGCAGAGAAGAAAACTTCGACTCATCCGCGGTGAGGTGATGTCCGCACCCTGATTCAATGATCCAGTCCTCCTGATAGTTGATTGAGGATAGTGCACAAACACAAGTGCCCGTCATGAAAGCACTCTCCCATCTACCTTCATCAGCTCTGGATTCAACCACTCCCTTTCCATCATGCCCCGGCTGAAGATTGACTATGCAGTCCTTCCGGATGTGACCAAACTTGTTGCACTTGTAGCATCGTGGCCCTCCTCTCTTCTTCCCGTCATCTTGCCTAGGAGCCTTGATCCTCTCCTGTTGTGATGAATAAGATTGATCATCGCTAACATGTGACTTCTTCTTCCTATGTCATCTCTTCTTTTTGTTAGAGAAGAGAACCTCACCATCTCCCCCTGAGATAGATACTCAAACCATTTACCACGCCAAGCTCTCCTGTGAAGCTAACAGGTTCTCCAGCTCGAGCAAATAAGTAATGATTTAGGCTGTGTTTGGCATGGCTTATCACGGTTTATTAGCTCCTGTGAGGTTGGACAAAAATGTCATTGTCATGCCAAATTCTTATGCCCCAAATTAATTTTTTTTATATAACCGTAGTAACATTTGTCATATCAAAATGTCATTCTATGACAATGACAATTTTTGTCCAACCTCACCGGAAAAGCCGCATCAAACGCAGCCTTGAAACTAGTATTTCAAGTTATGAGTGGCCAAAAAAGAGGATGATATGGATGCTCGATAATGAGGTGGACTTTAATACTAGTCAATAAGATTAAAACCATAAATAATTAATACTCTCTGAAAAATCAATAAAATACAAAGCCTTCAATGATTAGCTCAATGACTATTGCATCGTACATATCTTGATTACATGTAGGGTTGAAAAGAAAGTCGCTATGAAGTTCTCATTGGGGTTTGGGAGGATGAATAAATATCATTATATATCTTATGTCATTATGTGATATCCAAGGTGTATTTTAATATTTTATTGGCAAAATACTCATGTATAACTATGCTTTAAGGTTGATTCGTATTGGTTCTTTGATCATCCTCATATTTAATAATTTAATTTTCAATTTAAAAATGTTATTGTTTATCATGGTAAGACCAAATTTTGTAACCATGCAAAAATTGTAATCTTCTCATTGAATACAAATACATATAAAATACTATAATTGAAACACATGCTGGACAAACTTCATTGTTATTAGTATCTTTTTTTAATTGCAATCAAATTTTCTTCAAGCTCAAGTAACTATAACTAATAACTCGATGCATTGGTGCCTTCTAACCCCAAAAACTAGTTGAACGAAAGAGCGTTTTTGCTCCAGTGAGTTTGAATAAAAACACCATCATATATTAAGGCGTTTGGCGCAGCTTATCCCAGCTTATTTACTCCGGTGAGGTTAGACAAAAACGTCAGCGGACAGAGATATCAATCAACAGAAACCGCACTATCTCCCGGACTGAGCCAGTCCGCACAAACCGGCAAACTCCGGCACCAGGCCACTCTAACCGGCGAACTCCGCGGCTACCACCAACCACGCCACCGTAGCTAGACTAAGGAACACGTCATGCTGAACTCCCGAGCTCTAGTCTAGTCCGCAACTCGGACTCCTCAAATTTCATTTGAGCCCGCACCTCGTTTGTCTTGGCGATCTCCACGGATAGCAACCCTATCTGCCCGGTTACCTTCTGGGAACAAACTGCCTGCTGAACACAAGCCGACCTGGCTAGCCACCTCTTCTGTCTGAACAGACCGCACGAACAGACCACTCAGTCCGCTAGAGCCCAAGCTAACTACAACACCATTACCTACCTGGCTAGCCGCAAGTCCTATCCGCATAGACCACGCGAATAGGCCGCCCAGGCCACCACTTTCACTTCATAATTTTCAACACTACCCCTTGAAGTGAGAAGTGGTAACCAGCCCCAGCAGTACCTGTAACCGTGAACATGGCCCCTCCGATAGCGCCATCGAGACGATGTCTGCGACATAGTCCACGCTCTGCTTATACCGGACTATAAGGGATCCCTCTAGCACCTCCCGAAAGGAGTCATGCTTCCCTCCGCCTTCTTCTCCAGCTTTAACACCCACTTGTACGTCACAGGAGTAACACCATCAACCTTGGGCACAAGGTCACAAGCCTCATCTCCCCTAAGGGCAGTCACCTCCTCAGCCTTGACGCTTTCCCACTCCTTGACTCCAGTGGTGCCTTCACAGCTAGAAGGCTCTCGCTCGACCAGAGAGCCTGCGAAAAAATAAGAGACCGAGCTCACCGTGTTTCCTTCGCAAAATAGAGCTGGTGGGTTGGTGATCCTCTTTGATCTCTGAAGAGCCTGATCACGGCTAACCACCTCCGCTACTTCTTTTAAACTAGATCCGTTCCTGGGCAAAACTAGCGCATTGCCCCCCTTGCTTCCTGAACAAGAAGTCGCCGCCCTGGAACTAGAAGCACCTAGAGAATCGCTCCCCCTACTTCCTAAACCAGAAGCCACTGCCCTGGAACTAGAAGCACCTAGAGCATCGCTCTCTCTGTTTCCTGAACCAGTGGAATTTGCCCCAGAGCTAAAACAACATAGAGCTCCTGGTGACACGGGCAGCTCCAACAGAAGATCTTCAATAGCCTCCTCCTGCCCGTCGTCTGACCTGCTTTCCGGCAGCTCCACAAAAGAGCCACCACTATATGACGTCAGCTCGTCGAAGATGACATCTCTCGAGATGACGAACTTCTTCGTCACTTGATCCATACACTTCCATCCCTTCTTCTGCTCGTCATAGCCCACGAAGACAAGCATACTTACCTTTGCATCCAACACATCCTGGACGTGTACATAACAGGTCGACCCAAACACCCGAAGGAGTTCCATGTCGGGCTTCTCGTTGAACATCAGCTCATGAGGAGACTTTATGTCGATCGGACTCAGAGGCATCTGATTGATGACATATATCGCGCAGGTCATCCCCTCTGCCCAGAAGGCCCTCGGAATGCCTTTGGCATGAAGCCAACACTTGCAGGTCTCCGTTAGATGATGGATCTTCCACTCTGCTACTCTATTTTGTTGTGGAGTATGCGCACAAGTAAGCTCTCTCTGGATTCCGTGCTTCTTGCAAAAGTTAGAGAACACCGTTGAAACGAATTCACCTCTATTGTTCGTTCTCAACTTCTTGATCTGCAGGCCAAGTCGGCCCTCCACTAGCTCCTTGAACTTGACAAACAAACGGAACTCATCTGACTTTCCCTTCATGAAGTACACCCAAGTGTATCTCGTGTAGTCATCAATCAACACCATCATGTATCAGATGCCTCCAAGACTAGTGGTGATGGTCGGTCCCAACAACTCATCATGGATGCACTCTAATGGTGTTATACACCTGGTCTGCGACTTATCAAACGTGAAGCGATGAGTCTCACTGTATTGCCATTCCGTGCAAACATAATTATCTCTGAATGATGACAACCTAGGCAAGCCTTTCACAAGACTCCTCATCGCCATCGCTTTCAACTTGTCCATCCTGACGTGTCCCAGTCTTTCATGTCAGATAGTTGCACTATCATTGGCCCTCATTCGATCAACATAGGAACTTGTTGATAACCCAACCAAGTTCAAATCTTTACTCCCTACAAGAGCAAAGTTCACCGACTGAAGTTTAACCTTACAGTCCTTCTTAAAGTGGTCAGGCTGGTTGCATTTATAGCACTTTGACCCTTCCTTCCTCTTCCAATCATGCTTAAGAGATACACTCCTCTCTTACTGATATGAAGTAGAAGGATCATCACCAGCAGCCGACTTCTTATTCTTATCCCATCTCCTTTTCTTCCCTGAGAAGAGTGTCTCACCATCTCCTCCAGAGATGGTGACTCCAGCCATCTAATTTGTTAAGCTCTCATGCTAATCCAGTAGGTTCTCCAGCTCCAACAAAGACGGTTGATTGGCCCAGCCTTGAATGGAAGTGACAAAGGTCACATATTCCTTTCGCAAATCGCGGATTATCTGCCTCTTCAGCTTCGCCTCCGTAAAAGGCTCATCATGGTCCAATGTTGAAATCTCAGCGCACAAATTCTTAATCTTCAGGAAGAACATTGAGATGGACAAATCTCCATGAGTGGCTCTCGCCAACTCACTCTCCAGGAATTGTAGCCAATCTACATTCTTCCTATTGAACAACTCATCGAGGGAAGTCCAAATCTCAGCAGCAGACCGACATCCGATGATGTGGTCAAAGAGTTCCGATGAGATAGCCTGCTTGAGAGTAAACTCCACTTCGCGTTTGTCTTCCTTCAAGCTCTCATCGCATCAGCATTGCTAGTGGCAGCAACCACCTCTTGCTTATCGTGTCCGCAGACGATCTCCCAAAGGTCCTCTCCTAAAAGATAGCTTTCTATACATGACTTCAACTTTTTAAAGTTGGACAATGTAGGAAGCTCAATTCCAAGACCACTTGCCATTCCACCTTCCATTCCACTATCTCTGGTAACTGCGGCTCCCAGAAGCAATTAAGCAAACTGACGATTGATCACTACTCAGCCTCTGATCCCTCTGATACCATGTAAAAATTTGTGATTCGTGGAAAACGGGAAACCATGCGTAGGAACACTCAACTTATCCGAGCCCAAGTAACCAAATACAAACAGAAGAACAAGTATCCTGTACTATCAAAAATATTTTACAAGGTGATACATACATGGCGAGACATGATTCATCAATGTATCCGATGGAAGCAGAAAAATACAAGGCAAGAACTTAGTCGCGCGGACTCAAGGTGTAACCGTCGGCTCTGCTGCTAACCGCTACAGAGTTCGCTGAAACTGCTAAGTCGCCAAACCGCAACCTAGCCGTGCGGGCTGCCTGTTATTTCAATACTGAACAAAACTCTATCTGCGGATCTGCAAGCCTCCTAACTGCAAGGTCACCTAGCCTCCAGAATCAATCGAACTGCTATTGCTGAACTGAACAAGCCGCCAAAAGTGGATAACTTATTGAATTGGGAAAGAAGTTGCAGAAGAGAAGACCTCCAGGTCGCAAGCCGCGACCTGCTGCTAACCACTAGTTGCAAACCGCAGAGTTCGCACTATCGCTGACCGAAGTCAAGACAAATTCTCTTGCTTCTCAGCGCTATCCGCACAACCTACACAGCACAAACCGGTCAAACACTTCAAATAGTGTAGATAGAAAACCTTGTCCGCAGCAAATGCCCAAAGCCACTTATTATTCACTCAGTGCATTATTGATGTGACAGAGGGTCCTATTTATAGGCTCGGAGAGGAGTTTGATCACCACCCTAGTTGATAGGATCACCACCCTATCCCGCGGCGAGCACCAAGTGTATCCTCATAGCCGCGGATACACAACCAAACCATCGCGACTAGGCCAGACAGCCAGTCCGCCAAGGTTGCACCACCAAGGCCGCACCAACAAGGCCAGATACCAAGCAAATTCGCCTTGTCGCCAAGGCAATACCAGACTTGATCGCCATACAGCCGGATTCTGTGAATGCCGCCCCAGTCCACCCACCTGCGGACACAGCTCCTGTCTGCACACGCCTGCGGACACCACTCCAATCCGCACACTTCGAGCCGGAAGCCAAAGCACACAAGGCTGATATCTGCAGAACTCGGCGGACAGAGATATCAGTCAGCACAAATCGCGCGATCTACCGGACTGAGCTAGTCCGCACAAACCGGCGAACTCCGGCACCAGTCCGCTCTAACCGGCGAACTCTACGGTTACCACCAACCGTGCCACCAGAGCTAGACCAAGGAACATGCCATACTGATCTCCCGAGCTCTAGTCCAGTCTGCAACCCGGACTCTGCGAACTCCATACGAGTTTGCACCCCTCCTGTCTTGGTGAGCTCCGCAGATATCAACCATATCCGCTCGGTTACCTTCTGGGAACAACCTGCCTGTTGTACATAAACCTACCTGGCTATCCACCACTCTTTTCCGCACACCACGCTAACAGACCGCCCAGACCGCCAGAGCACAAGCTAACTGCAGCACCATTGCCGACCTGGCTAGCCGCCAATCCTGTCCGCACAAACCGCACGAACAGGCCGCCCAGGCCGCCACTTTCTCTTCATAATTTTCAACAGACTTAAATGCTAAATAAAATTAATTAAAGCTTGTCATCTTTAAAGGGCAACTAAACCATATTTATTAACGAATCAAAAATATTCATGTATGGGTATATATATATAGGTATTTGTACACACCTGCATAGTGTAGTAAGAAAAAAAATCTAATACCGCGTTCATTTCCCGCCAACTCTATTCTATCACGTACACCTCGTTCCTTTCGGAGGAAGAAGTTGAATTGGAGAGTGAATTCAAATTCCGCTATTCGGAATTTTTTGGATGGAATTGGAATTTAGGTCAATTTCATAGAAATTCAGTTTTTCCCTTTTTTTTCACCCCCCCCCCATTCCGACCTAAAGATGAAAGAATTCTAATTCCCAACTCTGAATTCCTTTCATACGAACAAAGTGTTAATGTTCGTTCAGTTGAACGAAATTGATTGGATTTAGCAATTGGGATCTGTTGCGGTCTAACTCGACGTCCCGATCGGACCGGAATAACCTGGACTATCTTAGCTCTCGGAAAGGTCGAGCGCGCACACAGTCAATAGAGTAGGTCGATTGTACACACTGAGTTTTAACGTGGAAAAGCCCCTCAACTAGATAAAAAACCATGTGACCAAATCTGTGCCGGTAAAAGTCAACTATTCTCTGGTTGTTACAGCTTGTTTGGGAAGTCGAGGGTGATAAGTCACCTCTTGTTATAGTTTTGGGGTGAGAACACTTGGCACACGGCGGACGACAGATCGTCGCGCCGAGAGTTATTACAAATTGCGCTTCGTACTGGTGGTCTTCGATTAGCGTCTTGCTGATTCTGGATGCGAAGCGGAGCACCTGGACTTACGGTTGCAGGGGCCACTTGGAACTTGAGAGACTTGGCTTCGCTGGGTGGCTTCGACTTGACTTGATCATGACTCGGGTGCAGCTCGGGTGAGGCTCGGGTGCTGCTCATAGGAGAAATTCAGCAGAGCTTCAACCTGATGAAGAAGAAGACTCTGAGAAAAAAAAGGTAAAAAATGAGGAGGCATGAAGCTCCTTGTATAGGCTCCGGGTGGTGGTTATGGTAGTTATGCGGTTATCAGCACACCATAACCACCATCATGATTATTTTTTGTATAGTTTAAATGTGCGTATTTCGCTATTTGAAGACCATTTAAATAAATCATAAATTATTAATTAAATCCCCCTCACCCCACTAACTCGATGGTTAGTTGGTGGTTACGCGTAAATCAGACAACCGGGAATGCCCCGCACCGATCGGACGACGAGAGAGGAACTCCGCGGGTGGCCGGCAAACTCGCCGCCAAGTTCACCGGCAAGGGGAGGACATCCGATGGTGGTCTGGGAGGGCCCCCGACAGCTCCCTTTGGCCGCGCGCCGGCGGTCGGGGGAGGGGGCCGCCCGGGCGGCCGCCCCCTCGGCCGCGCACCAGCGGTCGAGGAAGGGGCGACCACCCCCTTGGCTGCGCCAGCGGCCGAGAAAGGGGTGGCCCGAGAGGTCGCCCCATTGGTTGCGCCGGCGGCCGAGGGAGGGAGCGGCCCGGGCAGTCGCCCCCTTGGCAACGTGGGCGGCCTAGAAAGGGGGCAGTCCATGCGGTCGGCCCCCTCGCCCGCGCCGGAGACCGAGCGATGGGGCAGCCCAGGCAACCGCCCCCCTTGGCTGCGCTGGTGGCCGAGGGAGGGGACGGCTCGGGCAGCCGCCCCTTAGCCGTGCGGGCGGCCGAGGGAGGGGTGGCTCAGGAGGCTGCCCCCTTGTCCGCATCAGTAGTCAAGCGTGTGGGCGGCCCGAGCGGCCACAGTTTTGGCCGCGCCGGCGGCCGTGGGAGGCGCTGCCCGGGTGGCCGCTTCCTCGGCCGCGGCCGCGGCCGGTGCAGCGAGAGAGGGCGGGTAGACGGCTTCCGGGGAGTAGTTCTGTCGCCTGCCGCTGGCGAGGTGGGGCTCGCAGTGGTTTTCCCATTACGCGTGATGGGATCGGTGTGCGGGGGATCGGGCGCGGTGATCGCGCGCGCGGTAAATCCCATGATCCCACTTCTTTTGAGGTGTAGATCATGGGTGTGTGGTTATGTGCACACCTAATCTTTATAAAATAGGGTCATCCTCAATAATTGCCCCTCAGATCCTTGTTGCACGAGACCGCTTTGGACGAAGAAAAAAAGGATCTTTCTCTGCAAATTTTTTTACGGCGGCGACGATGACGAGCAGTGATGGACTTGAGATGGCAAGTAGTTGCGCCATGCAAACTCGTGTAAAAATGTTAGAATATATTATGGTGCAGGAGAGGCGATGAATACGCCTGGGGGAGGAAGCTGACGCTCCCGTAGTCACGATGGTGCGCACGAATGCGTGGGCGGGGTCGCGCATGGGCGCGCGTGGTCTTGGTCGTTCGGGAGCATGCGCGCGTGCGTGCGTGCGAATGCGTGTAAGATAGTGCATAGGCACGCACGCGGGCGCGCCTGGCCGTGCGCCTGACCGCATGCGGGCATGCGCATGTCTGGTCATGTGCGCGGGCGCGCTCCTGGGCGCACAAGCGGGCACGTGCCTGGGCCTGCGCGCGGGCCTGTTCGCGCACGCGCCTGTCCACGCACATCTGGCCGCACGTGCATGTACGGGCCTGCACACACGATTGCGTAGGCATGGCCATGCGCTGGCTCGTGCGCTAGGGCCTGTTGCGCGGGTGCATGTGTGTCGGGGCGCGTGTGCGTGCTCGGGCACGTCGCGTATATTTTGGATTATATCGGGTAACGCACTTTTTTGTGCATGATGGGGTGGATGACCTTTGATCAGACTTTTTAATCTAAATTTATTTTTAATTTTTGTCATAGAGCTCGAAGCGTATTGCGAGGCCGATGCGTCTTCACTCCTCTCTTACCGACGGTCAGGTTGCAATTTGGAGGAATAGGTTTGGCCTGCCTACCGACCTTAAAGTGAGGATACTGCGTGTTGAGTAAAGGGTCCAAAATCCTCCTCGTGGCGGGTTGACGATCTGCGAGACCACCATGAGATCGGGATTCCGGTTCCCTCAATGCGAAGAAGTGATTGAGATTCAGAAATTCTGCACTGTGTCGATTTCCCAGTTTACTCCCTTAGGGGTAGTATGCCTCATGGGGTTGGTTTCTTCTTTCATGAACATAGTGGGAAACTTTCTTTGGACTGCTTCCGAGATTGGTGTGATGTTCATTCTAATGGCGATGAGCGTGTGGAGATTCATAGTAACAAGAGCTAGCTTGATTTTTAGATTCGGACGGACCGCGGCTACGGAAATACTTTGTTTGCTTATGTCAGAAACTCTTGGGGCTTGCTAGAGCTCTGAAACGCACTGCCTGATCATTGTTGTCGTCAAAAAGGAAAAGAGTGGGAGTATTCTCCAGTACTTGGATTTTCAGAGCCCCGCAAGTTGGCGAACCGTCTATTCAATATTTCTTCATTTGTGGAGGAGAAGCGCTTGTTGCAGTTTGGCATTTCTTCAGACTCTGGGCAGACCGCTGAGACATATTTGGTTTGTAGTCAAAAACGGAAGGCCACAGTAGTTTCTCAAGGTAGTGGTAGCGTGGCACTTTGATCGTCTTTTCTGGGTGGCGAATCTCCTTCTGGTGGCCATGGTGGTTCTCCTCACGAGGTACCAGTGCTTAGATCATCTACCCCTAGTCTCTCCCTGTGGAGACGGTGGCTCTGAGGCTGTCCTCTTCTTTGAAGGCGATGAATGAAGTGGTAAGCGAGCTTGATTATTTTTTTCTCTTCTATATTGTTGTTTGTTGTTGATTTCTCTCCGTCCTTTCTTTTGTAGATTGAGGCTCAAGTTCAAATTGCCATCACCTAGAATGATCATTACGTGAGTTTGAAGGATGAGTATCTGGCTCTCTAGGAGGAGTTTCGAGCGGCGGCGGGCTCTATTGTCACTCTGAGGGATGATCATGACCGGGACGTTTCTCGATTTTGCCGGATTGGATAGGAGCTGAAGGCGGACTTGGAGGAGACTCAAGCATCCTTAGCTATAGAGAAATCTCTGGTGGAAAGGACTACACAGATGCTGAAGCGCGCTTATGAGAAGACTTCTCGTTTAGGGATGGAGCTTTGTGCGGCGAAAGCCAAAGTGGAGGCGTTATCTTCTGATAGCCATGTGTCAGAGTTGAAGGATGCTGGTCTTGCAGAGTACATGGAGTATCTGGATTATATGCGGGATCGGTGCTTGATCAACGAGGAAGTTCACGATAAAATCTGGAGTAAGGAGGTGGAGCCTTAGATGGAAGATGTTCGAGAGTTGACCCTCAGTTGTGGAGTCTCGAAGGTTTTTCATCTTGTTAGCATAAGCTTGGGATGTGATGTATCCGGCCTTAGCTTTGATGATATTTCTGGCAATGAGATCTCTAATGTTGACGCAGCTACCGTGTAGCGACATTATTTCCATGTATAAGTGTGTTTGCATCTTTTGTTTTTCTAGTCTGATGTCTTGTATGTCGTCTTTATTGTTTGACGGTTCTTGATTGGCGCGTTTGCGCATATATTTATATGTTGTTGTGATGATTATGTCTTTTTTCATCTTTTGTCTGAGCGTTGTTTGACTCGTGGTGTTGCTTTGCACGGGCTATAATTGCGTTTGTAGCTGGTTAGTACCTAGTTCGCATGAAGATCGCTCGCGAATTAATTTGCATGAGGATCGCTTGCAGTTTGATTCGCACGAGGATCGCTCGCAGCTTAGTTTGCACGAGGATCGCTCGCACTTAATTCGCACGAAGATCGCTCGCGACTTAGTTCGCATGAGGATCGCTCACGGATTAATTCGCACGAGGATCACTCGCGACTTGCTTTGCATGAGGATCGCTCACGACTTAGTTCGCATGAGTATCGCTCGCGTCTTTGTTCGCACGAAGATCACTCACGGCTTAGTTCGCACGAGGATCACTCGCAGCTTGTTCATGAGGGGGCAAGCCCTGACGACGTCCTGGCATAGAAAAGCAGGTTCGGTGAATAGCTTTTGTATTCAAATCGCATGTGCAGTCTTACTTTTCGCACGAGGATCGCTCGTGGCTTAGACTTACCTTTTGCACGAGGATCGCTCACGACTTAGTCTTACCTTTTGCACGAGGATCGCTCGCGGCTTAGTCTTACCTTTTGCACGAGGATCGCTCGCGGCTTAGTATTACCTTTTGCACGAGGATCGCTCGCGGCTTAGTCTTACCTTTTGCACGAGCATTGCTCGTGGCTTAGTCTTACCTTTTTCACGAGGATCGCTCGCGGCTTAGTCTTACCTTTTGCACGAGCATTGCTCGCGGCTTAGTCTTACCTTTTGCACGAGGATCGCTTGCTGCTTAGTCATACCTTTCGCACGAGGATCCCTTATGGCTTAGTCTTACCTTTCGCACGAGAATCGCTTGCGGCATAGTATTACCTTTAGAACGAGGATCGCTCACGGCTTAGCCTTACCTTTTGCACGATGATCGCTCACGACTTAGTCTTACCTTTTGTATGTTGTTCGCTCGTGGCTTAGTCTTACATAAAAATAGTCGGACATTGTTGAAAAAGAAACATAATGTTCGAATAACTGATTGTCTATACGTGTCTGGGCTTGCAGTTCTTTCTCATCATAGGGTTCAATTATGATAGAAACACTTTTTTGGAAGTTCTAAATAAAAAGTCACTGATAGAATCGTCGCAGGTTCTGTGCGTTCCATGTTCGAGGTAGGATCTTTCCCTCTGCGCTTTTTAGCTTGTAGGTTCCTGGCCTTACAATTGTGGTGACGACGAATGGTCCTTACCATGAGGGAGAGAGTTTGTCTCCTTGTGGTCCTTTGTCAGCAGCTTCTATACTTCGAAGAACCAAATCTCCTATGTTGATGGGTAGGGATTTCACCTTCTAAGTGTAATGTCGTGCTACCCGTTGTTGATAGGCGGCGTTGTGAAGAGCCGCCGCATCTCGAGGTTCGTAGATCAGATCTAGATTTTCTCGGAGGGTTTCATCATTCTTTTCTTGGTTAAAGTTGGTGACTTGCTGGCTTGGGATGTCGATGTCGACTGGGATGATTGCTTCTGTTTTGTAACAGAGGTTGTACGGTGTTTCTCCGTTCAGGGTTGTCTTCGTAGTACGGTATGCCCATAAAACATTCGGGAGTGCGTCGACCCATTGCCCCCCGACCTCCGACAGTCGGGTTTTTAACCCTTTCAAGATTGTTCTATTAGTCACCTCAATTTGTCCATTGGTTTGGGGGTGCGCCATTGTGGTATGTCACAGACTGATCTTTAAGTCCTCGCACATTTTTGTGAAGGATTTTCCGTGAACTAGGTCCTATTATCTGCAATGATTATTGTTGGGATGCCAAAACAACAGATGATGTTCTTCCATACGAATTGTCTGATGTTTTCTTCAGTGATATTAGCCAGAGGTTCTTCCTCGAGCCATTTAGTGAAATTGTCGATAGCCATTATGATGAACTTCCTCTGTCTCGAGGATTGGGGTAAGGGACCGAGGAGGTCAATTCCCCACTGTGCAAAGGGTCAAGCTCCTTATAATGTGGAGAGGGCGACTAGCGGTTGTTGAGGAATGTTTGCATGTAACTGACAGCTTTTGCATCTTCGAACGAACTTGGTGGATTGTTTCTTCATCGTGGGCTAGTAGAAGCCTTGGCGTAATATTTTACGTGTTATGGCCTTTCCGCCTAGATGCACACCGCAGACTCCTTCGTGAACTTCCCGCAAGATGTACTCTGCGTCGGGATCTGACAAACATTTTAAGTATGGTCCGGAGAAGGACCGTTTATACAACTCCCCGTTGATTAGGGTGAAGGTGGTCGCTCGCATCCTCAGGCATCGCACCTCCCCCTTGTCTTCTGGCAGTGACTAGTGTTCCAGGTAAGCCATCAGTGGACCGATCCATGATCCTTTTGTTTCTTCAATTTCTATGATTTCCCAAGGTCCTTGGATGTTAGGGATGACGATTTCTTCCACTTGGCGTCTCCAAAATTGATATTGGGTAGGTGACGTGGATAGCTTCGAGAGGGCGTCTGCCCTAGAATTTTGTTCTCTAGGGATGTGGAGAATTTGAAACTGCGATATTTTGAGCAGGAGAGACTTTGCTAACGAAAGGTATTGAGCTAATTGCTCATTCTTTGCTCCGTAGTCACCTTCTACTTGTGAGACGACAATCTGGGAGTTTGAATAGATGATCATGTTTCTTACGTTGCAGCCAATGATGAGCCTAAGTCCTGCGATCATGGCCTCGTATTCTGCTACATTGTTGGTAGCTACAGATTTTAGCCTAAGTTCGTACTATATGATGACCATCTCTGGGCTTATTAAGAGTATTCATGCGCCTGCTCCTTCGATTCCTGATGCTCCAACGACATATAAGACCCATTGAAGGTCATTTGCGGCTTGTGTAGTGGTTATTTACAGCGGAATAGTATTCTCTACAACAAAGTCTGCTAGAACCTGCGACTTGATGACCTGCCGAGATAAAAAATTGATATCAAACTCACCTAACTCGACTGCCCATTTCACCAGTATTCCAGAGGTTTCTAGCTTTTGAAGGATTGTACGGAGGGGGAGTTCAATCAATACATTAACTGTGTGGGCTGGGAAGTACGGTCGGAGTTTCCTAGCCGAGAAGACGAGTGCTAGAGCTGTCTTGTCTGCCAAATTCATCCCTCCGATGTTGTTACTGTGGCGAGAACAATTTTAGTTTTGAAGGGCACGTATACAAGTAAATGGGAGTGGGCTAGCTCAGTGCGCCCTCCCTGGGTCGGATGCTTCAGCTGTTTGGGAGCTTCTCTGTGCCATTGAAGCTGTTCCTTGGAAATTGTTGGGTTAAAAGTTTTATCTTAAGTACCGCTGTGCCGAGGATACAATTTTTTGAGAATGTTGGGAACTCATTTTCAACAAATGGCGTCAAACTATTGCGGTCTAATTCGACGTCCTGGTCGGACTGGAATAACCGGGAATGTCTTAGCTCTCGGAACGATCAAGCGCGCACACAGTTAATAGAGTAGGTCGATTGTACACACAGATTTGTAACATGGAAAAACCTCTCAACTGGGTAAAAAACCACGTGAACGGATCTGTGTCGGTCAAAGTACCCTATTCTCTGGTTATTACAGTTTGTTTGTAAAGTCGAGGGTGGCAGACCACCTCTCGTTACAGCTTTGGAGTGAGAGAACACTTGGCATACGACGGACGACAGGCCGTCGCACCGGGAGTTGTTATAAATTGTGCTTCATGCTGGTGGTCTTCGGTTAGCGGCTTGCTGATTCTGGATGCGGAGCGGAGCACCTAGACTTGCGGTTGTGGGGGCCACTTGGTACTTGAGAGACTTGGCTTCGTTGGGTGGCTCTGGCTTGACTCGCTCATGACTCGGGTGCTGCTCGTAGGAGGAATTCGGCAGAGCTTCAACCTGAGGAAGAAGATGACTCAGAAGAAAAAGGTAAGAAATGAGGAGGCATGAGGCTCATTTTATTGGCTCTGGGTGGTTGTTATGATGGTTACGCGGCTATCCGCACACCATAACCACCATCATGATTATTTTCAGTATAGTTTAAATGTGTGTATTTCGCTATTTGGAGACCATTTAAATAAATCATAAATTATTAATTAAATCCCCCCTACTAACCCGATGGTTAGTAGGTGGTTATTTGTGAATCGGTCGACCGGGAACGCCTCCCACCGATCGGACGACGGGAGCGGAACTCCACGGGCGGCTGGCGAACTCGCCGCCAAGTTCGCTGGCAACGGGAGGACAGCCGACGGCAGCTGAGGGAGGGGCGCCCGGGCGGCCGCCCCCTTGGCCGCACCGGCGGCCGAGGGAGGGGGCGGCCCGGGCGGCCGCGTCGGCGACCGAGGGAGGCGCGGCCTGGGCGGCCTCTTCCTCGACCACGGCCGCGGTCGGTGCGGCGAGAGAGTGCGGGCTTGCGGCGGTTTGCCCATTACGCGTGATGGGATCGGTGTGCGGGAGATCGGGCGCGGTGATCGCGCGCGCGGTCAATCCCATGATCCCAATTCTTTTGAGGTGGAGATCATGATTTTGTGGTTATGTGCACGCCCAATTTTTATAAAATGGGAGTCATCCCCAACATGATCGATTTAAATTCACACATGAATTGCAATTGGCTGGAATATCTATTGGCTGGAATATCTATTGGCTGGACTTGACCATCCCATTAAAACTCAAAATGGCCAATTTCATCCAAACGAATATAACCGAAACACGAACAATCACTAAAAGGATCATGCGTAAAGCTATTAAGAAAAGGTCTATCGAACCCATCCCAAGCCCGCGAGTCTATCCGATTTTGTAAAATAGTAGAAAATCACCGGGCATGAGTTTAATCATTTTAAGAAGATCAATGCTAAAAAAAAAAATCAGTATTTCATTGTTAATTGTTCTTCCTGTGCAGCTCCAATTTCACAGCAACATCGTGAGAGTTTAATTACTTCTTAAAAATTAATTAGTCTATCAGAATGGGTGGAAAGTATATACAAAGGACGTACCTCTCATTCTCATAGTAGTTAAATAACAATTTCAAGAGATCCCACGCACGAGTATTAATGTCTCTTAACAAACAAAAAAATATGAATAAAAATATAAAAAAAAAGAAGCGAAAGAGTGTCAATCACGCACGCATAGAACGTCTACGATAGCTTAACAGCTTGCCCGCAGAATCTCATATATTATATAAAGAAATCCTTGGAGAGGAAGAAATAAAAGTTGTGGCCGTGCGTCCTCGTCACGGTCTCGATAGATGTCGACGGAAAAGTAGTCATTTTTGTTCATTCTCACAGCTGTCGCTCAGTGTTCTTTGAATAATATTCAATATACAAATTAACTTAGGGGCGCGGTCGACGTCTGCATGTTCACAAGGAACTGAATGCTCGCTCGTCTGCTAATAGTGTTTTTGAATGAAGCTCCGTCAACGCATTTTGAATTATCATAAGACGGAGTTTAGGGAATTGGTTGTTTTTAATGGGAACTCAATGGAAGAGAACCTAAAAACTGTTGAAATATATTTATATAAATGTAACGGATATTTATTGGGTTTGGTATGGAGCCGATAGATATCCATTAATCCGTTGGGAATTTAGGGTAATGTTTATAAATACTCGTGTTGGAGGCAACGTGGAGGTTGTTCCAAACTTTACGGTCACAGGGGATGCCTCGAGAATGTCAAGTTTTGAACGATCTTCACGTTGCCTCCAGCAGGGATATTTATAGGCATAACCTTAAATCCCTGAAGTGTTAATGGTATTGGGAACATGAACCCTTGTAGCTGGAGTTATTAGTTTATTTATGCTATGTTTGTATCCAATGCGTCATTCATCTTTGGAATTGATAATGCCGTCAGACTTTAATATGATCGTTTGAAATTCCTGTCTAAAGAAATGCTATAAGTAAGTCTTTGATGTAATAAAAGATTATGGATGAATGAATGAAAGCCCCTTATCCTTTCGATGATCTATGTTCTTCCCCTTTTCAGGTCTCATGCGTTTTTGTCCTTCTGTCTTACTTCCACCAAAATACCCATGTTAAACAAACTTAAATCTATCAAATGGATGCCTACCGGATCCATGCCAAATCAAATCAGTATCTGTTACATTTATATAAGTATACCTCAACAAAAACAAACTTAAAGGTATAAGTCTGGGACCAAATTTTTGGTCCAAAAGCTCGGTCGCGACAAAATATTTGCTTAACGTGATAACTTATCTTGAATCTAAACAAAAATGCAATTCCATGAGTTGAGGTTGGGCGTTTACGAACGACAGTTCATGAGGATCACCATCATTGCACGAAAGAGTCCCTAGTTGCTTTATATTATTATATTATCTATGTGCCAATGCATGCCAACTAATTAGGTATGATAATATTTTTTATTTAGAGATGCGAAGACAAGTGGTCAAAATTTGGAGATAGCTATCTGCATTGCTTTCTCATATCTATGATTGTATTGCTATTTATAACAATGGCTGATAAGGATAAAGTTTAAAATTAATTTTTAGTGGACATAAAGAAGTCCATTTGTATCATTGTTTGACATTCCCATGTTTTCGCATGCATGATTGGACTTTTTATGTAGGAAGAAATTTAAAGGTGAATAGTGCCAATCATTGGATGAACAATTGTATTTTATTGAAGACTGTAGACATGACCACAAAATGGATTTATATTCATTACTATTTTATTTCATCCATATCTTATATCTTGAATATACACACACACGAGAATCTTCGCACGGGCTACGCCCGTGCTCGATGCTCTCGGACGGGCTTCGGCCGCATCCATGCAGGCTTCGCCCTCCTCCGCCCGGGTTTCGCTTGTGTTCGATGCACCGCTGCAGGCTGCGCCTGCAACATATACATATGAGTACTTAAAATGTCCGTAAAAATATATATATTAATATTCCAATTTTTATTTTATAAAAAAAATGCTCATTTTTATTTAAAAATCAATACCTCTCTCTCCCCCTATCCTATGTAGGGATAGGAGACCTAATAATATTCTCTCTCATCATTCAAATTAAAGATTTTTGAATGGCTATGATGATAGATTTGACATATATTAGATGATCTAGATTAATTTTGAAATGTTCAAACTACATTTTTAATGTAGTTAAAGATATATAGATACAAACACTATCTTCAAAAGAAGAAATATTGTGACCTGCAAATAGTATGAAATTTAAAAGTTATTGCGAAGATCATATACATCCAAATGGAGCGATATGGTAGTATGGTCGGTGAATATATGAATCAAATTCATTTTTGTTGTACTATTATTTTCATTATTAATTATAATATATTTAAATTTAATATAGATAAACTATAATTATATATGTTGCGAGTCACTTGGCACTCTCACTATCTAGAAGAATCGAACTGTCTTAGCTCGAGAGTGAGCTAAGTATGAAAATAGTTAAAAGTGAACAAACAACAAGAATGACAAGACTTTTTATGTGAAAAACCAGGAAAGGTAAAAAACAATGAGGTCGGTTTGGTGCAGACCAAATCCACTAATTTGTAGGCGGTTACAAGTGTTAGAATATTCAGGAGGGTGACACTCGCAGGAGCGGCTTCTAGAGTTGTTACTAGAGTTGCCACTGTGGAGAGCGGAGTCTACACTTGAGCGAGAGGGCGAGTAGAGTGAACATATGAGCAGAGTTAGCACTTGAGTAGGAGAGTAAGAAGAGTTTCAAGGATTCGCCTTGTCAGCCGCAATCTGCGCCTCGATCCTGTGTACAACATCAACATAGTTGGGCACGGTCTTCCTCATTAGCGCAGAGTAGTAACCACTAGGGCGGTCCCCCCCCCCCCAGGAAAACTTTGCGTATAAGCTCGGGATCAACTCTTGGGATTTGTCGCATTTCGGTGGTGACGTGGTGGATGAAGCCCTTGAGCATCTCTCCTCATTTTGACAAATCCTGAAGAGTTGAAAGGGTTCCATAACGATTGATGATTAACTATTAATTGATCTGTGAATGGTTTGGTTAGCTCCGCGAAGTTGTTGATCTCCCCTTCCTTCAAGGAATGCAACAGGTGCGAGATAAGCCCTTTAAAGCTGTTGAATTAACTTGGCATGAGAGTTGATCAGGAGCGTTGTAGATTTGCATGATTGATGTGAAATGGTTTACATTCTCCAAGGGATCATCTGTCTTATCAATAATCTCAAAGTTTAGCAACTAAAACCCATTTAGAAAGGGATGCGTGAGAACCTGTGAAGCAAGAGGGGAGTCTGTTGGGATTCGAAGCGGTGCTGTCGTGCAGAATACCTGATGCTGGCACAAGTAAAAATAACAGAAAACACAAAAGCACAAAAGGACACCAGAAATAACGTGGTTCCCCAAGAATGGGTACGTCCACGGGCGGGAATGGCAGTCACAATCTCATTCAACACAAAATCCACAGTGTTACAAATGGGGATAAATTACCCCTATACAAAATGAGATAAAAAGTGACTCCCGGATACCTTGCGGCAAAACGGCCAAAGAAAGAGGAAGTTCCTCACGGCCAAGCACGGCGGCAACCCAAACTCCGACGGCGTCTCTACGACGACGGCGTCTCCCCAAAACTGCAGCAAGCAGTAGCCTTTCCCAAACCCGGCGCAACGGTGGCGGCGCCGGCAATCCTCCTCTCACACAGCGGCGGCGCTCTCCTCCAAAGCAGCGGCGGCGGCGACTCTCCAAAGCACCGGCGGCGGCCCAACAAGGCAGCGGCGGCGGCGGCGGTCAGAGCAGCGACGGCGGCGGCGGTCCTTCTTCAGCGAGAGGCAACGAGAGAGAGAGAGAGAGAGGCCAAAAAAGTAGAGAGAGAGAGGGAGAGAAACGGCGGAAGAGGGGGAGAAGAGTCGGATCTTCATGCCTAGGGTTGCAGGAATAGGTAGGTTTAAATAGGTTTTAAATAATTAAACCAAAAAATAAAAACCAAAAAAATTCCGGTTCAGGAAATCTGAATAAAGGCAGTACTCGCGAGGTTGCAACCTCTTTTTCCAGGTTGCAACCTCTCGGCCAGAATTTGGAAAAATTCAGAAATTCGCCCCGGAAAAATTTCCTTGCGCGCCCGGAAGTTTGGTACGATGTTGGGGAGTTAATGGAGGCAAAAACCTAACAAACTCCACCTGCCGAGATAACTCCAACCAACCAGGATGCCACCAAGAACGATGCAAATCGCATCAACTGAATCTGCTCCCGCCAAGGGCAGATAAAGTGAACTCCTTCAATCTGAGTAGTACACAAACTGGACTGACGTGACTACTCCAGAAATGCTCCACCTGAAGCAAAGATCTAACTGCTCCACCTCCAGCGGTGGTCTCCCAAAGCAAAAGAAAATATCACAGACTCCAGAAATGATGTGCGCGGGGAGAAAAAGGATAAAGGCAAACACATCAACAATTGAATGCAGGCAAAACTGATCTCAACATGGATAAAGAGAACCCCTATACGAGCTAATCAGGAAATGTTGATTAGACACACACACTAAGCTCATGTGACGAAGGAGTAACAATGAAAGAGCTTAGGTACTAGGGTGAAACAAAAGCATTCATACAACGGAGTAATGACGGAAATAAATAACCCAAAGACAGGTTATAAGAAAGATAACATGAATAACAGGAATAACATGAACATAATGAGGGAAAGGAAAGCAAGCAACATAGGGAACAAACGGAACAGGAAGCACGAACATATAAACGGAAAGTAGAAGAGCAGAGAAAAGGATGACCTAGATGAGGTTATCTCCCACATCCTCAAAACACAAGGATATGTCAGACTTCCCCTTTTCATCACCAGTGCTCTTCCCTTTATCTTTGTTCTGAAGCTTCCAGCAGCCCTTGATCACATGACCCTTCTTCTTGCAGTATTTGCAGTATAAATCTGAGATGCCCTTTGACTTAGACTTGCCCCCTCTATCAGAACCAGAATGACCCCGAGAGTATAGAACGGAGTCTTCAGTAACATGAGAACCTGAAGACCTCTTCCGGATGTCATCTGAGAGTAGAGCCGCAGTCACCTCTTCCAAGTCCAAGACGTCCTTACTGTAGGTAAGGGTAGTAACTATGCTCTCATAGAGCTTTGGAAGAGAGTTCAAAAGGATCACTGCTTTGTCCTCTTCATCCACCTGAATATCCATGCTGAGACACTCAGATAACAGTCTGTTGAAACTGTTCAGGTGGTCATGAATAGAGGATCCCTCCTTCATGCTAAACTTGTAAAGCTGCTGCTTGAGGTAGATCCGGTTGGGGAGAGACTTTGTCATATAGGTACTCTCCAACTTTGCCCAAATGCCAGAGGCAGTCGTCTCTGAAAGAACTCCATATAGCACGTCATCATGTAAGCAAAGCTGTATGGTGGACAAAGCTTTGAGATCCATGTCCTCCCACGTACGATCAGAAACCTCAACATCCTTACTGGCCTTTCCCAGTAGGGCACGGTGTAAGCCTTCTTTTATAAGTAGTGCACGAACTTTGACCTGCCATAGACCAAAGTTTTGTTTCCCATCAAACTTGGCCACAGCACCAGGAATAGACGAAGCCATCGAGAACGGAACGCGGAAACTGCACGGGACACTAAACTTGAGTTGGCGACCTCAGCAATGCACAACTAAGGGGATAGCCAGCGGACCAACGGTCGTAAACTACCGCACCCAAGTGTACACTCGAGATCGGAAACAACTCGTCCTTTAAACAAAAGTGTCAGCCCGCAACCTCCCTCTGATACCACTTGTTGGGATTCGAAGCGGTGCTGTCGTGCAGAATACCTGATGCTGGCACAAGTAAAAATAACAGAAAACACAAAAGCACAAAAGGACACCAGAAATAACGTGGTTCCCCAAGAATGGGTACGTCCACGGGCGGGAATGGCAGTCACAATCTCATTCAACACAAAATCCACAGTGTTACAAATGGGGATAAATTACCCCTATACAAAATGAGATAAAAAGTGACTCCCGGATACCTTGCGGCAAAACGGCCAAAGAAAGAGGAAGTTCCTCACGGCCAAGCACGGCGGCAACCCAAACTCCGACGGCGTCTCTACGACGACGGCGTCTCCCCAAAACTGCAGCAAGCAGTAGCCTTTCCCAAACCCGGCGCAACGGTGGCGGCGCCGGCAATCCTCCTCTCACACAGCGGCGGCGCTCTCCTCCAAAGCAGCGGCGGCGGCGACTCTCCAAAGCACCGGCGGCGGCCCAACAAGGCAGCGGCGGCGGCGGCGGTCAGAGCAGCGACGGCGGCGGCGGTCCTTCTTCAGCGAGAGGCAACGAGAGAGAGAGAGAGAGAGGCCAAAAAAGTAGAGAGAGAGAGGGAGAGAAACGGCGGAAGAGGGGGAGAAGAGTCGGATCTTCATGCCTAGGGTTGCAGGAATAGGTAGGTTTAAATAGGTTTTAAATAATTAAACCAAAAAATAAAAACCAAAAAAATTCCGGTTCAGGAAATCTGAATAAAGGCAGTACTCGCGAGGTTGCAACCTCTTTTTCCAGGTTGCAACCTCTCGGCCAGAATTTGGAAAAATTCAGAAATTCGCCCCGGAAAAATTTCCTTGCGCGCCCGGAAGTTTGGTACGATGTTGGGGAGTTAATGGAGGCAAAAACCTAACAGAGTCGTGGTGAAAGCGGTGCCGCGTATTTGGGAGTCGACGTCCACCATGAACGCATTCTTCTTCGATCATATTCCTCAATTCCTCGCAGGTGATTCTTCTATCAGCTAGTCTAGCGTATGCTTCCTTCGGATGGGGATCAAGCTGTGCACATCAACGAACACCCCCCCCCCCACTCGTGAGGGGGGTGTTGGGAGATACGGGCGTCAGGAAATTCATACATGGAGGGATCTTCTTGGAGAGCAACATGTTAAGGTTTGATGCGGTTTGGGGTTAGTGAAAGACTTCCTCTTGCAATGATTGCGAGACTCTGGGCGCGGTAATTTCTTAAATCCAGGTGCTGCGTAAGAACTTCTGCTTGGCGCTCCTCCATCAGACGAACACACACTTCTATAGATATTATTGGAGTGACCAGGGCCTCCTCGAGAGGTGACATGTAGCTAGCGGGGAGTTGGCAGCAAGGGGCTAGGTCGGCCCGCTCAATCCTTCCGAGCAACTTCGTTGGTGGTGCAGGAACTCTTTCTTGCCTTCTCCAAACTATTGCGGGCCGCTTAGCTCTCTCCCAGTCTTGAAGAATCAGACAATCTTAGCCCGAGAGTAACTCAAGCACGCAAACTATTAAAAGTGAATTAATAGTAGGGTCGACAAGATATTTCATGCGGGAACCCCTGAAAAGGGAACAAATTATGGGGTCGGTTCAGTTTTGACAAAATCCACTAGTTAGTAGGCGGTTACAAGTGTAAAAATCTTCGAGAGGGAGACAAGACACCACTCCGTTCAGAAGTACTTGAACGAGAAAAAGAAGCAAAGTTTTCCTTGCCGCTCGGAGAAGCGGCTTCTAGAGCGGTCACTAGAGCAGCCACTGTGGAGGGCGGAGTTTACACTTGAACGCGAGAGCGAGAGGGTGAGCAGAGTGAAAAGTTAAGCAGAGTGAGCACTTGTGCAAGCTATGTATCAAGGCTTTGCCATACAACTAAAGAGCACTCTTTTCTTGGTTGTTTGTCCTCAAATGAAAGTATAAAGGCCTTTTAAGAGTTTTTCTGATGGGCGTAATTGTGCTCTCTTATAATTCGAATCAGCGAATGAGAATGCACGATCCTGATCACAAGGATCACCAATTTTAAGAAAATGACGTCGATGCCACACTGGGCGGTCCGGGCAATCCGGGCGGCTCGGGTAGGTTCGCCAGAGTTGGTGGCGGTGGACGGCAGCGACGGTAAGCGGTGGACGGCGGCGACGGTAAGCGGCGACATGAGACTGGGAGCCCGTGCGGGGGATAAGGGAATGCACGTTGCGCGCCTGTGGGATGCGCTCTGCGCAGCCGCGGGATGGGCGTTGTGCGTGCTTTCCGCAAGTGCTTGCACGATCCCTGCACTTGCTTGGTCTGGATGTTTTTGCTTGATTGTCTAGGCCCATCTTAACAATCCGTTCGAGACCTTGACTTTGAACCGACTTGACTCGACACATATTTTGGAGAATCCTATCAATACTAATCAACAATCTTGCAACCTTTGGTAATTGTTCCCCAGAAATCACATGGTGTGATCAAAAATCTATCACCACTATCGAATTGGACGGAATTACATACACCTAAAATATACCTAAAAATCACTAAAAGTGGAGCTCACTCGCAATAAAATAAATTATTTGTCCTTTTCCACACTTTTTGACTTTTTTGTGTGTATAAAATAATTATTTTATTGTGTATGAGTCCCATTTTTGATGATTTTTAGATATACTTTAGGTATGTATAGAATTGTCCCTATCTAATTTGTAAAGACTATACACAGCTTCACTAAATATTTTGACAAAATAAAAAAAATATTTTTTTTTCCACTGGATGCTCTGCTCTTTGACCGCCCCCACTGGTCATAATATATATAATTTGGGCTGGGCCGGGAGAGCAAAAATTTATACTAGGAGAAGTTATTGATTTATTTATTGTATGCAATTCTAATGCACTTATAATGTACATATCAATATTCCCTTACAGGCTACAGCCAAGATTTATAAAAGTGCATGATTTCACACTCGTTATTTTCATCCAAACTGACCAAAATGGCATTTTTTTAATGGGAAAAATAAAATAAAAGACTTGTTGGGTTATATAGTTCACGCGCGTTTAAGCAACATGAAAAAGACTACTTTGACACTAAAATGATAATGTATCTCTACTATTATACGAAAATTAATCTTTGGTGAAACATTGCAAATCTCCCTATATTGCCCTTATAGTTGTATTCATAATTATACAAATATACATAACTTTATATTAATATATTATAAAGTCAATATTCTTTTAGGTAATTACACAACTTTGCAATATTTAAATAAAAAAAATAAAAATACTAGGTATCCTAAACTTATGGCCTATAGCTAGAAATGACAAAAGAAAGATTAATGTTTTAACGTTAAAATATAATTTGTTTTACAAAATAAAAATTATATTCTTGATTTATATTATTTTACGGTCATTTTGAGTACTCATATGTATATGTTGCGGGCGGGTACTTTCCACGACAAATGTCGCCGCCCACGACAAATGTCGTCCCCACGACAAATGTCGCACCGCCAACGAATGTCGCATCCCGCTGAATGTCGCACCCCGCCGAATGTCGGACCTCGCCGATTGTCGCACCCCCGCCGAATGCCCCCGGGCCAAAGGCCCGTGCCTGTCACTTGTATAGTATATACTACAAAATAAAGGACTTGCCGGGCTATAGTTCACGTGCGTTTATACAACATGAAAAATACTATTTTGCCCTTTCAGTCACACTTACGGTATTGATGCGCGCTTCTTTCCGGTCGGTGATCCGTTATCGCTCTGCCCGTTCAGTGATCGACAATGGCTACTCCTTGTTGAAAATCTTGGAGGCCCATGTTTATGAGAGTGAGAACCTTGTGAGAGGTTATTTTTCTATTTTCTTTTTATAAGGTGAAGGATCAAGCACTTACCCAACAATTTCAAATGTCTTGATAGACTTATGGAAATGACACTATTTTTTTCTTAAAAAAGTTTTTGAAGCGCCACAAGTCAAGTGAAGGAACGCTGTACCCTACAGCCCCCCCCCCCCCCCCCCCCAGCGTCCATCATGGCCCGCCAGCTCAGAGGTGTGCCCCCGCATGGCTCAGAGATGGCGTACCACAAGACTCAGAGGTAAGGTGGCCACATGGCCTCGCCCGCCAGATCCGCTAGACCCACACATGTAAAGAGCAATTTCGGGATTTATCAGCCCCCTTCCCGGGCTCAAACCCGTGACCTCCTCTGATACTACTTGTATGATCAAGTGCTTACCTGACTGTTCCAAAAGCTCGGACATATGAAAAGGGCACTAAATTTTTCCTCAAGGAAGTAGCAAAACATTACGAGTCAAATGAAGAAACGTTAGACCCAACATAAAGTTTTCTTACATTTTTTTTCATTTTTCTCTAAAACAATATTGGAACGTTTTTTTTCAAATTAATCGTATGGGCGGAATCGGATGCCACTTAATAGCTCTTGAATTGTTACTTTGGGTGCACTGGGATCTCATGATGCACTTTCAAAACCTTCATGTATATATACAGCCGGCCTTCAGCCGCTACTTTGGGTACATTTGAGACTATTTTGGATTCCAAAAGCCCCCATTACACCATTTCCCTCCATCTAAAATAGACCCTTTTATATCTTTACAAAAAAAAACTGCTTCTGCCCCACAACCCGATCATCCCTTGGTCGAAGCTTTTGCTCGCGCGCTTCTCCCCCTCATTGCTTGTTAAAAATTGTGAAGTGAAAGTGGGGGTTGATCAGGCAGACCGTTCGGCATGGGCAGACAGACCTTGCGGTCTGATGGTAGCGGCCTGGGCGGTCTGGTGTTTGCGGCTTGATGGTGGCGACCAGCCAGGCTGGCTAGTTCCCTGGTGAACTAGGCGGATAGGTAGTATCCGCGGGTAGGGCGGACTCTTGCTGAGTTCGCAGAGTCTGCTGTTGCGGTTTCTGCTTTGGCTTTTGCGGTTAGGCTGTTGGAGCTGGCGGTCTGGGCGGATTGGTGTTCATATCCGCTGAGCTCGCGCCAGAGTTTCTCCTGTCTATTGCGGGATGGAGCTGAGTCTGCGGGCTGGGCGGACTAGTCCTTGGTGGCAAGGTACTTGTGCGGACTGGGTGGTCTCCGCAGGGTTGTTGCTGGTGATCAGTCCTGCCTTGTTCCTTTGTGTTCTGTCGGATAGGGTTGTTTATCCGGCCAGCTTGGTGGTTGGCGGGCTGGCCTCCTGTCCGGCCACTGTTTGGTAGCATGTTGGGTACATTGGAAAATGTGTACCTGATTTGAAGAAGCCCAACTTAGCTCAATGATATACATCAAGGTGTATTTGATGTTGTTTTGAGTTGACATGTGCAGGTGAAGAAGTATTAAAGAATGCAGAAAAATATTCTAAGTCCACATGTCGACACCTGAAGAAATTGTGTCGACACTTCAGAATATTTGTGTCGACACTTCAGAATATCAGTGTCGACACAGAGAATGATAGTCGACCACATTTATGTCGACACTGGGAAGCAGTGTCGACACATAAAGAAAATAGTCGACTTCAACTATGTCGACACTGGGAAGCAGTGTCGACACATAAAGAAAATCGTCGACCTCAGCACTGGGAAGCAGTGTCGACACCGTGAAAGATAGTCGACCAGAGAAGGTTAGTCGACACCGTGAAAGATAGTCGACTAGTGAAAGATAGTCGACCAGAGAAAGATAGTCGACTCACAGAAGAAGATAGTCGACCACAACTGTGTCGACACTGGGTGGATGTGTCGACACCAGAAGACTGTGTCGACACATATTGGCAGAAGTCGACTATGCTTGTGTCGACACCAGAAGACTGAGTCGACACATTTTGGCAGGATTGAAGATTGCTGTGTCGACACCTGAAGGCTGAGTCGACACATGCTGAGTTCTGAATCTACAACAACTGTGTCGACATACAGGACTTGTGTCGACACACTGCAGAGTCTAGACCAAGTTATTTTCTGAAGAAGCTGTGTCGACTTAAAGGCAACTCAGTCGACATCATCAAAGACTGTGTCGACACCAAAGTCACTTGTGTCGACACAGATAGACAGATTGGTCTCGACACTTTCTAACAGACTGTCTCGACATTTTGCTGTCCAAGGCTAAGGTACAAAAACTGTTTGAAGACTTGACAGTTGTGGGTTGCCACAGTTGAACTGAAGCTGCCAGACCTGTCAGAAAACAGTTAGAAACCGGATCAGCCGGTTACCATGAAGAAAGTCTATAAATAGACACATTCAGAAGGAATTAAAAAAGCAGCTAAGCTAAGAAAAATAATAGAAGAAGATCTAAGAAGAAGAAACAGAGGAATTACGATCCTGTTGAAGTTTCAATTCAAGAAAGTGAAAAAGAAGATCTTCATCAGAAGGTCTAAGAAGAAGAAGTCTGAAGTATCAGTAAAGGTGTTGGATAGAGGGAGATCCAGTCATCTTGAAGAAGAAGAAGGAAGCCATCAGTGGTTTCTCAAGAAGCTGTTTGGAAATCAACTCAGCTAAGTTCAGATTCAAGAAGCTTTGAAGAAAGCTCAGATTCAGTTGATTTCATCAGCTGATCAAGAAGTGTCTTGTCCTCTTCTCTCTCAACAAAGGCAAGACATCAAAATATCTTTTTCTAAATTTTTGTAGGATCTGTTTACACAGATCTGAGTTGTAAGCCTGTGTTATAAAGACTGAGTGTAGGAGAGGTGATCTCTGAGTGGTAGGGCTATTTGCCTGAGTGTAGGAGAAGATTATTCTCTGAGTGGTAGGCCTTGAGGCAAGGCTGAGGTAGGGCTGTTGAGCCTGAGTTGTAGGAACCTATCCTGGTTCTGAGCTGTAGGATCTGAGGATCTGAGTATAGTGGAAGTTTGGCCGAATCTAGCATATTGCTAGATAGGTGAAGGGGGAAAGTGGATGTACCCAGACCTTGGGGAACCACTATAAAACATTGTGCAATCTGTGATGCTTAATTATCTATGAATGTTGTGCTAGATGTCTTAATTTGTAATTGAATTCTGCCTAGAAGTATAAACAAGAAATAAGAACCTATTCACCCCCCCTCTAGGTGTTTAGGTTGTCTTGAAAGTAAAACTATCAAGTGATATCAGAGGGAGGTTCCTCAAAAAGGACTTAACAGTCTGAGGTAGATCTGATAGACAGAATCAAGATTCAAAAAGATGGGTTCTGGTGAGAATCATAAGGAGCTAGGGTCTATGAAATTACCCATATGCAAGAAAGAAATTTTTGGAATTTGGAAAGAAAGAGTCAGATTGTTTATGGAGGCATCTGATCCAAGGATTTACATCACAGTACAGGAAGTCCCCTTCATACCAATAAAGGTATCAATTCTTAATGCAAATATCCAAACTCCAAAGAGTTATTCAGAGATGACCAAGGATGAAATCATCTTGGCAACCATGGATAAAAGAGCTCAGAACATTATTATTAGTGCCATAGATGATTCAACATTTCAGAATCTGATTCACTGCAAGACCTCCAAAGAGATGTGGGACACATTGATTGTCTACATGGAGGGATCTGAAGAAGTAAGGCAGGACAGGAAGTCTATGCTCAATCAGGAGTATGAAAGTTTTAGACAAGGAAAATCTGATAGCATAACTGAGTGCTACAAGAAATTCTATAGAATTGTGAATGAGCTTATGTCCTATGGAAGAGTCTTCAGTACTTTTGAACTGAATGACAAATTCTTGAGATCCTTAACAAAGGATTGGGACACAAAGATCTGTGCCATAAGAGAAGTGGCTAAATTGGCAGAGATATCTCCTCCCACCTTGTTTGGAAAATTGCTATCCTATGAAATGCAACTTATGGTGAGGAAGGAGGAGGAAAAGAATTCAAGAGGAGAGCATAGAGAAAAGACTGTGGCATTCAATGCAGAAGCCACTAGAAAGAATAGGAGGAAATCACCATCTCCTCCTAAGGAAGTTGCAGAAGATAGTTCTGAAAATTCAGATAAGGGTTCAGAAAGCTGTGATTCAGATGCATACTTTGTTGCATTCACAAGGCAATTCCAGAGGTTCTTGAAAAAGAAGCAATGGAAGTCTAGGCCTTCCACATCACAGCAAGTTGATGACTATTATCAGAAGAAAAGGTCATCAAGGAAAGAGAAGAGCAGATCAAAGCCCAGCAAATCCACTACTTCAAAGATTGTCTGCTATTGTTGCAATAGGCCTGGACATGTAGTGGCTGACTGTCCTGATAAGAGAAAGGAATTTTCAGACAAAAAGAAGACTTATCAGAAAGGCAAGAAGGAGAAATCCTTTGTTGCAAAGAAAGATAAGAGTCTAACAGACCAGTCAACTTCAGAGTCAAAATCTGAAGCTGAAGCATATATTGGACTATATGCTGCATCTGAAGAAGAGGAGTTTCTGCAGTTGCTAGACTCCATCAATGAACAAAAGGATCATCAGTGTATGGGGCTGATGGCAGGATCAGAAGAGGACATATGCCAGAATCAGTCTGGTCATAATAAGGTATAATGTCCTTCTATTACATCTGTTTGTTGTAGAAGTGAAGAATCAGCTACATCTGCATCAAGTGATGTAGATGCATCTGAATCTGAAAGAGGTGTCTATCAATTGATAGACAAGTATGGGGATTTGTTGCAGGCCCTTAAGAAAAGCAAGAACCTGGTTAAATCTCAGGCTCAGGAAATTGCTGAACTAAGGGTTGCTACAACTGAGTTAGAGAAAGTTATTGATCAAAAATTAAATGAAATTGTCAAGCTGAAGAATATAACTATTATTCAGATGGGCACGATTAATTATACTAATGATCAAGTGAAGAGTGATAGTTTTACTTTCAAGACAACCTAAACACCTAGAGGGGGGGGGGGGTGAATAAGTTCTACTTTTTTATAAAAACTTTTAGGCAGAATTCAATTCAATGGCTAACACAATAATCACAGCAATCACAGAAAATAAAACATCACAGATTGCACAATGATTTATAGTGGTTCCCCAAGGTCTGGGTACATCCACTTTCCCCCCTTCACCTATCTAGCAGTATGCTAGATTCGGCCAAACTTCCACTAATCTCAGATCAACAGATCCTACAACTCAGAACCCAACTGGTTCCTACAACTCAGGCACAACAACCCTACCTCAGTCTTGCCCCAAGGCCTACAACTCAGAGAAGACCCTTCTCCTACACTCAGGCAAACAGCCCTACCACTCAGAGTTCAACACTCCTACACTCAGCCTTTATAACACAGGCTTACAACTCAGATCTGTGTAAACAGATCCTACAGAAATATAGAAAAGATTATTTAACTGTCTTGCCTAAATTGAGAGAGAAAAGGCCACGACAATTCTTGATCAGCTGATGAAATCAACTGTATCTGAGCTTTCTTCAAAGCTTCTTGAATATAAACTTAGCTGAGTTGATTTCCAAACAGCTTCTTGAGAATCCACTGGTGGTTTCTTTCTTCTTCTTCAAATTCTGGCTTGATCTCTCTCTATCCAGCACTTTGAATGATTCTTCTGAATTCTGATTAGAACTCTTCTTTGATCTATCCTTAGATAGTCTTCTTTGATCTTCCGGAGAAGATCTTCTTAAGTGCCAAGCACTTTCTTGAAATGAATTGGATTGTAATCCTTCTCAACTTTTTGATTCTTATCAATGTTTTCAAAAGTTACTTTCTCCTTCTGAATCTGTCTATTTATAGACTTTCTTCATGGTAACCGGCTGATGCGGTTTCTAACCGTTTTCTGACAAGTCTGACAGCTTCAGTTAACTGGTGGCAACCCACAGCTGTCAAGTCTTCAAACAAGTCCTGTGCCTTAGTCTTGAACCACAAGTTGTCGAGACAGTCTGTCAGAAAGTGTCGAGACCATCTGTCTATTTGTGTCGACATAATTGATCTTGGTGTCGACACAGTCTTCAGTGATGTCGACTAAGTTGCCTTTGAGTCGACACAGCTTCTTCTGAAAATAACTTGGTCTTGACTCTTCAGTGTGTCGACACAAGTCCTGTGTGTCGACACAGTTGTTATAGAATCATAACTTAGTAAGTGTCGACTTAGCCTTCAGGTGCCGACACAGTCTTCTTCTAACACTGCTATAATGTGTCGACTCAATCACAATGTGTCGACACATTCTGCTGGTGTAGACAAACTTGAGGTCGACTATATTCTTCTGTGTCGACTCATTTTCCTAATGTTGAGGTCGACGCTTTTCTTCTGTGTCGACACAAATTCCCAGTGTTGTGTCGACTTACTTCTTCTGTGTCGACACACTTTCCCAGTATTTGTTGTAGACTAACTGCTATGTGTCGACATATTTCCTCTGTGTCGACACTTTTTCCCAGTGTAGTTGTAGACTAACTGCTATGTGTCGACACTGCTTCCCAGTGTTGTGTCGACTACTTTCTTCTATGTGTCGACACATCCTTCTCTGTGTCGACACTTGGACTTAGAATTTTTTTCTGCATACTTTATCAATTCTTCACCTGCACATGTCAACTCAAAACAACATCAAATACACTTTGATGTATATCATTGAGCTAGGTTGGGCTTCTTCAAATCAGGTACACATTTTCCAATGTACCCAACAATCTCCCCCTATTTGGAGAAGTCATAACCCTTATAGCCAATGATATACACCATTTATAAACAGTACTAAATGATGATATATGACAAAAACACAGGGATACTCAATTATAAACAAAATAATAAAAAAAACATCATAGATAAAACAATCTATCACAGATTTAAACAAAATTTTGTTTATTACTGGGTAATGTTTGATTACATTGTTTTACATTTAATGATCACATCACAACATTACAAAACATTATGAAGGAACTAAAACATAATCAGGATTGATCAGGCTCTGTAATGATAATCCCTTTGCCAGATTGAATTTTAGCTGTCACAGGAGCTTCTGATTCTTCAGCTATCTTCTTTCCTTTTAGATCAGCTTTCTTCTTAGCTTCTTCCTTGAGCCTTTGCCTTTCAAAATAGTGAAAAGGCTTTGGGAAGTATTTGCTTGGCTCCTTAGCATCTGATGGCAGCCTCCCCAGCTTAGCTTTCCTTCTGAATTGTACTATTGCTTCCTGTCTTGCCTCATACTTCTGCCATTCTATCTCATTGTACCACTTTCCTCTTTCATGAACTTTGTCTTGTACAGCCTTCCATGCAGTGAGTATTATGTTCCTTGAAGTAGGACTCCACTGCTCATAATCTGGCTTGAGTGCAGCCTGCTCTCTAAATCTCTTCTTTGCTAATAGAACATCTTGCCGTTCTTTCAGGAAGGCCTCTGGCATCTCAACTTTCTCAATCACAACATTATGCACATCCTTTGGAGGACTATACATATCCTGCACTTGCTTATCCAGAATTTCAAAATCAGAAAGGGGGTAAATAACTTGGGCAACCTCAGGTTGGTTGCCTTCAAGTAGTCCTGCTTGAATGCCTGATTCAGCCATCATATCATCATCACACAAGGGTGGACATCCCAAGGTGGCTCTTATACTATTTGTCACCCATTTAGAGTGCTCTTGGCCTGCATGAATCAATAACCTCTCCCCCTTTATGACTTCTCTTGTCATATGATCTCTAAGATCATCCTTCTGAAACCTTATCTGTCCATCTAGATAATTTATACCTTCTTTGAAAAATGGTTTCAATTTTTTCAGCTTGGTTGATATTTCCTGTTGGCAGGTGGAGATAGCAGTTTGTACTGAGGCAATGGCATCTTGAAATTGCTTATTAAACTCTTCCTTTTCTTTTGTTTTATCTGCAGGCAGGCCTGCAACAATCTTTTTCACTTCCTCTATTATCTCATGATGAGATTCAGTTAAATTATCATTCATTCTTAACTGATTTTCCAATACATAGCTTTGCTTCAGGGCAACATCATCTACCTTTTTAGTAATAGCCTCCTGTTGTTGAGCAAGATAAACCACAGCATGGCCTCCCTTTTGAAAGCAATCTGTCATTTTTGTCTTATGCATGTTGACTTGAAACTGGATGGACTTTATATCCTGAGCTAAGTCAAACTGCATAGACTTGCTATTTTCATTAACATACTTTTCCAGAGCCATTCTTTGTTCATCCAATTTCACTTGTAGATCTATCATAAACTTGTTATGATCAAAGGCAGGAGATGCTTGTTGAGGTGTTGTCTGTAAAGCCTGCTTATAATTCTTGCTTCTTCTCTTAAAGACAACAAGTTTTCTTTTCTTGGCCAGCCTGGCTTCTTCAGTTTCAGTATCAGATGAAGTATCTAGGTGAATTCTTTCTTGAGGAGAATGAAGTGTATCTGTCCCAGTGACCTGTTGCTCAGTCTCAACATTCACTGGCTCCCCATCAACCTGTGGCTCAACTTCAGCTTCCTGATCAATTTCCATACCTATGGACTTCTCAATTTCTTGTCCTCCTCCTTCTTTATCTGTAGTAGTATCAGCATCAGGGAATAACTCCTCCAGAGTAAATTCCAGTTGAGCTGTAACTTCAGCAGCAGTTAAATCTTGAGATAAGTCTAACTGTGCTTCCTCTTGCACTTGTACTGACAACAGCTCCCCCTGAACCTGTGCAGTAATAAGAATATGAGCAATGTCTTTTATAGTAAAATACATTAGCTCCCCCTACACTTGTACCTGATCAGGAGTAGATACATTTTGAGCTGGAGAGTGAACTGGCTCGCCCTGTATCTGTGCAGGTGTTGACACTTGCTGTAGTATAGTTGAGTCAGGCTGTTCTTCAACCTGTGTCCTGAGTGGGTCTTCTTGTTGTTGTTCAGTTTCTTGAGTTTGAGAAGGGGATTTCACAGGGGTGTCTGGCCTGCTCTCTTCAGGCACATCCTTGGACAGCACCCTATCCCACCTAGAGAACAGTCTCATATCCATCCTTCTCATATGATTGATCTTAGTCCCTAGCAGTTGTTGCATCACTTCAGGGATCACTCCAATGAGATATAAGCTCATGATTCTAGCCATGTTTGGCTTCTTGATTCCTTCTTTGATCTTGTCAAAGAGTACTCCTGACCAATCAGTAGGAATTGTAAAAACAATCCTGGTCATAAGGCTGAACATATAGGCAGAAATCCTATCATGTCCACCTGTCTTGCAGAGGATTACTTTACCAACAACTTCAGACAAGAATTTCCCTTGCTGATTCATACCCTTCCTGTTGAATGCAGCTCCAATCTTCATACTCGAGTCCAGTCCACACCATTGAAGGGCTTCCCTTGTCTTAGAACTAGGAACTTCCTCTTCATTCTCAACTACTTGTAATTGAAAGATCTTTCTCAAAGTTCTTGGAGTAATCTTCACCTTAGTCCCTTGAACATTGGACTTAATCTTGAGGCCTGTTGAGTGGACTGATGCAGAGATAAAGAACTCGTACACCTCCTTCTTCCAAATTTTAGTTGGCTCTGAGATTAGAAATTCTAACCCTGACTCGGAGAGGAGGGTGATAACCCCTTGAACATCTGGCGGCGCATCTGCAAAGGCCTGGCACACCAACTCATACCCCTCATTGACGTTGTCTTCCATCCTTGGCGCCATCGATTCGTCGAGAAAGCTTGAGAGAAGAGAGAAAGATAGACTGTCGACACAGGGTTTTAGTCTCGAAAACCTTGGAAGCGTGTCGACAGAAAGCGTTTTTCACCTATTTATACCTTCTGTTGAAAGAAGTTCAAAAGGCGCCAAACACAGACTAAATGTGTCGACACAGACGGAATGTGTCGACACAAACTTCTATTGTCTCGACATTACTTCAGCCTACTATGTGTCGACACCAATTTGTGGTTATGTCGACACCTTGGATACATAATAGATAGACAGAAATTCTGTGTCGACTCTAAGGATAAGTGTCGACACATATTTTGTAAGTGTGGACACCATTTTCCTGGTTGAGTCGACATTACATTTCTGATTAAGTCGACAATATAACTCTTAAGTGTCGACACATATTCTCTGTGTCGACACAATATTTCTGACTTGTCGACATTATTTCTCTGAGTCGACACATAATTACTAAATGTGTCGACACATTCTTACTTAGCCAATTTCTGTTGGTTCAACACCACTTGTAAGTGTTACTTCAATGTGTCCTTTTTAACACTTGATTATGTTGTTATTACTTTTACTTACTTACATACCACTTCAATTGCATTGTTAATGATTTTGTTAATACATTAATCAATGGTTAACATACCTAATTCAATTTTGAATTTATTGAATTTGGTTTCATCTAAAGGCTTAGTAAATACATCTGCTATTTGATAATCTGTTTTTACAAATTCCAATAAGA
Organism: Platanthera zijinensis; assembly: GCA_039513925.1. Taxonomy (NCBI): domain Eukaryota; kingdom Viridiplantae; phylum Streptophyta; class Magnoliopsida; order Asparagales; family Orchidaceae; genus Platanthera; species Platanthera zijinensis. The sequence continues at coordinate 38,054,370 of CM077079.1, read as the reverse complement.
TGTCTCCTTTTTCTACATGTTCTCTAAGAAAATGGTATTTGATTTCTATATGCTTAGTTCTACTATGAGAAACTGGATTATTAGCAATAGAAATAGCACTCTTAGAATCACATAAAAGGGGTGTTCTACTTACCTGAATACCATAATCCTTAAGCTGATGTTGCATCCACAATAGCTGTGCACAGCAGCTTCCAGCAGCAACATACTCTGACTCAGCTGTGGAAATTGCCACACTGGTCTGCTTCTTACTACTCCATGATATTAGTCTTCCTCCCAGGAATTGACAAGTACATGTAGTACTTTTCCTGTCCTCTCTACATCCTGCAAAATCTGCATCTGAATAGCCTGTTAGTAGAAAATCTCTATTCCTAGGGTACCAAAGGCCTAGATTAGGAGTGCCCTTTAGATATCTCAGAATCCTTTTGACTGCAGTATAATGAGATTCTTTAGGGCATGCTTGGTACCTAGCACAGACACATGTTGCATACATAATGTCTGGTCTACTAGCAGTAAGATATAGTAGAGACCCAACTATTCCTCTATACAATGACTCATCAACAGGTTTACCTGCCTCATCTTTGCATATAGGGATGCTTGTTCCCATAGGAGTTCTCATGGTGGAGGATGACTCCATACCATATTTCTTAATTAATTCTTTGGTGAACTTAGACTGGGATATGGACAATCCATCATCAGTCTGTCTTACTTGGAGTCCCAAGAAGAACTTAAGTTCTCCCATACTGCTCATCTCAAACTTCCCTTGCATAAGTTTGGCAAACTTTTTACAAAGGTTGTTTTCAGTAGATCCAAAGATTATGTCATCAACATAGATCTGAACTAAGATGATCTTACCTTTGGATTCCCTAAGGAATAGAGTTTTGTCTATCTTTCCTCTTGAGAATTTATTCTCAATGAGGAAGGTAGACAGGGTTTCATACCAAGCCCTTGGAGCTTGTTTTAACCCATACAAAGCTTTCCTAAGCTTATACACAGAATCAGGTTTAAGAGGATCTACAAAACCTGATGGCTGCTCTACATATACTTCTTCTTTAAGATCACCATTCAGAAATGCTGACTTCACATCCATCTGGTATACTTTGAAGTCTTGGTAGGCTGCATAGGCAAGGAATATTCTGATAGCCTCCAGCCTTGCTACTGGAGCAAAGGTTTGATCAAAGTCAATCCCTTCTTCCTGCCTGTATCCTTTTGCAACCAATCTTGCTTTATTCTTCACTATTATCCCACATTCATCTAGCTTGTTCCTATAGATCCACTTAGTCCTAATTATGTTGTGGCCTCTTGGTTTAGGAACAAGCTCCCAGACTTTGCACCTTCTGAATTGATTCAGCTCCTCTTGCATAGCATCAATCCAGTGCTGGTCTTGGATAGCTTCTTCAAACTTCTTAGGTTCCATTTGAGACAAGAAACTTGAATGCAAAACTGTGCTTTGATTTTTGCTTCTAGTTTGCACTCCTTGTCTTGGATCACCAATTATCTGATCAGCAGGATGATCTCTTAGATATCTTATAGCTGGAGGAAGATTCCCTTCAGGTTGAGCATCTCCAGCTTCTTCATTCTGCTGAACCTCTTGGTTTTCATCAGCTTCCATTATCTCTTGTACTCCCCCTGGACAGCAGCCTTCATTTTCCAATGCTCCATCTTCCTTTGAAGCTTCAGCAATGGAGAGCTTGTCCATCCTCTTGCTTATACCTGTTGAGTCAATTGATCTACAAGACAACTCACAATTGATTAATCTTATTTCATCAAATACAACATGCACAGATTCCTCAACAACTTGAGTAGTTAAGTTGAAGACTCTATAGGCCTTACTATTTGTGCTGTACCCAACAAATATCCCATCCTGGGATTTGGCAGCAAACTTAGTCAAATATGACTTGCCATTGTTAAGTATATAGCACTTGCAACCAAAGATCCTAAAATAGGATAGATTTGGTTTTCTGCCTTTCACAATCTCATATGGAGTCTTTCTGTGGCTTTTGGTGATAGAAGCCCTATTGATGACATGACAAGCAGTGTTAACTGCCTCAGCCCAAAAATATTCTGGGAGAGAGGTGTCACTCAATAGAGTTCTACCGGCTTCAATTAATGTTCTGTTCTTTCTTTCAGCAATTCCATTTTGCTGAGGTGTTCTTGGTGAGGAGAACTCTTGGAAAATCCCAAAGTCTTTACACAAGTTTGTTATGCTTTCAGATTGAAACTCAGTACCATGGTCACTTCTGATTTTGACCACTGTATTATTCAGTTCATTCTGAATTTGCTTTACAAAATTAAGTAATACACTTGGGGTTTCAGATTTTTGTTTCAGAAAGAACACCCATGTAAATCTAGAATAGTCATCTACAACCACAAAAGTGTAGACCTTCCTACCTAGACTATGAACTGGCATAGGACCAAAAAGATCCATATGCAAGAGGTATAAGCACCTCACAGAATCCTTGTTTTCAAGGCTTTGAAATGAGGATTTTGTCTGCTTGCCCTTTTGACAAGCTGAGCATACCCCTTCCTTTATACACTTAACTTGAGGCCCATTCCTCACTAGTTCTTTACTAATGAGTTGGCCAATTGTCTTGTAGTTTAGATGAGCCAATCTCTTGTGCCACTTAACACAATGGGAAGCATTGTCATCAGCTACAAGACAAATGGGGGAAGCCTTATTTTCACATTCAAAATTAAGGCAATATACATTTCTCTTCCTATACCCAGTCAATATGATCTCTTGATCACTTGACCTTTTGATATGACATCCATCCTTACCAAATGAAATGTCATATCCTAGATCACTCAGCTGGCTTATGCTTATTAGATTATGTTTCAAACCTTTTACATAGGCCACTTGGGTGATAGTAATTAGGTTAGAAGAAATGTTACCAAACCCTTTGATGACTCCCTTCTCAGATCCACCAAAGATCACTTTAGGTCCATCTTTGACAGATGAATACTCCTTCAGCAGCCCCTTTGTTCCAGTCATGTGCCTGGAACAACCACTATCCAAGTACCATATAGGGGCATGGTTACTTGGATTCACCTGCAATACAGAATTACTTACCCTTAGAACCCAAGTAAGTCTTGGGTCCTTGGTTCAGGTTAGCATTAATAAAGTTATCATAGCCTCTTCTAACAGGTAGACTCTTATTCTTTATAACACTTGTGTTATACCAGCAGTCTAATGCAAAATGGTCTCTCTTGCCACAGCACCAACATTCAAACTTATTGTATCTAGATCTAGATACATCCTTGTCAGAAGAATTTCTGTTCATTGCTGGTGCTGTTGCAACTTCACCTACTGATTTCTTAAAATCATTGGGTTTATGACCATAGGTAGGCCTGCTTGCATTTACACCCTTGTTCTTCAGAACGTTAGTCTTAATATGACCTTGAATGTCTTCATGATCATATATGTTAGAAGGCACTTTCACCTTACTAAACTTTATGGGGACTGAAGGGTTTAGTGGCTGAATAGGGGCTTTGCCTTTCCTCTTGAATCTGCCAGCCCTGGAGTTACCTTTAAATCCTAATCCAGCCTTACCCTTCTGAGTGACAAATTCATCTATCAAGGGTAAGACAGATTTTGGCTTAGAGTAACTAGCCACTAAATCCCTTTCAATTCTAAGTCTGGCCTCCAGACTCTTCACTTGATCATTAGTATAATTAATTGTGCCCATCTGAATAATAGTTATATTCTTCAACTTGGCAATTTCATTTAATTTTTGATCAAGGACTTTTTCTAACTCAGTTGTTGCAACCCTTAGTTCAGCAATTTCCTGAGCCTGAGTTTTAACCAGGTTCTTGCTTTTCTTAAGGGCCTGCAACAAGTCCCCATACTTGTCTATCAATTGATAGACATCTCCTTCAGATCCAGATGCATCTTTATCACTTGATGCAGATGTAGCTGATTCTTCACTTGTACTACAAACAGATGTACTGGAAGGACATTTTACCTCATTAGGACCAGACTGATTCTGGCATATGTACTCTTCTGATCTTGTCATCAACCCCATGCATTGATGTTCATTGATGGAGTCTAGCAACTGCATAAACTCCTCTTCCTCAGATGCAGCATATAGTCCAATATATGCTTTAGCTTCAGATCCTGATTCTGAAGTTGACTGGTCTGACAGACTTTTATCTTTCTTTGCTACAAAGGATTTCTCCTTCTTGCCTTTCTGATAAGTCTTCTTCTTTTCTGAAGATTCCTTTCTCTTGTCAGGACAATCAGCCACTACATGTCCAGGCCTATTGCAACAATAACAGATAATCTTTGAAGTAGTGGCTTTGCTGGGTTTTGATCTGCTCTTCTCTTTCCTTGATGACCTTTTCTTCTTATAATAGTCATCAACTTGCTGTGATGGGGAAGGCCTAGACTTCCACTGCTTCTTCTTCAAGAACCTCTGGAATTGTCTTGTGAATGCAGCAAAATCTGCATCTGAATCACAGCTTTCAGAACCCTTGTTTGAACTTTCAGAACTATCTTCTGTAACTTCCTTAGGAGGAGATGGTGATTTCCTCCTATTCTTTCTAGTGGCTTCTGCATTGAATGCCACAGTCTTTTCTCTATGCTCTCCTCTTGAGTTTCTTTCCTCCTCCTTCCTCACCATAAGTTGCATTTCATAGGATAGCAACTTTCCAAACAGGGTTGGAGGAGATATCTCTGCCAATTTAACCACTTCTCTTATGGCACAGATCTTTGTATCCCAATCCTTTGATAAGGATCTTAAGAATTTGTCATTCAGTTCATAGGTACTGAAGACTCTTCCATAGGATATTAGCTCATTCACAATTCTATAGAATTTCTTATAGCACTCAGTTATGCTATCAGATTTTCCTTGTCTAAAGCTTTCATACTCCTGATTTAGCATAGACTTCCTGTCCAGCCTTACTTCTTCAAATCCCTCCATGTAGACAATCAATGTGTCCCACATTTCCTTGGAGGTCTTGCAGTGAATCAGATTCTGAAATGTTGAATCATCTATGGCACTCACAATAATGTTCTGAGCTCTTTTATCCATGGTTGCCAAGATGATTTCATCCTTGGTCATTTCTGAATAACTCTTTGGAGTTTGGATATTTGCATCAAGAACTGATACCTTCATTGGAATGAAGGGGCCTTCCTGTACTGTGATGTAAATTCTTGGGTCAGATGCTTCCATAAACAGTCTGACTCTTTCTTTCCAAATTCCAAAAATTTCTTTCTTGCATATGGGTAATTTCATAGACCCTAGCTCCTTATGATTCTCTCCAGAACCCATCTTCTTGAATCTTGAATCTGCCTTTCAGATCTACCTCAGACTGTTAAGTCCTTTTTGAGGAACCTCGCTCTGATACCACTTGATAGTTTTACTTTCAAGACAACCTAAACACCTAGAGGGGGGGGGGTGAATAGGTTCTACTTTTTTATAAAAACTTTTAGGCAGAATTCAATTCAATGGCTAACACAATAATCACAGCAATCACAGAAAATAAAACATCACAGATTGCACAATGATTTATAGTGGTTCCCCAAGGTCCGGGTACATCCACTTTCCCCCCTTCACCTATCTAGCAGTATGCTAGATTCAGCCAAACTTCCACTAATCTCAGATCAACAGATCCTACAACTCAGAACCCAACTGGTTCCTACAACTCAGGCACAACAGCCCTACCTCAGCCTTGCCCCAAGGCCTACAACTCAGAGAAGACCCTTCTCCTACACTCAGGCAAACAGCCCTACCACTCAGAGTTCAACACTCCTACACTCAGCCTTTATAACACAGGCTTACAACTCAGATCTGTGTAAACAGATCCTACAGAAATATAGAAAAGATTATTTAACTGTCTTGCCTAAATTGAGAGAGAAAAGGCCAAGACAATTCTTGATCAGCTGATGAAATCAACTGTATCTGAGCTTTCTTCAAAGCTTCTTGAATATAAACTTAGCTGAGTTGATTTCCAAACAGCTTCTTGAGAATCCACTGGTGGTTTCTTTCTTCTTCTTCAAATTCTGGCTTGATCTCTCTCTATCCAGCACTTTGAATGATTCTTCTGAATTCTGACTAGAACTCTTCTTTGATCTATCCTTAGATAGTCTTCTTTGATCTTCCGGAGAAGATCTTCTTAAGTGCCAAGCACTTTCTTGAAATGAATTGGATTGTAATCCTTCTCAACTTTTTGATTCTTATCAATGTTTTCAAAAGTTACTTTCTCCTTCTGAATCTGTCTATTTATAGACTTTCTTCATGGTAACCGGCTGATCCGGTTTCTAACCGTTTTCTGACAAGTCTGACAGCTTCAGTTAACCGGTGGCAACCCACAGCTGTCAAGTCTTCAAACAAGTCCTGTGCCTTAGTCTTGAACCACAAGTTGTCGAGACAGTCTGTCAGAAAGTGTCGAGACCATCTGTCTATCTGTGTCGACACAATTGATCTTGGTGTCGACACAGTCTTCAGTGATGTCGACTAAGTTGCCTTTGAGTCGACACAACTTCTTCTGAAAATAACTTGGTCTTGACTCTTCAGTGTGTCAACACAAGTCCTGTGTGTCGACACAGTTGTTGTAGAATCATAACTTAGTAAGTGTCGACTTAGCCTTTAGGTGTCGACACAGTCTTCTTCTAACACTGCTATAATGTGTCGACTCAATCACAATGTGTCGACACATTCTGCTGGTGTAGACAAACTTGAGGTCGACTATATTCTTCTGTGTCGACTCATTTTCCCAATGTTGAGGTCGACGCTTTTCTTCTGTGTCGACACAAATTCCCAGTGTTGTGTCGACTTACTTCTTCTGTGTCGACACACTTTCCCAGTATTTGTTGTAGACTAACTGCTATGTGTCGACATATTTCCTCTGTGTCGACACTTTTTCCCAGTGTAGTTGTAGACTAACTGCTATGTGTTGACACTGCTTCCCAGTGTTGTGTCGACTACTTTCTTCTATGTGTCGACACATCCTTCTCTGTGTCGACACTTGGACTTAGAATTTTTTCTGCATACTTTATCAATTCTTCACCTGCACATGTCAACTCAAAACAACATCAAATACACTTTGATGTATATCATTGAGCTAGGTTGGGCTTCTTCAAATCAGGTACACATTTTCCAATGTACCCAACAAAGAGTCTGGAGGCCAGACTTAGAATTGAAAGGGATTTAGTGGCTAGTTACTCTAAGCCAAAATCTGTCTTACCCTTGATAGATCAATTTGTCACTCAAAAGGTTAAGGCTGGATTAGGATTTAAAGGTAACTCCAGGGCTGACAGATTCAAGAGGAAAGGCAAAGCTCCTGTTCAGCCACTAAATCTTTCAGTCCCCATAAAGTTTAGTAAGATGAAAGTGCCTTCTAACAAATATGATCATGAAGATATTCAAGGTCATATTAAGACTAATGTTCTGAAGAACAAGGGTGTAAATGCAAACAGACCTACCTATGGTCATAAACCCAATGGTTTTAAGAAATCAGTAGGTGAAGTTACTGAAGCACCAGCAATGAACAGAAATTCTTCTGACAATGATGTATTTAGATCTAGATACAATAAGTTTGAGTGTTGGTGCTGTGGCAAGAGAGGCCATTTTGCACTAGACTGCTGGTATAACCCAAGTGTTATAAAGAATAATAGTCTACCTGTTAGAAGAGGTTATGGTAGCTTTATTAATGCTAACCTGAACCAAGGACCCAAGACTTACTTGGGTTCTAAGGGTAAGTAATTCTGTGTTGCAGGTGAATCCAAGTAACCATGCCCCTATATGGTACTTGGATAGTGGTTGTTCCAGGCACATGACTGGAACAAAGGGGCCGCTGAAGTAGTATTCATCTGTCAAAGATGGACCTAAAGTGATCTTTGGTGGATCTAAAAAAGGAGTCATCAAAGGGTTTGGTAATATTTCTTCTAACCTAATTACTATCACTCAAGTGGCTTATGTAAAAGGTTTGAAACATAATCTAATAAGCATAAGCCAGCTAAGTGATTTAGGATATGACATTTCATTTGTTAAAAATGGATGTCATATCAAGAGGTCAAGTGATCAAAAGATCATATTGACTGGGTATAGGAAGAGAAATGTATATTGTCTTAATTTTGAATGTGAGAATAAGGCTTCTCCCATCTGTCTTGTAGCTGATGACAATGCTTCTCATTGTGTTAAGTGGCACAAGAGATTGGCTCATCTAAACTACAAGACAATTGGCCAACTCTTTAGCAAAGAGTTAGTGAGGAATGGACCTCAAATTAAGTGTATAAAGGAAGGGATATGCTCAGCTTGTCAAAAGGGCAAGCAGACAAAATCCTCCTTTCAAAGCCTTGAAAACAAGGATTCTGTGAGGTGCTTATACCTCTTGCATATGGATCTTTTTGGTCCTATGCCAGTTCATAGTCTAGGTAGGAAGGTCTACACTTTTGTGGTTGTAGATGACTATTCTAGATTTACATGGGTGTTCTTTCTGAGACAAAAATCTGAAACCCCAAGTGTATTATTTAATTTTGTAAAACAAATTCAGAATGAACTGAATAGTACAGTGGTCAAAATCAGAAGTGACCATGGTACTGAGTTTCAATCTGAAAGCATAACAACTTGTGTAAAGACTTTGGGATTTTCCAAGAGTTCTCCTCACCTAGAACACCTCAGCAAAATGGAATTGCTGAAAGAAAGAATAGAACATTAATTGAAGCTGGTAGAACTCTATTGAGTGACACCTCTCTCCCAGAATATTTTTGGGCTGAGGCAGTTAACACTGCTTGTCATGTAATCAATAGGGATACTATCACCAAAAGCCACAAAATGACTCCCTATGAGATTGTGAAAGGCAGAAAACCAAATCTATCTTACTTTAGGATCTTTGGTTGCAAGTGTTATATACTTAACAATGGCAAGTCATATTTGACTAAGTTTGCTGCTAAATCCCAGGATGGGATATTTGTTGGGTACAGCACAAATAGTAAGGCCTATAGAGTCTTCAACTTGACCACTCAAGTTGTTGAAGAATCTGTGCATGTTGTGTTTGATGAAACAAGATTAATCAACTGTGAGTTGTCTTGTAGATCAAATGACTCAACAAGTATAAGCAAAAGTATGGACAAGCTTTCCATTACTGAAGTATCAAAGGAAGATGGGGCATTGGAAAATGAAGGCTTCAGTCCAGGGGGAGAACAAGACACTATAGAAGCTGATGAAAATCAAGAGAATCAGTTAAATGAAGGAGCTGGAGATGTTCAACCAGAAGGAAATCTTCCTCCAGCTACAAGACATTTAAGAGATCATCCAGCTGATCAGATAATAGGTGATCCAAGACAAGGGGTGCAAACTAGAAGCAAAAATCAAAACACAGTTCTACATTCAAGTTTCCTGTCACAATTGGAGCCTAAGAAGTTTGAAGAAGCCATCCAAGACCAGCACTGGATTGATGCTATGCAAGAGGAGCTGAATCAATTCAGAAGGTGCAATGTCTGGGAGCTTGTTCCTAAACCAAGAGGCCACAACATAATTGGCACAAAATGTATATATAGGAACAAGCTAGATGAAAGTGGAATAATAGTAAAGAATAAAGCAAGGTTGGTTGCAAAAGGATACAGACAGGAAGAAGGGATTGACTTTGATCAAACCTTTGCTCCTGTAGCAAGGCTGGAGGCAATCAGAATATTCCTTGCCTATGCAGCCTATCAAGACTTCAAAGTGTATCAGATGGATGTGAAGTCAGCATTTCTGAATGGTGATCTTAAAGAAGAAGTATATGTAGAGCAACCATCAGGTTTTGTAGATCCTCTTAAACCTGATTTTGTTTATAAGCTTAGGAAAGCTCTGTATGGGTTAAAGCAAGCCCCAAGGGCTTGGTATGAAACCCTGTCTACTTTCCTTATTGAGAACAAATTCTCAAGAGGAAAAATTGACAAAACTCTATTCCTTAGGGAATCCAAAGGCAAGATCATCTTAGTACAGATCTATGTTGATGACATAATCTTTGGATCTACTGAAAACAACCTTTGTAAAAAGTTTGCCAAACTTATGCAAGGGAAGTTTAAGATGAGCAGTATGGGGGAACTGAAATTCTTCTTGGGACTCCAAGTAAGACAGACTGATGATGGCTTGTCCATATGACAGTCTAAGTTCACCAAAGAATTGATTAAGAAATATGGTATGGAGTCATCCTCCACCATGAGAACTCCTATGGGAACAAGTATGCCTATATGCAAAGATGATGCAGGTAAACCTGTTGATGAGACTTTGTATAGAGGGATAGTTGGCTCACTACTATATCTCACTGCTAGTAGACCAGATATTATGTATGCTACATGTGTCTGTGCTAGGTACCAAGCCTGCCCTAAAGAATATCATTATACTGCAGTCAAAAGGATTCTGAGATATCTTAAGGGCACACCTAATCTAGGTCTTTGGTACCCTAGGAATAGAGATTTTCAACTAACAGGCTATTCAGATGCAGATTTTGCAGGATGTAGAGAGGATAGGAAGAGTACTACAGGTACTTGTCAATTCCTGGGAGGAAAACTAATATCATGGAGTAGTAAGAAGCAGACTAGTGTGGCAATTTCCACAGCTGAGTCAGAGTATATTGCTGCTGGAAGCTGCTGTGCACAGCTATTATGGATGCAGCATCAGCTAAAGGATTATGGTATTCAAGTAATTAGAACACCTCTTTTGTGTGATTCTAAGAGTGCAATTTCTATTGCTAATAATCCTGTTTCTCATAGTAGAACTAAGCATATAGAAATAAAATACCATTTTCTTAGAGAACATGTAGAAAAAGAAGACATCTCATTGGAATTTGTGAAAACAGATTATCAAATAGCAGATGTGTTTACTAAGCCCCTAGATGAGACAAAATTCAATAAATTCAAAATTGAATTAGGTATGTTAACCATTGATTAGTGTAATCACAAAATCATCAACAATAAAGTTGAAGTGGTAACAAGACATTCAAGTGATATTAAGACACATTGAAGTAGTATAAAGTACTTTGTTGTACTTATAAGTTGTGATGAACAAACAGAAATTAGCTAAGTAAGATGGTGTCGACACATTCAGTAATTATGTGTCGACTCAGGGTAGTAATGTCGACAAGTCAGAGATATTGTGTCGACACAGAAAATATGTGTTGACACTTAAGAATCTTATTGTCGACTTATCCAGGAATGTAGTGTCGGCTTCACCAGGATAGTGGTGTCGACACCTACAGATTTTGTGTCGATACTTATACTAAGAGTCGACACAGAATTTCTGATGCTCTACTATATATCTCTGGTGTCGACATAACCACAAATTGGTGTCGACACATAGTAGACGAACTTGTAGTCGAGACAATAGCAGCTTGTGTCGACACAATCCATCTGTGTCGACACTTATAGTCTGTTTTTGGCGACTTTTGATCTTCTTTAAACAGAAGGTATAAATAGGTCAAAAACTCATTCTGTCGACACGCTTACAAGGTTTTCGAAACCCAGTGTCGACATTCTCCCTCTCTCTCTCTCTTTCTCTCATCCTTCAAGCTTTCTCGACTGATCAATGGCGCCAAAGATTGAAGATAATGTTAATGAAGGATATGAGTTGGTGCGACAGGCCTTTGCTGCTGCCCCTCCAGATGTTCTTGGGGTTATCTCTCTCCTCTCCGACTCAGGTTTAGAATTTCTGGTTTCCGAACCATCAAAGATATGGAAGAAGGAGGTGCATGAGTTCTTTACCTCTGCATCTGTAAACTCTGAAAGTCATGAGATAAAATCCACAGTTCATGGGTCACCTGTGGAGATTACACCAAGTAAGATAAGAACAATTCTGCAATTACCTACAATTGAGAATGAAGAGGATGTCCCTGCTTCTAAATCTAGGGAGGCTCTTCAATGGTGTGGATTGGAATCCACCATGAAAATTGGAGCTGCGTTCAATCGGAAAGGAATGAATCAACAGGGCAAGTTTCTGTCAGAAGTGGTAGGAAAAGTTATTCTGTGCAAGTCAGGTGGACATGATAGGATTTCTGCCTATATGTTCAGCCTAATGACCAGGATTGTGTTTACAATTCCAACGGATTGGTCATCTGTAATCTTTGAAAAGATTAAGGAAGGGATCAAGAAGCCAAATCTGGCTAGGATAATGAGTATATACCTAAGTAAGGAGATTCCTGAGGTTATGCAACAACAACCTGGAACTAAAATTAATCACATGAGAAGGATGTACATGAGATTGTTCTCCAGATGGGATAGGGTGCTGACCAAAGAGATGCCTGAAGTGGAAAGGCAGGATTCACCTGAGAAATCCCCAGGTCATGCTACCAGTACTGGGCATCCACAAGAAGAGCAAGTAAGACTAGAGGTTGAAGATCAGCCTGCATCTACACAAGTTCAGGATGCCACAATACCTGCAGTTCAAGAAGAAGAAGTAAGTATACAAGTTCAGCAAGTTTATTCTCCTACACAAACTGTATCTACTCATGACCAGGTACAGGTGCAGGGGGAGCTGGTGTATTTTCCTACAAAAGAGATTTCTAATATTTCTTTTTCTGCATAGGTCCAGGGGGAGCAAGTGCTAGAAGATGCTCCAATTCATCAATCTCCAAATTTGAATACTGCAAATGATCAAGCCCAGAAGGAATATACTCTGGAGGAGTTATTTCCAAATGATGAAATAATTACTGATAGTCTGGAAGTGGAGCAAGAAATTGAGGGGGAGCCAGTGCATGTTGAGACTGTACAACATGGCACTGAAGCAGCTGTTTCTCCTCCTCCCAAAGAAAGAGTTCAAATTGATAGCACTTCTGATTCAGAGACTGAAGAAGCTAGGGTGGCTAAAAAGAGAAAACTTATGGTCTTCCAGAGAAGGAGCAAGAACTATAAGCAGACTCTACAGTCTACAGCACATCACACTCCTTCTGACTTTGATTATAACAAGTTCTTGGTAGATTTACAAGTGAAATTGGATGAACACAGAGTGGCTATAGAAAAATATGTTGATGAGAACAACAAGTCCCTGCAATTTGACTTAGCTCAAGATATAAAATCAATTAGGTTTGAGGTCAATATGCATAAGAAGGAAATGACAGATTGCTTCCATAAGGGAGGTAATGCTGTGGTATATCTGGCAAAACAACAGTAGACTATCATCCCTAAGGTGGATGATATTGCTTTAAAGCAAAGCTATGTCTTGGAAAATCAGTTAAGAATGAATGACAATTTAACTGAATCTCATCATGAGATCATAGAGGAATTGAAAAAGATTGTTCCAGGCCTGCCTGCAGATAGAGCAAAAGAAATGGAAGAATTTGATAAGAACTTTCATGCTGCTATTGCTTCTGTTAAGACTGCAATCACTATCTCTCAAAAGGAAATATCTGACAAGCTTCTAAAGTTAAAACCATTTTTTAAAGAGGGTGTGAATTATCTGGATGGCCAAATCAAATTTCAAAAGGAAGATCTCAGAGATCATGTTTCTAGAGAAGCCATAAAGGGGGAGAGGATGCTAGTTCATGCAGGCTCAGAGCACACCAAATGGGTGACCAATAGTATTCGAGCCACATTGGGATATCCCCCATTGTGTGATGATGCTATGGTGGCTGAGTCAGGAATACAAACAAGTCTACTTGAAGGCAATCAACCTGAGGTTGCCCAAGTCATTTACCCCCCTCCAGATTATGATATGATTGATCAGCAGGTTCAAGGGATGTATAGTCCTCCAAAGGAGGTTACTAATATTGTTATTGGGTAGGTTGATAAGCCTGAGGCTACTTTGAAAGACCAGCAAGATGCTCTTCTATCTAAGAAAAGGTTTAGAGAGCAGGCTGAACTTAAGCCAGACTTTGAGCAGTGGAGTCCTACTTCCAGAAATATAATACTCACTGCATGGAAGGCTGTCAAAGACCAAGTGCAGGAAAGAGGCAAGTGGTACAATGAGATGGAATGGCAGAAGTATGAAGCCAGGCAAGAGGCCATTGTACAGTTTAGAAGAAAAGCCAAGCTGGGTAGGCTGCCTACAGATGCTCAGGAGCCAAGCAAGTACTTCCCAAAGCCCTTTCATTATTTTAAAAGGCAAAGGCTCAAGGAAGAAGCAAAGAAGAAGGCTGATCTAAAAGACAAGAAGCCAGCTGAAGATTCTGAAGCTCCTGTGAAGGCTCAAGTTCTATCTAGCAAAGGGATTGTCATTAAAGAGCCTGATCAGTCTTAATTTTTAGTTCTTTCAAAGTATTTTGTAATGTTTTGATTAAATCATTAAATGTAATTCTCTGTATTCAAACATTATCAAGTTATAAACAAAATGTTGTTTGGCATCATATAATGTTCATTCTGTGATGGATTGTTTTTATGTTTTGTTTATATTAAGTATTCCTATTATGTCATATATCATCAGTTTATACTTTTTATAAATGGGGTATATCATTGGCTATAGGGTTATGACTTCTCCAAATAGGGGGAGATTGTTGGATACTTTGGAAAATGTGTACCTGATTTGAAGAAGCCCAACTTAGCTCAATGATATACATCAAGGTGTATTTGATGTCGTTTTGAGTTGACATGTGCAGGTGAAGAAGTATTAAAGAATGCAGAAAAATATTCTAAGTCCACATGTCGACACCTGAAGAAATTGTGTCGACACTTCAGAATATTTATGTCGACACTTCAGAATATCAGTGTCGACACAGAGAATGATAGTCGACCACATTTATGTCGACACTGGGAAGCAGTGTCGACACATAAAGAAAATAGTCGACTTCAACTATGTCGACACTGGGAAGCAGTGTCGACACATAAAGAAAATCGTCGACCTCAGCACTGGGAAGCAGTGTTGACACCGTGAAAGATAGTCGACCAGAGAAGGTTAGTCGACACCGTGAAAGATAGTCGACCAGTGAAAGATAGTCGACCAGAGAAAGATAGTTGACTCACAGAAGAAGATAGTCGACCACAACTGTGTCGACACTGGGTGGATGTGTCGACACCAGAAGACTGTGTCGACACATATTGGCAGAAGTCGACTATGCTTGTGTCGACACCAGAAGACTGAGTCGACACATTTTGGCAGGATTGAAGATTGCTATGTCGACACCTGAAGGCTGAGTCGACACATGCTGAGTTCTGAATCTACAACAACTGTGTCGACATACAGGACTTGTGTCGACACACTGCAGAGTCTAGACCAAGTTATTTTCTGAAGAAGCTGTGTCGACTTAAAGGCAACTCAGTCGACATCATCAAAGACTGTGTCGACACCAAAGTCACTTGTGTCGACACAGATAGACAGATTGGTCTCGACACTTTCTAACAGACTGTCTCGACATTTTGCTATCCAAGGCTAAGGTACAAAAACTCTTTGAAGACTTGACAGCTGTGGGTTGCCACAGTTGAACTGAAGCTGCCAGACCTGTCAGAAAACAGTTAGAAACCGGATCAGCCGGTTACCATGAAGAAAGTCTATAAATAGACACATTCAGAAGGAATTAAAAAAGCAGCTAAGATAAGAAAAATAATAAAAGAAGATCTAAGAAGAAGAAACAAAGGGATTACGATCCTGTTGAAGTTTCAATTCAAGAAAGTAAAAAAGAAGATCTTCATCAGAAGGTCTAAGAAGAAGAAGTCTGAAGTATCAGTAAAGGTGTTGGATAGAGGGAGATCCAGTCATCTTGAAGAAGAAGAAGGAAGCCATCAGTGGTTTCTCAAGAAGCTGTTTGGAAATCAACTCAGCTAAGTTCAGATTCAATAAGCTTTGAAGAAAGCTCAGATTCAGTTGATTTCATCAGCTGATCAAGAAGTGTCTTGTCCTCTTCTCTCTCAACAAAGGCAAGACATCAAAATATCTTTTTCTAAATTTCTGTAGGATCTGTTTACACAGATCTGAGTTGTAAGCCTGTGTTATAAAGGCTGAGTGTAGGAGAGGTGATCTCTGAGTGGTAGGGCTATTTGCCTGAGTGTAGGAGAAGATTTGTAAGACCCCCCTCCCGGAACACAACACACGGCACGAGGGGAGTCTTATGCCCGAAATAGCCGCCTTGTGGTAGCACTAACACACGGGTTAGCCTTTACCATAAGACGCCTATTCCGCCGGCTACAATCCATATCATAACAATTATGCCAACCCAACCATAACAGGAAAGTAAAGCAGTTCAATTCACAGCTAAGCTTAAGTCCAAAAGAGCGGAAGATAACAAGCACAACAGGCTTGTACAAAAGAACAAGAGTCTAGAAATGTTTTGCCAAACGGCTACATGAAAACACTCACGACTGTCACTGACGGTGCCGATGGCACCACCACCTCAGGTCCTATCATCCGGGACTAGCTGTCCTGCTGCATGGTCCGTTGCTGCTCTACCTGCGAGATTTCCTCCTAAAAAGGAAGACGTAGCAACCGTTAGTCATAAGACTAAGTGGCTTCACATCCGCTCCCCCGGCGACTCCTCGGCACCGGGCGGAGAAAGGAACAAAGGTACAATATGTATATATATAAGCAAGTAAACAAGCAGGTGACTGTAAATATGGTGGAGTACAAACTACGCTACACAACTAGCAGTTCTACAAATATCAATAATATATGATAGCAGGTATAATTAATCAAAATAGTAACTTAACTTATAAGAGTGCTCATACAAACTTATAAGTTAAGGATCGGCTTAACGGTAGAGTAACTCATCGTATAAGAGTGCCCATACAAACTTATACGACGAGGATCTTGTGTATGTAATGAATGACATGATATGAATGTTATGCTATGGCCGAATCATGCGCACGCACATGCAAGTTGCTATGTCGACACAGACTTGAAGTTCCCACTTTTCGAGCAGGTAGCTAACCTCTCAGGCGTCGTCCGTCGTGGCCAGACGGCGACAGTGGAGCGGGCGTCTCCACTACTAGGTGGTATCACACTACCTATCCTAGGCCCCCGTACGCCTCAACGCTAAGAACACAACAGCGGAGCTCACATGCGTACTACGGCTCAGAAGGGGTCTTGGGTAA
The DNA here is from genome assembly GCA_039513925.1 of Platanthera zijinensis. Lineage (NCBI taxonomy): Eukaryota > Viridiplantae > Streptophyta > Magnoliopsida > Asparagales > Orchidaceae > Platanthera > Platanthera zijinensis. Next base: position 38,037,437 of record CM077079.1, on the reverse strand, counting down.
ATGTGCACCAAGAACACAGCCCAACCTGGCCTTTGATTTCGAACCGGATGGAACCTCGGAAACGCACGAGGTGCAAGCCCAACCGTTCTCATGGCGCGGAGGAGATCTCGGGTTATGGACACCAAGTATCTAACCCTACCGCCCAAGGTCTACCCATTGGCTCCCATCGGTGTGACGACTGGCGAACCCGTAGACCTGCCACAGTCATTATCTCAATATTGCGACACGATGAATCGTCGCACATCACATGCCCCAAAACAACTCCCTCGATGCTACCCGTAGGGAGACTACAACTCTAAGCATCGGTTGTTAATAAACCCCTTGGGCTCGGATTACGGTTACAAAATACTCTTCACATAGTGTCCATCATATTCACGCCCACCTATTCAATGAATTCACCTCAACACTCCGCGTAATAGATATGTTCAACACCCAACTATATAAATATATTCTATTCCACTCTCAACCCTTAATTTCTAGCATTCTCATCCGCTCCATTTCTCCACCAATACATGGCTATTCCTTGTTACACAACCAAATGAGTAACCATGCTAAATTATAGTAACAACAACATTATAAATATATGGGAGCAAGATAACAAATGAGCAATTCACAACCATTGCAAGAGTGCTAGCATTATAAATTAACAAGTGCATTAACATAGGGTAGCCCAATACTAAAACTGGGATTCCCGGAGCTACAGGAATCCGATCACAATGCACAACCCCTCGTTGGAAAGGTATTCGTGAGGGCTACGACTTTCGTGTTGAGTCGATCACCCAGATCTGGTCGCAACATACCAGAAATTCAACTCGAATACGTACAGGAAACAGTTTCCTGTACAGGAATTTTCCCGAACGCAGCGGACTCGAACCAGCTTTCCCGTGGCTACAGGTATCGCATGGAAACGAGCAACCACTCGTTGGAAAGGTAATTTCAAGGGCTACGACTTTTGTGTTGAGTCGTTCACCCAGATCTGGCCAGAACACCTCCGAAATTGGCCACGAAGGTCGTCGCGTGCAGAAATCAGATTTCTGCACGCATCTTAAGGCGAGATGAACGGCATCCGTTCATCTTCTTCCTTGCAACGACCTCGCATAAACTTCTCCAGAAATCACACCCAACCTTATTTCTCCTTTCAAAGCCAAACCCTCAACGAAAACCCCTCTCATCTCCACTTTGAATGATGAGAAGGTTGAGGGAGACTAAGCCTAGAAAACCTAGGCATGGCTTATCCTAAGAACTCTCCTCCTCACCATCAAGACTCTATGGAGTCGATGTCTCTCCTAAAATAACTATAGATCTAGCACCAAGGGAGAGGGGAGGAAGCTCACCTCAAGTCCAGCAGTACCACCATGGCCGGCCATGAGCCTCGCACTCCTTCGCGGCGGCATTGTTTTTCCCTTGACGGCGGCGGCGTTTCGATTCCTCCAAGGATGGCTCCGGCAAGCTTCTTCCTCCTCCAGCCAAGAGAACTCCCTCAGAAATTTCGGGGCTGAAGAAAGGGGAATGAAATGCTAGGGTTTCACAACTTTTTTCTTTTTATACACCGCAGACACGGGTAGGCACACGGCCGTGTTCCTACCCGTGTACAGGTGACACGGCCGTGTCGCCTGCCGTGTTTAGGGCCGTGTTCATCCCAGAACAACTTTCTGCCGTGTCGGGGTTGCGGCACACGGGTAGAGACACGGCTGTGTCTCGACCCGTGTCCTCGGCACACTGGTAGGGACACGCCGTGTCCCAATACCCGTGTACCTCTCTGACTGAAAACTCAATATTGGCATGAGGCACAAGGGTATGGACACGGCCGTGTCCATACCCGTGTCGGCCAAAAACACCGTTTTGTCTTGTTTTCCTCATTTCACGTACATTCGCACCTGTTCACCCACACCCCCATTGGGCTCACCACAATCCCCTTGACTCAAATACGCAATCAAGGGGCCTAGCGCGAATTGGGACGTTACAAATCCTATAAACAAAATAAAAGATTTCGTCCCCGAAATCAGGGTAAGGCTATGGGAGTGAAACACATAAAAGGGAACTATGCTTTCAAATAAAATTATTACCTAGGGTAAATAATTCCGGGTAGCGCCCTTGCATCAAATCCCTTGGCTCCCATGTGAACTCCTCCTTCCCATGATTAGACCATAGCACTTTCACCAAGGGAACACTTTTGCGGCGCAAGGTTCTTGTCTCGTTATCAACGATCCGCACCGAATCCAGTCGCACCGACCTATCAGACGCCACGGCACCATCCGCCGTGGGGATATACTGTTCAGGCCGCAGCAAAGCCTTCCGAAGCGACGATACATGGAACACGTCGTGAAGGTTCTCCAGCTCCGGTGGTAACTCCAATCGATAGGCCAGAGGGCCAATCCTTTCCACTACGACATAGGGCCCGACATACCTTGGGCTGAGCTTCTTGACTCCACGTACCCGCGACACTCCGTGCATCGGTCGAATCTTCAGGAACACCTTATCACCCACTTGAAACTCCACCATACGGTGCCTTGCGTTGTAATATTTCGTCTGTCGGCTTTGAGCCTCTAGCATTCGATCCCGGATCAACCTAACCACCGCGTCCGTGTCATCAATATACTCATTTCCCAATGTCTTCGGATCTTCGTCTTGCACCCAGGACAAGGGTGTTCTACACCTCCTTCCATACAAAGCTTCATGAGGTGTCATTCCAATACTGGCTTGATGACTGTTATTATAAGAGAACTCCACGAGAGGTAAGAGTCTCTCCCATGGTTCTCCTTTATCTAGCACACATAACCTCAGAAGGTCCTCCAATGTTCGGATGGTTCGTTCAGACTGCCCGTCCGTTTGTGGGTGAAAGGCTGTGCTAAAGGCGAGGCGCGAGCCCAAATAAGCCTGTACAACCCTCCATTCTCTTGAAGTAAACCGACCATCCCGGTCGGAGACGATCGTCTTTGGCACACCATGGTACCGCACAAATTGTTCCACAAAGAGACGCACTAAGACGCCCACTTGCGCCTCCTTTTTCATTGGGATAAATCGGGCTACCTTGGTCAACCGGTCAACTATCACCCACACAGAATCATTCCCCGAGCGCGAGCGAGGTAACGCATGGACGAAGTCCATGGAGATGTCCTCAAATTTCCATTCGGGGATGGGCAACGACTGTAGCATTCCACCGGGGCTTCTGCATTCCGCCTTCACCATTTGACAGGCCACGCAATGAGTAACAAAGTACTTGACATCTCTCTTCATGCCCGGCCAACACATCGTCTTTCTCAAATCGGTGTACATCTTCGCGATCCCCGGGTGCACCGAGTACTTGGAGCAATGGGCCTCCTTTAGAATATCCTCCCGAATGTTGTCACCTTCGGGGATGTAAAGCCGGCCACGAAAATGGACGAGGCCGTCTTTTAGGGAGTATTCTTCCGTAGTCCCATCCTCCATTGACTTGAAAGCCGGGGTTAAAGCCGCATCCTTCTTTTGTTCCGTACGGATCCGGTCTCGTATGTTGCAAACTATACTCATCGCGGCCAAATATTCTGTATACTCTTCCGGTTGATTCTTAAAGACCAAAGTGATTTCCATCTCTTGCAGTGTCTGGATTAACTCCATCCTCATCAAGCGGGATTCCGTGCTCGTTCCCGGTGCCTTTCGGCTCAAGGCATCAGCTACGGAATTAACCTTCCCGGGGTGGTAGTTCAAGGTGAATTCATAGTCGCACAAGAACTCCAACCACCGCCGCTGTCTCAAGTTTAACTCCTTTTGGGTGTGAACGTACTTCAGATTTTTGTGATCCGAGTAGATCTCGCAGTGGACGCCATATAAATAATGCCTCCACATCTTCAAGGCGAATACCACCGCTCCCAACTCTAGATCATGCACCGGGTAGCTGGCTTCATGCTTCTTCAACTGTCTTGAAGCATAAGCGATCACATGCCCATTCTGCATCAACACGGCTCCCATCCCTTGATGCGACGCATCCGTGTAAACTTGAAAGCCCTCCTTCCCAGATGGAAGAGCTAGGATGGGTGCAGTCGTCAATCTGTCCTTCAACTCTTGGAATGCAGCTTCGCACTGGGGTGTCCATTCAAACGGCACACCCTTCTTGGTCAGCGTAGTAAGGGGAAGGGCGATCTTCGAGAAGCCTTTCATGAACTTGCGATAGTACCCGGCAAGTCCAAGAAAGCTCCGTATGTCGGCCGCTGACTTCAATGGCGACCACTCCTTCACAGCCCGCACCTTGGCCGGATCTACAGCTAGCCCCGCCCCACTAATCACATGTCCCAAGAACGCGACCTCTCGAAGCCAAAACTCGCATTTGCTGAACTTGGCAAATAAAGTGTGCTCCTTTAGCTTCCTCAGCACTAAAGTTAGATGTTCGGCGTGTTCTGCTTCAGTCTTGGAGTAGACTAGGATATCATCGATGAACACGATGACAAAGATGTCCAAATAAGGGCCGAACACCTTGTTCATCAAGCTCATAAAGGCGGAAGGGGCGTTTGTGAGCCCAAACGGCATCACGGTGAATTCATACAAACCATATCTCGAACTGAACGCCGTCTTCTGAATGTCATCTTCTTGTATCCTCAGCTGATAATATCCCGAACGCAGATCTAACTTGGAGAACCAATACGATCCCACCAATTGATCAAATAATTCATCAATACGCGGTAGGGGATAGGTGTTCCGCACCGTTAACCGGTTCAACTCTCGATAATCAATACATAACCGCAGGGTGCCATCCTTCTTTTTGACGAACAAAACGGGCGCTCCCCAAGGCGACGAGCTTGGGCGAACGAACCCTGCTTCCACCAATTCCTGAAGCTGGACTCTAAACTCTGCAAGTTCCTTCGGAGCCATTCGGTATGGAGCTCGCGAGACGGGCTTGGCACCCGGAATTAGCTTGATTTGGAAGTCCACTTCCCTATGCGGGGGTAGTCCCGGCAATTTCTCGGGAAATACCTCGGGAAATTCTCGCACCACCCGCACATCCTTGACCTCTAATGTCAATTTCTTCAACTCGAAGCAAATTACATAGACCTCGTCCCCTTCCATATGAGATTTCATAGCTTGGATTGAAGATAATAATTTACGGGGTGCAAATTTAATACCTTGGAAGATGACTTCCGAGTCTCCATGCCTCAACATAACTTGCTTCTCCGCACAATTGATCCTGGCGTGGTGCCAGTTCAACCACCTCATGCCCAGGATGAGATCGAACTCCGGGATTCTTAACACTGTAGCCGGAGTTTCAAAGAACTTTCCTCCAATAAGGGTGTCGAAGTCGCAACTTGCTGACGACGTCATCTCAGAGCCGTCCGGAAGGAGCACCCTTTGAGTAGTGCCCGTGAAGTGTTGCACTCCCTCCAAGTCCTTCACGAAGTCCGCCGAAATGAACGAGTGAGACGCACCCGTGTCAAATAACGTATAGGCGGGTCTCCCGCTAACCATGACAGTGCCTAGGTTCCAAAAGGTAATCACCATTCAAAATTGCGCGTATCATTTGTATCGTAAATCTAACAAGTCATATAATATTAATAAATTTGCACGTACCGGTGATGACTTCCTGCGGATTTCTCTCCTGAGTCATATCCAATGCGAATACATGCTCCCGTGCATGTCCTTGATTTCTCCCTGGTGGTTCTCTTCCTCGGCCACGCATGTGCCCTCGCCCCCGTGGAGCTACTGGAGGGGGAGCAATAGGAGCACCCCCGATCAGTCGCGGGCAAACTCGTCGGACATGCCCCAGTTGGTTGCACTCAAAACATATCACCTCACGTCGGCCCCCAGGTTGTTGATAATATTGCTGCTGCGGTGGTGGTGGTAAAGGTAGTGGTTGCAGAATTGGGTACTCCACCCGATAGTTCCGGTTGACCCACCGACCGCCTCTGTGGTTTCCCCTTCCTCTGCCATGATCATTCCGCCTTCTATTACTAGGGCCGACTTCAATTACTCCTTCCGCAGGTCTCTTGCCACATCCCATGTGGTCCGCCTCCAGTCTCTTTGCCATGTCGATGATTTCTGCCAGGCTTCCATCGGCTATAAACAAAAGGGCCTGCCTCAGGGGGTCCCTTAATCCTTTGTAGAAGCGCTTTGCGTAGCCTCTATCGTCCAAATCATAGGAATCGGCAAACCTAGCGAGGTGTTGGAACTCCCTCTGGTACTCCGTTACCGATTTCGATCCCTGCTTCAGCTGCAGAAATCTTTCTTCAAGTTCATCCCGAGCAGAAGAAGGGATGAAGTGATCCAGAAAAGCCTCGGTGAACTCGTTCCAACTGATGTCCGTGTACAACCGCCCTTGGAAGGTGGAGCCCATGAGGGACTTCCACCACCTTTTGGCGTGCTGCTCTAGCAGCGTCACTACCAATGCCACCGCCATGCTGTTCGGACATCTTATGCCAGCCATCAATTCCTGCACGGTATCAAGCCATTCCTCGGTGCGCACCGGCGATTCTGTCCCAAGATAGGCAGGAGGGGACAGGGCACGGAAGGTGCTCAACCAGTTGGAGCCTGGCGCTTGTTGTTGCACCGGAGCTTGCTGGGCTTTAAATGCATCCAATATGGCTGACAGCGTTTGTCCCAGTTCCGACTGCTGGAATTGTGAAGGGACGGAAGGGGTAGGAGTGCCCCCAACCGGCTCCACCTGCGCTGGGACCTATACGCAAGGTACAAACTAGGGTCAGGTTGGCTAAAACTAATGTCAAAGTTGGACAACTTAGTGTGAATTACATATGGGCACACCACTGCTTCCGCTAAGTCGGTTTGTCCCCAAACCGACTAATCGAACGGGAGTGGCCCATTGTTACATGACTGCTCTAGATGAAGATCGGCTAAGTCTGATACCATTTGTAAGACCCCCCTCCCGGAACACAACACACGGCACGAGGGGAGTCTTATGCCCGAAATAGCCGCCTTGTGGTAGCACTAACACACGGGTTAGCCTTTACCATAAGACGCCTATTCCGCCGGCTACAATCCATATCATAACAATTATGCCAACCCAACCATAACAGGAAAGTAAAGCAGTTCAATTCACAGCTAAGCTTAAGTCCAAAAGAGCGGAAGATAACAAGCACAACAGGCTTGTACAAAAGAACAAGAGTCTAGAAATGTTTTGCCAAACGGCTACATGAAAACACTCACGACTGTCACTGACGGTGCCGATGGCACCACCACCTCAGGTCCTATCATCCGGGACTAGCTGTCCTGCTGCATGGTCCGTTGCTGCTCTACCTGCGGGATTTCCTCCTAAAAAGGAAGACGTAGCAACCGTTAGTCATAAGACTAAGTGGCTTCACATCCGCTCCCCCGGCGACTCCTCGGCACCGGGCGGAGAAAGGAACAAAGGTACAATATGTATATATATAAGCAAGTAAACAAGCAGGTGACTGTAAATATGGTGGAGTACAAACTACGCTACACAACTAGCAGTTCTACAAATATCAATAATATATGATAGCAGGTATAATTAATCATAATAGTAACTTAACTTATAAGAGTGCTCATACAAACTTATAAGTTAAGGATCGGCTTAACGGTAGAGTAACTCATCGTATAAGAGTGCCCATACAAACTTATACGACGAGGATCTTGTGTATGCAATGAATGACATGATATGAATGTTATGCTATGGCCGAATCATGCGCACGCACATGCAAGTTGCTATGTCGACACAGACTTGAAGTTCCCACTTTTCGAGCAGGTAGCTAACCTCTCAGGCGTCGTCCGTCGTGGCCAGACGGCGACAGTGGAGCGGGCGTCTCCACTACTAGGTGGTATCACACTACCTATCCTAGGCCCCCGTACGCCTCAACGCTAAGAACACAACAGCGGAGCTCACATGCGTACTACGGCTCAGAAGGGGTCTTGGGTAAATGTGCACCAAGAACACAGCCCAACCTGGCCTTTGATTTCGAACTGGATGGAACCTCGGAAACGCACGAGGTGCAAGCCCAACCGTTCTCATGGCGCGGAGGAGATCTCGGGTTATGGACACCAAGTATCTAACCCTACCGCCCAAGGTCTACCCATTGGCTCCCATCGGTGTGACGACTGGCGAACCCGTAGACCTGCCACAGTCATTATCTCAATATTGCGACACGATGAATCGTCGCACATCACATGCCCCAAAACAACTCCCTCGATGCTACCCGTAGGGAGACTACAACTCTAAGCATCGGTTGTTAATAAACCCCTTGGGCTCGGATTACGGTTACAAAATACTCTTCACATAGTGTCCATCATATTCACGCCCACCTATTCAATGAATTCACCTCAACACTCCGCGTAATAGATATGTTCAACACCCAACTATATAAATATATTCTATTCCACTCTCAACCCTTAATTTCTAGCATTCTCATCCGCTCCATTTCTCCACCAATACATGGCTATTCCTTGTTACACAACCAAATGAGTAACCATGCTAAATTATAGTAACAACAACATTATAAATATATGGGAGCAAGATAACAAATGAGCAATTCACAACCATTGCAAGAGTGCTAGCATTATAAATTAACAAGTGCATTAACATAGGGTAGCCCAATACTAAAACTGGGATTCCCGGAGCTACAGGAATCCGATCACAATGCACAACCCCTCGTTGGAAAGGTATTCGCGAGGGCTACGACTTTCGTGTTGAGTCGATCACCCAGATCTGGTCGCAACATACCAGAAATTCAACTCGAATACGTACAGGAAACAGTTTCCTGTACAGGAATCTTCCCGAACGCAGCGGACTCGAACCAGCTTTCCCGTGGCTACAGGTATCGCATGGAAACGAGCAACCACTCGTTGGAAAGGTAATTTTAAGGGCTACGACTTTCGTGTTGAGTCGTTCACCCAGATCTGGCCAGAACACCTCCGAAATTGGCCACGAAGGTCGCCGCGTGCAGAAATCAGATTTCTACACGCATCTTAAGGCGAGATGAACGGCATCCGTTCATCTTCTTCCTTGCAACGACCTCGCATAAACTTCTCCAGAAATCACACCCAACCTTATTTCTCCTTTCAAAGCCAAACCCTCAACGAAAACCCCTCTCATCTCCACTTTGAATGATGAGAAGGTTGAGGGAGACTAAGCCTAGAAAACCTAGGCATGGCTTGTCCTAAGAACTCTCCTCCTCACCATCAAGACTCTATGGAGTCGATGTCTCTCCTAAAATAACTATAGATCTAGCACCAAGGGAGAGGGGAGGAAGCTCACCTCAAGTCCAGCGGTACCACCATGGCCGGCCATGAGCCTCCCACTCCTTCGCGGCGGCATTGTTTTTCCCTTGACGGCGGCGGCGTTTCGATTCCTCCAAGGATGGCTCCGGCAAGCTTCTTCCTCCTCCAGCCAAGAAAACTCCCTCAGAAATTTCGGGGCTGAAGAAAGGGGAATGAAATGCTAGGGTTTCACAACTTTTTCCTTTTTATACACCGCAGACACGGGTAGGCACACGGCCGTGTTCCTACCCGTGTACAGGTGACACGGCCGTGTCGCCTGCCGTGTTTAGGGCCGTGTTCATCCCAGAACAACTTTCTGCCGTGTCGGGGTTGCGGCACACGGGTAGAGACACGGCCGTGTCTCGACCCGTGTCCTCGGCACACGGGTAGGGACACGCCGTGTCCCAATACCCGTGTACCTCTCTGACTGAAAACTCAATATTGGCATGAGGCACACGGGTATGGACACGGCCGTGTCCATACCCGTGTCGGCCAAAAACACCATTTTGTCTTGTTTTCCTCATTTCACGTACGTTCGCACCTGTTCACCCACACCCCCATTGGGCTCACCACAGCCCCCTTGACTCAAATACGCAATCAAGGGGCCTAGCGCGAATTGGGACGTTACAAGATTATTCTCTGAGTGATAGGCCTTGAGGCAAGGCTGAGGTAGGGCTGTTGAGCCTGAGTTGTAGGAACCTATCCTGGTTCTGAGCTGTAGGATCTGAGGATCTGAGTATAGTGGAAGTTTGGCCGAATCTAGCATATTGCTAGATAGGTGAAGGGGGAAAGTGGATGTACCCAGACCTTGGGGAACCACTATAAAACATTGTGCAATCTGTGATGCTTAATTATCTGTGAATGCTATGCTAGATGTCTTAATTTGTAATTGAATTCTGCCTAGAAGTATAAACAAGAAATTAGAACCTATTCACCCCCCTCTAGGTGTTTAGGTTGTCTTGAAAGTAAAACTATCAAGCGGATAAGCTGGTGTCTGCCCTTGTCTATGCGGACTGGGCGGACTGTGTTGTGTTCGCCGCGAGCTTGGGTGGTGTCTCTATCTCTAGGGCGTTGACCACACTCCTCTCCGCGCCTATAAATAGGACCCACCGACACTTCATTATTAACTGAATGAACAGTAAGACTAATCGCGTTTAAGTTACCGCATACTGGATTTTGGTATCCACCCGGGTTGAAGAGGTTAACCGGTTCTTGTTGTGCAGGTTGTGCGGACAGCGCTAAAGGACCAGGGACTTGATTCTGAGTTAGTGCGGACTCTGCGGCTACAACAGGCGGTTACTGCAGGTCGCGTGCGACTAGCAGCGGTTACTCTTTTATGACTTTCTCTTCTGTTCAATAAGTTGTCTGCCTCTGGGCGGCTTGTTCAGTTGGTGGCAGCAGTCTGCGCATTCTGGCGACTAGGCGACCTCGCGGTCAGGCGGTCTGCAGTTCGGAGGACAGATTTCCTTTCAGCATTGGAATAACGGGTAGTCCGCATTGTTTGTTGCAGTATCACGACCTAGCAACCTGAGCGGACTCCTTCAGCAGCTAGCAGCAGATCCGGCGGTTACTCATTGAGTCTGCGCGGTTTGATTGTATTGTACTTTTCTGCTTTCTTTAGATTCCTTGGCAAGCATGTCTCGCCATGTATGCCCAGCATTGTAAAGAAGTTTTTTAATAATACAAGATTCTTGTTCTTTGCATCTAGTTTACTTGCTCAAGAGTGTTGAGTGTTCCTGTGTCTGGTTCCCGCTTTCCGCTATATCAAAATTTCAACATGGTATCAGAGGGAACAGTAGCTTAAGCAGTGAATCCACCATGAGTTTTCTTTGTTGCTTCTGTGAGTAAGTATCCAGAGTTATTGTAATGGAAGCTGGGTATGCAAGGGGTCTTAGAATTGAGCTGCTCACACCGACTAACATCAAGAAGTGAAAGTCGTGTATGAGATGCTATCTTCTTGGTGAGGATCTGTGGGATGTTGTCGATGGTGACAACAAGCAGGAGGTTACTACTACTGCTAGTGCCAGCACTGATGAGGTGAAAGCTTGGAGAAAGACTAACGGGAAAGCGGAGTTTGCTCTCAGGCGAGCTATATAATCGGAACTCTTTGATCACATCCTTGGATGTCAATCTACTGTGGAGATCTGGACTTCCCTTGATTTGTTGTTCAATAGGAAGAACATAGCTAGACTATAGTTCTTGGAAAATGAGTTGGCGAGAGCAACTCAAGGAGATCTATCCATCTCCAAGTTCTTCCTCAAGATGAAGAATATATGTGCTGAGATCTCAGCACTTGACCCTGATGAGCCTATTTATGAAGCTAGGTTAAAGAGGCACATAATCCGCAGCTTGTGGAAGGAGTATGTGGTCTTCGTTACTTTTGTTCATGGCTGGGCTACTCAGCCACCTTTGCTGGAGTTAGAGAACCTGCAGGCTTTGCAGGAGAGCCTGACAAGGCACATGGCTGGTGTTACTATCTCTAAAGAAGGTAGTGAAGCTCTCTTCACAGGGAAGAAGTAGAAATTGGAGAAGAAGGCTGTTCCTGGTGATGGCCCTTTAGCTTCTTATCAAAAAGAGGGGAGCGCTGCTCCCAAGCAGGATTATAAGAAGAAGGAATGACTTAAGTACTACAGGTGTTGTAAGACCCCCCTCCCGGAACACAAAACACGGCACGAGAGGGGTCTTATGCCCAGAACATCCGCCTTGGGGTAGCACAAACACACAGGTTAGTCTGTACCCCAAGTATCCTATTCTGCCAGCTACAACCAATATCAAAACAACATGTCAACCCAACCAAAAGAATATATAAGAAGTCAATCCACACAAGCTATAAGTCCAAAAGTGCAACAAAATAGAAGCTAAAATATGCTTTTATAATATCAGAGTATAACAATAAAATTGCCCCGAAGGGCTACAACAAAAACTCTCATCACTCACATCTGTAATAGACAGTAGCGATGACACCATCCCTTCAAGCCCTGTCGTCCTGGCCTGGCTGACCGGCTCCATCACCTGCTGCTCCACCTGCGGGGTTTCCTCCTAAAAAAGAAGATGTAACAACCGTTAGTCATAAACACTAAGTGGCTTCACATCCACTCCCCCGACAACTCCTCAGCACCGGGCAGAGAAATAGACATGGTACAATATATGTATAATAAACAGGAGTATAAACAAGCAAGTGGTAACACGAGTAATAAGAAATTCTATCAGTTCTACCATCTATCACAACATATGAATATAGAGTTACAACAGAAAGTAACTCAACTTATATGGATGCCCATACAAGCATATAAGTTGAGGATCGTTCAGCAATAAATAACTCATCGTATAGGAGTGCCCATACAAACTTATACGATGAGGGTCTTGTGTATGTAATGAGTTGCAATGTTATGTATGCGATACAATGACATACTCATGATCACGCACATGCAGTTGCTATGTCGACACAGACTAGTAGTTCCCATTTTTCGAACATGTAGCTAACCTCTCAGGCGCCAACCGTCATGGCCAAACGGTGACAGAAGAACGGGCATTTCTACTACTAAGTGGGTATTCACACTACTTCACTTAGGCCTCTGTACGCCTCAACGCTAAGAACACAACAGCGGAGCCCATGCATATTACGGCCCAGCGGGTTCACTTGGGTAGATGTGCACCAAGTTCTTAGCCCTGAACTGGCCATATGTGACGGATGGATCCTCGGGAAAGCACGAGGATCAAGTCCAACCGATCACTTAGCACGGAAGGAACCTCAGAGAAAGCACGAGGGGCAAGCCCAACCGCCCAAAGTCTATCCGTCAACTCCCATTGGTGGAACGATAGGCGAGCCCGTAGACCTGCCACACTATCCTTAACCCAGGATTACGACACCGCGTGTCGACTCACACCTCATGCAATTCCACAATACCGTAGAATGGAAGGAACCTCGGAGAAAGCACGAGGGCCAAGCCCAACCATCCAGTTTATTCATCTCAACCCATTCCGACTAGTGACAGCCAACGCCGCACTTACAACCTTCCACAATGCTACCCGTAGGGAGACGACACTCTAAGCATTGGACTACTAAGCATCATTTTATCAACTCAACATACATATGGCCATAGTTTATTCATCTACATGTCACCCCAAACGATTTCCATATAGAGTAAACACAATGCACATAAATGATCTAGCAATTTATATCAAGACATTTTGTTCAATTTAAGCTTGCATCACCACTCATATTACGAATTTAAATTAACAAGCTTCAACATTCATAACACTACGGTGGTTGTCATAAAAAATTTCACCCGAACCTCGTATTAGATTGCAACATTAATTCCACCGAATCCAAGTTCATGTTATAATCACCCAGAAATTTAAGTGAAGAATTAAATCTGGATAGCAACTTCAACCGAGAATTCCCGTGGCTACAAAAATCCAGTGAGTGCGAGTAACCCCTCTATGGAAAGGTATTTCCATTGGATACAACTTTCGTGTTCAGCTTGCAACCCAGATCAGGCTCTAACCTACACGAAATTGGCTCCAAAGACTGCAACGTACAGAATACAAATTCAGTGCGCTTAGTTTACAGCCCTTACTTCGATCGGACATTCCCGTGACTACAGGCTTCACCCGAAGGCATGTAACCACCCGTTAGAAAGCTAATTTCAGTGTCTACGACTTTCGTGTTTAGTCAAAAACCCAGATTCGACCATTTCTTGCCCGAAAACGGCCAAGAAGGTCGCTGCGTGCAGAACACAAATTATGCACGCATCTTGAAGCGGAATGAACGACATCCGTTCATCTTCCTCCTCAAGCGATTTTCCCCAAATCACCACCAAAAGCTCCTCCACCCTTATTCTCCCTCTCAAGGCCATTCCTCTTCACGGATCCACCCCCATCATCATTTGAGGAATGGGAGGTTGAAGATGACTAGTCTTTAGAACACATGTCCTAGCAAGGCCCTTCCTAGAGAAATCTCCATCTCCCATGTCTAGACTCTCTTGAGTCGACATCTCACCTAGATATCTACAGATCTAGCACCAAGGGAGAGGGTAGGAAGCTCACCTCATTTCCAACGGTAACACAATTCTCGACCATGGATCTTGTTATCCTCTTCCGCAGCATCATATTTTCCTTGACGGTGGTGATGTTTCTCCTCCTCCAAAGCTAGCTCCAGCAAGAACTCCCCTTCAGAACTTATCCCTCCAGAAAATGGAACTTGGAAAGAGGATGAAAAGTTTAGGGTTTCTCCTTTTCTCTTTTATACAGAAGTGACACGGGTAGGGACACGACCGTGTCCTTACTCGTGTCCTGCTCTGGCGAAACGGATCGACTGCCGTTTTGTGCTCCTACACGGGTACTGACATGCCCGTGTGGGTACCTGTGTCCAGGTGACACGGGCATGGTACTGGCCGTGTCGACACTCGTGTCCTGCTCGGGGCACTTCTCGTCTTGTTTTCCTTGGGGCACACGGGTAGGGACACGCATGTGTCCCTCTCGGAACACACCACTCAACGTCACTGAACACGGGTAGGGACACGCACGTGTCCCTACCCATGTCCTTCTCAGGACACACCACTCAAAGCTGTCTCAAAATCACCCAGTGCCATAGACACTCTGCACCATTGAACACGGGTAGGGACACGCCCGTATCCCTACCCGTGTCATGCTCAACTCCAGTTTCTAGCCTATTTCCCTATTTACCATAAGTGCGCATCTGATCACCTGCACCCCCTTGAGCCTACCCCAACTCTCCTAACACCAAAAACAAGTACAAGGGGCCTAGCGCGAATCGGGACGTTACAAATCCTATAAACAAAATAAAAGATTTCATCCCCGAAATCAGGCTAAGGCTATGGGGAGATAAGCATACATAAATTAAAATATACTTTTAAATGAAATTACCTGGAGTAAACAACTCCGGGTAGCATCTTTGCATCAGATCCATTGGCTCCCATGTGAATTCCTCCTTCCCATGATTAGACCATAAAACCTTCACCATGGGAACACTTTTGCGGCGCAAGGTTCTTATCTCGTTGTCTACAATCTGCACCGGCTCCAGTCGCACAGATCTATCAGATGCCAAAGGACTATCAGTTGTGGGGATGTATTGATTGGGCCGAAACAGCGCCTTCTAAAGCGAAGACACATGGAACACGTCATGGAGATTCTCTAGCTCGGGCGGTAGCTCCAGCCGATAGGCTAAAGGGCCAATCCTTTCCAAAATGACATAGGGCCCTACATACCTTGGGCTGAGCTTCTTCACACCACGCACCCGTGACACTCCATGCATCGGCCGGATTTTCAGAAATACTTTATCACCCACTTGAAACTCCACCATACGGTGCCTTGAGTTATAATACTTCGCCTGCCAACCTTGAGCCTCCAACATATGATCCTGTATCAGTCTAAACATTGCATCCGTGTCATCTATATATTCAACTCCCAAAGTCTTTGGGTCTTCATCCTGTACCCAAGACAAGGGGGTTCTACACCTTCTTCCATAAAGGGCTTCATGGGGCGCCATGCCGATGCTAGCTTGATGGCTGTTGTTGTAGGAGAATTCCACCAATGGCAAGAGCCTTTCCCACGGCTCTCTCCTATCCAACACACATAATCTCAACAGATCCTCCAATGTCTGGATGGTCCGCACAGACTGCCCGTCTGTCTGAGGGTGAAACGCGGTGCTGAAGGTAAGGCGCGAGCCCAAATACGTCTGTACCACCTTCCACTCCTTGGAGGTAAAGCGACCATCATGGTCCGAAACTATCGTCTTAGGCATGCCATGATACCGTACAAACTGCTCCACAAAGAGGCGTACCAAGACATCCACGTGAGCCTCCTTCTTCATAGGGATAAACCGGGCTACTTTGGTTCACCCACACTGAATCGTTCCCTGAGCGTGAGCGAGGTAACCCATGTATGAAGTCCATGGAAATATCCTCGAACTTCCACTTGGGGATGGGCAATGACTGTAACAAGCCGTCGGGACTCCTGCACTCCGCCTTCACTCTTTGACAGGCTTCACAATGTGTAACAAAGTATCAGACATCCTTCTTCATTCCCGGCCAACACAGTCTTCCGTAGGCCAGCGTACATCTTTGAAATTCCCGGGTGCATTGAATATTGAGAGCAATGTGCCTCTCTCAAGATATCCTCCCGGATTTTACCGCCCTTGGGAATGTAGAGTAGGCCGCGAAAATAAACGAGGCTGTCTTTTAGTGTGTACTCGTCGGTAGTCCCGTCTTTGATTAACTTGATTGTCGGGGCCAGAGCTGCATCCAATCCTTGCTCCACACGGATTCGGTCCCGGATATCACAAACTATGCTCATGTGTGCCAAGTACTCCGTATATTCTGCCGAAGGAGCCTTAAATATCAAAGTAATATCCATCTCCTCAATCATCTGAGGCAACTCCATACTCATCAACTGAGACTCTGGGCTCGAGCCTGGTATTTTTCTACTCAATGCATCGGCTACAGAGTTCGCTTTTCTGGGGTGGTAGTTCAAGGTGAACTCGTAGTCGCATAGAAATTCTAACCACCGCCGTTGTCTTAAGTTCAACTCCTTCTGAGTATGAACGTACTTCAAGTTTTTGTGGTCTAAAAAGATCTCGCAGTGGACGCCGTATAAATAATGCCTCCAAACTTTCAAGGTGAACACCACAGCTCCTAGCTCCAAATCATGAATCGGGTAATTGATTTCGTGCTTCTTCAATTGTCTTGAAGCATAAGCAATCACGTGTCCGCGCTGCATCAATAACGCTCCCATCCCTTGATATGACGCGTCCATGTAAACTTGAAACCCTTCCTTCCCAGACGGAAGGACAAGGATAGGGGCGGAGGTAAGTCTATCCTTCAATTCTTGAAACGCAGCTTCACATTGTGGTGTCCACTCAAATGACACTCATTTCTTTGTCAAAGAAGTAAGCGGGAGGGCAATCTTGGAGAATCCTTTTACGAACTTGTGGTAGTACCCAACATGTCCAATAAAACTCCGCACGTTAGCCGCTGACTTCAAAGGCGACCACTCCTTTACAACACGTACTTTGGCCGGATCCACAGCTAGCCCAACCCCACTGATCTCATGACCCAAGAAGGCAACCTCCTTAAGCCAGAATTCGCATTTGCTAAATTTGGCATACAAGGCGTGCTCCTTCAATTTCTTCAACACCAAGGTCAGGTGCTCACCATGCTCCTCCTCCGTCCTTGAGTAGACTAGGATATCGTCGATGAAAACAATGACGAAGATGTCCAAATAGGGCTCAAATACCTTGTTCATCAGGCTCATGAAAGCCGAAGGGGCATTTGTGAGCCCAAACGACATTACGGTGAACTTGTACAACCCATATCTTGAACTAAAGGCTGTTTTCTGGATGTCCCCTTCTTGTATTCTCAACTGGTACTACCCTGAGCGCAACTCCAGCTTAGAAAACCAATGCGCTCCCACTAATTAGTCGAACAACCTGTCGATCCGAGGTAGCGGGTAAGTGTTCCGCACTGTCAACCGATTGAGTTCCCGATAATCTATGCATAGACACAGGGTTCCATCCTTCTTCTTCACGAACAATACAGGGGTTCCCCAGGGCGACGAACTGGGGCGAACAAACCCTGACTCCACCAGTTCTTGTAGTTGAACTCTAAACTCCGCGAATTCTTTCGGGGCCATTCGGTAAGGGGCCATGGATACAGGCTTGGCACCCGGTACCAGATTAATTTGGAAGTCAACCTCTCTATGTAGGGTTAATCCTGGTAGCTTCTTAGGAAATTCCTCGGGGAAGTCTCGTACTACCCGTACGTCTTTTACGTCCAACGCTACTTCCTTCAACACGAACCGGATCATGAAAACTTCACCCCCCCCCCTTCATATGGGCCTTTACAACTTGGACGGACGATAACGTCAGACGAGGTGCGAAGTTAATACCTTGGAAGATGACATCAGAGTCTCCATGTCTCAAATAGATCCGCTTCTCCGCGCAGTCGATCCTTGCAAAGTGCCAGCCCAACCATGCCATGCCCAGAATGATGTCGAATTCTGGCATTTTCAAGACAGTGGCAGGCGTATCAAAAGCTCTTCCCTCGATAAGTACCTCAAGCTCGCACTTAGTGGTTGCAACCATATCCGAACCATCCGGAAGGCGCACTAGTTGGGCTATTCCAGCAAAATATTGCACCCCCCAAAGTCCTTAATGAAATCCTTGGACACGAAGGAGTGTGAGGCACCGGTATCAAACAACGCATAAGCCGTCTTTCCGCCAATCATCACGGTGCCTAAGTGCCAATAATCAAAACGTATTGCTAGATAGCTAGTATGTTGTAAGCAACTTAAGTTTAATACTGAAAACATGAAAGGTTACTTCACGTACCTGTAATAACATTCTGGGAATTCCGTTCTTGCGCTATGTCTAGCGCGTAAACTTGATCCCGGGCAGGACCGGGATTACCTCCTCGCAGTCCTCGTCCTTGACCACGCATGTAACCCCTCCCTCGAGGGGCCGCCGGAGGGAGAGCAGGAGGGGCATTCCCAAACAATTGCGGGCAGAAATGTTGAATGTGACCCGGTTGGTTGCATTCAAAACACACCCACCCATGACGCCTCTTAAGTTGTTGAAATTGCTGAGGCTGTGGTGGTGGAGGCAACGCGGGCAGTTGCGGAACCGGATGCTCAACCCTATAGTTTCGGTGGACACACCCTCTATCTTCTTGATATCCTCTTCTTCTTCTTCTAAAGTACTGTCTCCTTCTATTGCTCGGGCCAGCTTCCATAATGCCCTATGCTGGTCTCTTACTACTACCCAAGTGGTCCGCCTCCAATCTTTTTGCTGTATCGATGATCTCCGCCAAGCTAGCATCCGTTATAAACAAAAGGGCCTGCCTTAGGGGATCTCGCAACCCTTTGTAGAAATGCTTGGCAGAACCTCTATCATCTAACTCGTATGAGTCCGCGAACCTTGCGAGATGTTGGAACTCTCACTGGTATTTCGTAACCGTCTTTGATCCTTGTTTCAGTAGAAGAAACCTCTCCTCAAGTTCATCTCGAGCAGATGAAGGAATGAAGTGCTCCAAGAAAACCTCCGAGAATTCGCTCCAACTTATCTCTGTATAGACTCGGCCTTGGAAGGTGGAGCCCATGAGTGACTTCCACCACCTCTTAGCATGTAGCTCCAAGGTGGACACTGCAAGTGACACAGCCATGTTGGCTGGACAACGGATACCGGCCAATAACTCTTGTACTGTGTCAAGCAATTCTTCCGTGCGCACGGCTGAATCCGTCCCAAGGTAAGTGGGAGGGGAGAGAGCCCGGAAGGCGCTCAGCCAGTTAGAGCCCGGAGCCTGTTGTAGCACCGGAGACTGCTGTCCCCTAAAAGCATCCAAGATTGCGGTGAGCGTCTGCCCCAACTCGGACTGTTGGAACTGAGTGGGTATGGGATGGGCAGGAGTGCCCCCCAACGGCTCAACATGCACTAGAATCTATACGTAGAATGCAAACTTACGGTCAGGTTGGCTAATCTTAAGGTCAGAGTTGGACAAACTTAGTGTGAATTACATATGGGCACACCACTGCTTCCGCTAAGTCAGTTTGTCCCCAAACTGACTAGTCGAACGAGAGTGGCCCATTATTGAATGACTGCTTTAGTTGAGAATCGTGGCAAACTGATACCATTTGTAATACCCCCTCCCGGAACACAAAACACGGCACGAGAGGGGTCTTATGCCCAGAACAGACGCCTTGGGGTGCACCAACACACAGGTTAGTCTGTACCTCAAGTCGCCTATTCTGCCGGCTACAACCAATATCAAAACAACATGCCAACCCAACCAGAAGAATATATAAGAAGTCAATCCACACAACCTATAAGTCCAAAAGTACAACAAAATAGAAGCTAAAACATGCTTCTATAATATCAGAGTATAACAATAAAATTTCCCCGAAGGGCTACAACAAAAACTCTCATCACTCACATCTGTAACAGATGGTAGCGATGGCACCATCCCTTCAGGCCCTGTCGTCCTGGCCTGGCTGACCAGCTCCATCACCTACTGCTCCACCTGTGGGGTTTCCTCCTAAAAAGGAAGACGTAGCAACCGTTAGTCATAAAGACTAAGTGGCTTCACATCCGCTCCCCCAGCGAGTCCTCGACACCGGGCGGAGAAATAGACAGGGTACAATATATGTATAATAAACAGGAGTATAAACAAGCAAGTGGTAACACGAGTAATAAGAAATTCTATCAGTTCTACCATCTATAACAGCATATGAATATAGAGTTACAACAGAAAGTAACTCAACTTATATGGATGCCCATACAAGCATATAAGTTGAGGATCGTTCAATAATAAATAACTCATTGTATAGGAGTGCCCATATAAACTTATACGATGAGGGTCTTGTGTATGTAATGAGTTGCAATGTTATGTATGCGATACAATGACACACTCATGATCACGCACATGAAGTTGCTATGTCGACACAGACTAGTAGTTCCCACTTTTCGAGCAGGTAGCTAACCTCTCAAGCGCCAACCGTCGTGGCCAGATGGTGACAGTAGAACGGGCATTTCTACTACTAAGTGGGTATTCACACTACAACACTTAGGCCTCCGTACGCCTCAACGCTAAGAACACAACAGCGGAGCCCATGCGTACTACGACCCAGCGGGTTCACTTGGGTACATGTGCACAAGGATCCTAGCCCCAAACTGGCCATGTGTGACGGATGGATCCTAGGGAAAGCACGAGAATCAAGTCCAACCGATCACTTGGCATGGAAGGAACCTCGGAGAAAGCACGAGGGGCAAGCCCAACCTCCCAAAGTATATCCGTCAACTCCCATCAGTGGAACGATAGGCGAGCCTGTAGACCTGCTACACTACCCTTAACCTAGGATTACGACATCGCGTGTCGACTCACACCGCATGCAATTCCACAATACCGTGTCATGGAAAGAACCTCGGAGAAAGCACGAGGGTCAAGCCCAACCATCCAGTTTATTCATCTCAACACATTCTGATTAGTGACGACCAACGCCGCACTTATAACCTTCCATAATGCTACCCGTAGGTAGACGATACTCTAAGCATTGGACTACTAAGCATCATTCTATCAACTCAACATACATATGGCCATAGTTTATTCATCTACATGTCACCCCAAACAATTTCCACATAGAGTAAACACAATGCACATAAATGATCTAGCAATTTATATTAAGACATTTCGTTCAATTTAAGCTTGCATCACCACTCATATTACGAATTCAAATTAACAAGCTTCAACATTCATAACACTACGGTGGTTGTCATAAAAGAGTTCACCCGAACCTCACATTAGATTGCAACATTAATTCCACCGAATCCAAGTTCATGTTATAATCACCCAGAAATTTAAGTGCAGAATTAAATCTGGACAACAACTTCAACTGAGGATTCCCGTGGCTACAGGAATCCGGTGAGTGCGAGCAATCCCTCTATGGAAAGGTCTTTCCATTGGCTACAACTTTTGTGTTCAGCCTGCAACCCAGATCAGGCTCTAACCTATACGAAATCGGCTCCAAAGACTGCAGCGTACAAAATACAAATTCAGTGCTCATAGTTTACAGCCCTTACATCGATCGGACATTCCCGTGACTACAGGCTTCACTCGAAGGCGTGTAGCCACCCGTTGGAAACCTAATTTCAGTGGCTACGACTTTTGTGTTTAGTTGAAAACCCATATTTGACCATTCTTTTCCCGAAAATGGCCAAGAAGATCGCTGCGTGCAGAACACAGATTCTGCACGCATCTTGAAGTGGAATGAACGGCATCCGTTCATCTTCCTCCTCAAGCGATTTTCCCCAAATCGACACCAAAAGCTCCTCCACCCTTATTCTCCCTCTCAAGGTCATTCCTCTTCACAGATCCACCCCCATCATCATTTGAGGAAGGGGAGGTTGAAGATGACTAGTCTTTAGAACACATGTCCTTGCAAGACCCTTCTTAGAGAAATCTCCATCTCCCGTGTCTATACTCTCTTGAGTTGACATCTCACCTAGATATCTACAGATCTAGCACCAAGGGAGAGGGTAAGAAGCTCACCTCATTTCCAGTGGTAACACCATCCTCTACCATGGATCTTTTCATCCTCCTCCGCGGCATCACTTTTTCCTTGACGGCGGTGGTGTTTCTCCTCCTCCAAAGCTAGCTCCGGCAAGAACTCCCCTTCAGAACTTCTCCCTCAAGAAAATGGAACTTGGAAAGAGGATGAAAAGGTTAGGGTTTCACCTTTTCTCTTTTATACAGAAGTGACACGGGTAGGGACACGGCCGTGTCCTTACCCGTGTCCTGCTCTGGTGAAATGGCTCGACTGCCATTTCATGCTCCTACACGGGTACTGACACGCTTATGTCGGTACCCGTGTCCAGGTGACACGGCCATGGTACTGGCCGTTTCGACACCCATGTCCTGCTCGGGGCACTTCTCGTCTTGTTTGCCTTGGGGCACATGGGTAGGGACACGCCCGTGTCCTTACTAGTGTCCCTGTCGGGACACACCACTCAACGCCACTGAACACGGGTAGGGACACGCCCGTATCCCTACCCGTGTCCTTCTCGGGACACACCACTCAAGGCTATCTCAAAATCACCCAGCGTCATAGCCACTTAGCACCATTGAGCACGGGTAGGGACACGCCCGTGTCCTTACCCGTGTCATGGTCAACTCCAGTTTCTAGCATATTTCCTTATTTCCCACAAGTGCGCATTTGATCACCTACACCCCCTTGAGCCTACCCCAGCTCTCCTGACATAAAAAATGCACAAGTGGCCTAGCGCGAATCGGGACGTTACAGGTGTAACCAGCCAGGACACTTCAAAAAGGACTGCAAGGTCAAGGTGCAGCCTGGGCATGTTGCAGGCAAGGAAGAAGCTTACTCCAGTTTTGTGGAAGCCAAATGGGGAGGAGCATTTATGACCGGCACTTGTGTTGGTGCCTTATCCTCCATCGACTACTAGGATGACTGGATTATGGACTCTGGGTGTGGTCATCACCTCACCGGAGACAAGTCCAAGTTCTCCTCTCTACAGACATTCACAGGTAATGAAACTATTATTACAGCTGATAATACTATTTATGCAGTAGAGGAGGAGGGTGTTGTGTCTGTGGATATTGATCAGGATCCGCTCACATTAAGAAGTGTCTATCACGTACCTGGCATGAAGAAGAACCTCTTCTCTTTGACCAATGCGGTTGACGCGAGCTATCACGTTCTGTTTAGGCATACAGAAGTGAAATTTCTCATGTTAAGAAGGAAGTTCGTTGTATCAAAAGACATTGTCTTTGATGAGTTAACGTTATATGATGGTAGCTCATCTGTGGAGTTACCAGATAGTAAGTCTGATGAAGGTCAGAAGGTGGCTGCTGAAGATATTCAGGTGGAGCTGCCTGTGTCACCAGGAGCTCTAGGTGTTTCAAGCTCTGGGGCAGAGACTTCTAGTTCAGGAAGCAGGGGAGCGACATTGCAGGTATGCCCGGGAATGGAGCTGATTCTGAAGAAGCAGCGGAGGTGGTGAGCAAGGAGCATACTCTTCGGAGATTGAAGAGGACCATCAAGCCACCAACTCGTTATTATGAAGGAAACATAGTGAGCTTTGTCTCTTGTTTCTTCCCAGGCCCCCTGGATGAGCGGGAGCCTTTTAGCATTAATGATGCCACTGGAGTCAAGGAGTGGGAAGATGCCATAGATGAGGAGATGACTGCTCTCAAGAAGTATGAAACCCGGGACCTTGTGCCTAAGGTTGATGACATTACTCCTGTAACTTGTAAGTGGGTTTACAAGCTAAAAAATAAGGTGGATGGGAGCATCGAGAGGTACAAGGCTCGACTTGTTGCTCGAGGGTTCTCTCAACAGTACGGAGAAGACTATGAAGAGACGTTCAACCCAGTTGCGAAGATGACTTCAGTTCAGATGGTGATGCCTTTGGCAGCTTGCCAAGGTTGGAAGAAGTCGTAGCTGGATGTAAAGAATGCCTTTATCTATGGTAAAATAGACAAGGACATCTTCATGGATCAGTCACTTGGATATGTTTCTGAAGAACATCCGGGCTACGTCTGCAAGCTTCGGAAGGCCCTTTATGGTTTGAAGCAGGCGTCTCATGCTTGGTATGGGAAGATAGCAGAATACCTCCAGTTCTGCGGCTATCTTGCTTCAAATTCAGACTCAAGCTTGTTTATCAAGAAGAAGGGGGAGCTCTTGGTCTTGGTGCTATTATATGTGGACGATATGATCGTCACGGGAAACTCCAAGGAGGAGGTAGCTAGGCTCAGGACATAGCTAGCTATAAGATTCGAGATGAAGGATTTGGGTGAGCTCCACCACTTCCTTGGACTTGAGATGGAGAGGAAAGAGAGTGGCATGATCGTTTCCCATAAGGGCTATGTAGAGCGAATAATTCAGCGATTCGACATGCAGTAGGGGAAGAGTAGCTCTGCTCCTTTTGACTCGGGGATTAAGCTTCGACGAGATGAGGGGAGGATTCTTCTTGATCCTCTTGTGTTCCGGGCTCTGGTTGGGAGCCTTATCTACTTGACGATTACAAGGCCAGACATTGCTTTTGTAGTTGGCCGAGTAAGTCGGTATATGGCAGAACCCAAGAAGCCTCATCTGATGGCGGCAAGGAATATTCAGAAATATATGAAGTTCACTTCTGATATGGGTCTCCTTTATGGGAGAGACATGAGTTTTATTCATCAAGGATACTCGAATGCTGATTATGAGGGAGATTCAGATGATCGGAAGTCAACATTCGGTTATGTCTTCACATGTGGATCAGCTAGTATCTCTTGGTGTAGCAAGAAGCAGGACTCAGTGTCTCTCTACTACGGAAGCAGAGTATAAGGCTTCGACCTTGGCTGCTCGAGAAGCCATTTGGCTTAAGAGGCTTGTTGAAGACATCCATGAGGAAGTACTGGGTCCCACTCTGCTCCGCGGTGACAACAAGAGTGCTCTCAAACTAGTGAACAATCTAGTTTGTCACGCAAGTACCAAGCATATTGAGATTGAGCACCATTTCATACGGGAGAAGGTGTTGGAGGGATCTCTTATGGTTGAGCTTGTGCGGAGTGAGGACAAAATCGCAGACATTTTCACTAAGCCATTGCCGAAGGGGACCTTTACTCATTTACGAGGATTACTGGGGATGGTCTCCACTTCTCACTTTAAGGAGGAGTGTTGAAAATTGTGAAGTGAAAGTGGGGGTTGATCAGGCAGACCGTGCAGCCTAGGCAGATAGACCTTATGGTCTGATGGTAGCGGTCTGGGCGATCTGGTGTTTGCGGCCTGATGGTGGAGACCAGCCAGGCTGGCTAGTTCCCTGGTGAACTAGGCGGATAGGTAGTATCCGCGGGTAGGGCAGAATCTTGCTGAGTTCACAGAGTCCGCTGTTGCGATTTCTGCTTTGGCTTTTGCGGTTAGGCGCTGTTGGAGCTAGCGGTCTGGGAGGACTGGTGTTCATATCCACTGAGCTCGCACCAGAGTTTCTCTTGTCTATTACGGGATTGAGCAAAGTCTGCGGGCTAGGCGGACTTGTCCTTGGTGGCAAGGTGTGCGAACTGGGTGGTCTCCGCAGGGTTGTTGCTGGTGATCAGTCCTTCCTTGTTCCTTGGTGTTTTGGCGGATAGGGTTGTTTATCTGGCTAGCTTGGTGGTTCGCGGGCTGGCCACCTGTCAGGCCACTGTTTGGTAGCAAGCGGTTAAGCTGGTGTCTGCCCTTGTCTATGCGGACTGGGAGGATTGTGTTGTGCTAGCCGCGAGCTTGGGTGGTGTCTCTATCTCTAAGGTGGTGACCACACTCCTCTCCGCACTTATAAATAGGACCCCCCTTTGCACTTCATTAGTAACTGAATGAACAGTAAGCCTACTCGCGTTTAAGTTACTGCGGACTGGATTTTAGTATTCGCCCGGGTTGAGGAGGTTAACCGGTTCTTATTGTGCAGGTTGTGTGGACAGCGCTAAAGGACCAGGGACTTGGTTCTGAGTTAATGCGGACTCCGCCGCTACAATAGGCGGTTACTGCAGGTCGCGTGCAACTAGAACCGGTTACTCTTCTACAACTTTCTCTTCTGTTCAATAAGTTGTCCGTCTCTAGGCGGCTTGTTCAGTTGGTGGTAGCAGTCCGCGCGTTCTTGCGACTAGGTGACCTCAAGTTCAGGCGTTTTGCAGTTCAGCGGGCAGATTTCCTTTCAGCATTGGAATAATGGGTAGTCCGCGTGGTTTGTTGCGGTCTCGCGACCTAGCGACCTGAGCGGACTCCTTCGGCAGCTAGCAGCAGATCCAGCAGTTACTCATTGAGTCTATGCGGTTTGATTATGTTGTACTTTTCTGCTCTCTTCAGATTCCTTGGCAAGCATGTCTCGCCATGTATGCCCAACATTGTAAAAAAGTTTTTTTAATAATACAAGATTCTTGTTCTTTGCTCTTTGCATCTGGTTTACTTGCTCAAGAGTGTTGAGTGTTCCTGTGCCTGGTTCCCGCTTTCCGCTATATCAAAATTTCAACACTGCTATCTCTTCTTACTCTTTGCACACCATGGCTTCGAAGCTTTGATGGTCTAATCCCATGGCCTCGCGATCATTGATTTCTATGCTCTCTAAGTTGAATTCCTCTTTCCTCGCAACATGAATATCATGATCTTCAACAACTGAGCCTCTAGCTCCCTTCAGTTATACTCGTGAGCTCTATTCTTTAGTAAATGATGCCCTAATTCCTATAAACGACTCATTTTTTTCATGTTCTATGATCAAAATGATGAGATAATTCATTTTCTACAAAAAGATTTTTTTTTCTTGTAGTTTGTATGCATATTAAGTTCATTAGTTATTGAACTGAATGCAGCTACCAATATGACTCATACTGTAAGACACCACCTCCCAGTTGATGAGCACGACTGAGGGGAGTCTTATTCCTAGAATAGTCGTCTAGCGATAGAGCCAACTTATGGGATAGCAACCACTACAATACGTCTATCCTGCAGACAAAAGTAATATTTAACAAAAGTTATTGTTGAAATTTTTGAAGTGAAAGTGGCGGCTTGTGCAGACAAACCACACAAATTGGTGTTGCGGCCTGGTTGGTCAGACTGAGCGGACTAGTGTGGTGTCTAGCCAGCTAGGCTATTGGTTTGCGAGCTCAGTCAGTTTTCCAAGTTTGTAACCGGGCAGATTGGTTATCTATCCGCGGGAACCGCGGACTCATCTAGAGTCTGTCGAGTCCGTCTAGTTGCGGACTCTTCTGTAGCTCGCGAGATTGACATAGTCTTGTGTCTTTGGTCTTGTTCTCTGGTGGAGCGGTTCGGTGGAGACCACGGAGATCGTCGGTTAGTGCGGTCAGGTTCTTGTATTCATTGGTGTTGTGCTCACACCAAAGATTGCTGCAGGTGTGGAATTGGTCACGATTTGTACCAAGTCTAGTTGTGCTCAGTCCGAGAGTTTGCATGGTAGAGCAGACTACTTCTCTATCCACCAAGTTTGGCAGCTTGACTGAGCTTGATTTATGCTCTAGTCACGGGCTCGAAGTATGCGGACTGGAGTAGTGTCCGCAGGGTGCTGCAGACTGGTTGCTGTATCCGTAGTGTCTGCAGGTATGATGGACAGGTCCTGGTTCTGGCCTTAACGGTGGTGTTCAAGGCAGATAGATTTTCTGTCCGGCCTTGTCGGGGCGACAAAGGCAGACTGGTTTCATGTCTGTGATGTGCGAATATGTTTGTGCTAGCTGCCAGAAGGTTGGTGATTGACTTGCCCGAAATAAGTATACATAAATTACGCAAGTGCACGTGCCAGGTCAAGTAATATAAAGTGAATAAAGATCATTCCCACAGAGAGGTGATTAATTTAGCGCTTGCAAATACTAGTTAACCTTTTCTTTAAATCCAAGTGAATCAATTTAAAGGGATTTTGAAAACAAAATAAAACTCTATGAAAAAATTAAAACCGACTTCCTTGAATTACTTTTTATCAAATGGTGAGAGAACGGTCTTGTATTTTGATTTTCTAATTCTATTATGATGGATCAATAAAATATATTTATGAGAAAACTTGGTGCGCTTTTTTGCAATGATTTTAAAGCAGAGATTCATATCTCTCGATATCAGAAATCATTATATCTCTTGTTTCCTTGTCATCTCTAACTCAGTCAAAACGAAAAATAATAATAATAATAATAAATCAAAGTTCCCAACGTACATGTGAAATCTCTTTCTCCCTTCTATGCTATATTGAGTTGATGATACAATTACGCTTTTCCTCTCTCAAATCTCGAAGCACAGTAAAACAGGCCAAAAATTTTGGTTAAAGATTTACACAACTCATCTCTCGAATCTCGCCGCATAGTAAAATAATTTCCGTTCATATTCTCAAAGGTCACATCTCTCGAATCTCGAAGCGAAGAATAGAATAAAAATATAATCCAAAAGTTTTACCATCAAGATCAAAAACTCAATAAAGAAATTACACCAAAATTCTCATAAATAAAAATAAAAATAGAGATCGCATCAAAATAAAACAAAGTACTTTAAAAATACAAAACCTAGGGAATTAGTTCATGACTTGAGATATCCAGAGCTCTCTAAGATCTATCTCTATGTGCCTCTATATAACTAGTAATTATCTATGAGCACATGCTTCTCTATCTTCCATTTATGGTTCTCTTTATGTATAGCAACTTACAAGATGTAGTGATTATGGTATAGTTTACTTGTTTATAAGTCTATAGTTCAGAATAAGATTTAATTCCAATGTAACATTATAATTTGACATTTCAATTTTAGGTTATATTGCTTTGATCATATTCTAGAGAGCATGTACATATGTAATAATTCAGTAAATTAGCATCTAAAATATCTGAAATGGTAAATACAAGTTGGTGTCCAATGAAAATTCATAACAATTAAGTGAGTTGCTATATGAGCAGGGCAAGATTTTCAAAATTATAAACCAAGTCAAAACATCTCCAATTTCTCTGGATGACAATTAATATTTTACTGGATGACATTCCTAATATAGTTATGCAATTGTAAAATTTCGAGGATTTAATTCTGCCAAAAATATACATTAATTCCATTAATATCTTTATGTGACTTTAATTCCAAAACCTATGAAAAATAAGCTCCAAAAATTCTATAAAATTTTGGAGCTCTCCCTAAGGTTATCCTACTATCATGTATCAATTTTCAAGTCATTTGTCTAAGGATCTAAAAGGGAAAGACAAGATCTAATTTCTATTATTAACACCCTAAGCCTACATGACTCCTTTCTAGGTAAAACATTTAAAGTGCCAAGTCCTTGGAACCTCTAATGTAAATGTCCCAATTTTCTACCACTGACCAAATATTACCGAAGGGCGAAGCCATAAAAATTTTGAGATTTTACAAAGTATTTTGGACACATTAATATCATTAATATCTCTGTATGACACATATTAAATTTTCCTTTAAACATAAAAAAATTTTGCATAAAAAATTCTACAAATTTATGGATTCATTCTAGAGTGATGGCACTACAACGTGTCAAATTCACAATCAATTGGATGAGTATTCAAAGAATTACACATGATCTAAGTTTTTGTTAAGTGCACCCCAAGCATGCGTGACCATTTCTTAGGTCAAACATGTTGGGTGCCAAATATTGCACACCATAAATCCAAAAAACCCAATTTTTCTACCACTTACCAAACATTTTTTAAGGGTGGAGCCATAAGAATTTGGGCATTTTACAAAGTGTTTTACCCTAAATAATTTCATTAATTTCCCTTGTATATTTATTTTAAATATCCACATAAACTATAGAAAATCATCACCCAGAAATTCTAAAACTTTCAAATGTGGTGTATTTATACCTCTAACAAGCATGGTTATGATTTCATGGACATGTAAACTCTATTCTAGGATAATTACATGAAATACAAGATTTTCAATCTTTGTGTAATAGGTTAATAAAAGCTAAATTGGAGGAGCTACAGACCACTTTAGAAAATTTGGCAACACATTTTGGAAAGATCTTTCCAAGGGATACAACTTTCATGTTGAGCCCAAGGAATGGATATTACTGTAACATCCCTAAAAATCGGCTTGAACCCAACTGATCAAGTGTCATGAAAAATAAATAAATTAATAAGGTATAATGATTTTGGGTTGCTTTTATCATATCTACACAGATCTTGAAGTAAGTAGGACGGGATCTTATTATCTTCAACTGCCAGCCATGGGCTAGGATCCTCTCATTCTAGAGCATAAGAAAGGGGATTTACTTGCCACTTGAGCTCCACTATGGCCAACTACCACCACCTTCTTCTTGGCGAGGGTCGTTGATGGGTGGTGGTCCGACGACTGGAGGTGACAGTGCTAAGGATATCAAGCATGAACTTAATCTCATGGTTTTCTTCATGGAATTCAATAGAATCGAGCTCATTTGAGCTTGATTCTCTTCCTAATGGATCAAAGAAGATAACACCAGAGGAGTAGAATTGAAATGCACTTAAATTCAAGCCATTTTTGAGTGTTTTTTCAGGGTAGCATGTTGGTGACTATCTCTAGCAAACCCGCTCCAAACCAAGTTCCTGAGCTCTTTTTCTCCACAAATAAGGCTTGCTTGACTACTTAATAGGCGAGGAAGTTGATGAAAGCCAAAAATGAGGAGGAAGAGGAGCTAAATAGGGACATCCCATTAAGGTGTTTTCAGCCATAAATTGGATACTCCTCCTTAGATCCACATGTCACATCTTTGCTGTCAGCTAGCTAACATTAATGGTAGGGATTTTCCCAAGCTCTTGGAAGTATAATCCTTGCTCCAAGTGGCCTCTTTCTTATCCACTTTTGTTTCGCATACATGGTAAATATTTATTCATGCATGTTGTCTGTGTTGTCCCATTTTGACCACATCTGTGATGTGGCATCCTAGAGTGGGCCTTCATTTACTGAAATGGTTTATGGAAATGGGTTGAGCCAATGGAATTGGGTTTGGGGCTTAATTGACCACATTTGAATTTTGGGTTGATTTGGTTAAACAGATGATATGGCTAGCTACATTTGGTGGTCATGGGTCTCTTGTCTTCATATGAAAAGTATTGGACCATGGTGGGGTCATAGGGAGACCAATTGAGTCCAATTAAGCTATGTTGAACTAAAGTTGTCTTTCGTTAAATTTGAAGATTTGGGTGGCCCATTCATGTTGATCATGACCCTATTGACCTGTCAATGTGATTATGAGGTTATGGTGTGGTCAATTTGACCTCTTGATGTTCATGTTGATCCATCATGTCCCTTGGGAACCTAAACCCATCAGTTAACCCTAGTGAGTACAAGCGGACACATGTCACACTAGGGGGTATAGTTTCAAGTGGGATGCTACACATGCATTCTTTGATTTGGAAGTATTCTTGAATTGAACTAATGTATATTCTTTACTCTTATTTTCATCTAATTTTCTTGCACTGAAGGTCATTTCTCCCACAATTCAATTTATGTGTGATATACAACATCAATAAAAGTAGGTCTCAATCACTAACTCATAATAATTTTAAGAAATTACTTCCTCACAATAATATCAACTCATTATTTTTCAATGACTTGCAAATGGAAAGGCATAGGCTTAGTTGTATTTTTTTCCATTGGATATATAGAATTAATTAGATAATGTTGTGAGCATGATTGTAAAAGTGATGTTATTCAGTTTCAATTTTGTTAAAAATTTTGTTGAATTAATTCAAGAATGTTCTGAAAAGAGTAGTGTTAATTTCATGATAATGCACATGTTATTAAAGTCATGTTATTCCATATGGACCTTTTCTCATATTTACTTATATTCTTTTTATGTAAGTTTACACAACTCATTTTTCCCTCCTCTTCTTCTTTGCGTGTGTTTGTCTTCGCAGATCTGTCAAGAATTGAATTTAAACTTTGTACTCCAACTCAAATAAGGTGAGAAACAATGTTACATTTTTTCACTTCAAGTTGTACTTGCATTCTTGTTTGTAGATTTTTTTACCATCTTTTTCCCTCTATTTTATATAATAAAACTTAAACTATGAGTTCTATTTTTGTTTGTTCTTTCTTTTCTCCCTCACCTGACCTTGCCTTAACCCAATTTAAACTATTAATATTGATGAGGATGAGGATTCTTTGACTAAACAATGACTCATTATTGAAAGTAATTAAGAAGGTAACACATCACCCGCAATAATCACATAGTATGGTTCTGATCGGGCCCCACACAATACAATATTCTTATAGTAGATATTAAAATAAGATATGAAAGAGTATTAGAGTACATAATCTCATCTAAAGCATAATATCACAGCGAAAGAACTTGAACTACTGCCAAATAGATAATCGATTACTATAGAGTTTATCAAAGCCCTTATTCCTATGGAATTACATCTACAATTCTCAAAATACAATACACGACATCCTTGAATGCAAGTAAAAACAATAATGAAAGAAAATAACAACTTGTAGATAAATAGTACTTCATGAAATTCTTTTCTTTTTATATTTAAAGTAAGCTAGCGCACACCCACTTCTAGTCTGTGCCCTTCTACAAATACACATGAGAAGAAAAGTAAGGGTCAACTATTGGCTGACAACAAATATCGTAACATCCCCACTCATCCTGTCAATCCTAGCGGGCCATGGGAACATCATCTTACAAATCAGCACTATGTATGTAAATACAACAATACGAACAATCATATCAAATGATATTATCTAGGAGTCGCATGCATCAAACACATTCTCTATGTTGAGTAAGTAAATAAAGGTTCCTACAATGTAATATATATACAAACACGGTATCTCTTACAAATCCACCACCACACAAATCAAAACATTTAAGAGTTCATCACACCATCAAGTCATAATCATCAAACACACTCAGGTATTTGCAAACACAAAACAAGGATCTAGCAAGTTATTCCCATCATTGAACCCCTTATACTAAAATCATAGCACAAGCGAGTGAAATCGGTGATGCCCATCTCCCAGGCCCTCTTTACAAATATCCTAATAATCAAAGTGGATGGTTATACCCTTTCTTGGGCCCTTCAATTACCTCCTAGTAATATTCAATTTTATTTCAACTACAGGAGTTGCCAGTTATATCCCATACTTAGACAATTCTACCATCTCCCTAACCAATTACGAATTAAATGGTCGGTTATACATATCTCTCATAAGAATTTCTACCATTTCTATAAACACAAAAGAGTTCAGTTATACCAATCAAAGGTCTTTCTACCCCACCTTGGTGTCCTCCACGTTCATCAATCAAATTGCACACGTAATTTCGTGGACATTATATTAATTCACTAGTAATTTCACGTGCACCACATACTCTAGCCCCAACATGAAAATGGCCAAAATGGGTATTATAACAAAATTATGATTGCATTTGCAGTACTGCCAAGATCCCAAAATGAAACGTCAATCAACATCATCGAATTGGACAATAGGTCATGGTTAGGCTTCACCCACAATACTTATCCCAAAATCAAACTCGAGCAAATCTAAAGCAAGAATGCTAGGGTTGCAATCCCAAGCCTAACTAGTTTAAAACTGTGGGTACGTAAAGCCTTCTAATTAGAGGAGTCAAATGCCACCATCACAAAAATATTCATTAATGAAAGCAAGGAATTAAATTGTCATCCTAAAAGTAAAAAAGGGTGATTTATTACCTTCATTAACCTTCTTCCCACCATTATATACTTTAAAAAAATGGAGGAGAATGATCATGGAAATGCGATATATTTGCTACCAAACATAGTTTTTTGAATGGGCACCTAGATTTCTTCCTAGAAAACCTTATTCCTCCTGTCCCTACCTCCACTCCTTCTCCTTCCTCAATTAAGAGAGAGATAGAACTTATAAAAAAGAGCCTCCTTTGGCCCTAAAATTCCATAAAGAAACCTATAGAAAAGGTCCGGGTGTAAAATCTCCCCCGTGGGAATTGGGCACGGCCGAGGAGAGATTTTTGCCCAAAACCGTCGCCTTACAATGACACCAACTGCGAGTTAGTTGCCACCACAAGACAGCGACCCTGCTGACAAGAACGACCATTCATATAGCCAAAGAGATAATAAGAAAAATAAGCCCACACATCACAACATAGATATATAAATATCTAAGTAAAGTTCCACATGAGATAATAAAAAAGTATAAGAAATAGGGTTTATGACCATTACATAGCCATCATAATTATCACACTCTCTCAACTAACACTGCGGAAGTTAAACCATATGATCATCAACCTGACGACGTGTAGTAGTAGTGCGCGGCTCCGACTCCTCAATTCTTGGTGTCTCAATCTGTAACACCCCAAATCCTTATTTGGAGTTCAGGCTGGGTGACACAGCATGGGACACAGGCGTGTCCTAGGGCGTGTCTAGCTCTATGTACTCGAGCGGGTCTCGAGTAGGACTCAAGTGGGCCTCGAGTGTGTATTGAGTGAGGCACACGGCCTGGGACACGGGCATGTACCAAGTTGTTTCCTTCACTGTATGTCACGAGTTCTCGACGAAGTGCAGTCGACGATCTTTGAGAGACGACGCGGCCAGGGACACGGGCATATCCCAGGCCGTGTCCTACTCGGGTTGGTAGCCGGGCTGAGTCGGGTGAGGAATATGGCCTGGATCCAAGGCGTGTTCTGGATGACATGGGCATGTTGAGAACCTATGTCCCTTTCAGGATTGTTGGTCCTGTGTCAATTGAGGGACACGCCCCTCAACACAGGCGTGTACTGAATGACACGGGAGTGCCTAAGCCCATGTCCTGATCTGGATTGAGTCGGTTGTGTGTCACTGAAGGTACACGGGGCATGTCACAGGTTATGTCATCCCCAAAAAAAAGACTTTTGAGGGTAATATGTGGCCGTTCATTTCCTTCATCTTGGATCCAATGGCCCAAGATCCTCCCTGCTGGGTTTAACCCCGGATTTGAGTGAAAGATCTCATTCAACACTTGGATATTCTCTTTCTAAAGAGAAGAGAGAAGGGAGAGGAGGAAGGAGAAGGAGGAGAGAATCCAGCCGTCGGTGGAGCTTCCGAAATCTAATTCGAGATCCGAGGCCAGTTTTGTGGAGGCAAGGCCGCTGCGGTGCTTTCCAACCAGCTAGAATTTCTATGGCTCCAAAGCGATCGTCAAGGGTAACGATCTCTTTCTTGGACAAGTGAAGTCCTACTTTATGCATGTGCATGGGATCCTCCACCAAGAGGTGGAAAGAGTAAGCGATTCCAGCGGGTTGATAGTTGATATTCCCGGTTGAGTCTGCATCTATATCCGTAAATGAGTAGTACGGAATATGCATGCTGTGTGAAGCCCATCCGGACGGTTAGTCTGGATTGGTGATGTTTATATTGCGAACCGGGGAAGACTCCGTGTATGTAACGAGTAGGTTACATATTTTGTGAGTATACTTGTGAGCTTCTTATGTTGTATGCTCTGCATGAGCTATATGCGATGTGGCCATGAGAGCCATTCGTTGTGGTTGTGGAGCCTTTATAGCTTGTGAATTGTACGCTCTACATCAGTTGTGTGCTGAAGAGGCACTATATTGAGCAGTTGATTGGTGGCAATGCATAGGGTGGTTTCCCTGGCTGATTACACTACTGTGGTAGGTAGATCTAGAGATACTATGTACCTGTGTTGTGAGCAGTCGATTGGTGGCAATGCTGAGGGGGGTTTACCCGGCTTATTACACTACAGGCGTAGGTCGATCTATAGTGCTTATTGTTGCCGTGAGGAGAACACCTATGAGTGGTATGGGCGAGGATGTCTCCAACTTGCGTGTTGTAGTAGAATAGTGCCCGACCAATAAGCTAATAACCTCTAATCGGCGGTGGGACCTAGAATGATTTGGTACACCATAAGCGTGCCCTGAGTGCACGGAGCATCTGACACGAAGGCCGGTGTTTGTGATGATGTTGTGCGTGAGTGCACTTGTTGTGATATATATATATTGTGATTGCAATGCATGCAGGGAAGGAACCACTGCCCCAAGTAAGGGGTAGGGTCGTTATAATTGGTCAGCTAAATGCTGACCGTTGCTTTGTTTATCACCCTTGGGGTGGACGTCCATATACAGGTGCTGCCCTTGCTGATGCTGACATGGATTGAGCGGGATGAAGCCCTTGCTGCTGCTGCTTGCAGGCCCTTGAAGTCCGTGCGAAGAATTGGATTTCATGTGTGGCCGGCCTGCGTGCCGATGTATGAAACCACATCTTGTATAGAGAAACATGTAAGGTCTTAAGTCCATGAGCGTTTGTGTAGTTGTATACATTCCTGGTGTTATATATAAAGCTGTTATTTATATATGTAGTGGACATTCATTGGTTGAGTTCTTGCAAGTAATAAACTTCCGCTAGAATGCTCTGAGTTAGGGTGCGATGGTGTTTTGGTATTAACCTGTGACCTCGCCATCAGTTTGTGGAATATAGTGTGAGACCTTATATTATATGTTATTTAACGGGTGGAGTCATAACATTTTGGTATCAGATTGTCCCGGTCTTCCTCTTTCGGATTCGTGGTCGAATTCTTTTGTGTGGTGGCGAGCACGTGTAAGTGCGAACCGTTTTAACACTAATGAACTCTTGATTGTCCACTAAGGAATGCAAATACACTTGTTTAAGGAAACTGTGCGTTCCTAAATTATTGGTATTGCGGGTGCAAGGGGGTTAATGATGTCTTGTTCATGTATAGGTGACAAGGAGTGGAGCTGGGTAGTCTGAGCCCCAGCATTCGGATGAGTGTGTGGCACCAGCTGAGGTGCCTACACCTCCTCCTTCTGCGAAAACAATTCGCATAGTTGCTGAGGCATTATTTGCCATGTTTCATGCACCGCCTATTGGGCAGGCAAGGCCTGCAGTGGAGCAAATATGGGTTGGTGCGAGGCAAGAGCATGTTGAGGCTTTGATTGACGAGCAAGTGGCTGATGAGCAACTGAAGCGGTTTATGGAGCATCATCCTCCTACGTTTGCTGGGGAGGGTTCCCCAATGCAGGCTGAGGATTGGCTCGCAAGAGTGAAGAGTATCCTGACAGCAATCAGGATTGATGAGGGGCAGAAAGTTACTTTAGCCACTTTCCTGCTAGAAGGAGAGGCGCGGATTTGGTGGGATGAAGTCGAATTGCACCAATTGGCAGGCAGAGGCCTAGGGGAGATATCGATGGAGGAATTCTCCAGATTATTTTGGGCAAAGTATTTGCCAGTGTCGCGGTGAATTGCAATAGAGAATGAGTTCCAACGTCTGGTGCAGGGTGAGAGTACTGTTGATAATTACCTGTATGAGTTTACCAGGCTGGGCGCTATGCAGGGTCTACTTTTGCAGACGAAGCATTGAAGACCAATAGATTTTATGAGGGACTTCGTGATGAGTTGAGGTTGGCGCTTCCGAGTTCGGGGAACCAAGGCTTCCAAGCGTTAGTAGATACAGCCTATGCACTGGAGAAGGATTTGAAACGGGTGCAGGACAAGAAGAACTTGGCGATGGAAAAGCCGGAGTTCAAAGTTCCGTAGTCGGAACAATCAGACTTGAGGAAACGAGATAAGAAGAGATTCAGGCATACTGAACAAACTTCTTCAGATGTTGCTTCGGGAGCAACGTATGGCCAAGGACGTGTGGAGACACGTACGTGTTTTAATTGTGGGAAGCAGGGACATGTCGCCCGTTATTGTTGGAGTGGCCCTTCAAAGGGTGAGAAAAAGACCGGTGCGTCCAATGAGAAAAAGGGCAAGGCGGTGGAAGAGTCATCTGTGTCCCGGGCACAGCCTCGAATGTACACTCTCGAATTGCAGGAGACGCAAAGCTCAAATCGTGAAGTCCAGCAGCCTTGCATGTATAATCTGGAGTTACAGGAGGCCGTCAAGCGGATTCTGAAGGATGCGGACGAGCAAAAATAAGAGACAGAGTGTACTTTACTGTTGTTGTATTATAAAGTTGCATGTATGTTTGTAAAAAACTGTTGTTTGTGTGATGTCATGGGGCGAGACAAGCTACGACCTCTGAGCTCTAAACCAAGATCATTTTTGTTACAGGTACAACAAAGGAGTGGTTGTGTTGGTGTTTACTATTGCGCTAAATTTTGGGATGAAATTCTTGTAAGGAGGGGAGGGTTGTAATACCCCAAATCCCGATTTGAAGTTCAGGCTGGGTGACACGGCCTGGGACACGGGCGTGTCCCAGGGCATGTCCAGCTCTGTATACTCGAGTGGGTATCGAGTAGGACTCGAGTGGGCCTAGAGTGTGTCTCGAGTGAGGCACACGACCTGGGACATGGGCATGTCCTTCATTATGTGCCACGAGTTCTCGACGCAGTGCAGTCGACGATCTTCGAGAGGCGACACAGCCAGGGACACGGGCGTGCCCCAGGTCGTGTCTTGCTCGAGTTAGTAGCCGGGCTGAGTCAGGTGAGGAACATGGCCTGGATCCCAGGCATGTTCTGGATTACACGGGTGTGTCAATGTTGAAATGGGTGTATTGAGAACCCGTGTACCTTTCGGGATTGTTGGTCCTGTGTCGATTGAGGGACACGCCCCTCAACACGGGAGTGTACTGATTGAAACGAGCGTGTCAGGGGCTTGACACGGGCGTGTCTAAGCCCGTGTCCTGGTCTAGATTGAGTTGGTTGTGTGCCGCTGAAGGTACACGGCCTGTGACACGGGCGTGTCACAAGCTGTGTCAGCCCAAAAAATAGACTTTTGGGGACGATCTGTGGCCGTTCGTTTCCTTCATCTTGGATCTAATGGCCCAAGCTCCTCCCTACTGGGTTTAACCCCGGATTTGAGTGAAATATCTCATTCAACACTTGGATATTCTCTTTCTAAAGAGAAGAGAGAAGGGAGAGGAGGAAGGAGAAGGAGGAGTGGAGATTCTGAGTTCCGATTCGATATCCGAGGCTAGTTTTGTGGAGGCAAGGCCGCTGCGGTGCTTTCCAACCAGCTAGAATTTCTATGACTCGAAAGTGATCGTCAAGGGTAATGATCTCCTTCTTGGATAAGTGAAGTCCTACTTTATGCATGTGCATGGGATCCTCCACCAAGAGGTGGAAAGCGTAAGCGATTCCAGGGGGTTGATAGTTGATATCCCCGATTGAGTCTGCATCTAGATCCGGAAATGAGTAGTACGAAATAGGCATGTTGTGTGAAGCTCATCCGGACGATTAGTCTGGATTGGTGATGTTTATATTGCGAACCAGAGAAGACTTCGTGTATGTAACGAGTAGGTTACGGAGTTTGTGAGGATACTTGTGAGCTTCTAGTGTTGTATGCTATGCATGAGCTATATGCGATGTGGCCATGAGAGCCATTCATTGTGGTTGTGGAGACTTTGTGGCATTGGAATTGTACACTCTACGTGAGCTGTGTGCTGAAGCGGCACTGTATTGAGCGGTCGATTGGTGGAAATCCAGAGGGGGGTTTCCCCGGCTTGTTACACTACTATGGTAGGTCGATCTAGAGATACTATGTACTTGCATTGTGAGCAGTCGATTGGTGGTAATGCAAAGGGGGGTTTCCCTGGCTAGTTACACTATGGGTGTAGGTCGATCTATAGTGCTCATTGTTGCCGTGAGGTGAACATCTCTGAGTGGTATGGGCGAGGATTTCTCGAACATGCGTGTTGTAGTAAACTGGTGCCCGACCAACAAGCTAATAACCTCTAATCAGTGGTGGAACCTGGAATGATTCAGTACACCATAAGCGTGCCCTGAGTGCATAGAGTGTCTGGCACAAAGGCCGGCATTTGTGATGATGTTGTGCGGGAGTGCACTTGTTGTGATATATATATTGTTATTGCAATACATGCAGGGAAGGAACCACTGCCCCGGGTAAGGGGTAGGGTCGTTATAATGTGTCAGCTGAATGTTGACTAATGCTTTGTTTATCACCCTTGGGGTGGACGTCCATATACAGGTGCTACCCTTGCTGATGCTGACATGGATTGAAAGGGCTGAAGCCCTTGCTGCTGCTGCTTATAGGCCCTTGAAGGCCGTGCGAAAAATTGGATTTCATGTGTGGCCGGCCTGCGTGCCGATGTATGAAACCACATCTTGTATAGAGAAACATGTAAGGCCTTAAGGTCGTGAGCGTTTGTGTAGTTATATACATTTCTGGTGTTATATATATAAGTGCTATTTATATATGTAGTGGACATTCAATGGTTGAGTTCTTGCATGTAATAAACTTCCGCTAGAATGCTCTGAGTTAGGGTGCGATGATGTTTTTATATTAACCTGTGACCTCGCCATCAGTTTGTGGCATATAGTGTGGGGCCCCGGCCAGACCTTCTATTATATGTTATTTAACAGGTGGAGTCGTTACACTATGTCTGACTCCGCCTGGTCAAACTGCGGTGGTGTCTCTACGTGTACCTAAAATGATGTGGTCTATCAACCGTCAGTCAAACTAGACTTAGTCATTTCGTCCCCGCGACTCCTAGGCACCGCGCGGGAGGAAGAAAATGGAAGACCAATAATAATAGAATGTACAAGCAGGTGATAGTGATATATATATATAATTCTCTAGTAGTTCTATATCAGTATGAGTAATAACAAAAGTAAAGAAGAGTAATAACTAACATAGTATAAAAGTACAGTAAGAGGAGCTAAGTAAAACTAGTAAAGTAAAACAGCTACACTATCATCACAGAAGCGTACCTTAACTTATATAAATGCTCATACAAACTTATAAGTTAAGATTTTTGAAATTATAACTCATTATATAAAAGAGCCTATACTAATTTATATGATGAGGATCTATAAGTGCGTATGTTATTCCATCCTATGTAATGCAATGTTTATTATGTAACTCACACACATGACTTTATGCACAGACCTTTCATGCATTCCCACTTTTTTGGAGTTGGACAACCTCTCATGTACCAACCGTCGTGACTCACAGTGGTAGTGGAGCGGGTGTCTCCACTCCTAGGTGGGCATGCACACTATTATGCCTAGACCTCTCATACGCCTCAATGTTAAGAACACAACAACGGAGCCCTTGCGTACTCTTGCTGGCAACTACCAGTCTTCTGTGGTTGGGCGTGCTCTTAGGGGACATAGTCCTCAAGACCTCGGTATAAACATCCTACCGGTCTCCCCAAAGGTCTACACTCCGCACCAGAGTCATCGTACTTCTATCGATGTGCCGACTGGACTAGTATCGAGTGACCAACCACATAAGCACAAACCAAGTATAACAACACCCTCTCGAGCTCCCTACTCACAGGACTAACAAATCTTATATCACTCCAACCCACACATGGGTGAGATCGCTATAACATATTATAACCCTATCAGACTACTCTTGTCTAACTTTTGGATTACATAGTGATTTATGGTTAAACTTGGACTTCCCGAGGTCTACACTGTGAAGGGCTCGCAGCGGTACTACGAACTATGATGGATTGAATCCCATCGTTCCCTTTCTTAAGGAACTTAGTAAGTTTATGCTACCCTTAATCAAGCCCACTCCTAGGGTTTCTAAGTGTGTGACCTCTCCAAAATATCTACTGCTGGAACACTATTTTTACCAAACTGTTAAATGCAGACCACATGAACACATATGAGTGTATAAACAGGAATTCACAAAATACTTAACCCAAGGCCCTATGATTATTTATTGAGGTCTATCATGACATATCAGACCTAAAACCAGAGATTTTTAATTTTCATAAAATAATCCGCATTTATAATAATTTTCCCAAATTATTGCTCTATGTAATTTTGAACATGAAGTGTCACTTTATGCTATCAAACCAACAAGATAAAGTTATCCTAACATAATTTTGAGTAATAATGGCTTTAAACAAAATTCCTTAATTTTTTAGTGACATATAGTGGCAAATATAAATTTTCAAAAAATAGGGCCTTTAGGTCACAATTCAAAGAAAGTACTTGAAAAACTAGGTAAATAAATTTCATATACTTTCTTGAGGTATTAAATGACAAACAAAGCTTAATTCCACTAAATGATAATTTTTTAGACAAATGTAACCACCAATTTCAGCAAAGTTCACATATTACCAAAATGCCACTATTCAATAAAACTCTATAAATATGATACCAAAAATTCTAAGATAAATCACAAAGCCTTTAAGAACTATAACAGTGATCATGCAAAATTCTCATAATTTTTCGGGGAATATTAATCATAATTTAAATAGAATTACCCAAAGGGCATAATCGTACTTTTACCTACACAGACTAGATAGAAATTCCCAATTAAATACTTGAGCTGTATTATGTCAACACAACTCTAGTGGCAGAGTCTTATAATTTTCAAACTTGATTTGCTTACTCTTATTCCTTTAATTTAAAATGGTGTCAAAACTAAAATAAATCAAAAACCTAGGGGTTTTGTTCCAAAAACCCTAATCTCACTTTGTATGGTATATTCCATCATCATAAGCCTATTCCCAAGCTCAAAGGGATATCCCACAAGTCTGATGGGCCTCAATCCTTTTTTTCCTCTTTTAGCTAATCGCACCCAAAATCTCATATAACGCAACCACATGCAAAGTAGATTCACCAACCTACTGAGGTCCAATGGACCTGAGATTTTTTTGTACTGACCTAATGAGCCTCAGAGCAAAATATATGGTCATTATATAAAATTTTCACAAAATAATTTCACTTTTATGTAAAATCACATTTTGCCTAAAACCATAAGAAAATTTTGTCCAACAATTCCTATTTTTGGACGGGGGTGTATCTATAAAAAATACATGCCACCACTAAATTTCAAATTTCAAATCAGTCTCCTTATCTAATTAAAAGTTTTTAAGGAAATAGTGATTGTCCTACCCTAAGGACCAGTCCCACAAAAATTTCCCTACATGGATCACAGTGCTCCATATGACCTAATTTAAAATTGTAATTAAAGTAGTCTCATAGAGCTACCTTTTTCATGTTGGGTACTATTCATGATTCAGACCCTAAGGGCCTCATTTTTTTGGTTCAAAAGGTGTGTATTAAGGGGATAAACATAACACTATTAATAATAACAATATTAAATCTGATCAGATCCAATGGCCACGAGATCGTCTTCAACATCCAGCTGGAGACCACGATCCACTGAACCTAGAGCCACTTCCAGAGTCAATTGTTGGTGATCTAGCCTCCTCCCCGGCTGGCCACCATAGCCACAACCTCCGTTGAGGTGGTGTCCATCGCTTGTCTGCAGCCCAGCCGTATGAGGTGACTATTTCGGCAATCCCAATAGGAAGCCCAAACCCAATTTTCCATGGAATTTCAAAATCAAAACAGGCTCAATTGAGCTCGATCTCAAGACCTATTGATTTAGGATGCTAGCGCGAGGGGAGAGGGGGAGAAACAAGCCTGATTTCGGGCTTGGATGTGGCTACTCTGGCGGGTGGCCATGGATTTGGTGTTTTTCGACGAACCTCCTCCCAAACTTAATTCTCCACCATTTGCAGTGATCAAAGAGTCAATTTCGACTGCTTGAGGCCCTCTAAACATGATGTAAGGATAAATTAAGCTTTGGGGGCCTCTATATAGGAGATCCTTAGTGGGGGGTTTCAGTCATGGCCAATTAAGGACCTCCTTAATGGCGGCTGACCTATAATTGATGGAAAACTCCTCTTCATCAGGGGAGATGAAAGGAGGGGTATTGGAGGAAGAAGGGAGT
The DNA here is from genome assembly GCA_039513925.1 of Platanthera zijinensis. NCBI lineage: Eukaryota > Viridiplantae > Streptophyta > Magnoliopsida > Asparagales > Orchidaceae > Platanthera > Platanthera zijinensis. The sequence continues at coordinate 37,993,602 of CM077079.1, read as the reverse complement.
GCCACTTAGCCTCCCTCCATTATTCCCCACTCCAAATGAATCTGATAAACTTAATGGGCCTTAGGATGGGTCTTAGGCAAAGCCTTAGCTCACTTGAATTGTCTTGGGCTCTTATTTAGCCTTTAGGTTTCACTTTGACCATGGTTGACCTTGGGATTGACATTGGTCAACTTGATGTTTGATTGATCCAAGGGGTATTTCTTGAGTCCATTGACACCACCCAATGTTGATGGATCATGGTGATGCCTCAAATGGGTCAATTTTGACAAATAGTGTAATTTTGACCTAAATAAGACAAGTTTGCCTCTGGTCAAATTGGTGACCCCATGATGAGGCTTTTGGGTCACTTGAGTCTCCCTTGATGTCCCAATACTAGGGGTAAGGTCAGTTTTAGGTTTTAGGGCCAATTGGACCTCTTAGGTAAAGGTTTGACCTATGTTGACCTAAAGTTGACTTTGACCAATTTGGCCCATTTGATTGACCTAGCCTTGAGTCCATTGCTCAGTTGCCTCTCTCTTAAGGTTAGGGAGGTGTTATTGAGCTTACCTTGAGGTGGAGAGTTCACATGGGTGTGAATTGGCCTAGGTTGACTTGTGCATATTGGGCATGCACACAACAATTTTCCCTAAGTTCAAGTTGAGCTAGGGTCACACTAGGGCCTCCATGCACCACTTAAGCCCTAACCCTAACTGTGGGGGATGTTACACTGGATCATTGGATTTTATGAACAATTTTTAACTCTTGTATCTTGCCAACTACACAGTCATGCTCTCGATATGTACGGAGTTGTGCACCTCGCATATGCATCCACCTATGACTATGTGCATAATTTCCTAGAAGGTATGCATAATCATGTGTGCAAGACATGCGATAGCATTTTCTAGAACTCCTCAAAATTTGTAATTTTTAGGTTTAAATCATGCACGATTGCCTGTAAGGTGTATATGATTGTCCCTGAAGGATACACACATGCATGTTCCATAACACTAAAATTTTGTTCTAGTTTCTTCTTCAAAGACACATAATCATATGCCAATGCAAACAATTGTGCTTAAAGTTGATATCAATGGATGAAATTTTGGGGTATTACAATTCTCCCCCTGCCCCTAAAAATGATTTTGTAAACTAATCTTAACCAAATGGACGTACCTGAAGTGAACAACTCTGGGTACTCTTCTATCATAGCATGCACTCTCTCCCAAGATCATTTAAATCACACACAACTATTCCAGTATACTTTTACAATATTGAATTCCTTTTCCTCTTATTTTATAATATTGGATTCGTCAATACAAACTAGGCGAATGATAGTTGTCAAAGTTAACTACACTACCACTATTGTTGGTTCAACTAACACTGAGGAGAGCCAGGATTGAAATGAGAGATAACATTTGCCTATATCATCGACACTAGAGTAAGGCTCAATTCTGCTGATAGTTCAAGGACATACGTGCACTCACATATACATTCAAAAATTTAAAAGGGATCCAAAAATCTCGAGCTTAACTTCTTAAACTGTAGAATTCTCGATACACACTTGAATGGGTTGATCTTCAAAAGCACCCGGTCTCCCACTATGAACTCCATGTTATGGTGATGTGCATTATAATATTTAACTTACCAATTTTATATGATTTTCAATCTCTCAAGATTTGTATAAATTACCTTCAAAGCATATGTTTCTCTTTCTTTTTCAATAGGGATGTGTCGCTTGCCTCCTCCCATTACATCGGTGTTCGACACCGCCTTTCATAAAGAGATTCCTATGGTGCCATTTTAATGCTCTCTTGTAAAATGTTATTGTATGCTAACTCAACCATGTATATACGATCCTCCCCTTGATTTCCTTATTCTAGTGTGCATATACTAAGCATGACCTCAATTATATGGTAGGGTTTCTCTATTTGACCGCTAGTCTGCAGGTGGAATGTCACACTATATTTCATCTTTGTACCTAAGATCTTTTGAACTAACCTCGAATCCTTAGAGTCAAAGAATACATCCCTTTCACTAATGATGCTCTTCGGTATCCCATGCAATTAAATAATATTCTGCACATATAGTTCTTCAAGCAACTCCATATCACCATCCCTCTGATTTGTGTTGATGTTTGACACCTCAGTCAAGCGGCTAATAATTACCCAAAAAACATTGTTCCCTTATTGGAACATAAACAATCTGCACATAAAGTCCATAGATATATCGTTAAACTTTCACTCATGAATAAGAAGGAGAATATAAAATCACAGGGTCTTTGACAATCCTCCTTCACCAAAGAACATGTCTAACACTTACTCATATATAGCGCCACATCTTTCTTCATGCTAGGACACCAAAAATTTTTATTAATATCCATGTGCATCTTCAGATTTCCCGAATGGATAGAATATTTAGTGAACTACACCTCATGCAACAATTCTTCCTGGAGTTTTTCAAATTTTTTAATGCATACCCATCTCTACTTCTTCAGAATCCTATTGACCAATATCAAATCTTCACTCTTGCCTTCAAGAGCTTCCAATACCCATGGTTGGATCTCCTCATATATCATGGTTTCCTTATCCACCATACCTATGATATCATATTGCATCTCAATCTAGTTCATACATGCTACACTAGAACCACTATAGGTCACATAAGCAATATTTATTGAGCCCAAGTCCCGAGATAGTTGCTACAATGTGCTTTGATCAAATTTCCTTGCCCAAGTGCTTTTTTATCAAATCGCTGACCACCATACTTACCTTCCATGGAGTGTATTTAATATTGACTTCATAGTCCCCAAGGAACTGAATCTTCATGCATAATCATATATTGAACTTCTTTTAATTTAATAGATACTTCAAACATTTGTGGTCAATGAATATTTCCATCATATCTTTGTTCTATATATATAATTTCTACATAGCATCAAGAAAAATATCACCACTACTAACTCCAAGTAATGCAAAATATAGTTCATCTAGGGTGGATTCAATTACCTTGATATGTAGAAGATCACACTATCATGCTGGACAAGCACACATCCTAACCCTCTAGCTAACTTATCATTAAAGATCTAGAATCCATAAATCCCACTCTAGGGATTAAGGACCGGGACAGTCATCAACTTTTATTTCAAACATTCAAAAGATTAGTTATACTCAATAGTACATTCAAACATGCACTCCTTTCCGGTAAGAAAGGTAAGGGGTAGTTTGATCCTTGAGATTTTTTTTCACAAACCTCATGTAGTAACTTGTTAGTTTAAGAAAACCCTTGATCTCTACCATATTCTTCAATACTCACAAATCATTAATCATTGTGTTCTTTTTCGAAATCACTTCCACCCCATTTCCACTAAACATATGGCCAAGACAGGTAACTTCTCTAATATAAACCTCTCACTTAGAGAATTTAGCATATAACAAGTTCTCTCTCCGTGTCCACACCACCATTCTCAAATGCTATTAATGATTGCTATTTGATTTTTAGTAAACCAATTTGTCAACATTGAATACTACAACAAAAAGATCCAATAATCTATAAAACATGTGATTCATAAGGTCTATGAACAATGAGAGCACATTCATCAATCCAAATAGAATAACAAATAACTCAAAATGCCCACACTACATACCAAAAGTAGTAGTCGAGGTAGCCTACACCCATATCCTCAATTGATAGTATCTAGCTTCAAATCCAATTTGGAGTGCAATGATGACTCAGCCAACTAATAGAATAGAGAATCAATTAGTGGATTCAGATACTTATTATTGAACGTAAATTTATTTAGTTCTCAGTAGTCAAAGAAAATACACTTACTAATGTCTTTATTTTTCACAAACCGTACAAAAGTTATATGTAATGAATAGAACAGTTAGAGGTACAGAATGGGTGAACCTTTGTGAATAATCCTCTGAGAGTTCTCGAGAGGGAGTGGGGGTGAATAGAAATTTTAAATATTTGTTTAAAATAATATACTGAATTTAAACAATCTCAACTTCACATCCACAAAATTCTTGCCAGAAAAATTAACACAGAAAAATAAGAGCATAAAAAATTACAGCAAACACAACATAGAAAAGCACAGTACATAAGACACCAAAACTATAGCGGTTCTCTAAAATCTGTGTACATTCACTCTTCTACTACTTTGGTAAGAATAAACTGTCCCAATCCTTGAGTCTTATGATAAGGACACTCTCAAACCAATATCTAAGACATTTGACATGGAGACTCTTAGAACTAAGTTCAAATCTTTTGAGAATGAGATCTTGAATCAAGATTGAATCCTTTAAAGAAGGATTCTTAAAACGTTTACTATAATACAAAATTAAAAAGAGAGATAAAGTGAGAAGAAGAATATTGTTTTCTAGATTAAATCCTCTATGAACATAATGTTTGAGAATTCTAGGAACTAAGTGTTCTAGATTCTTTCAAAATGATGAATCCTTGCTTAAGGGAAGGAACAAGGATTATATGCTTTGATCCAGTCTATCATAATGATCTCTGTATTCTTTCTTGCATCAATAGTAGTAGAATTAAACAAGAGATGACGAAGAAGAACTATTGTATTTCTTTTAATTCTACTTTTATTTGTTCTCTATTCTATATATTTGTTACCATCTAATTCTGGGTATATTAAACACTTAGGGTCCGTTCGTTCGCACGGAATTGAGCTCCTGGAATTGGAATTGAAGGCCTAACTTCAATTCCATCGTTCGTTTACTCGCTTGATGTTGGAATTTAAATTTTAATGAATTCCGTGGAATTCATTTTGAATTTAAGACATTTTTTTTTCAATTTATATAAGAAATAGACAATTCCGGCCGAGACACATTTTTAAGCTAAGCGCGCGAATTTCGCCCAAGAGTTCATGTTGTCGCACGGGCGCGCGCATTTTGCCCGCGAGCGCGTTTTTTGCTGAGGCGGGCATTTTTCGTCAGGGCGGTGTATTTCGCCCAAGCGAGTGTTTTTCTCACTCGGGCGCGATTTTTTCGCTCGAGCGTGATTTTTTAACCGGGCACTAATTTTTCGCCCTGGCGGAAATTCTTTGCCCGGCGCGACTTTTTTCACCCAGGGGCGAATTTTTTTGCCCGACGCAAATTTTTTGCACGGGCGCGAATTTTTCTCTCGAGCACGATTTTTTCGCCCGGGCACGATTTTTTTGCTTGGGCGTGATTTTTTTTCGCTCGGGCGTCATGGTTACTCTGGAGCGATTTTTTTGCCCGTCCACGCTATTTTCCCCCGGACGCGATTTTTTTGACTAAACGCGAATTTTTCGCCGATGCGCGCATTTTTTGTTGGGGCGGCGTATTTCGCATTGGCGGGCATTTTTTTTACCAGGGCACGATTTTTTTGCCCGACAGCAATTCTTTTCACCCAACAGCGCTATTTTCGCCCGGGAGCGATTTTTTAGCACGGGTGCGATTTTTTCGCCCGGACGCGCTTTATTCGCCCTGGTGCGCGAATTTTTCGCACTAGCACAAATTTTTCGGCTTGCCTCAAATGTTTCGCACGGCGACGCTTTTTTCGCTCGAGCGCAAATTTTTTCGCCCGGTCGTGATTTTTCGCCCTACAACATTTTTTTCGCCCGGGCACAAATTTTTTTGCCCAAGCGCAATTTTTTCGCCCAAGCATGATTTTTCTCCAGGCCATGATTTTTTTGTCCGTGCGCGATTTTTTCGACGGACCGCGAAATTTTTTACTCGACCTCATTTTTATCGCCCGGTCTCGATTTTTCGCTCGGGCGTGTTTTTTTTGCCCGCACGAGATTTTTTTCGCCCGGGATCGGTTTTCCCCCCGTGTGCGATTTTTTCCCCCAGCGAAAAAATCGCGTTCGAACGATAAAAACAAGCTCGGACGACAAAATTGCGCACGGGTGAAAAATTTCAATCGGACGAAAAAAATGCGGGCATGTAAAAAAATCGCGCACGTGAGAAAAAAATCACGGCCGGACGAAAAAAATCTCGCCCGGGTGAAAAAATTCTCGTCCGGGCGTAAAAATTCACGCCCAGGCAAAAATATCGCTCTCGTGCTAAAAAATCGCAGCTATAACGCACATTTGTTTTTAGTAATTTCTTCATAATATTTTTGAATTCTTATATTAAATTTTATTTAACAGATGAATTGTTCAATTACACAATATTCTTTATTAAGTGAACGCTGAAATTAGAATTAGTCAGCAATATTTAATTCCATAATATTCACCAATATTCAATTCCAATTTCGAATTCCAATTTCGTGCAAATGAACGGACCCTTATAGATTTTGAATTCCTCTTCATCTTGGAAAACATCTTCAAAAGAAATAGTATAATATTTTTATATATTTGCCTTCATAAATTACTACAATCCCTTCAAATATCTTCCATATATTTTTCGAAAATTTTATTATTAAATCTTTCTTAGGATCTCTTCCAACAGCTCTAAAGATTAAAAAGAATTCCATGATAATCTTCTTTAAATAATTCTAGACAGATCTTCTACAATTTTCTTTTTGGGGTTTTTTTGACGCTACGTTGACTTCTAGTTGGAGGAGCGTGGAGATCTGCCTTACAATTGAATCTTAATTGACCTGACCAAATAATCAACATTGTGTCGATATCTTATTAACGCATCTGTCATCTTCAGCTTTGGAGGAATTTCAATTTATTTTTTGATGATGCGATGATATCTATTTGGAGTGATGTCGACTTCCAATCGGCATTGTGTCCACTACTAGTCAACGCATAATCACTTTGACTTATTTTCTTCTCTATTTCAATTTGTCTTTCTCAATACGTTGACTTAACTGATTTCCCATGACTTCTACGACCAAATTATCCTCTCTATACACATGAGTAATTAACATAGATGTAAAATCACTTATATGTAATTTAGTATATTAAATCAATAGGGTTTTCCCTATTGATTCAGTCAACTTTTGGATGATTCAGTCAACTTTTGAATCAAAAGTTGACTCAATCAACTTTTGGATATTTCTTCTTGTATAATTAATCCTCTTTATATTATTTTCTTTGAGATTTTGTATACCTTTTCAATTTTAGCAAAGGTTTTTTAACTGATCTTTCTGGAGAAAGCATCTCTGGGTTCACATGCGTTAGAGAATCAATGCACATCCTGGCTCATTTCATTCTCATTTGAAGTTCTATATTATCTGACAAGAGCTCACCTTAAGTTGTAGACTCCCCCAAAGATGTAGGAATCATCATTTCAATTTCTGGCTCTAGCAAAGCTATGAGTAGCTTAAACTTAATAACTAGCTCCCCCTCAGATTCATAAGGGAGCCAGGAGCAGCCATTGTATAGATAATTTCTATATGCTTGTTTTCCTCTGGAATGTGATCATATACAATTTCTATAGGTTTCTCTGGCTCTGAAATTTGATCACCAACAACATCAACATGTTCTGCCTCTGGCATTTGTTCATCAATAATATCAACATTTTTTTCCTCTTCTATGTGATCACCAGTAGCTTCAAAAATACCTAGGACTTAATCATCATCAACTTGAACATCATAGTCCTTTATTTCTGGGATTTCATCATTTAGTAATGTTATCATCCTGAGGACAATCCCTGAGACTGACCAGATTCTCCCCCTCCTTTAGATTCTTGAAGAAGGATTTAAAGACCCCTTTAGGAACATGGGATTGAATCATTTGTTGTTCACGCTCATGTAGATAGCTTGATAGGTCATCCAGAAAACTCTGTAGCACGGCACCATTATTTGAGCAGTTGTCCGAGAAGATGATAAAGAGAGAGGAGAATTATAAGACCAATATTGCCAAAGCCATATTAAGAGCATCATGAAATTTTGGCTCAAACTGCATTGAATCCATTATTATACATGTAAAAGTATTAACAAATACAAGAGAATGAGAACACGAAATAAGAGAGTGGGGAAGGTGAAGAGTTTGAAAGCATACTAAATTAAAACAGATGTCTAGTATAAGAAGGCAATGCATTGAATGTTAGGGCAAGTAGACGTACTTTAGGAAAAAGATTGATGCAACACACCAAAATTGGTCTAAGTAAAAAATTTGTGTGCACTCAATAAGTCGATGTTGTGTCAAATTATATTTAAAGCATCTTTGAATATCTCTTAGACATTCTATTGATGCATGCATCGATTCAAAATCAACATTGCGTCAAATAGTTTCTTACTCTTCATGATTCGTCTGCTCTCATTGTTGCGTCAAATAATAATCGATGTTGCATCAATTTGTATTTGATGTTGCGTTGAATAAAGACTTAAAATTTTCAAATTGTGATATTTTTCCCAGCATTGATTTTTTATATAAATCAAGTTTAACATACATTTTAGTAAGTTCTGCTAAGTACCATCAAACATTCCCAATGTATTGATAAAGTACTTGTGCTTTATTTCAACAAGGGGCTTTGTGAAAATAACAGTACTTTTATTTTCATTGGACACATATTTAAGGTATATCTTCCCTTTCTATTAATTGTCCCAAAGAAAGTGGTGACATATTTTTTTGTGTTTAGTTCCACTATGAAGCATTAGATTTTATATAATAGAGATTGTACTTGAGGCATCACAGATTATTATGGAGTTTTTGAAATAAAACTTATAATCAAGCAGTTGATTTTTCACCCACAATATCTGTGAGCAACAACTTCCTACAATTATGTATTCAACTTCAATTGTGGAAGTAGAGAATGAAGTTTGCTTCTTACTGAAACTATTGGGGCAAATTTTGTCACATAACCTTCCACTCTCAACATCCTCCTAGAGGAGTTTAGCAGATCGATCAGAGACTGCAACAAGCTGGTTACTGGCCCTATGAGGGCTCCACGGATAGAAAGCAGAACACAAAAAAGGATGACACTAGCAGTGGTGAACACTAGACTGACCGTGCCTCTCTTGTGGAGGGCTCCTATATTATACCTAGAAATGATTACAGAAGAGTATAGGTAAATACAAAAGTTAACTAGGAAAGAAAAGGCAATCTGTATACACACAAAACTAGTAACTGCACCTATAATAGGGTATGTTCTAGCCCTAGTTTGTTGTGCCCTTTGAGCACCCATGACCATCTATTTACACTTGAGAGTAGGCTATTCAAATGGTTGTGCACATTAATTGCTATATTAAATGCACAACCACTTGAGGTACACAAATATTTGGGTGGGAGGAGGTGAGAGAAGAGGTCGCACAGACTCCTAGAAAAGTGGGAGGACTCCTAGAGAAGCGGGCAGGGGCATACTCTTGGAGAAGAGGGCAGACACTTATAGAATTGGTGAACTCCTGGAGATGCAAGCAGACTCCTAGAGAAGAGGGCAGATTCCAGGAGAAGTGGGCAGACTACTAGAGAAGCGGTCAAACTTTTGGAGAAGTGGTCAAACTATTAGAGAAGCAGAAAGACTCCTAGAGAAGCGGGTAAACTCTTGGATAAGTTGGTAAACTACTACAAAGGTGGGTAGAATCTTAGATAAGCGGGCAGACTCCTGAAGAAATGACAGTCTCCTGGAGGAGCGGGCAAACTCCTAGAGAAGCGAGTTGACTCTTGGAGAAGGAGTCAGACTCTTAAGGTCTATTTGGCGCATATCTGGCGGATTGAAAAGCTACTGTTCGGATAGAGCTGTTTTAAAATAGATCTCTAGGAAGAAGTTTTGAAAAGCTGCAGAGTGTTTGGGTGTTCTGTGCAGAAGTGCGCCCGGAATCACCGGAGAAAAGCCATCGGGGGCTCAGAATCGCCGGAGGAAGGCTGTACGGGGCTCGGAATCGCCGGAGGAAGGCCTTCCGGCCTCTGAGCATGTTCCAACTGAAGAAACCATTAGATTTCCAAAACCTGTGAGAGAGAAAGCTATTTTGCGGAAGCTGAAGCTGGGGGGGAGATTTCTTAAGAGCTGCAAAATAGCTCCAGATTTCTGAAAAGCTCTTCACAAGGAGCTGTCCCAAACAGTTAAAAAACAGCTCTGGTGGCTGGAATAGAGATTCTCCAGCTGCCAGAGCTGCGCCAAACAGACCCTTAGAGAAGTAAGCGGGCTCTTGGATAAGTGGATAGATTTCTAGAGAAGTGGGAATACTCCTAGATAAGCAGCACAAAAGGCCAATAAAAATCACCAAGGATGATGATGCTTAGTTCGGGCATCCCGGGGGTGATTGCCGACTTTCGGGTGAATAGATCCCCGCGCTTATTAAAGTTTCCAAACAACTTTGAAAAAGTAGAACCACCAAAGGAAGTTGCAATCCACCGCTTTCCATATTTTTCCTATAGGAGAGAAAATGAAAAATGAGTATGGTGCAAATGTAAACAACAAGTACCTAAGTAAAACTGGTAGCACTTTAGGAGTGCTTGTGTATATTTCCTCCCTTAAAGAACATATATACATAATAAAATTTTCTGACAAAGGAGATTTGAATGTTTTTTGTGATTTCTTATTTGGATTACCACTTTGATGACAAAAGGATTACATCTCTGCATAAATACTGTAATAATATCCAAGATTTTTGTAGCATAACATCTTTGCAATTATATATCATTATACTTCTAGAGCAGAGAATTGGGCGGCCCTGAGAGCAGCAAAGAAAGGGGACCCAAACTAGCCATGTACCATTTTGACTTTTACCCATTCCATGTGACTCCTGAATTTTATACCTGTGAATGCATTTTTGAATTTTAGGAGTGCTAATGGAGTTATATCATACATTTCCTTATCGGTATATGGGGTCTATAACTGCGATATTAGTAACCCTCATGGAATTTCGTTTTGCAGACATGATGTGTGTAGTTTGAATGAAAAAACCACCATAGTTACTCGTGGTCACCAATAACATTCAATGGCCCTTTGTATCCTTGAGGTGTCAAGAGAGTCAATCAAAAGTACTTTAAACAAAATTCAAGTTCTCTCGATACAGCACGCATTGACCTTATGTAGTAAGTAGGGATATATTCTTTGACCTAGTAGAATTAACCGCTTAATATGATAATTACTATTCAAGAATGCCTCAGAGGTATGCTGATTTGACTTATAAAACCCATCTTGTGGGGCACCTATGATTGTACCTACAAATGTATGATTCATATATATAATATAATAATAAATTTTGGGCATATTTTTGTCGAATGACTTGTGTGAGTACCGAAGGCATGAGCCATTGTATTGATTCATAAAGACACTCAATTAGTCATAAAATTAATTCATAAGGTAGGGTGACCATCACACGACTACATCTATTTATGACTGCATAGTTCCATAATCAATGCATATGTCTGCCCATTATAATTAAGAAGAAAGAGTAAGGAGAATCCTCAATATAGAATAGTATTGATAGTTTGTGCTCCCACCATGGGGGAAACCGCACATTATATTTATCAATAATTAAGATAAATTGAGAGTAGTCAAGAGACGTGTGACCTCTAATTTGAGTGTCCCCATAAGACTTTGCAGTATATAAATGGCAGTAGTGAATATCAAATTAGTGTGGTTATTCATAATACAATCGCCCATTATACATATAAAACCATGATTGCCCTTAAGTTAGAGTATTCTATCTTGATGCAGTTATTCATGATGCAAATGTTCATGGTACAAAATCAAAGAATATGATTTTGACACCCCCTCTTACCGGCAATTCTTCTAGCACTAACTCCAAACACCCTAAAGTCAGAGGTTTCACTTAGATCAACTAATTAAAAGAAAAGGGGCAGGATAATACTTATGGAGCTCTTTTCTATTGGGACATTTTGCATAACATCACCCCCATCTTCCCATATTTAACTGTGGGATCAGATGGAACAACGATCCTCACCCGCCTGAATTTCATCGCGGGCTCTGGTGAAAAAAGACCATTACCCGCCCAAATCTGATCGTGGGTTCAATTAGAGAAACTACCCTCACTAACCCGGATTTGATTGTGGACCCATGTAGAGAAATGATCCTCACCTGCCCTAATTTGATTTTGGACTTAGGTGGAGATATGATCCTCACCCTCCTTGATTTGATCGTGGGGACAAGTAAAGTAATGCTAACTACATGCCAGAAATTTCTCATGGGGTCAGGAGGATGAACAATACCAACCCGCCTAAGGTTCTTGAATGTGGTTTAAGGTGTGATAGTGCTCCTCGCCTATCCAAATTTGATCGTGGAGATAAGGTGGAGAAATGGCCCTCACCCACCCAGATTTAATCGCAGGGTCAGGTAGGGTAACACTCTTTACCTGCCTGAATTTGCTCATGGGGTTGGGAGGAGGAAAGATCCTCACCCGTCCATGGTTCCTTTGCATAGTCTAAGATATGATAGAGCTCTTCACATGTATGAATTTTATTGTAAATCTAAGGTGGTAATAATGATCCACACCTGCCCAAGATTCTTAATAGTAGACTAAGGTGGGATAACGGTCCTTACCAGTACAAATTTGATTGTGGAGCTAAGGTGGTAAAAATGATCCATGCTCATCCAAGATTCTTGATTGTAGGCTAAGGTGGGAAAATGGTCCTCACCTATTTGAATTTTAGCATGGAGCTAATGTTCTTCACCTGGCTGAATTTGGCAATGGCAGAGGTGGAAAAAAGGTGTTCTTCAACTTCCCAAATTTGATCATGGTCTAAGGTGGTAGATTGATCCACACCTGCCCATATTTGGTCGTGGGATCAAGTGGGATAATGCTCTCCATTTGGCTCTTTTGGACAATTCACAAAATCTTTTAGCACAATAAATGGTGTTAGGATTTTCCAAAAACATGCTCATTTTTCAATAAGAAAAAATTATAAACTAAACATAGAAAGTAAAGTTACCAGTGAGCTCATGACCTACCCGCGGGACATTTTGCAAGTACCTGAGCTTGCTAGTGAGAGCTCAACCTCCTCTATCAAGAATATCATCTTAGTATCAGTTGGCGTCGACTGAAATTGGTTGGTACCGTGAATCACTTTTTGATATAAACTTAGATGCTTCCTCTTTATTAAAATGTCGTATAGGCTAGAGCTTGTTTATTGAGGAGTTGAACTCCCTTACTAAAGGAAATACTCTTCGACAATCCCCTTGCCTTTGCTAGAGGAAGGATCAAACTCTTGAGTTATATTATCCTATGTTTTACCTACCCTTAAATCTCTCTCTATCACCTTCTGAAGAGTACAATAACTCTTTATATTGTGACATTTTTTCCTATGATATTCACATAAGTGCTTCTAATTACTACTTCTAGCCTTTGGCCCCAAATTAGGGGATTTGTTAAGTCTTGAATTCTTCTGGTTCAATTAGGTAATCACTATAATGGGAGAACCAAGATTTGTATACTCTTCTGAATGATTATTGTGTGCAAGAGATTGGGGAATGTAAGGATGGATGGGACATGACACATGAGGCAAAGGATATAGTGTATGTATGTACAGAAGAAGGGAATTAGATCTTAAATTCTTCGCATGTGAGGTATTCCTTGAAGGAGATAGATATTGATGATGAAAATTTCTTTCAACCCAGAGAAACCTTTATTGGAATCCATCCACTAAGGAGTCAGTATTTTCCATGCCTTTGATCATGAAGTCTACTTGCTTTGAGATATCAACAACTTATGCTAGTATAAGCTTAAAATCACTATGGTCACCTAAGGGTCATTAGAAGAGTTTTCAGACGACTTATACATTATTTTCATCGCGACAATAGTTGTTGAAAGAGGAAAATTATGATAATTTTCAAATGGAGTAAATTCTTGGAAATCTAAGAGCACGAAACAAACTCGAAAGGGTAAATCCATTTTGCCAATGAGTAGATCTTTCCAAGCTCTTTTTGATAAGCTTTTGTGGGATGAAAAGGGATAAATTGAATAAAATTTATAGTTGTTTTAAGATTGGGTGTGTTTTAGGATAAAGTCCACAACCCCGCCGACTTGTAGATTTGAATTCACACAACAGGCATACACTTCCTAGAATGGGCAGACACTTCCTAGAGTGGGCAAACACTGCTAAGAGGACTCGTGCAAATAGGAATACTTCTTGGCTCAGGCAAACACTACTGTTGTCCTCGAACGGCAGGAATGATTTCACCAACAGTTTGATCGGGAGGTCACATGTTGAACTATTGGGGAAAACTTTATCACCCAACATTCCACTCTCAACAATTTCCTGGAATTTAGCGGATAGATCAAATACCACAACTAGCTGGTTATTGACCTTGTGAGGACTTGGCGGGAAGAAATTAGAACACTGAAAAGAGGGTGCTATCAATATCGGTGAACACTAGAAAGACCCTTCGCGAAAGTGCCTCTCTTGCGGCGGGCTCTTCTATTACACCAAGAAAAGATTACAGAAAGATTATTGGCAAATACAATAGTTGTCAAGGAAAGAAAAGACAACCGTCAGACACTTAAAATTAGTAATTGCGCCTATAATAGTATAGGTTCTAGCTCCTTTTTGTTGTCCCCTTCAAGCACACATAGCCTCTATTTATATTTGAGGGTAGGCTGTGTGAATGGTTGGGCACATTAATTGCTACATTAAATGTATAACAACTTGAGGTACATGAAGATTCGAGTGGAGGGAGGTGAGAAGAGGTCACACAAACTCCTGGAGAAGTGGGTGGATTCCTTGATAAGCGGGCGGACTCCGAGAGAAGAACCGAGATCCTAGAGAATCGAGCGAACTCTTAGAGAAACTGCAGACTCCTAGATAAGAAACAGACTCCTAAAAAAAGCAAACAAACTCCTGGTGAAGCGGAATACTCCTAGAGACGTGGGTAGACTCTTGGAGAAGTGAGAATACTCCTAGGGAAGTAGAGAGACTCCTGGAGAAGTGGGTGGTCTTTTAGAGAAGTGGGCATACTCCTAGAGAAGTTGACAGAGTCTTGGAGAAGCGGGCATACTTCTGGAGAAGCGGGCAGACTCCTGGAGAAGCAGGTAGCCTCCTGGAGAAGTATGAGGACTCTTGGAAAAGCAGTGAACTCTTGGAGAAGTGGGCCGACTCTTTGAGAAGCGATCAGACTCTTTGAGACATGACAGTCTCCTAGAGAAGTGGGCAGGCTCTGGTAAAAGCAAGCAGACTCTTAGAGAAGTGAGGAGACTCTTGGAGAAGCTGGCATACTCCTGTAGAGGCAGGCATACTCTAATAGAAGCGACACAAAAAGTCCAAGAAAAATCATATAGGATGATGGTACTTGGTCTGGGTATCCCAAGGGTGATTTCTAACTTCTGGGTGAACAGAACAAAGAAATATGTTTAGTACCCAAGAATTGACAAGTTCCTGAAGTGCACTTTTTATCTAGCCTACATCTAGTATAATGTACATCTGAGTATCCTACTAATTTAAATTCAAGTTATATTGGATACCATAAGCCAAGTTTAGGAGTACCCTTTAGATATCTTAGAATTCTTTTGACATAACTCAAGTGAGACTCTTTAGGATCTACCTAGAATCTAGCACATACGCATGTGCCAAACATGATATCTAGCCTACTGGAAGGGAGATAGAGAAGAGATAAAATAATTGCTCTATATTTCTTTTGGTCAATGGATTGACCGGATTCATCTATATTAATCACGACATTTGGTAGCCATATGAGTTTTCATAATAGAGGCACGTTTCATCCCAAAATTTTTTATAAGCTCTTTTATGTACAAAGATTTGGATATGAAGATGTCTTCATCACTTTGTCTCACTTGGAGACCAAGGAAAAAAGATGAGTTCTCCAATGTTACTCATTTCAAATCTAGGCTATATTAGGTTAACAAACCTTTTACAAAGTCATTCTTCTTTTGAGCCAAAAATTGCATCATTTACATATGTTTGTACTATTACTAATTGGTGCTTATGTGTTCTTGAGTGTTTTATACACCTTTCCTCTATTAAAAGAGTGCTCTAGAAGGAAAATGGATAAGATCTCATACCAATCTCTTGTAGGTGGATTTAAAACATGAAGATCCTTATTTAATCTATAAACATAAGAGAGGTGAGTTGGATTGACAAAACCTAGAGGTTGTTTCATATTCACCTCTTCTTATAAAGTTCCTTTGAGGAAGGCACACTTGACATCCATATGATATACTTTAATCTTCATATATGCAGCATAGGAAAGGAATAGCCTGGTTGCTTTCAGGTTAGATAATGGTGCAAATTTCTGATTGTAGTCCATCCCTTCTTCTTACATATACCCTTGTGCAACCAGTCTTTCCTTATTGCTAACAATCACTCTATTAGAAACCAACTTGTTACTATATACCCATTTGGTTCCAATAATTGGGTAATTTCTAGGCCTTTCAATTAGAGTTCAGATCTTATTTCATTCAAATTGAGCTAGCTCTTCTTACATGATAATAATCTAGTGGGAATCATTATTTTCTTCCTCAAACTTCTTTGGTTCATATTAGGGGAGGAAACATCATACACTCATTTGACATTTGGTTCCTTATTTGAACTCCAAGAGTCATTTTTCCTATCACTTGAGAAGGGGTATGTTCCTTGAGATTTATTCTCTCAGGATTGGTTCTAGTGATATCAAGAATAGGAGAGATCTTTTCAAGAGCTTCTACTTCAATAATTTCTGGTCTATCAGTTTGCACATGATCCTGAATAAAGTCTTGGATAGTGTTGGTGAAGCTTCATTTGAATCTTCATCATCTGAATAGGTGTCAGCAATGTCTAGCTAATTAGTCTATCAGTTTGCACATGATCCTGAATAAATTCTTGGATAGTGTTGGTTAAGCTTCATTTGAATCTTCATCATCTGAATAGGTGTCAACAATGTATAGCTAATTAGTGTACTCTTTAGATGAGACTTATCCATTTTCCTTAAGACTAAGTTGCTCAAACTCAACACCCACTGGGTCTCTTTCCTATAAAATAGTGTTCGTGGAAGTTTCTTTTCCCTTGGAAAACATGTTAGCCTCATGAAACACTACATGCACAGACTCTTCTATTTTAAGAGTCCTCTTATTAAAGCACCTATAGAGTTTACTTGTTGATTAGTATCTAAGAAGATATCATCATCAGCCTTCTTGTCAAATTTGGCATGGTGACTTTTTTAAAAATGAAACAACTACATCCAAATAACCTGAATTGTGAAACTATATGTTCTTTTCCTTTTAGAAGCTCATAATAGGCCTTTAACTTGGTCTTGTAGATAAGATATCTATTTAAAATTAATTGGCAGTATTAAATGCTTCATACCAAAAGGACTTGACAAGTTTGACTCATCCAACAATGGATTTCCTGATTCAATTAGATTTCAATAATTTTATTGAGGAGTTTTAGGAGCTAAAAATCTTTGGCTTTTCCCTTCATCCTCACAAAATCTATAGATTAACTGATTTTCAAAATCTATTTTATAGTCACTTTTGATCATAACAACTTTAGTGTTGAATTTATATTAAACCTGTCTAATGAATCTTGAGAGGATCTTGATGGCTTTTGATTTAGCTCTCAAAAATAACACCCAAGTGAATCTTGAAAAATCATCCATTACAACTAGAGTAAAGGTTTTCCCTCTTAAGCTTTGTATGGATATTGGACCAAATTATTCCTTATATAATATATAAATTATTCTTGGAGAGCCATTCTTACCAATTAGATTAAATGATGACTTTGTTTGCTTGCCCATTTGACAAGTCCTACATAGATTTTATTTTCTATACTTATCATATGACAAACCTCTAACAAGACTATTTTTAGCTAACATGGCTATAGTCTTATGATTTAGATGACCAAGCTTCTTATGTAAAATCTCATTTCTGTCTATATTAGAATTGAATAAAAAGATTTCGTTTGAGCTGGAATTGAAGTCAACTACATAAATGTTTCCATTCCTGCTGCCAGATGATATTATTACATCTAACTTTCAGTTGACAATTTAGCGTAGGTTGTGAGTGAATACTACTTTGTATCCACCATCATACAACTGACTTATGCTAATTAGATTATGTTGAAGACCTTCAATATAAGCTACTTTGGAAAAACTATCTCTAATTCTGATCATAACATAGCCTTTTGTTTGACCATAATTGGAGTCACCAAATATTACTATATGGCCATCCTTAACCTTAGATTTTTTTAAGCAAGTTGTTTTGTCCATTCATGTGCCTGTAGCAACCACTGTCCAAATACCACAGCTAGTTTGTGGATGGATAGTCTCTCACTTGCACATAAAATTCAAATATTAGTTGAAACTTAGGTTACCTTGGGCCCATTACTTCTACCATTATAGGGGTTATGAAAGAATATGTCTGCCTTTCTTGATTCCCCTTTGTATGGAAGAGTGATGGTTTATTAAACTAACATCTTCTAGCACCATGTCATATCTTGTTATAATAATTGCATCTATGTATAGAAGCATAAAAATTAGGGAACAATTTTGAATTAAATATATTATAATTATTTATTGGAAAGTTGCTTCGACTAGAAGTCAATGCAACTCCTTGGTTGCATCGATAAGAAGTTGATGCATGTACGAAGTTGCATCGAGAAAAATTTGATGGAGTTTTATACTTGCGTTGATTATAAATCGATTATAAATTGACGCACCTACAAAATTGCGTCGAGTTGAAGTCGACACAAATTTCCAGTTTTTAGATATTTTAGACTTTTGACCAAACTATTTTAAGGGCTTTTCCCTATAATACCCTGATGATTTAATGAACTGACTTTATTTAATATAGTGATTCTTTTAGGGTCTTCATCTATAATTATTATGGGTTGTTTTTTGTAGCTTTAGCAAAAGCTACAGGGTTCTTCCAAGCTAGTTTGATGGAAGACTCACCTAGATTACTTTACTGTACTATCTTACCAAGTTCAATCCTAATTTGATAGTTCTGATAAGCTTGATCCTCATGAGACTTCTTATTTTTTAGTTCTTCTAATTCTTTCCTAAGTGATTTAATTTACTTATCTGTCACCAAGTGGTCTTGGCAGAATTCTTTAAAACACTCTTTAAATTCATTAGAATTACAACAAAAAATCATTGAAATAATATAACTAATTTTATTCTTCAATTGATGCTTCCAAATCCATCTAGCAAGCTTCTTCGGTACTTATTTCTTCTTCACTTTTTGATAAAGAACTGGACTCAGAATCAGTCACTCTAGGTTTCAACAATGAAACCACTTCCTTTCTTCTTATCCTTCTTCATGAAGGACTACTTATAATGCTCCTTCTTGTGAGATTTACCCTTCTGATTATCAAGACACTTTGTTTCTATGTTTTTTGGTTTTCTGCAAGCAAGGCATACAATCTCCTTGCTAGGTGTCTTGCAAATTTTTTGCTTTCTTGAGCCTTTTTATCTTATTCTTCTTCTGGATGCTTTAGTTTAGATCTATCTTCTAGCTAGGAGATTGAACGTCTCCTCTTTATTATTAGAAGACTCTCCATCAAATTCTATTAGTGCAATTATTCTTTCTTTGGGAGTAGATGCCTTCTCCTTTGCTTCAGATTCATCTCTACTTTTGAGTCGAAGCTCATAGGATTTCATTTTACCCAACAGGGCATCAATGGTGATCTCCCCGTGGCATTTATATTCTTTTATATCTTAGATACTTGAGTTACATATACTTGGGAAACACAAGAGAAGATTATCATTAATTTCTTTCAATGAGATATTCTTGTCCAATCCCTTGAGTTCATTGAATATTATGCTGAATCTTTTTTTATACATCTCAACAACACTTTTCTCAATTTTCTTGAGTTCCATGTGGTGAATCTTTTTTTATCCATGACAGAGACTCTTAGATCTTCTTGGCTGATTGGTAATCAGCAACCTTTTGCAAGATCTAATCTTATATAGTGAACACTAAGATGTTCATAGCCTTAGTATTTAAATTACAAAAAAAAATCATTGAAATAATATAACTGATTTTCTTCTTCACTTGATGCTTCTAAAGCCATCTAGCAAGCTTCTCCAGTACTTGTTTCTTCTTCACTTTTTGCTGAAGAACTAGACTAAAAATCAGTGTCACTCTAGGTTTCAACAATGAAACCACTTCCTTTCTTCTTATCCTTCTTCATGAAGGATTGCTTCTTATGCTCCTTTTCATCGTAGTCCTTTTCTTTCTTTTCATCTTCAGTCCATTAGATTTGGGAATAACCTCCTATGTCATGTTTTCATTGGAATCCTTCTTATAAGACATTGAATGTCCTGTCATAATGGAGTCAAAGATAGCTTCATTAATGGTATTCATATAATCTATAATTTTGGATTATAAGGTTGTAAAATTTTCCAGATTACACATTGGAGTTCTTGTGGATGTAAATCCTTTGAAGTTAATTTAAATCATTTTTAAAAATAGATTTATATACTAGTTGTTATGAATTTATAACTGTTCAGATTTTTTTGATCAAAGTGTTTACCTTTTCTAATCAACCTAACTATGGCATCAATTGAAAGTGGAATAGTTATACCTTTGAGATTTCTCTAGAGGGGGTGAATAAAGATTTAAAATTATTTATATAAATCTTAACTTGATTGAATAGAGATTTTTTTTGATCAAAGTGTTTACTAACTTGATTGAATAAGCAAATTTTTGAACTAGCTGACTTGAAATTAACTAAATAAATATTTCCTTGTCTAAGTCCAGTTAAAACAGTTTTGTTGTCTATTGAAGTAATAATATAGGAAGATTTGTTAAAAGATACCTGATAACCTTCATCACATAACTGGCTTATGGATATCAGGTTATTTTTTAAACTACTCACATATGCTACCTTCTTGAATGTAACAGCTCCAACTTTAACATTCCCATAGACTTCTGTTTAGCCATAGTCGGAGTCTCCAAAGATCACCTTTGTTCCAAGCTTTGACTTGTAGTTAGTTAGGTTGTCCTTGCTTCCTGTCATATGCTTTGAACACCCACTATCCAAGTACCATTGTTGCTCTGTGGTAGGATAGTTCTGTACCTACAAGAAAATAAATTAGCTTTTCTTGACCCAGGTAACCTTGGGTCCTTGATTCTTCTCAAACTTATAGCTAGAAATGTAAGAATAATCAGGTTGGTCTTTGTATCATAAGGGGTGAAATATTCTAGGTGGAATTATCTATTGGGTAAAGGGATTAACAAATGATTTAGGTTGATTAACATTTCTGTAGAAATTTAGGTTTCTGTTGAAATTATCCTAGGTCGACAAATTCCAGTAAGTTCGTCGATCTACGTTCGATGAATAGGGATGAGTTCATCGAACTCCGCTCAGAGAATGAATGTATTCATTTCCTGTGCCCAATTTCGCCGATCGTGGTTTGACGAACAATATAAATTTTATCGATCGCAGTTAGACAATTTATTATATATAAAATCTGTGTTCATAGTTCGTCGATCTGAGTTCGACGAATCATATACATTTCGTCGATCTGAGTTCGACGAAAAATGTTAAACATGGTTTTTATTGAAATTTTTATTTTTCCTTTTCTTTTGTTTGGGTTTTTGAAATTCTTCTATTTGTTGGTTGTTGTCTTCTAATTTTTCTTTGCCCTTTTCTGATATGAATTTGATAGGGGTTGAAAGAATATTTTTCATAAGTATTGGTGGCTGACTAGATGAAGCTCCTAAGCCTAATTTACTATTAAGTCTGGCATTTACTGTGCTGGTTATATCCATTAATTTAATACTTCTCCCATTTAGGGATTCTTCAAATTGTTTAGCCTCATTTAGTTTAGTTTTTAAAGAAATAATTTATTCAGAAGCTTTATTTAGTTCATCTTTTAGTTTTATATTTTCAAAAAATAAATTATTAAATTCAATTTATCTATCTCTGAGAAGTTTGATTTCCTTCTCATACTTAATTAAATCATTACATAACAGTTTGAATTCAGCTTTAAAATGATCAGAATTGAAATCAAAACAGACTATTACCTGATCCTCTTCTGATTCTGATTCTTCTGCTGATTCATCAGCTACTGAATGACTGCATGAACCATCAATTGCCATCAAGCAAATCTCTCTGGCTTTTACCTCTCCTTCATCCTCACTAGATCTGGAAGATGAAAAATCTTCTTCAGACTCACTCCAAGTCTCAGCAACAAAGCCTTTTTCTTTCTTCTTATACTTGCTGGAAGAAGGCTTGTTATTGTGCTTCTTGTGTTCCTTATCTTTTCTTTTATCCTTCTTTTAAGCCTCTGGACACTCTGGAATAATGTGTCCTGGCTTCCTGCAATCATAGAATACAACTTCCTTAGTAGGAGTCTTGTCATACCTTGGCTTATCTTCATTCCTTGTTGATCTTCTTCTAAAATCCTTCTTAGCCATTTTGTAAAATCTCTTGGCTAAGAGACTCATCAACTCTTCATTTACTAGTAGAGTTTCTGATTCTTCAGTTGCCTTGAAGGCAATGCTTTGCTCCTTCCTTCCTGAGGTAGGATTCTTCTGTTCAGATGCTTCTTTAGTCTTGATAAGCTGCTCATAAGACTTGAGCTTGCCTAGCAAAGACTCAGTAGAGATTTCATTTAGGCTTCTGGCCTCCTTGATTGGCTAGATCCTAGAGTCCCATGTGCTAGGGAAGCACATAAGGATCTTATCATTGATCTCAGTCATTGATATGTTCTTGTCTAGGTTCTTCGGCTCATTGATGATCAAGCTGAGTCTGTTGTACATATCAGCCACTGACTCTGACTCTTCTTTCTTGAAGTTATCATATTGGGAAATGAGATGAGATCTTCTATCTTTTCTTTCATCAGCTGATCCTGCTACCATTTGGTTGAGGGAATCCCAAATGGCCTTTGCTGATGTACACTCAGCAACCTTATGAAAAATGTCATCTGACATTGTTTGTGCCAGAATGTTCATTGCTTTGGCATCAGCAACCTTTGTTTTCTTATGTGCCTCAGTCCACTCAAGTGGTAGAACTACACTGGTGCTTGTAGATGTTGTTGCAGAAGGAGTAGGGGGACCTGCCAAAATGGAATTGTAGATATCTTCATCAACTGAATTCATATATAACCTAATCCTTGTCTTCCAAAATGCAAACTTGTTAAGGTTTCACACTGGAGGTCTGGTGCTTGAATATTTTTTATTCGGTGTCATGATATAAAAAATACACAAGAGATAATAAGATCTATCAAAGATCTTTTGATTCAGGTGTTAGCCTGTGAAACCAAATAACCTTACCCTCTAATACCAATTGAAAGTGGGGGATAGATCTATCTAAACTCTAGAGGGGGGAATATAGTATTTAAAAACTTTGATTAATTTTTACAGCGAATTAAAATAAGTGATAAGTATATGTATAAAAAGAAATAAAAATAAAGACAATCACAACACACAGAAATAAATAATAGAGCAATCCAGACGACACAAAGAATTTATAGTGGTTCCCCTAAACTTGGGTATATCCACTCTTCTACCACCCTAGTTGGAATCCACTAACAGGTTTTTGATCAGGTGCCCTGCCACCACAGGTTTTTCCTCAGGTGCCCTGTCACCATAAGATCTATTTCAAGGGAGATCTCATAACCCTTTGAGCTTTTGACCAGGTGACCAAAAACCAAACCAAGTCTTTTGATCAGGAGACTTGACAACCAAAAGGATTAACTTTTGAAGCAAGTTAAGAAACCCTTTTATAGAGGTGAAAGAAAATAAAGATGATGTCTTCTCTGTCAACAATTAGAGAGAAGACTAGTGGATATTGTTGTTATCAAAGCTCTCACAGAGATATAGAAGAATTAAGGAGAATGAGAGCTTTGTTCAGGGTGTAGGCCTTCAGAATGAAGATTGATCTTCAGGAAACTTTTAGACTGATGAAGATTGTTTGTCTCTTGAAAAGTCTTGAAGCAAAACTGAAGAAGACTGAAATTATATGAGATTTGTTCTTCTTCTTTCAGTTTTCTGTATGCACAATTCAAATTAGCTTCTGTATATTTTGTCTATGCACTGTCTCTAATCTTCTAAAAGATAGTCTTTTATATTCCTTGAAGAAAATCGGCTTTTGAATTTTGAATCCAATCCTTGAATGACTGCAGAAAATCTGGAAGACTGAATGGCTAGAATTGTCTTAAATGAATTCCTTAACTATCTCTGGAAATAAGCCAAGTAATAACTCTGTGAAAGACCATAATTAATGCTGCCATGGAACGACTATATTCTTGAGAATATGAGCATTAATTATCAGAGTATTACTGCTTAAATATAATAAAATAAATTGGCAGTCGATCAGTGAAACTGAAGAGGAAAAATGTCGAACAGAACCTGACAGAAAATAGTCGACCTCAGGAAGAATTTCGTCAATAAGAACTCTAAGTTCGTCGAGCTGAGAAATCTCCTTCATCGAGCTGAGCTCGCGACCATGAATTGAAAAAGGACTGCCAGTCTGAGCTCCAAGTTTGTCGACCAGAGAAAGACTTTCATCGAGCTGAACTTCTGATATGAGATCAAAAATTGTCGACCTCAGCTAGACTTTTGTTAAGCTCAACTCAGAGAAGGAACTCTGAGTTCGCCAATCGGAGATTGACGATCGTCGAGCTAAGTTCAGCTATCATCGAGCAGAAATTCTGAAGTATTTAACACTGCTTGTCTCTAAGTTCTTGAGTCTCTGAAGTCTTCTGAAGGCAGGTTCAAAGGCTAACCTAATAATACTAACCTTAACCTTAGAAAAACAAATGACCCTAGACTATACATGATGGTTCAATAAACCTAACAGTGAACCTTGCCCAAATCAACCCTAAACAAGGCGGGGTTCCAACAGCCTTCACTTTCAAGCTCTTGATGAAGAATAACCACTGTAATGGTTAGCTAGACCTAAAAGAGGAGCTCCTGGTCAAGAACCGAGAGAAAAATAGCGCAGAATGCGTCATTCTGGAACTTCTTATATGGTGGACATATATATCAAAAAAGGGTGCACGAGCGTGTAGTGCAGGCGCATGCGCGTGCAAAACATCAACAAGGGTGAAATATATGGGGATTCAAAATGTACATGCACGATTACATGCGCGCACATGCACATGCGAAAATGATGCACACTTAAATTAGATAGTTCAAATCTACATTTGAATCAAAAGAAACTGTGGATGCATGATTACACGTGCATGCACGAGAGTGCAAAAATTCTACTCGCCCATCTTCAAGTTGATACATTCGAGAGTTTAAGTCAAAATGGGGGAGGTCAAGTCGGTAAAATGGTGCATGGACGTTCAATAATTCGGTATTCCCGACCTCAGGTTGACATTTCCTAGAGCTCAAGCTGATTGAGTGAAGGCTCAAGTTTACATGGGGGGCACACACATGTGTGAAACTTCTGCATGGGCGTGCGTAAGTTAAAATTGACAAGTTCTCTCCCAATTCACACAAAAAATTCATACATGCACAATCAACCCAACCATGTAGTCAAGTAATACTATATATACCAAATAGAAGATAAAACTAGGCATAAATAGAGCTTGCTTGGGAGAAAACAATAGGGAACACTGGGTAAAAACATGGTAATACTCACACTCTTCAGATACCAAGTGTTGGATCTTTAGGCATCCTTAGAGGGGGAGGGGATGAATAAAGGCTTTATGATTTTGATAAAAACTTTGAATTTTTTTGATGAAGATTGATGTAGGAGGAAAAATTCAGCCCTTGTTAACTACTTCTAGCACTAGGTGTTACCGCGCGATGCTAACTCTTCAGAGATTGAACTTTCTTGATAATTGTGCAAATCAGATTTTCTTTGAAACAATTAAAGAAAATAAAATTTCAATAATAAACAAGTGACAAAAGATGATTTTATTTTAAAAGATAAATACAAAGATATAATTTAGATAACACTTGAAGTTGAGGTGTAAAGAAAAATTCTTTTTCGTTTCTATACTGCCCCTTCTCATAAAAATCGGTTGGTTATAGTTTATCTTACTCGAGATAAGGCCTCTAGCCGCCCCTAGATTTACACTAGTCCTACTCACCACACACACTGCAGTGAATTCCCCTAAACCTCGCAAGGCCTAGTCACCAACAACCATGACGAATTCCCTACTGATACAAATGGATTAAAAGAAAAATGAGAAATACAATGTAAAATCAAAAAATTCCCTACAATGAAGAACTCTAAAAAAGATGAAGGATCTCCAAAGAAATTGCCAAAGTTGATGTGTGCGTCCTCCTCATAGTAAGACCATTTGGAAACTTTCTTCAAGCTATTAATCTTCAAAAATGTAGTTGGGAGTGCTACGGAACTCAAGGATGGAGGCTCTTATGAAAGGTTGGAGTTGTAGCTTGAGGTGTGGTAACCATTCATCAAGGGATTCATCCTTTAAAAAGCCTCAGAAAGCTACTGTTGGGTATTGTATACACAATAACCTAGATTTGTATGAAGTCACCCTTGAATTAAGATGAATTAAGTTTGTATTTGATGCTCTTTTCAAGTTGAGTGCTTGTAGGTTATAATTTCCAAGTGTAGACCAATATCATTTTACAATGGGTCACCAAACACAGGACCATATAATGTAATCCCTCATTGTGTGATCCATGGTGTTGACTCATGTGTAATCTCTCTATTGGAATACACTTCATTTTCAAGTACTAAAGTTATGGGAGAAAAGCTGGTTGTTGGTTTCTTAGAAGAAAATCATTTTTTAGTTGACAAAATTTTTCTAAGTATTTTACTCGAGAAAGATTAGTTATTACTCAAGTAAGATTAAATTTATTACTCAAGATAGCTAAGTCAGTACTCAAGTAGCAGAATTCCTTTTCTTGAGATAGCCGAGTGTAGTTCTCGAGAAAGCCATGCAGTACTTGAGTAGGTCTTAACTTTCTCGAGTAACCTTAAATTTAAGCTCAGAATTTTTCTAAGTCTTTTTCTCGAGAAAGCCAAAGGCATTTCTTGAGAAGGCCAAGGTGAGTTCTCGAGAACCAGATGTTTTTACTCGAGAAACAGAAAACTTTTCTCGAGGTGCTTTCTTGTTCTCGAGTAACAGAAAGTTTTTTCTCAAGTAAAATCTATCCATTCTCGAGAAACTAGAATTCATCTTCTATATTTTCCTTAAGTGTTTCTTCTCGAGAATTTTATATCTTTTCTCGAGAAATAGAACTCGTACTCGAGTAATCTTTATTGCTCTCGAGAAACAAAGTTCTGATTCTGAATTCCGTTAAGTGTCAGAAGGATTTGATTTCAAATGTAATTAACTCTTGATTGGTCCACGTGGATTGTAATTAATGAAATCAGACAGTTATGTTAGACCTATAAAAGGTCATGTAAGAATCAACAAACCCTAAGAAGAATTTTTACAGAATTCTGAATCACTTTTCAAGTTTCTAAATCAGGAAGTGTCGCCGCCGACAAGACCGTGTTCTTCATCGTCAAACTTCTCGATCCCGAAATTCATACAAGAAGGATTCAACTGATCAAGCTCATCAACATCTGCAAATCTTCTCCTTGATCGTGATGATCCTACGTTCTCAGATCGAAGTGTTCTCAAATTTCTTCCTCGAATTTTCTGACAGAGACTTACAAATTTTCAAGAAGGAAGAGGTCGAGAATCAATCAGATCTGTGAAGACAAGTTTGTGTATTTAATTGTAATTCCATTTTATTCTTATAGGAGTTATTCTCTGAGATTGTAGGAGTTATTCTCCGAGTTTATATGAGTTGATCTCCGAGTTGTTGTAGGAGTGGTTTTACTCCAAGTTGTAGGAATGTTATTCCGAGTAGTAGGATTGTTTTCCAATCTGAGATAATTGTGAAGTAGCCGAGTCTAGCGTGGTGCTAGATCGTTGAGGTGGAGAGTGGATGTACCCAAGATTGGGGAACCACTATAATCTTTGGTGTCATTTGTGGATTGCTTGTTTATTTTCTACGCATCTCTTATATAATTTTTATTCCGCAAAAAGATGCAGAACTCACTTATTCATCCCCCCTCTAGGTGATTTAGGTAGACAACTAGACTTTTTCAATTGGTATCAGAGAAAGGTTATTCATCAAAAGTTTAACACCTTGAACAGATCTGATCCTAGTTGTCTTAAGAGTGTACAAGCATTGACAGAGTCAAGGATTTTGCTAAGCTCCCCATATGCACTAAGGCTTTCTTCCCCATGTGGAAAGAAAGGGTGAAGTTCTTCATGGAAGCAGTGGATCGGAGGATTTTCATGATAGTAGAAGAAGGCCCCTACATTCCTATGAAATCCTCCACTATTGATTCCTCAAAGCAAGTACCAAACAAGCTAATGGATCTAGATAAAGATGAGATTGCACTTGTCTCTCTAGACAAGAAGGCTAAAATATCATCGCAAGTGCAGTGGATGACTCGATGCTACAAAATCTCATCCACTGCAAATCTGCCAAAGAGATGTGGCAGTCACTAATCGTGTTGATGGAGGGCACCGAAGAAGTAAGGGATGATAGAAGATCCCTTTTGAACCAGAAGTATGACGCTTTCAGGCAAGGCCACAAAGAAACTATAGAGACACTTTTGAAAAAAATTTCAAGATCGTCAATGGCCTGAGGAACTATGGCCGAGTTTTCACTAACGGAGAATTAAATGTTAAGCTCCTAAGATCCTAAACAAAGGAATGGGACAACAAAATATGTGTCATAATGGAGTTTGGAAAGCTAGCTGAGACTGATCCTCAGAACCTCTTCAGGAAGCTGATATCATATGAGCTTCAAATAAATACAAGAAAAGCTGAAGAAGAGGGAAGCAGATCCTCATCGAAGGAGAAGTCTGTCGCACTAAAGGCTGACAGCTCAAGGAAGGTTAAAGCTGCATCTCCTACTCCTGCATAGGAAGAAAGTGAAGAAGAAGACTCGGAGCCGAGCACCTCGGTCTCAGAGCTATCAGATGGAGAGTTCTCCCTACTCTCTAGACAGTTTAAAAAATTCCTGAGTAAGAAGAAGCAATGGAAAGTCAAATACTTTTCCTCCAGAAGATAATGCCATGATGGTGATCGTCATAAGAAATCTCAAGTAGCCACGACAGGTATAACTCCAAATTGAACAAACATATTTCATCTGACATTATTTGTTATAATTGTAATAAGCCAGGGCACGTAATTGGTGATTGCCCACACAAGAAGAAAGAGGGTGGAAAAAGAGAATAAAAGAAGTCTTCTTATAGTAAAAAGAAATCTGAAAGAAGCCTAATAGCCAAGAAGGCCAAGACTCTCAGTGGCACTGACTCATCTGAGTCAAGTGAGGAAGAGGAAACCTACTTTGGGCTGATGGTATAGACAGACGAGGAAGAAGAACCCAAGTACACTGGGAAGGTAAATTATCACACCCCTCTCTCAAAATCTGATGCTTCAGACCATAATCATGAGGACTTCTCTTCTGATGATGAGTCTGAACTCATAACTCAATACAAGAAATTAATCAAGGCTTACGAAAAATGTCGAAAAGTCGCGAGAACTCAAGACAAGGAGATCAAATATCTTAAGACTGAGGAAAGCACTCTGAAGGAGGAAGTCGCAAGGATGGACTCACTTAGAAAGGAATTCCATGTTGTGGTCGAAGAATACAATAAAGCTCAAAGAAGAAATAAGACTGCTAAGAAAGCTCTAGCCAAGGAGAAGGGGAAAGCTCATCTAGATCAAACTTCGTTTAAGAAGGTCATCTTCCTAACAAATGAGTTTGATTTTAATTCATCCTATGGTCATTTTGCCAGGCCTACTTATGTAGAGCCTAAGTAACGGTACCAAGGATGGACCCATCCCCGAAACTTTGGTGAAAGTGTACTCAAGGCACCTTATGAGGAAATACAAATGAAATACTATGGTCCATATGTTCATGGCCATAATATTAAGAAGGAACCTAAGGCCAAACCAGTAGTACCTAAGGAAAAGGAGGTGAACAAGGCTTGTGAGTGTCATCATCATGAGGCTTCTACCTCCAGATCTGTCTCCCCTGCAAGATCACACATTTAAAATATCAAGCAGGAGACTTGGAAAAGGTACAATAGGTTTGACTGTTGGTGTTGTGACAAAGTTAGTCACTTTGCTGTAGATTGCTAATTTAATCCCAAAAGCTTTAAAGCTCCTCTAGTTAATCATACGAGGCAGACCACTCGTAATGTTAACACTCCTAGGGGGAGAATGCTGATAAATAACCAAGGACCCAAACACATTTGGGTTCCTAAGGTAAACTGATTCTATTTTTGCAAGTATGTCCAAAGGCTAACAAATAGCCTATCTAGTATATATTTGGATAGTGGATGCTCTCAGCACATGACTGGGATAAGAAGACTTCTTCAGAAGTTATCTCCAGTTGTGAATGAGCCAAAGGTTATCTTTAGAGGTTCTGGCAGGGGAATCACAAGAGGCTATGGTATGATCACTAACGGTAGTGCATCCTTCTCATATGTGGCTTATGTTGAAGTACTAGAACATAATCTTATAAGCATAAGCCAGCTCTGTGATAAAGGATACATAGTAGAATTTCATGCAGACAAGTGCTTAATAAAATCGATAAATAACTTAGAAATGATTTTATCAGGCACTCGTAGTAGAAATATATTTTGTTTAAATTTTATTTGCATAGACTCTTCTAAACCATTGTGCTTTTTGACAAAAGATAGTGCGTCTCTTGGTGACCAATGACACAAGAGATTAGCACATATAAATTACAAAACTATTAAAAAATTATTTTCTCTTAATTTAGTACGTGATGCACCCAACGTTAAGTGCGTTAAAGATAGACCGTGTCACGCATGCGTAAAAGGCAAGCAAACAAGTGATACCTTTAAGAGCATTATTAGCAAAGATTCTAATAGGTGTTTACACCTACTTCATATGGACTTGTTCGGTCCCCTGCAAATTAGAAGTTTGGGAGGTAAGGATTATACATTAGTTATTATAGATGACTACTCTCGTTTTGCATGAGTGTTCTTTCTAAAACACAATACGTATACTTTTGATATTTTCACTAATTTTGTCAGGCAGATCCAGAATGAATAAAACTGTTCAGTTTTCAAAATCAGAAGTGAGAATGGAATAGTGTTCAAATCTAGGGCCATGACAAAATTCTGGTAATGCTCAAGTATCTTTCATGAGTTTTCCTCTCCTCGTACTCTTCAACAGAACAGAGTCGCTGAGAGAAGGAATAGAACACTCATAGTGGCCTGCAGAACCATATTGAGTGATGTCTTACTACTAGAATACTTCTTGGCTGAAGCCGTTAACACTACTTGTCACGTGCAAAACAGAGCCCTCATAAATAAAAACCATTATAAAACACCTTACGAACTACTAAAGGGTAGGAAACCGACTATTTCATATTTTAGAATCTTGGATAGTAAATATTTCGTACTTAACAATGGAAAGTATTATACAATTAAATTCAGTGAAAAGAGTTTTGAAGGTATTTTCGTAGGATATAGTAGCTATAGTAAGACATATAAGATTTTTAACAAGAAAACCTTGGTCGTAGAAGAATCTATTAATATTTTATTTGATGAGACGAGCTTGCTACAAAGCAGCTCTTCTAGTGTGTTTGCTGAAGATGCAGGTTCAAGACTAAAGGAATTAAGCTTGGATGAGCCAGTTAATGAAAAAGGGCAAGAATTCATCAAGATCACCACTCCAACCCCAATTGGAGAGGTTGATCACCATGATGAAGATGTCATTCAAGCTGATGAAGTCACTCTAGTGATAGAGGAAGCTCCAAATGCAAGGACTTTAGAACTCAGACACTTGAAGGATCGCCCAATTGATCAAATCATAGGAGACCCTTGTGATGGTGTCAGAACTCGTAAAGGTACAACTAATGAGAATTTGTATTTGAGTTTTCTCTCACAGGTTGAACCAAAGAAGTTTGAGGAGGCAAACAAGGACGCATCTTGAGTAATAGCAATGAGAGAAGAACTAAATCAGTTCGAACGTTGCCAAGTCTGGAAGCTTGCGCCAAGACCCAAAGGTAAGAATGTGATTGGAACAAAATGGGTCTACCAGAACAAGATGGACGAAGATGAAACCATAATCAAGAACAAAGCTAGACTCATCGCCAAAGGATACAAACAAGAAGAAGGGATCGACTTCGATCAAACATTTGCTCCAGTGGCAAAACTGGAGGCAATCAGGTTGTTCCTCACATATGTTGCACTCAAAGGCTTCACTGTCTACCAAATGTATGTGATGTCAACCTTTCTTAATGGTGACATAAAGGAAAAAGTGTATGTGGAACAACCTCCAGGTTTTGTTGATCCTGAACATCCTGAATCTGTTTATTTATTATTTAAAGCGCTATATGGTTTAAAACAAGCTCCACGAGCTTGGTATGAAATGTTGTCTAACTTTTTTCTTGAGAACAAGTTCACAAGGGGAAAGATAGACAAGACATAATTTCTTAGGGAAGTAAAAGGCAAGATTTTGTTAGTGCAAATCTATATTGATGATATCATTTTTGGTTCTACTGACGATAACCTTTGCAAGAAGTTTTCCAAACTTATGCAAGAGAAATTTGAAATGAGCAGTATGGGAGAGCTGAATTATTTCTTGGGACTTCAGGAGAAACAATCTGAGGATGGAATTTTCATCTCTCAGACAAAGTTCGCCAAAGAGTTGGTCAAGAAATTCAGAATGGAGAATGCAACCTCTATGAGGACTCCAATGGGTTCAGCTATGTCTCTGGACAAGGATGAGAAAGGGGAATCTTTTGATGAAACCAAGTACAGAAGCATAATTGGATCCTTGCCCTACCTTACTGCTAGTAGGCCATACATCATGTTTTCAACATGTGTGTGTGCTAAATATCAGGTGAACTATAAGGAATCTCACTACACTGCTGCAAAGCGGATTTTGAGATACCTTAAGGGTACACCAAATCTTGGCTTATGGTACCCAAGAAGTAATGATAGCGAGCTAATTGGATTTTCAGATGCAGATTTTGCAGGTAGTAAAGATGATAGAAAGAGCACTTCCGGAACTTGCCAATTCCTTGGAAGAAGACTCATCTCATGGAGCAGCAAGAAGCAAAATTATGTCACAATCTCAACAGCCGAGTCAGAATACATTTCTGACGGCAGTTGTTGTGCATAATTACTCTGGATCAAGAATCAATTTAAAGACTATAACTTGAAATTCAAGGACATCCCACTGTTCTGTGACTCCTCCAGTGCAATTGAAATAACCAATAACCTAGTCTCTCACAGCCGGACAAAGCACATAGAGCTGAGGTACCATTTCATCAGGGAGCATGTGGAGCATGGAGACATCAATCTCCATTATGTTCCAACTGACATGCTGGTTGCAAACATATTCACGAAGCCACTAGACGAGGCCAAGTTCTCGTTCTTCAAAATAGAACTTGGCATGCTCAACAAGGAATACTGAAGAATACGGTCTCACAACAAAGCTCAAGAATCGGATTACCCTTCAAGAAAATTCTAAGTTAGGACTTCACTTCTCGAGAACAACTTCATTACTCGAGTACTTAGCTTATTCTCGAGAACATCAGGTTTTCTTCTCGAAAATGATTTCTCTACTCGAGAACATTAGGTTTGCCTCTCGAAAATGATATCTCTACTCGAGAACATGTAAGCTTCTTCTCGAGAAATGTCTTTCACTCAAGAAATCAGATGCAGAATCTTCTCAAAGTTCAAATTTTGATATTGGCACTCGGGCACTCCAACCGTCATACTTCAGGTATTTTATTATTATTTCTTTCCTTAATCATTAAGATTTAGGGTTTATATAAATAGAATAAGTCCAGAAAGGTCCAAATCTCGGATTTTAAAATCTCCTACTCGATAAAACCCTTCATCTTCTTCATCTCCGCCGCTCCTCCCACAAACAACCTTGTCCTATTCTCGTCGGCTAGCATACTTTCAGTTCTTCATTCAATGGCTCCCTCATCAAAGATAGGCATTGACAGTGAACTCATTTCAACTGGAATCGCCGATATTTCTGACGACTTCAGAAATGTTCTTATATTGCTCAAAACCACTGGACTGAACTTTGTTCTTAAACACCCTTGCAAAGTTCTTATTTCTGATGTGGAAGAGTTCTTCCAGAATGCTAAGGTCAAGCGCAATGGCAATTTTCTGAAAACCAAGGTACGCGACATCAAAGTCAAGATGACATCAACCTCTGTTTCTCAACTTTTGCAGCTGCCGGTATTTGACAACGAAGATGACCTAGTAGGGTCAGACTATGATAGGGCTTTCAGCTTCTATGGCCTTCCCGACTCAACCCTCACAATTCGCCGACAGCACATGAATGCAGAAAGCAAGCTACTTGCCGATATTCTGGGAAAGGTTCTTCTATTCCGCACCAATTCAATAAGCTATATCACCCCTGATTTCTTTGACATGATGACTGCAGTCATCTTTAGAAAGAACTTTCAATGGGGGATGATGATTTTAGATAAGATCAAAGAGAGTATAAAAAGCCCCAACTTTGGAAGAATTTTGTCTCTCTATCTAAATCAGTTGAGGCCAGGTATCTTTACCTTAGATAAGGGCATGGTCATTCATCACATGAAGAAGGTTTCAATTACCTCCATCCAGAGATGGGAAATCAAACTTCAAAATCCAGGCCAAGCCCCTCCAGCTTCAAGGACAGTTGTAGATGAAGTCAGGACCCCATCTCCCCTCTCTCATCAAATAACTGACACATCTGGTCCAGTTATTGAGGGGAGACTGCTCCATCTGTACAAGTGACAGTGCAGTCTGCTAAAGTTCCAGTTCTAGCCACAGTCCAAACTGATATTCAAGCCCAAGTCACAACTACACCAGCTGCTGAATATATAGTCATAGAAGAAGCTACAGCTCCATCTGATGTTGCAAAGGGCACTTCTGTCCAAGAAGATGGCTCCAGTCTTATTGATGTTGACCTATCTGATCAAGAACCTCTTACTAATGCCCAGGTAGATGGTCAAGTAATATCTACAGAAGCTGATATTGAAAGGATGATAGAGGAACTCACCTCTAAAGAACCTCTCTCCCCTCTTCCTGAAGTAAGTTCTTCTCAATCAGAACCATCTCAACCAGAACCATCTCAACCAGAACCATCTCAAACAGAACCATCTCAACAAGAACCATCTCAACCAGAAAATCCATCTGAACCAAAATCTTCTCAGCCCCAGTCTTCTGTTGAGGGTGTGCAAGATGAAGAGATAGCTTCAATTTCTGATGCTGAAGAATTATCTCCTGAAGCAGCTACACTACCTATCCCAAACTTACACTTCAACATTCCCACTTTCATAGGTGATGATGCTAAAGATGAAATAACAACTACTAGAAGAAATCTGACCTCCACATCTACTGTGATCATTAAAGAAGTAGCTCCCTGGACAGTTCAAATTCTACCTCCTCCACCTCCTCAGACTGAAATCGTTACTGAAGACAATATCTTAAGTAAAATAGAAGCCATGTTAGCTAAGTAAAGAGAGTATTTTGTGTAGGATTTCACGTGCTATGGCAGGGCGAAATTTTAAAAAAATATTCCCAACAACCATACAAAACACGGGATCAGATATCCAATGTAAACGCCCTACTAGTTAAGCAAAGGGGAAAACCTAACTCATCATATCTAACCATCACAAGGGGTTGGAAATTTACCTCTAGAGAACAAGGTCTCTAGGCGGAAGAGGGGACACGACGGGGGAAAAAAGGGTAGCGATCCCACAACAACAATGAGGCCGATCGCCTCACCTCTTGGTTCACCTTGAACCCGAACAGTAGCGAATCTCTATTCCGTTGACGAGGAATAGAAATACAAGGCTTAGACTTCTCTTCTTCGTGCACTAATGACTCCAAGTGGCCGAACCACACTAGTCGTCGGGTAGAGAAAAAGAATGAGGAGAAAACAAAAATCCTATAACCGCTGTGGAGGAGATGTAAAACCCAAGCCGCCACACTAGCCCGAGAAAGAGACTCCGGCGAACACCGGAAGAGGAGAGCGGCAGCCACCGAGAAGAAACAACCCACCGGGAAGAACGCCTAGGAGCGGCGAGCTTGCGGCGTCGGAGAAGGCAGCGGCTCGTCCACCGTCGGAGAGGGTCCAATGCGCGGCGAATCGCGGTGGGGAGCGGCCCAAGAAACGCACGCGATAGCCGGTCCTTGCGGCGTCGGAGGGAGCTGCAGCACCAAAGATGCGAGAAGGGAAATTGCACCTTGCGGCTAGGGCGTTTTTCTTTCTGTGTCCGAGGCTTCTCCTCCTTTTTAGGTTTATATATCACAGGTAGGATTTTTTTTACTGTTTTTATATATAACTATCTGATATATCTCTTATATATAACTCTTATATACATATATATATTACTTATACATATCTCATATACATATATATATATATATACACACACGTATATATATTTATATGTATATCATATGTAAGTATATATGTATATATATATATATATATATATATTTATACACAGATATTCAAAACTCCAATTTCTGTGCACTTCTACCAAAATAATTATGACGACTCGCTCTGTCATAATTTCTCCGGCTAATAGTCGCACAAAATTCTGTCTAAGCATGTCGTGTCACGACATTAAGCACTCGCACTTACAATAGTATTTAGATTAAACGTTCCATGAAATCAAATACCCCAAGTAAGCCGAACAGATACTGTTCCCGTTCATTAGGTGCGACCTTATAGAGGAATCATGTCGTCAAGGCGATAATATAACAACCTATATTAAGGACTATAAGTGGCTTTATCACTGCATTATAGTCGCCCTAACAACATAGTAACTAGGTAACGTAATTGACGACCTGTGTCTATTTCTTTGTTACATGATATCATAAATATTGTACGAACTGGGACCGTGTCAATTTCGCACTATATTTGTCATTCTCGGTCTCATAAGCGATGTGTATTTATAACTACATCAGTTATATTGCATGTTATACAAACCCGCTTTACCAAGGGGCCCGACTATATCATAACCCCAAACAAGTTTGGGGACAAACGATATTTCGATATATACATTCCTTACGCGTAAGTATGAACAACGAATCATAGTATTTATCACCATCAGAAGATAGTCTTCAACTATAATCACACTGCTCACACCGACGCGCTCAATCTACATATCTCATATCTACAATACACTAGACACATTGTAAACACTAATGACACTTAACACATTCCATTTAATGTTACAATATAAGATAGGTCAACCTCAATATGTATGAAACCATACGCATACATACTCAAGTGATTAAATGATAACTATTATCAACATTTATAGAACTATAATGTACTTTAATACACATGACAATCCAAGGTGGTGGTCAATGTCCCTCTTTGATTACCAGGATTGTGAGCATATAAAACTAAGACTATGTGATGGAACTCAAGTGTTCTACAGCTTAAGACCAAGGGCATCTTCTTGAGCTATCATGAAGCATCATCAAATGATCTAGGGACAGAATGAGTTTAAACATTCATCAAAACATGAACTTAATAAAAATAAAGACAACTTTCAAAACACAAATCCTTCAGTCTCCCACTTATTTTTAAAGTTTCTAATAAAAGAAATACAAAACATAGGAATCCTCCGTTATTAAACGTCAAGCCATTCTCCAAGGTCTTGCAACCCCATGGACTCGAAATGAATTTCTCCTTTGGCTTGAGACAGAGGCTTGGTGAAGGGATCAGCTGTGTTGCTATTTGTGTCAATCCATAAAAGCGCAATCTTGCCTTCTTCAATGAAGTCGTGTGTGACAAAATACTTCCGATCCATGTATTTTGTCTTGTGATGTGATTTTGGCTCCTTGATTTGTGAAATGGAAGCACTATTATCACAAAACAATCTCAAGGTCCCTTCACTAGATGTCACGACTCCCAATTCCTCAAGGAATTTCTTTATCCAGACCGCCTCTTTGCTTGCCTCTGCGGCCGCCATGACTTCCGCTGCGGTGGTTGAATCAGCAGTAGTGGATTGTTTCCAACTACGCCAACTCACAGCTCCACCATTCAGAAGGAAAACGAACCCAGATTGAGATCTTCTATCGTCTGGATCTATCATAAAGCTAGCATCTGTATAACCTTCTACACGGAGCTCTTTATGTCCACCAAATACAAGAAACTTATTCTTGGTTCTTTTAAGGTACCTAAGAATGTTCTTGATCGCCGACCAATGATTTAGACCAGCTGAAGCTTGATGTCGACTCGTCATGCTGAGAGCATATGCGACATCCGGTCTCGTACAGATCATGGCATACATGATGGAACCTATGGCGGAAGCATAGGGCACATTCATCATGTATTCAATGTCTTTATGTGATGAGGCACATTGATACTTGCCCAGCTGAGTAGACGCCTTCATTGGCACATTTCCTTTCTTAGAGTTTTCCATATTGAACCTTTCTAAGACTTTGTCAATGCAGATACTTTGACTTAGGCCAATAAGTCTACGTGATCTGTCTCTATATATCTTTATCCCTAAGATATATTGGGCTTCACCCATGTCCTTCATTGAAAAGATTATTTTCAATGAGTTTCTTACTTGTTCCATTAATGATAAGTTGTTGCCCATTAAGAGAATATCGTCAACATATAAGATCAAAAAAATAACGTTGCTTCCACTAACCCTCTTGTACACACAAGGCTCTTCCTTGCTTTGAATGAACTCAAGGGTTTTAACTTCTTCATCAAAGCGCTTGTTCCAACTCCTTGATGCCTGCTTCAACCCATAAATGGCTCTTTGAAGCTTGCATACTTTGCCGTTATTTTGAGAATCTTCAAAACCTTGAGGTTGCTTCATGAATACATCCTCATCTAGCCTTCTATTTAGGAAGGCCGTTTTGACATCCAATTGCAAGATTTCATAATCATGAAATGCGGCAATCGCCAACATGATCCGAATAGTCTTAAACATCACAACGGGCGATAAGGTCTCATCATAGTCAATCCCTTGGATTTGACTAAAACCTTTCGCTACAAGTCTTGCCTTGTAGGTTGTCATGTTTCCATTATGTCCGTCTTCCTCTTAAAAATCCATTTACAGGGAATGGATTTCTTTCCATCAGGAAGGTCAACCAAGTTCCATACTTGGTTGTCATACATGGATTGCATCTCAGACTTCATGGCTTCAAGCCATGCTATGGAATCCTTTCTTTTCATTGCTTCTTCATAGGTCAACGGGTCTTCTGTGTCTAGAATAAACACCTCATGAAGACCCATGTAAATGTCAGGCTTTTTCCTTTCCCTGATTGACCTTCTAAGATCCTTTAGTTTGTCTAACTCAATCTGAGATTCTTGAATTTCCTCCACTATTTCTAGTGGAGTCAATTCTTGCTCAAAACGAGTAAGACTAACAGGTGGTGGTAGAGCAAGAGTTTCCCCTGTAATCATTTGCGGAGGTTGAATACTCATGCTCCCACTGACTAAAGGAACTTCATGTGACTCTTGGTGATCATATTGAACATCAATGCTCATCTCA
The DNA here is from genome assembly GCA_039513925.1 of Platanthera zijinensis. NCBI lineage: Eukaryota > Viridiplantae > Streptophyta > Magnoliopsida > Asparagales > Orchidaceae > Platanthera > Platanthera zijinensis. The sequence goes on along the minus strand of CM077079.1, from coordinate 37,954,389 downwards.
CGATCACTCTCTTGTAGGTTTTATTGAGTTTCCTCAAGTGTCACCCTACGGTCACCGGTTTTGATTCTTTCATGAAACTCTTTCTCTAAGAATGTAGCACCCTTCTTAACAAAAATAGTATTTGTTGATTTGTGCCAAAAGCTATACCCTTTTATTTCTCTTGGGTATCCAATGAAGAAACACTTATCGGCTTTGGGGTCTAGTTTGGATGATTGCATGCGTTTGACATATGCCTCACAGCCCCAAATCTTAAAGACAGAAGTGATGGGTGGTTTCCCAACCCATATCACATGCGGAGTTTTATCTACGGCTTTAGTTGGAACGAAGTTTAAAGTGTAAGCTGCCGTTAAAAGTGCATGACCCCAAAAATATAAAGGTAGATCGGTTTGACACATCATGGGTCTAACCATGTTCAGCAAAGTCCAGTTTATCCTTTCGGAGACACCATTCCACTGCGGTGTCCCAGGATAAGTTCATTGTGGTATAATACCATACTCCTTCAAGTAAGTATTGAACTCATTGCTCAAGTACTCACCTCCAAGATCTATTCTCAAAACTTTGATTCTCTTATCAAGTTGATCTTCCACTTCATTTTTATATTCCTTGAACTTGGCAAGGGATTCACTCTTATGCTTCATTAGATAAACATAGCCATATCGACTATAATCATCCGTAAAAGTGATGAAGTACCTAAAACCATCTCTAGCACACACATTCATTGGACCACATACATCTGAGTGTATCAATTCCAATAAGTTGTTTGCTCTCGCACCTTTCTTTTTAAAAGGTGTCTTGGTCATTTTGCCAGTTAGGCATGATTCGCATATCTCAATTGCATCAGGATCAAAAGAACCTAAAAGATTAGCCTGATGCAATTTCCTTATGCGTTTTCATTAATGTGACCAAGATGATGGTGTCATAAGAGAGTCTCATTTATGTGAGATATTTTGAGTCGTTTGTTATTAATATTTAATACTTGTTTATCATCAATAATGTTAAGCAAATACAATCCATTCGAAATGAAAGCACTTGCATAAAATACACCATCCTTCTCAATCCTCATTTGGGAGTTCCCAATGATAAAACTAAAACCTTCTGCATCCAAACATGATACAGAAATAATGTTTCTTAAAATAGAAGGGACATGATAAACGTTAAATAAAGTTATACATAAACCACTAGGTAAGGGGAGTTCCAAAGTGCCCACCGCAACTATAGAAATACTAGCACCGTTTCCAACCTTCAGCACCACCTATTTTTTGGGGAGAGATCTCCTATCCCTTAGTGACTGCACATTTGAGATTAAGTGAGCACATGATCCGGTATCAATTACCCAATCAAGGATAGTAGTGGTTAAATTAAAACTCAACTCAATAACAAAAATACCTTTAGGATGCTTCCTTTCAATTTTGCCTTCATCCAAGTCTCTCTTGTACTTGGGGCAGTTCATTTTGAAGTGTCCCTTCTCATGGCATTGGAAGCATTCAGTGAGAGAGTTAGGAGAATTCTTCACTTTGCCTCCCTTGGAGGTACTATCCTGAGTACCTCCCCTTTTGCCCTTGAGATGAAAATTTCCTTTCGAGGTCTGGCCTTTAGACTTATCCTTGTTCTTGAATATCTTTTTTCTATCAGACGCCACAGCTAAGACAACATTTCCCTTTGTCTTGCCCATGTCAACCTCAGCTGTTTTGAGGGCATTGTGGAGTTCATTTATGGTCATTTGTTTCTCACGCATGTGATAATGCGTGATGAAATCCTTAAACAAGTAAGGCAATGACCCCAAAATGATGTCTTCCGTAATGTCTTCAGGAATTGGAGACTTCAGTTTCTCCAACTTTTCCAAATAGCCTTGCACCTTAAGGAAGTGCACTGAGACAGACTCACCCTCCATCATCTTACACCTTGTGAGTGCGATGGTGGTCTTATAGTGCTCTTTATGAGCACTATCGGTGAACATTTTCTCCAATTGTGCTACAATTTCCTTTGCAGGAGTATCGAGAAATTTCCTTTGCAGCTGATCGCCAATGCTGGATAGGATCAGAGTCTGCACGACACGTTGATTATCATTCCATCTTTTCTGTTCCTCCTTCTCAGCATCAGTTGGCTTGCAAATCTCTTTCTCTACTGGGCATTCACCCTCCAATATAGGCAAGAGATTCTCCAAGCGCAACACGATGTTAAGCTTGAGGATCCAGTCAGAGTAGTTTGACCCGTCATTAGCAAGCGGGCTTTTATCAATCATTGAACGCAGAAAATTGGACAGTGTAGACATAGCTCTATTTTTTTAAAAAAAAGAGAAGATAGAGTTCATGTTCAGAATAATTTCTTTTTAAGAAAAAAAATGGATTAGAGAGATCCAAATATTGCCATAAAATAGTGAATCAAGATCTTTTCAACCTAGTGGACTCATCCACAAGATTGTCAAGTAGGTACCAATCACCAATCATACCCTTTTAAGACAATCTTAAACATTTATGATTCTTGATAGTAAAGTTGTAAACAACTATTTTAAGAAATAATAACACTTTCCCAAAGGACCAAGCCTAGATCTTGGTTATTTGATTAAGAAAACTCATCCTGTAAGGAAACTCATGCGAGTGACATTCCAACAAAATCAGCAAGAAGTGCCTCACACAACCTACTTACTTGTGGCCTAATATCAACTCACATAAGTGCCACCATGTCTAGTGATTGAAATTACACTCATGATCATCCAGTATCACCAGCTTAGATGGACACAATGAGGAGGAAAGACATTCTTAAATTTTTCTTTTCACATTCCCTAAAGAATGGAGGATATACAAAAATACCTAACTCACGACATTCTAAAAAAATTACATCCATTCCATACCAATTACTATCCATAGATTGCAATAAAAGGAAAAACCAAAGCAAGCAAAGAACCTGCTAGATGGGGCTCTAACAAGGAATGAACTATGTACACAAACACAACATGTTTCACCTAGATTATTTTAAATCCAAAAAAAAATCTCTTCATAATCCATGCTAGGGTGGATTACGGAAACTTGAAACAAGTTTGTGACATAGCCAATCCAAATCATTAGGGAAAAAAACTAGTAAAAGGGGCCACATTTTCATTGGATATCAAACCTACCTCTGATACCACTGTAGGATTTCACGTGCTATGGCGGGGCAAAATTTTTAAAAAAATATTCCCAACAACCATACAAAACACGGGATCGGATATCCAATGTAAACGCCCTACTAGTTAATCAAAGGGGAAAACCTAACTCATCACATCTAACCATCACAAGGGGTTGGAAATTTACCTCTAGAGAACAAGGTCTCTAGGCGGAAGAGGGGACACGACGGAGCAAAAAATGGTAGCGATCCCACAGCAATAATGAGGCTGATCGCCTCACCTCTTAGTTCACCTTGAACCCGAACAGTAGCGAATCTCTATTCCGTTGACGGGGAATAGAAATACAAGGCTTAGACTTCTCTTCTTCGTGCACCGATGACTTCAAGTGGCCGAACCACACTAGTCGTCGGGTAGAGAAAAAGAATGAGGAGAAAACAAAAATCCTATAACCGCTGTGGAGGAGATGTAAAACCCAAGCCGCCACACTAGCCCAAGAAAGAGACTCCGGCAAACACCAGAAGAGGAGAGCGGCAGCCACCGAGAAGAAACGGCGCATCGGGAAGAACGCCTAGGAGCGGCGAGCTTGCGGCGTCGGAGAAGGCATCGGCTCGTCCACCGTCGGAGAGGGTCCAATGCGCGGCGGATCGCGGTGGGGAGCAGCCCAAGAAACGCACGCGATAGCCGGTCCTTGCGGCGTCGGAGGGAGCTGCAGCGCCAAAGACGCGAGAAGGGAAATTGCACCTTGCGGCTAGGGCGTTTTTCTTTCTGTGTCCGGGGCTTCTCCTCCTTTTTAGGTTTATATATCACGGTTAGGATTTTTTTACTGTTTTTATATATAACTATCTGATATATCTCTTATATATAACTCTTATATACATATATATATTACTTATACATATCTCATATACATATATATATATATATATATATATATATATATATATATATACACACACACGTATATATATTTATATGTATATTATAAGTAAGTATATATGTATTATATATATATTTATTTATACACAGATATTCAAAACTCTAATTTCTGTGCACCTCTACCAAAATAATTATGACGACTCGCTCCGTCATAATTTCTCCGGCTAATACTCGCACAAAATTCTGTCTAAGCATGTCGAGTCACGACATTAAGCGCTCGCACTTACAATAGTATTTAGATTAAACGTTCCATGAAATCAAATACCCCAAGTAAGCCGAATGGATACTGTTCTCGTTCATTAGGTGCGACCTTATAGAGGAATCATGTTGTCAAGGCGATAATATAACGACCTATATTAAGGACTATAAGTGGCTTTATCACTGCATTATAGTCGCCCCAACAACATAGTAACTAGGTAACGCAATTGACGACCTGTGTCTATTTCTTTGTCACATGATATCATAAATATTGTACGAACTGGGACCGTGTCAATTTCGCACTATATTTGTCATTCTCGGTCTCATAAGCGATGTGTATTTATAACTACATCAATTATATTGCATGTTATACAAACCCGCTTTACCAAGGGGCCCGACTATATCATAACCCAAACAAGTTTGGGGACAAACGATATTTTGATATATACATTCCTTACGCGTAAGTATGAACAACGAATCATAGTATTTATCACCATCAGAAGATAGTCTTCAACTATAATCACACTGCTCACACCGACGCGCTCAATCTACATATCTCATATCTACAATACACTAGACACGTTGTAAACACTAATGACACTTAACACATTTCATTTAATGTTACAACATAAGATAGGTCAACCTCAATATGTATGAAACCATACGCATACATACTCAAGTGATTAAATGATAACTATTATCAACATTTGTAGAACTACAATGTACTTTAATACACATGACAATCCAAGGTGGTGGTCAATGTCCCTCTTTGATTACCAGGATTGTGAGCATATAAAACTAAGACCATGTGATGGAACTCAAGTGTTCTACAACTCAAGACCAAGGGCATCTTCTTGAGCTATCATGAAGCATCATCAAATGATCTAGGGACAGAATGAGTTTAAACATTCATCAAAACATGAACTTAATAAAATTAAAGACAACTTTCAAAACATAAATCCTTCATTTTGATACCTCCATTCAAGCTGTCACAAATAATGTCTCTGCTTTAGAAAAGGAAATGAGCCGAGGATTTGCAGAAATCCAGAGCAATATTGATGAATTCAAAAGGCTGCTACAAATTGGAGGCAAAGTTATAGACCACACTATAATAAGTATTGGTAAAGTTATGGACTAGACAAAAACAGTAGCCAATAATCAAATTCTTCTACTGAAGAAAACAGAAGAAAAATTTTCAAAACATGTGAGGAAGTTGGGAAATTCAAAGAAGATGTCATATCAACCCTTACTGTAGAAGTTAGAAAGAGGGAGGACTTAGTCAAAGAATATCAATCAAAAGCTTCTGAATACATGAAGACCCAATGGGAAGCAAAGCTAGACGAGATAAGTACTGATGTTCAAACTCAGATTATTTATGTTAAACTTCATACATATGGGACAATAGTTTGGATGCACAACCAGATCTTTCCTAAATTTCAAGTTGATCCAAATGCTGCTCCTCCTCCTCAGCTTAATCCAACAGTCCAGAAGCCCTTATTCTCACCTAGACCTGAACTTTTTGAAACTTCCTATTATGAAGCTCCTCCTACTCAGTATTCTTAGGTGTGGAATTCAGATCAACCAGAATCTTCTCAGAACCTTCCATCTGATATTCCTCCTAAAGTATAGATACCCAAGAGAAGAAAGTATGGTGAAGGTGCTTCTGCAAGGAGGTTCACTCCTATGCCAGAACATGCAGGAAGGGAACATGCTGAAGTCTTGAGCCCTACATCTAAATTAATTATTCTGGATACTTTAATACTAGTGGTGGAATTCAGAGAGAATAAGGATACCTATTACTCTCACTCTAAATGGGAAAAGTATGAAAAATCTATGACTCTAAGAAGGCTTCATGATAAAAAGTATTGTCGTGAAGACCCTACTGCTCCTCTCAGACCATCCAAGTACTTTCCAAAGCAAGAAGAGATATATCAGAGGCAGCATCAACAACAGAGCAAGAAGTAATTGAAGATGATCAAAAGTTTCCTATATGAGATTTTGTGAAATAGGACTTTGTCCTGGACAATGTCTATATATATAAATCTTTAAATTTTGATGATCTAAATCTTCTATTACATAGCATTTCCTCCTATTATTCTGTTTATTAGTTATTTTATTTGTTTATCTTGATGTAATTTATCTTAGTGTAGAGGGTTCTGACTTCTACAAATAGGGGGAGATTGTTGGGTATTGTATCCACAATAACCTAGATTTGTATGAAGTCACCCTTGAACTAAGATGAATTAAGTTTGTATTTGATGCTCTTTTCAAGTTGAGTGCTTGCAGGTTATAATTGCAAATTGTAAACCAATGTCAGTTTACAATGGGTCACCAAACACGGGATCATACAATATAATCCCTCATTGTGTGATCCATGGTGTTGACTCATGTGTAACCTCTCTATTGGGACACACATCATTTTCAAGTACTAAAGTTATAGGAGAAAAACTGGTTGCTGGTTTCTTAGAAGAAATTCATTTTTCAGTTGACAAAATTTTTCTAAGTATTTTACTCGAGAAAGATTAGTTATTACTCGAGTAAGATTAAATTTATTACTCAAGATAGCTAAGCCAGTACTCGAGTAGCAGAAGTCCTTTTCTCGAGAAAGCCGAGTGTAGTTCTCGAGAAAGTTATGCAGTACTCGAGTAGGTCTTAACTTTCTCGAGTAACCTTAAATTTAAGCTCAGAATTTTTCTAAGCCTTTTTCTCGAGTAAGACAAAGACATTTCTCGAGAAGGCCAAGGTGAGTTCTCGAGAACCAGATGTTCTAACTCGATAAACAGAAAACTTTTCTCGAGGTGCTTTCTTGTTCTCGAGTAACAGAAAATTTTTTATCTAGTAAAATCTATCCATTCTCGATAAACCAGAATTCATCTTCTATATTTTCCTTAAGTGTTTCTTCTCAGTAATTTTATATCTTTTGTCGAGAAACAGAACTCGTACTCGAGTCATCTTTATTTCTCTCGAGAAACAAAGTTCTGATTCTGAATTTTGTTAAGTGTCAGACGGATTTGATTTCAAATGTAATTAACTCTTGATTGGTCCACGTGGATTGTAATTAATGAAATCAGACCGTTATGTTAGACCTATAAAAGGTCATGTAAGAATCGACAAACCCTAAGAAGAATTTTTACAGAATTCTGAATCACTTTTCAAGTTTCTAATTGTGAAGCGCCACCGTCGACAAGACCGTGTTCTTCATCGTCAAACTTCTCGATCCCGAAATTCAATCAAGAAGGATTCAACCGATCAAGCTCATCGACATCTACAAATCTTCTCCTTGATCGTGGTGATCCTACGTTCTCAGATCGAAGTGTTCTCAGATTTCTTCCTCGACTTTTCTGACAGAGCCTTACAATTTTTCAAGAAGGAAGAGGCCAAGAATCAATCAGATCTGTGAAGACAAGTTTGTGTATTTTATTGTAATTCCATTTTATTCTTGTAGGAGTTTTTTTCCGAGATTGTAGGAGTTATTCTCCGAGTTTATAGGAGTTGATCTCCGAGTTGTTGTAGGAGTGGTTTTACTCCGAGTTATAGGAACGTTATTCCGAGTAGTAAGATTGTTTTCCAACCCGAGATAATAGTGAAGTAGCCGAGTCTAGCATGGTGCTAGATCAGTGAGGTGGAGAGTGGACGTACCCAAGATTGGGGAACCACTATAATCTTTGGCGTCGTCTGTGGATTGCTTGTTTATTTTATGCGCATCTCTTGTACAATTTTTATTTCGCAAAAAGACGCATAACTCACCTATTCAACCCCCTCTAGGTGATTTAGGCAGACCACTAGACTTTTTCAGCTACTGCCCACGATAGGTTACCATCGCGCGATATCGAAGTGTGTAGAATCATGGTCATCATCATGTGCATCGTGCACATGAATCGTATTGGACGTGGCATAACACGCCCTTACCGCATCGCGCTAAGTACTAGCGCTCCTCGTTATCATCATCGTGTGCATCGTGCACATAGAGCGTGTTGGTTGTGGAAGAATGTGTCCATCCTGGAATGGGTGAAAAACCACGTGGTCGGATCTGTGTCGAGCCAAAATTCATTATTATTTCTTGTTTACAAGTTTTGAGTTTCTCGTAGGGTGGCAGTCCACCTCTCAATTACAAGCTTTCAGTGGAGAAAATAAGAAAAGTAGTTAACCATGTAGCCTTGAAGAGAGCGCCATCCGTAGTTTCCACGAGCACGTTCCTCTGAGTGCTTCACTACGCATGTGTTGCATGCATGAGAGCGTTGAGCTTAAGCGAACCAGCAAAGGGAGCCGAGCGAATTCTGAGCACGGTTACGATGAATGTCGGAAGCGGCGTATAGAGGCGGCAACGCATTTGTGAAGGAAATATGTGATGGGGTGCGCACGCGTAGGGATCGTGTCTAGGGGGTGCACGTACGCACATGGATCAAACACGCGGGTCGGGTGCATGTGTGAGTCGGCTTGGTGCACGCTCCTGGTCGAGCGTGCGCGCCTATGCTGGTCATTTGAGCATGAGCGCGGGCTATGCATGGTTCCCTTGTGTAATTGGTTTCATCCCACCTTTCAGGGTGATTTTGGGTCCTTCGAGCTAGCGTGGCTCGCTCGATCGGGTCGTGTTGCTTGAGCGTTTTAGTTGAAGTCCTACCTGTTTGACTCGGGAATCTTTAGGGGGACCCCCATCAGTATGTATATATATGTATATATATATATATGTATATATTATGGGTGCAAAAAAGGCCATACGGACCCAAGCCGGGCTCGGGCCCCCTGTTCCCGGGTTTTTATGCTACCAGACCCAGGTCAGGCCCTTCACAAACGGGGCCAAGGCTGGGCCTAAGTGTTAGTAAAAGAAGGAGGCCTGATTAATCATTTTAGACCGTGCTAAATCAGGCCCAAATGTTAGCTGCCTATTAAAATACTGGTTGGCATCCCATTAAAATGCCGGTCGGCAGCCCATTTAATGTTGGGTGCCAGCATTTAATGTTGGCGATTAGAATATGCTGGGCAGCCATCATTATATTGTTGGCCGCCCAATGGGCTTTAAGGACTGGGAAGGCTTTGGCCCGACCCGAGTCAGTTACCAGGCTAGGCCCAGATCATATATATAGGGGTCAGGTGAGCCCTTTTGGGCCTGGCCCAGGCCTAGACCAAATCGGGCTCACACCCAAGTCGGGCAACCAGGCCCCTAAAATTGCATCTCGATTCTCTCTCTCTCTCTCTCTCTCTCTCTCTCTCTCTCTCTCTCTCTCTCTCTCTCTCTCTCTCTCTCTCTCTCTCTCTCTCTCTCTCTCTCTCTCTCTCTCTCTCTCTCTCTCTCTCTCTCTCTCTCTCTCTCTCTCTCTCTCTCTCTCTCTCTCTCTCTCTCTCTCTCTCTCTCTCTCTCTCTCTCTCTCTCTCTCTCTCTCTCTCTCTCTCTCTATATATATATATCTCTCTCTCTCTCTCTCTATATATAATTATATATAATTATATTAAAGTAGTTTGGTGTAGATAATTAATCATAGCCTTCCAATATATGTCAAATTTTTTATCTCAATCATCTAATGGAGAGAAAGAGAAAGACTAAAAGAAAGATTGAGGTGAGAGGGGGAGGAAAAGGAAATATTTATAGCCTTTCTATTCCTATATGAGAACAGGAAAGAAAGAGAGGGAGGGAGAGGGGGAGGGGGAGGGAGAGAGAGAGGGATAAGGCGAGAGAGGGAGGGAGAGGGGGAAAATGATTTTTAAGCAAAAATGTACATTTTTATACAAAATAAAAATAGAAATATTTATTTATATTTTTTACAATAATTTTAAGTACTCATATGTATATGTTTTTAGTGAAAGTTGAAAAAATACAATTGAATTATTAAAATATATTGAAATTAATTTAAAAATTATAAAAGTTGTATTTTCAATACAACTGTATTGTTGCTGAAAAGTATAGTATCTCGACCCGCTCATATGCGGGCGCAACCCACTCATATGCGACTCAGCCCACTCAAATGCGGGTCCTCGAATGCAGGCGAAGCCCACTAAGAATCAACGAGCACGGACAAGTCCGTGCAAAACTGCACGAGTGTATATATGTATTTAAATATAAATAAATATATAAATATATATCTATACGTATATATATAGTATAAAAACTAAAAAGTTGTTTGCCCTGGGACCATTTCAAAACGACAGCTTATAACAGATCTTATTACTTGTTATTTTCATAAACGGTGACTTATGACCATTTTACAAAGGATAAAATATAACCTATCCTTTACAATATTGAGTTATTATAAAGATTAAAATTGGAATATCATAAAATAATGTGACAATTTTTATCACTCTTCATCAATATTTTTAAGAAAATGGACACCAACGTGGCCACCTTTCACTGTAGAGTCATTATAAAGTATAAAAAAAAAGTATATTTTAAAATAATTTGACAGATTTTATTATTTTACATCAATATTTTCTTTGGGAATTTGCATTTCAAAAGATAGAGGGTTGCAACTTCAAATTCTACAAATTTTGTGGGGAGATCCTGTTAATTAACTATGTATAATTGGAAGATCGATCTTTTTTCATAGAAAAAAGTTTAGTTCTTTCTTCAATAATATATATTGAAATTATGCAAAATTACTTGTATTTTATAGTGAAGAACAAGATTTATAATTTTTATATTGAATATTTTTTCAAAATATGCATTGTTTGTCCGGAATCTAGATTAAAAGATTGCTGGGTCAAATTTTGAAATTTTTTATTATTATATTTATTTTGACCCAACAATCTTTCGTGCAAGATTCCGGCCAAATCATGCATAATTTGGAAAAATATTCAACATGAAAGTTATAAATTTTGTTCTTCACAATAAAATGCATTTATTATTTGCATAATTCTAACATATATTGTTAGAGAACGAGCTCAATTTTTTTTTATGATAAAAACTCGAGCTTTTTTAGTATATCTTTATTATATAAAACAATATGCATATTTGGAAACACACCATGAATCTCATCCGGACCGTCCGATCAAGCATCTTCAAAAAGTGGTCGTCAAATTCAAAGGAGGAGGACTGCAAATATATTTTCCTCCAAAAAACAGAATTCCTGAAATCCAGAATTCCCGATAGCCAATTTTTTCTCCCCTACACGCGCCGATTCCCGACTTCGCCAATGGCGGAGCCGCAACAGCCTGACCGGTGACCACCGACGAGTTAGCCGGGTCCCGGCGAACTCGCCGATAGCTGTCCGGCGGCGAGCGGGCAGGGCCACCGCAGGCGGTGGCCCTGCCCGTGATCTCAAGTTTTAGGGCTCACGGGCAGGGCCACCCTGTTGAAATTTAATAGAGCGGAAAATGAGAAACCAGGTGCAGGAACACTCAACCTATCCGAGCCCAAATAAACCAAATGCAAAACAGAAGAGCAAGAATCTTGTACTATAATAATCTTTACAATGCGAGACATACATGACGAGACATGATTTGCCGATGTATCCAAAGAAAGCAGAAACAATACAAGGCAAAACTCAAACCGCGCGGACTCAAAGAGTAATCACCGAAACTACTGCTGCACTACGGAGTCCGCTGAAACCGGCAGGTCGCCAAACCGCAAACCACGCCTCGCGGACTACCCGTTATTCCAATGCAAGCTCTACTCGCCGATCAGCAAGCCACCTAACCACGAGGTCGCCTAGCCGCCTGACCGCGCGATCTGCTGCTGCCGAACTGAACAAGCCGCTAGAAGCAGACAGCTTATTGAACCGGGAAACTAGTTGCAGAAGAGAAGACCGCCTGGTCGATACCAGCGACCTGCTGCTTACCGCCTTTTGCTAATCACAGAGTCCGCAATATCCCTGACCGAAGTCAGAACCAAGTCCTGGCTTTCCAACGCTATCCGCACAACATGCACAGCACAAACCGATAAACCTTCAAACCGTGCGGATACAATATCCAGACCGCAACAATTATCGGTGAGTTCACTTACTGTTCATTCGCGTTTTAATTGATGTGACAGGGGGTCCTATTTATAGGCACGATGAGGAGTGTGATCACCGCCCTACTCGATAAAAAAACCTCCCCATCTCGTAGCGAGCACTAAGTGTATCCGCAAGCCGCGGATACACAACCAGACCGCTGCGACCTGCAAGATGGCCAGATCGCCAAGTAGCAATACCAAGGCCGGATAGCCAACTCTATCCGCCTTGTCGCCAAAGGAAAAAACAGGACCAAGACAGCAACCCGCAGATACTGCAGAAACCTGTATGTATATCAGCAGACACATCCCCAGTCTGCACGCCCTGCGTACACAACTCCAGCCCGCATACCCCAAGCCCGCAGCTAAGGAACCAAGCTAACAACTGCCGGATTCGGCGGACAAGGAGTACAGTCCGCATGCCCATGCGAACACTACTCCAGTCCGCACGCCTTGCGCACACAACTCCAGTCCACAAGGCAACTCCTGCCGAGCTTGGAGTACTGAGGTGCAGTCCGCGCTTAACTGCGTGATCACCCGGACCGAGCAAACCTGGACTTGGTTAAGAACCAACCAAGTCTACACCACTAGCCACAAGGGCTAGTCCGCGCTTACTAGCGGACACTGGCACCAGTCCGCCAATCCCGGCAAACTCCAGCACTTGTCCGCTCTAACCAACGAACTTCACAGCTTCCACTTGCCGTGCTACAAGAGCTAGACGAAGGGGCCTGCCATGCTAGTCTCCCGAGCTCCTGTCCATTCCGCTTATTGCCAGACTCCGCGGATAGAGATTCCATCCATCCGGTAACCTCCTGGGACCAAACTGCTGGTTGAGCATAAACCGGCCTGGTTGGCCGCCACCTCTGTCCGCATAAACCGCGCAAACAGACCGCCCAGGCTGTCATGGAACAAGCCGACTGAAGCAACTCTGCCGACTTGGCTAACCGCCAGTCCTGTCCGCATAGACCGCGCAGACAGTTCGCCCATTCTGCCACTTTGACTTCACCATTTTCAACACTCCCCCTTGAAGTGAGAAGTGGTGATCAACCCCAGCGGTTCCCGTAACCTTGCACCTAGTCCCTCTGATGGTGCCTTCGAGAAGATGTCCAATACATAGTCCTCGCCCTGCATATCCTGGACCATAAATGATCCCTCCAGCACCTCCTGGAAGTAGAAATGTTACCCTCTGCCTTCTTATTCAGCTTCGACCTCCACTTGCATGCCACATGAGTAACATCAACGACCTTGGGCACAAGATCCCAAGCCCCATCTTCTCTGAGGGTAGTCACCTCCTCAACCTTGGTGTCATCCACCTCCTTGACTCTAGTGGTGTCATCACAGCTAGAAGACACTCGCTTGATCTGAGGGCCAGTAAGGAAACATGAGACCTAGCTCACCGTGTTTCCTTCACTATATCGAGCTGGTGGGTTGGTGACCCTCTTCGACCTCCGAAGCCTGATCACGGCTAACCACCTCCGCTGCTCCTTCTGAACCAGCTCCGTTCCCGGGCAAACCCGGAATAATGCTCCCCTTGCTTCCTGAACAAGAAACCACCGCACTAGAACCAGAAGCACCTGGAGCAGAGCTCCCCCTATTTTCTGAACCAAAAACCTCCGCTCTTGAACTAGAACTGCCTGGAACATCGCTCCTCTTGCTACCTGAACAAGAAGCCACTGCCCTAGAATTACAAGCACCTAGAGCATCGCTCCCCCTGCTTCCTGAACCCGACGTATCTTCCCCAGAGCTAGAATAACCTGGAGGTCCTGGTGACACAGGCAGCTCCAACTATACCTTTGTTGCAGCCTCCTCCAGCTCACCTTTTGACCTGTTCACCTCTAGCTCCACATAAGAGATACCCCAATACGACGTCAGCTCATCGAATACAACGTCTCTTGACATGATGAACTTCTTCGTCGCAGGATCTATATACCTCTATCTCCTCTTCTGCTCATCATACCCAACGAAGAGAAGCTTCGTCTTGAGAGCATTCAGAGTGTGTACAAAGCAGGTAGAACCAAACACCCGAAGGTGCTTCACGCTGGGCTTTATCCTGAACATCAGCTATATGGAGTCTTCATGTTGATCACACTCAGAGGCATCTGATTGACGACATGTGCTGCGCAGGCCATCCCTTTTGCCCAAAAAGCCTTAGGAATGCCTTTGCACTGAAGCCAACACTTGCAGGTCTCCGTCAAAAGACGAATCTTCCGATCTGTCACTCCACTTTATTTTGGAGTATGTCCACAAGAGAGCTCCCTTTAGATTCCATGCTTCCTGCAGAAGTTAGAGAATACGGTTGAACCGAACACACCTCCGTTGCCCGTTCTCAACTTCTTGATCCGCAGGCCAAGCTGACCCTCCACAAGCTTCTTGAACTCCACAAACAAACAGAACACAATCGACTTTTCTTTCATGAAGTACACCCAAGTATACCTTGAGTAGTCATCAATTAATATCATCATGTATCTGCTGCCTCCAAGACTAGCGGTGACGGTCGGCCCCACCAGATCACCATGAATACACTCCAACGGTGTCTTAAACCTGGACTACGTTTTACCAAACGTAAAGCGATAAGCTTCACTGTGTTGACATCCCGCGCAAGCTTGACCGTCGTCGAAGGATGACAACTTAGGAAAGCCTCTCACAAGGCTCCTCACCGCCATTGATTTCAACTTATCCATCCCGACATGTCCCAGTCTTTCATGCCAGATAGCTGCACTATCATTGACATTCATCCGATCAACATCAGAACTTGCTGACGACCCAACCAAGTCCTTCCCTTTACTCCCAACATGAGCAACGCTCACCGAGTGCAGGACAACCTTACACTCCTTATTGAAGTGACCAGAATGCTTGCATCTATAGTACCTTGGTCCTTCCTTCCTCTTCCCATCACGCCTAGGAGAAACACTCCTCTCTTGCTGATCAAAAGTAGAGAGACCAACCTCAGCAGCCAACTTAACCTCCTTGTTGAACAACCCATCGAGGGAAGTCCAAATCTCCGCAGCCGACCGACATCCGCCAATGTGGTCCAAGAGCTCCGATGAGATCACCTGCTTGAGAACAATCTCTGCTTTTGCATTTGTCTTCTTCCAAGCTCTCACCGCTTCAGCATTGCCAGTAACAGCAGTAACCTCTTGCCTTTCTGCTCCACAAACTACCTCCCAAAGGTCCTCGCAAAGAAGATAGCTTTCCATACATGACTTCCACTTATCAAAGTTCATGCAAGAAGCTCCATTCAAAGATCTCTTGCCAAATCACTTTCCATTGCACTTAACCCTGGTTCACCTAGACTCACAAAAGCAATAAAGCAATCTGTCAGTTGATCCACTGCTCAAGCCTCTATTCCCTTTGATACCATGTTGAAATTTGATATAACGGAAAACGGGAAACCAGGCGCAGGAACACTCAACCTATCCGAGCCCAAATAAACCAGATGCAAAATAGAAGAGCAATAATCTTGTACTATAATAATCTTTACAATGAAAGACATACATGACAAGACATGATTTGCCAATGTATCCAAAGAAAACAGAAACAATACAAGGCAAAACTAAAACCGCGCGGACTCAAAGAATAACCGCCCGAACTACTGCTGCACTACGGAGTCCGTTGAAATCGGCAGGTCGCCAAACCGCAAACCACGCCGTGTGGACTACCCATTATTCCAATGCAAGCTCTACTGTCGATCAGCAAGCCGCCTAACCGCAAGATCGCCTAGCTGCCTGACCGCGCGATCTGCTGCTGCCTGACCGCGCGATCTGCTGCTGCCGAACTGAACAAGTGACCAGAAGCGGACAGCTTATTGAACCGGGAAACTAGTTGCAAAAGAGAAGACCGCCTGGTCACTACCCGTGACCTACTGCTTACCTCCTGTTGCTAACCGCAGAGTCCGCACTGTCCCCGACCGAAGTTAGAACCAAGTCCTGGCTTTCCAGTGCTATCCGCACAACCTGCACAACACAAACTGGTCAACCTTCAAACCGCGCGGATACAATATCCAGACCGCAACAACTATCCGCGATTTCACTTATTGTTCATTCACTTTTTAATTGATGTGACAGGAGGTCCTATTTATAGGCACGATGAGGAGTGTCGTCACCTCTCTTGCTAATAGGAAAACTGCCCCATTTCGCAGAGAGCACCAAGTGTATCCGCAAGCCGCGGATACACAACCAGACCGCCGCGGCCTACAAGATATCCAGATCGCCAAGTAGCATTATCAAGGCTGGATAGCCAACTATGTCTGCCTTGTCGCCAAAGGCTAATCTAGGACGAAGATAGCAACCCGCAGACACTGCGGAAACATGTTCGAATATCAGCGGATACATCCCCAGTCTGCATGCCCTGCAGACACAACTCCACTCCGCGTACCCAGAGCCCGCAGCCAAGGCACCAAGTTGACAACTGCCGGACTCGGCGAACAAGGAGTACAGTCTGCATGCCCAGGCGGACACTGCTCCAGTCCGCACACCTTGCTGACACATCTCCAGTATGCATTCACCAAGCTCACAACCAAACCACAAGGCAACTGCTGCCGAGCTTGGCGATCTGAGGAGCAGTCCGCGCTTAATCGCGCGATAACCCGGACTGAGCAAACCTGGACTTGGTTGAGAACCAACCAAGTCTTCTCCTCCAGCCACAAGGGCTAGTCCGCGCTTACTGGCGGACACTGGCACCAGTCTGCCAATCCCGACGAACTCCAGCACCTGTCCTCTCTAACCGGCGAACTCCACGACTTCCACTTGCCGTGCCACAAGAGCTAGACCAAGGAGCCTACCATGCCGGTCTCTCGAGCTCCTGTCCAGTCAGCTTCTTGTCGGACTCCGCGAATAGAGACGCTATCCGTCCGGTTACCTTCTGGGACCAAATTGCTGGCTGAGCATAAACCGACTTGGCTGGCCGCCACCTCTGTCCGCATAGACCGCGCGAACAGACCGCCCAGGTTGCCAAGGAATAAGCCGACTGAAGCAACTTTGCCGACCTCGCTAACCGTCAGTCCAGTCCGCATAGACCGAGAGGACAGGTCTCCCATTCCGCCACTTTCACTTCACCATTTTCAACACACCGCCGGCGGTGGCCCTGCCCGCTCGCCGCCGGACAACCCTCGACGGGTTAGCCGGAGGCCGGCGAACCCTCCGGTGGACGCCGGGCAGGCCGACTGCGGCATCGGCGTGCAGGGAAGCAGCGCCGGACCGGAGGCGGAAGCGAAACAGTTACGGGATTTGTTTTAAATTAATTAATTTGGTTTTTAATGAGTTGTTATTTAATAGTTTTATTTTGTTTTTTCTATTATGATTTAATTATATTCTTTAAATAATTATAAAATTATTTATATTTCTAATAAATAAAATTTAAATACTTTTAAATTATAAAATTTTAAATAACTGTCGCGGGGGCGGGCGAAGCCCGCTTGAATGCCAAACGTGCGAAGCTCGTTTGATTGCGGGCGAAGCTCACAACGATCGCCCGCAACGACGCATTGAGAACAGGTGAAACCCGCTCGATGCTAATATATATAAATATAAATAATATAATGACAGTATAAAAAGCTGTTCGCGCTCCGACCATTTCAAAAGGACAGCTTATAACAGATCTTATTACTTATTATTTTTATGAAATATTTTAACGTCTTGGATACAGCATCTGAACGCGTTCCTGCTGCTCTAACTAACCTGTTTCACCGCCTTACAAACGGTGAGCGCACCCGCAATTCTTTATAAAAATGGACGAGACCAGAACTACTTATGCTTCTTATACCTTGTTCTTCTTCTTCCCACACATTCGTTCCCATTACCGGTATAAACGGTGGCTTATGCTCCTTCTTCTCCAGGCAGTAAGACCTCCATCATGATCGCTGACACCAATCCACCATTTCTAAGAGCTTACAAAGCTATCATCCATGAGCATACTTCTCCTCTGCCGCCACCTCCCCCGCCGCCTCCGGCGAATGAAGCTTCTGTCGATCTCCCACTCATCGATCTCGGGCGTCTGATTTTCGATCCAGTTGTATGCAAGGCCGAGATCAGGACGGCCGCTGCCGAGTGGGGCTTCTTTCAGGTCAGCAAAAGTGTAAATTCTTTTTCGAGGTTCACTATATGCAGGCCGACTTCGGCTATGTGCATGCAGTGCAATTTCATAGAGGTTCACAGCTTCCTCTACCTTCTGCTGTTCCAGGTAGTTAATCACGGCGTGCCGCTAGAGCTTTTAGAATGCCTGCGGAGGGTGCAAGCTAACCTGTTCCGACTGCCTTTTGCGGAGAAGGAAAAGGGAAGGCTGCTTGACTTTGCCGTCGGTTGTTACAAGTGGGGCACTCCGACTGCCACGTCACTGGCGCAGTTGTCGTGGTCGGAGGCGTATCATATCCCTCTCGTGTCGCCGCAGGTGCCGACCAAGCTCAAGGCCAGGTACAATAATATTTTGCATGCACTATCGGGTCGATAATGGGTGAAAATTGATCTGTTTCCGCACCTACCTTTACAACCCACTCCCCATTGTTTTTATCTAGAGCTAGATAAAATTATTTTTAAGCAATTTGAGCTAGTGCTTAAATTTATGATTTTCTTTAGACTTTTCTAAAATAATTAGTCTTCAATTTTTTTTAAAATAAATTTAATTAACATATGCATAATGTCCATATAAAATTATAAATATTAATTGGAAACAAAATTTCAAGTTTAATGCTTAATCAAAAGTGAGTTTAAAATTACTGCAATAAAAAAGATGACTCTTTAAATCGCAAATGATAAAATTTTAGTCATCTAAATATGAGAAAATGTAAAAAAATGCTATTCTGCAAATAAAATTATTCTAATGAATATGTGACAATGCATAATTTTTTCTGTGTAGATAAATTACTAATTTAATTGAAAAAAATGAATAAATATTAAATAAATATCAATGTTATATTAATATCACATTTTGTACATTATATTCTTAATTTTAATGAAATTCTTTTATACTATATGCCTAAATATAGAAATATATGTTTGCATTTTAGTGAATTTTAGTATACAAAAACTAGCCAAAACTATATTGTCATGAAGAATCATTCATTGAATATTAAAAAACTTATGGAAAATAACTAGAGAAGCTTATATATTTTATATAAGCTGGTCAAGTTTTTTTAAAAAAATTTAAAATCTATTAATGAAATCTCTCTCTCTCTCTATATATATATATTTTAAACAAGTGCGGGTGACAACTAACACTAGTTACTATATGAGTGTGCCCCTGACATGAATTGCTAGATGACTGATAAAACTTATGAAAAATAACTAGAGAAGTGAAAATATTGAAGTTAATTTATCCCAAATCAAAGCAAGCTACTAACATGTACTAGCAAAAGGAGGTGATATTAGAACAGTCATTCTTGAGAATCTTTGAGAACAGAAAAACTCCAAAGAAAATTTTAAAGAGACATTAGTAATGGGTAATCACAAATTAGATTGGTTTACATGAGACATTAGTCGTGGCCGCAAAGGGGGCATGTGCATTTTCACTTATATAAAACAACACTCAAGCCTTTATCCCACTATAGTGGGGTAGGCTATCACTTATATATAGCTAATGTTGAAGAGACATTAGCAATGAGTAATCACAAATTAGATTGGTTTACATGAGACATTAGTCGTGGCGGCAGAGGGGGGCATGTGCATTATCACTTATATATATATCTAAATATTTCCCGACCACTTTTAATATATAACATACATAGAGTAGAATATATATATACCATTACTCATTACAAGTGATATGATAGAGATAGTATATGAAACTATTAACCTACTAAACACTCATATAGTTTAGCCTGACCAAACTCTTGTACATATATTTCAACATTAACCTCCTTAACATAATCACATTTATTATATAATATGCATTGAGTATAATATATACAGTTTCTCACAACATATGGTATGATGAAGATAGTATATGCAACACTGAACCAACTTAGCACTCCTCTAGTTTAGCCTGACCAAACCTTTCGACTTCTATTTCTACATTAACTTGCTTAATGCGATGTCTGATAACACTATTACTCTGCGATCTTTGATTGCATGATGATTATAGGATCACAGTTTGCCGATTATCGATTAGCAAACACTAATTATGCAATCGTCGATTTACCGATTCACGAACGCTAATTACGTGATTTGCTGATCACCGTTCGCTAATTGGGCATAGGTTTTTTATGGCACAGGGAAAACTGTGGGAGCGGATGAGTATGGGGTAAAATTGGAAGTCCAAAAAGAACCAAGGTTCTTATATTAAGTCTTGACTCCTTTAATCATGATTAAACAATATTTAAAACCTAATGACCCCTACCAAAGCTTGAAATGATTAATTGTAGTTTTGGAAACGAGATGGTTATGAACCATTGTTCGTGAACGCCGATCATCTCATACTTAAAAAACTTCATTCACTTTTATGTTCAAAACTAATATTATTTTCATGATGACGATCGTAATTAATGTTTGTTATTGTAAACATACGTTCTATGACAGTGATGTTTTTGTCCAAACACGTCCAAGCAAAAGTCATACCGAGCCTTAACAACTTGATAAAAGTGAGTAACAAGTAAACAGCGAGTTAGGACAAAAAATCAAGGCACTTGTTTAATTTGTAGGGAAGGTGAGAACAAAGAAGATAGACAAAATAAATTAGCTAGTATAGCTAGTTATAGTTATATAATTCGCATATGTCGGCATTAATTAATAATGTATTAGTTCTGCGGGGGTCCCTATCATTGCCAATCAATTTCTTAATTTATTTTATGGATATGATTCATATGAACCGGTTGATATAATTAAATCTTATAAATTTAATATTTTTTCTATCATTTATAGAATATTCAAAAATTTGAGTCAAATGGAACTATAATTTTCTTTGACTATTAGAATTGATTTTGTTTATATATTCATGCGGCTGCTCTCATCCTATTTGTGTTTTAGGCTCTGTTTGGTACGGTGGTGATAGTCATCAATATGAACTAGGATCCTCTCTAGTTCGGATGAACTAGATAGTATCCAGTTCATGGCCCCGATTTCATCTCCCAAATCCAACAACGAGAAGGAGACGACGAGCTGACAACGCGAGATGACTTGGCGAGCAGACTTGCTGAGCTGACTAGCTTACTTTTGAATCTTTTCATTGTGGCCGTTGGATTTGCGGGGTTGGTGAACTTGATACTATCCAGTTCATTGCAACTGGACAAGATCCTGATCCCATGAATATGGGGGCCAGGTTTAATTTTCATTTGTTAACGCTCACCTAAAAAATTACATCCACGTTTATGTTGAAACGAATGATATTGTTAGGTGATCCTTACGAATGACGGTTTAACCCTTGTGTTTACAATTGTCACCGCGGTGTCAAATGGAGCCTTAGTCATACTGATATGTTACCATAAATAATTTTAAACATATGATACAATTAAAATTATATAAGTAAAAAGAAAGGATAAGGAACTAGCTGTCTAGCTAGCTACCTAGGTACTGTGTCTACCCTTTAATTGAAAATACAATAATCATTTTCATCAGCTTCTAAGCATTATCAACAACTAGAAAAAATAAATATTGTTTTTAATAATTAAGCTATTCAGTGAATTCAAATTGTAACACTGTTTATATGCATGCTAGCCCAAATTTCTATTGTAACAAGTTGTAGCTGCCATTGCATATTCTTTAAACATCATATGATTTTGATGACCAGGCGTGTGATCGATGAGTATGCAATGAGAGTGGCACAGCTTGCCTACCAGCTCGTGGGGATATTAGCAGAAGGATTTGAAGGTGGAAACTTTGACAACAACAATTACATAGAAGAGAATTGTAGGCCGAGCTCTTGTTATTTGAGGCTAAACCGCTACCCACCATGCCCGATAAGAGGGGTTCACGGGTTGGTTCCTCACACTGATTCCGACTTCCTCACACTACTCCACCAAGATCAAGTTGGCGGCTTGCAGCTGATGAAGGGTGGAAGATGGATCACTGTAAACCCTAATTACAACGCTTTGATCGTCAATATTGGTGATTTGTTCCAGGTATACATTTCCCTCAAACACTTGCAATAACTTAGCACACTCAAAAACACAATTACGTACTGGATTCACCTATTCTTTTTTTTAGTAATAAATGTAAAAGCACAATTATATCAAAAATATTAAGCATCAATGACCACATCATTATCCAACAATCAATCAAACAATAAACTTACAGAACTCATCCAATTTTAAACTTTACTTACCATATTGAATGGAGAAGGACTCAATATTGAATGCCCAAAAGTACTCAATGAAAAAACAGTTGGACTTGTCTTATCATTCACATTTTTAATTTTCTTTAGTCCCCACCCGCACACCTGTCATTTTATGGCTGATTCCAACCATCAAAATAATGTCGACATACAGTTTGATTTCCCCGAGCTGATAGGGCAACTCACAACGGTCACCAAATTTGAAAACGCACAAGAAAATTACACTAATTGAAAATTTTAAACTGAATATATAGTAGCCACGTGTATATTTATTTTTGATGTGACAAATTGAGATGAATACATAATAAATATTAAATTCTGATGAAGGTCGTATCTGGCACAAATTGATTGGGGGCATTGATTATCTGTTATATTTTGGTCTTCAATGCACCCCAATAATTTGGTGGGTGTGCGCTATATTGGTGCGCGAGCAGATCCGATCGTATACGTCTGGGAAGAATTAGAGGGGGACCCGAGGAACACCGACATCCCCATTATTTTTCAAAATGGTTAGTGTATTTGGATTCCTCTCGTCGAGGCAATGAATTTTGACTACTTATACGCCAAAAACGGTTGTCAGGTGAGGGAAAAATAACTCCGATAAGATGGAAATGTTCAAAAATTTTTTGAAGGAAGTTCATGATTGACCCCTCATGTTAAAATTTTTAGATCCCAACGCCGCATTTTAAATAAATTTGTGCACTCTCTTTATTAATTTTCTGAATCCGTCACTGGTATACGTATACTCCCCAAAATAATCGACGGGATTTGAAGTGACCATACTAAGGTTACTTTTGGAAACGACTGTATTCGAAAACTACGGCCGTATTTTCAGGAAATGATCGACACGGTTGAAACCTGCGATTTTGAAAAGTTCTCTCGATATATATAGATAAAGCTGTAACTGAATTCAATTCTATCCATCGAAATTTACAAAAAAATTAAATAAATGCAGGCATGGAGTAACAATGCGTACAAGAGTGTTGAGCACAGAGTGATGGCGAATCCACATACAGAGAGATTCTCCACTGCCTTCCAGTTATGCCCATCGTACGGAACCATCATCCAAAGCCCTGAATCTCCGTCTCTTTACAGATCCTTCACCTTTATGGAATACAAGCTGCAGATCCAAGAGGATGTTAAAACGTTTGGGCGCAAAATTGGCCTCCAAAGGTTTATTTCCTCAACATCTGCGAACGATACAACACAACCATGATTATTACTATTATTATTATTATTATTATTATTATTATTCGATTTACCAGAAACGCAACAAATTGAAGTCGTTGATTGTATTTTTTATTCAAATTGTTGATTATGGTAAAATATTGCAGAGCTGTACAATGGAGTTAGTTAATTTGTGGAAGCAATTACTGGAAATAGAAATTGGGCATTTTTTTAAAGGTTTCTTTTGTCATCTTTTTGCGGTGGAAGAATTCAAGGGAAGAGAGCTGGGAGTAATATAATTTGGTCTATCTGATAGTCGAAAATCACTTCTCATTGTATTTCTTTATAAAAGTAGCCTGTTAATTAGAATGCTAATCTTCTGGACTTCGGCTCCGTTTGGGGCGACTTAGGCTCCGTTTGAGGGGACTTATTTTCTGCGGTCAAGCGGTTACGACCGCATGTATCAGACCTTAATTTAGGTCCGATACATGCGGTCGTAACCGCTTGAAAAATAAGTCCCCCCAAACGGAGCCTTATTTTCACCGGTCAAGCGGTTACGATCGCATGAACCGGACCTTAATTTTAAGGTCCGGTTCATGCGGTCGTAACCGCTTGACCGGTGAAAATAAGTCGCCCCAAACGGAGCCTTCGTCTGCCGGTTGAGATAAAGAATCCAGTGGGCCCACTGTTGAAAACACTAATATATATAAATACACACACATACCACTGTGGCACGGGGCTCCGCCCTTATGACCAACCGCGACAGTACCCTGACTATGACAATACTCTAATTATGACAGTATCGTGATTATGAGAGTACCGTGATTATGACAGTGTCCCGATTGTGACAGATCCGTAACTATTGCAGGCACAAAGCTTCCCATATCAATTAATTAATGTTGTTTAAAATAAATATTTTATTAGTTAATTAATGCGAAAAATAGCAACTATTTTTCTATTAGTAACTATTTTTCTTATTCATATATTTATTAACTTTTATGGTTACTCTTTCAAATTTAATATATTAGTTTTCATCAACCATTTTAATAAAGTTTGCATGCCTAATAGTAGTCTGCCATAAAAAGTATAAGAGATGTACTAATTTTTTTTTTAATTTTATAGAATTCAATAGTTACTTTTAATTTGAGAATAATGTGTAATTATTTATATGAGTGTTGTATTTTATTTTTTTTAATAGATAATAATATAAGATAACTTTTTAGATAAAAACCATAAAGCTATATTTTACTGTTTAATTTTGAAAGTTTCAGCAATGATAGCTTTTCATCTTTAATTTGAAAAAAATATGTATGTATATATATCTATAGTATATATAAAGAAATACGTTCACGTCATACAGTGTCACTCTAGCATATCATCTAATCAATATGGACTGTCCGATCTGACTAGATAATAACATCTCAACCAATCGATCACTGACATGTCATCGAATTAATCAGAACAGTATGTTTAATTTTTCATAGGGCTCCTAAACCTAAGACTTTAGAGGGTCCTAAACCTGCGATTTTAATAGGGACCCTACCATACACTGTGAAATTACATTTTTACCCATCAAACTTTTAAAAAAGCTGACAAACACCAAAAACCCCTCAGAGTAATCCTAATGATAAGACTGCTCAGATTAGCCCACCCACTCGGGTTAACCAACAATGAGTAAGATTTCAAACAAAGCAAACTGCCCCTACTATTTAAACACGAAAAATATATCGAAACGATGTAGGGAAAAACAAAACCAACACAAATTAAAAATAGGGCTCACAAGCCAGGCTCCGCCGGTGAAACTAGCAAACACCAAAACCCCCTCTTTAGTCTGCTTTGGATAGCTCATCCGCTCGAATTAGCCCTCAATGTTTGACTTCAAACAAAGCAGACCGCCCATACTAGTATTTAAACCAGAAAAATATATTAAATCCAACGATATGAGACAAAACAAAACAAATAAATTAAAACGCCGCGGTGGCCCTACTCGTGAGCCGCCGAACAATCCCCCCGCGAGTTCACCGGGGTCCGGCAAACCCGTCGGTGTTCTGCCTTCAGGCCACCCTCAGCTCTGCCGGCAGCATCAGAGCCAAACTCGTTAGCACAGGGTAGATTTTTAATTTATTTTGGTTTTTTTTCATTAATTTTTTAAATTTAAAAAGCAAATTATATTTAAAAAATAAATTAATATTTAAAAAGAAAAAATGATAATTAAAAAAATATATAAATGTAATATAAAAATAAACATAATAACAAAATATATTATGAACCATCCTCACCCGCCGCCGCAGTCTGGGTAATGTTGTACATGGCACGGGAAGCCCTGCCCTTCGTACACTATCACTCACACGCGCACACGTGCACGCACGCATACAGGAGCTTGCGCGCACACACCCACACCCACACCCACACACACCCACACACACCAACACACCCACATACACACGCACAGACTCACCTCCCCCCACTCTCACCCACACACACGCACACACACGCGCGCACGCGTGTGCGCACACAAACGCGCGCACGCGTGTGCGCACACAAACGCGCGCACGCGTGTGCGCACACAAACGCACGCACAGGCACACACACGCACTCTCTCACACACACACGCAAACACACCCACACACGAACGCACACACGCATACTCACCTACACCCACCCACCCACCCACACACACGCACACACCCACACACCTACACACCCACACACCCACCCACACGCACCCACTCACATGTTGGGTTGGCTCCGCTCAAGGTATTCTACATATACCTATCAAGTTTGGAATAAGTATATATAGTACCTCCAGCGTAGAGCGTAGCCCTAGAACGACACGAACCTACTAACCCGTTCCGAGTCGGACCCGACACGAGCGGACATATAACTCATTATTCCTAACAATCTCCTCATATGTCCGTTGTGAACCCGACGTCGGAAAAGGGGGGGTGGTTTGTGAAATATTCAGCCAAACGTGAATCATTCACAACCATGTCCGGCACCTGTTACAAATTATTAGACTGAACAAGAACAAAAAATAGTATGCACGCATAAACAGAAAGAAAGTTCAGCCACATCACAGCATGTCTCAGATACAATCAGGGCACAGGCCCTAAACGCCTAGCATCCCAAATCAAACAGAGAGAAACAAAAGTCCAAACAAACAGGTGAAAGAAAAAGAAGAGCTAAACATTGCTCTGAAACAGAGATACCAAAAAGAAGTCTAACCATACTCTAACTGTCATTATCCAGAAGATCATCATGATCAGGATCCCAGTCTACCAGTGCTCCTCTTAGATCAGCAACCCCTATAATTTCCAACAGAGAATTTCATTTTAGAATGAATTCAAACCTTTGAAATGTACAGATATCTAGTTCTACTAAAAGAACTTAGTATTATCATTTCCATTATTATTAGTGTTGGCTGGGAGGACGCTTCTATAGAGTATTATAGATTAATCGCAGAATCAGTTATCTGTTTCCAAATGAAACGATTTACTGACTTCTGGACGCAAACAGCTATATCTGTGTTCCTATATGGAATGTCACGGTTACTGCTCTTCTAGAGTTGACTGGAACTCATCAAGTTTGGAATGGAACCAATCAACAAGAGAAAAGTCCAACCAAGTCAGATCGTGTTATCAAGTTTGGAATAACACTCTCCTCTATGGCAAGATAGTCGAATCTAGATGAAGTTGTTAGCATCAGATTTGGAATGAAACAACTTACCAGATCCGTATTCAGCAACCAAGAGCATCAACAGAGCACAACATGCTTGTTTGACAAAGGAAATCTGACTAATCAAAACATTCGGACAAAGGCTGAGCTAAGTCGCCTAGTCTTGACCTAAGGCCGAACTAAATCGCCTTCAATCCCATTTCCCCCACTGTTTTGATTAATCTATCTTTGGGCATTCCTTTCGTCAATGGATCAGCCAGATTATCCTTCGAACGCACATCGATCAAAGTGATAATTCCTTGTTCTTTTAGATAATTCAACAAGGAATGTCTCAGTCGTATATGTCTCCTCTTAGTGTTATAGAGAGCATTCTTTACAACTTGAGCTGCTGCTTGATTATCACAATACAAGTTCAACGAGTTGACTTGTAACCTAGACAAGGGTATGTCTAGAATCAGGTTTCTGATCCAATCTACCTCTTCACTAGCTGAAGCAAAGGAAAACAACTCGGCTTCCATATACGACAAGGCTATACAAGTCTGTCTTTTGGATTTCCAAGTAATAGCAACTCCACCCAAAGTGAATATATATCCACTAGTAGACTTGTTGTTCCCAATTTCTAAACACCACGAGGCATCAGATAATCCATCTACAGAAGGAGGATAACTAGTATAGCACAAGGCATGATCTTTGGTACCTCTCAGGTATCTCATCAGCCTATCTAGGGCATCCAAATGCTCTTTGCCTGGACAACTGGTAAAGAGACTCAGCATGCCAACCGTGAAGGCAATGTCTGGTCTAGTGCAACTTGTGGCGTACATGAGACTACCAATTATTTTAGAATATTTTAATTGATCAATGTTGGTGATAGTTTAACTTTTAAGGCAGCCTAAACACCTAGAGGGGGGGGGGGGTGAATAGGTTCTGCTTTTCTTATAAAAACTTCTAGGCAGAATTCAATTCAATAGCTAACACAATAAGTACAGCAATCACAGAAAATAAAGCATCACAGATTGCACAATGTTTTATAGTGGTTCCCCAAGGTCTGGGTACATCCACTTTCCCCCTTCACCTATCTAGCAGTATGCTAGATTCGGCCAAACTTCCACTTATCTCAGATCAACAAATCCTATAACTCAGAACCCAACTGGTTCCTACAACTCAGGCACAACTGCCCTACCTCAGCCTTGCCCCAAGGCCTACAACTCAGAGAATATCCTTCTCCTACACTCAGGCAAACATCCCTACCACTCAGAGTTCAACACTCCTACACTCAGCCTTTATAACATAGGCTTACAACTCAGATCTGTGTAAACAGATCCTACAGAAATATAGAAAAGATTATTAAACTGTTTTGCCTAAAATTGAGAGAGAAAAGGCCAAGACAATTCTTGATCAGCTGATGAAATCAACTGTTTCTGAGCTTTCTTCAAAGCTTCTTGAATAAGAACTTAGCTGAGTTGATTTCCAAACAGCTTCTTGAGAATCCACTGGTGGTTTCTTTCTTCTTCTTCAAACTCTGGCTTGATCTCTCTCTATCCAGCACTTTGAATGATTCTTCTGAATTCTGATTAGAACTCTTCTTTGATCTATCCTTAGATAGTCTTCTTAGATCTCCCGGAGAAGATCTTCTTAAGTGCCTAGCACTTTCTTGAAATGAATTAGATCGAAATCCTTCTGCACTTATTGATTCTCAACAATATTTTTTTCAACTATTATGTTTCTTTCTCCTTCTGAATCCGTCTATTTATAGACTTTCTTCATGGTAACCGGCTGATCCGGTTTCTAACCGTTTTCTGACAAGTCTGACAGCTTCAGTTAACTGGTGGCAATCCTCAGCTGTTAAGTCTCCAAACAAGTCCCGTGCCTTAGTCTTGAACCATAAGTTGTCGAGACAGTCTGTCAGAAAGTGTCGAGACCATCTGTTTATTTGTGTCGACACAATTGACTTTGGTGTCGACACAGTCTTCAGTGATGTCGACTAAGTTGCCTTTGAGTCGACACAGCTCCTTCTGAAAATAACTCGGTCTTGACTCTTCAGTGTGTCGACACAAGTCCTGTGTGTCGACACAGTTGTTGTAGAATCATAACTTAGTAAGTGTCGACTTACTTCTCCTGTGTCGACACATTTTCCCAGTGTAGTTGTAGACTAACTGCTATGTGTCGACACTGCTTCCCAGTGTTGTGTCGACTTACTTCTTCTGTGTCGACACTTTTTCCCAGTGTAGTTTGTAGACTAACTGCTATGTGTCGACACTGCTTCCCAGTGTTGTGTCGACTTACTTCTTCTGTGTCGACACTTTTTCTTCTATGTGTCGACACTGCTTCCTCTGTGTCGACACTTGGACTTAGAATTTTTCCTGCATACTTTATCAATTCTTCACCTGCACATGTCAACTTTAAAACAACATCAAATACACCTTGATGTATATCATTGAGCTAGGTTGGGCTTCTTCAAATCAGGTACACATTTTCCAATGTACCCAACAATCTCCCCCTATTTGGAGAAGTCATAACCCTTATAGCCAATGATATACACCATTTATAAACAGTACTAAATGATGATATATGACATGACAGGAATACTTAATATAAACAAAACACAAACAAAATAATCCATCACAGAATGCACATTATAATATGCCAAACAACATTTTGTTTATAACTGGGTAATGTTTGATTACATTGTTTTTCATTTAATGATTACATCACAACATTACAAAACAATATGAAGGAATTAAAAAAAAAACATAATCAGGATTGATCAGGCTCTTTAATGATAATCCCTTTTCCAGATTGAATTGTAGCTGTCACAGGAGCTTCTGATTCTTCAGCTATCTTTTTTCCTTTTAGATCAGCTTTCTTCCGAGCTTCTTCCTTGATCCTTTGCCTTTCAAAGTAGTGAAAAGGCTTTGGAAAGTACTTGCTTGGCTCCTTAGCATCAGATGGCAGCCTCCCCAGCTTAGCTTTCCTTCTAAATTGTACTATTGCTTCTTGTCTTGCCTCATACTTCTGCCATTCTATTTCATTGTACCACTTCCCTCTCTCATGAACTTTATCTTGTACAGCTTTCCATGCAGTGAGTATTATGTTCCTTGAAGTAGGACTCCACTGCTCATAATCTGGCTTAAGTACAGCCTGCTCTCTGAATCTTTTCTTTGCTAATAGAGCTTCTTGCTGTTCTTTCAGAGTAGCCTCAGGCTTATCAACCTTTCCAAAGACAATATTAGTAACCTCCTTTGGAGGACTATACATTCCTTGAACTTTCTGATCAATTATGTCAAAATCTGGAGAGGGGTAAATGACTTGGGCAACCTCAGGTTGATTGCCTTCAAGTAGATTTGATTGTATTCCTGACTTAGCCACCATAGCATCATCACACAATGGGGGATATCCCAAAGTGGCTCGAATGCTATTGGTCACCCATTTGGTGTGCTCTGAGCCAGCATGAATTAGCATCCTCTCCCCCTTTATGGCTTCTCTAGATACATGATCTCTTAGATCTTCCTTTTGAAATCAGATTTGGCCATCCAAATAATTCACACCCTCTTTGAAAAATGGTTTTAACTTTTGAAGCTTTTCAGATATTTCTTTTTGAGAGGTTGTGATGGCAGTCTTAACAGATGCAATAGCAGCTTGAAAATTCTTTTCAAATTCTTCCCTTTCTTTGGCTCTATCTGCAGGCAGACTTGGACCAATCTTCTTTACTTCCTCAATGATCTCATTATGAGATTCAGTTAAATTATCATTCATTCTTATCTAGTTTTCCAAAACATAGCTTTGCTTCAAAGCAATGTCATCCACCTTTGTAGTAATAGCCTCCTGTTGTTTAGCTAGATAAACCACAGCATTGCCACCCTTGTGGAAGCAATCTGTCATTTCCTTTTTATGCATGTTGACTTGAAACTGGATGGACTTGATATCCTGAGCTAAGTCAAACTGAAGTGACTTGCTATTTTCATCAACATACCTTTCCAGAACCATCCTTTGTTCATCCAATTTTACTTGTAGATCTACCATAAATTTGTTGTAATCAAAGGCTGGAGGTACTTGTAGAGGTGTGGTCTGTAAAGCCTGCTTATAATTCTTGCTTCTTCTCTTAAAGACAACAAGTTTTCTTTTCTTTGCCACCCTGGCATCTTCAGTTTCTGTTTCTGATGAAGTATCTACATGAATTCTTTCTTGAGGATGATGAATTGTATCTGTTCCAGGGGCCTGTTGCTCAGCTTCAACAGCCACTGGCTCCCCCTCAACTTATGCCTCAACTGCAGCTTCCTGATCAATTTCCATACCTATTGATTTCTCAATTTCTTGACCACCTTCTACTTTATCAGTAGTATTATCATCATCAGGGAATAACTCCTCCAGAGTAAATTCCAGTTGAGCTGTAACTTCTGCAGCAGTTAAATTTTGAGATAAGTTTAACTGTGCTTCTTCTTGCACTTGTACTTCAGTATTTGTAGTCTCTAGAGGTAGGAGTGGACACTAGCTCTTCCTGAACCTGTGCATTAATAAGAATATGAGCAATGTCTTTTATAGTAAAATACATTAGCTCCCCCTACACATGTACCTGATCAGGTGCAGATACATTTTGAGCAGGAGTGGAAACTGGCTCCCCCTGCATCTGTGCAGGTGTTGATACTTGCTGGACTATAGTTGAGTCAAGCTGTTTTTCAACCTGTGTCCTCAGTGGGTCTTCTTGTAGTTGTTCAGTTTCTTGATTTTGAGTAGGGGATTTCACAGGGGTGTCTGGCCTGCTCTCTTCAGGCACATCCTTGGACAGCACCCTATCCCACCTTGAGAACAGTCTCATATCCATTCTTCTCATATGATTAATCTTACTCCCTTGCAGTTGCTGCATCACTTCAGGAATCACTCCAGTGAGGTACAGGCTCATGATCCTAGCCATGTTAGGCTTCTTGATTCCTTCTTTGATCTTGTCAAAGATCACTCCTGACCAATCAGTAGGAATAGTAAAAACAATCCTGGTCATCAGGCTGAACATATAGGCAGAAATCCTATCATGTCCACCTGTCTTGCAGAGGATTACTTTCCCAACTACTTCTGACAAGAACTTCCCTTGCTGATTCATACCTTCCTGTTGAATGCAGCTCCAATCTTCAATCCTGAGTCCAGTCCACACCATTGAAGGGCTTCCCTTGTCTTAGATATAGGAACTTCCTCTTCATTCTCAACTTCTTGCAATTGAAAGATCTTTCTTAAACTTCTTTGATTAATCTTCACCTTAGTCCCTTGAACAGTGGACTTAATCTTGAGGCCAGTAGAGTGGACTGATGCTGAGATAAAGAACTCGTGCACCTCTTTCTTCCAGATTTTAGTAGGTTCTGAGATGAGAAATTCTAACCCTGACTCGGAGAGGAGGGTGATAACTCCTTGAACATCTGGCGGCGCCTCTGCAAAGGCCTGGCGCACCAACTCATACCCTTCATTGATGTTATCTTCAATCCTTGGCGCCATCGTTTTGTCGAGAAAGCTTGAGAGAAGAGAGAAAGATAGACTGTCGACACAGGGTTTTAGTCTCAAAAACCTTGGAAGCGTGTCGACAGAATGAGTTTTTGACCTATTTATAGCCTCAGTTGAAAGAAGTTCAAAAGGCGCCAAAAACAGTCAAAATGTGTCGACACAGACGGAATGTGTCGACACAAACTTCTATTAACTCGACATTTCTTCAGCCTACTATGTGTCGACACCAATTTGTGGTTATGTCGACACCTGGATACATAGTAGAAAGACAGAAATTCTGTGTCGACTCTAAGGATAAGTGTCGACACATATTCTGTAAGTGTCGACACCATTGTTCTGGTTGAGTCGACATTACATTTCTGGTTAAGTCGACAATATATCTCTTAAGTGTCGACACATATTCTCTGTGTCGACACAATTCTTCTGACTTGTCGACATAATTTCTCTGAGTCGACACATTACTACTGAATGTGTCGACACATTCTTACTTAGCCAATTTCTGTTTGTTATTACTCAACTTACTTAAATCCCACTTCACTTGCATTGTTAATGATTTTGTTAATACATTAATCAATGGTTAACATACCTAATTCAATTTTGAATTTATTGAATTTGGTTTCATCTAAAGGCTTAGTAAATACATCTGCTATTTGATAATCTGTTTTTACAAATTTCAATGAGATGTCTCCTCTTTCTACATGTTCTCTAAGAAAATGGTATTTGATTTCTATATGCTTAGTTCTACTATGAGAAACTGGATTATTAGCAATAGAAATAGCACTCTTTGAATCACATAAAAGGGGTGTTCTACTTACCTGAATACCATAATCCTTAAGCTGATGCTGCATCCACAATAGCTGTGCACAGCAGCTTCCAGCAGCAACATACTCTGACTCAGCTGTGGAAATTGCCACACTGGTCTGCTTCTTACTACTCCAAGATATTAGTCTTCCTCCCAGGAATTGACAAGTACCTGTAGTACTCTTTCTATCCTCTCTACATCCTGCAAAATCTGCATCTGAATAGCCTGTTAGTAGAAAATCTCTATTCCTAGGGTACCCAAGACCTAGAGTAGGAGTGCCCTTTAGATATCTCAGAATCCTTTTGACTACAGTATAATGAGATTCTTTAGGGCAGGCTTGGTACCTAGCACAGACACATGTAGCATACATAATGTCAGGTCTACTAGCAGTGAGATATAGTAGAGACCCAACTATTCCTCTATACAATGATTCATCAACAGGTTTACCTGCCTCATCTTTGCATATAGGCATACTTGTTCCCATAGGAGTTCTCATGGAGGAGGATGACTCCATACCATATTTCTTAATTAATTCTTTGGTGAACTTAGACTGGGATATGGACAATCCATCATCAGTCTGTCTTACTTGGAGTCCCAAGAAGAACTTAAGTTCTCCCATACTGCTCATCTCAAACTTCCCTTGCATAAGTTTGGCAAACTTTTTACAAAGGTTGTTTTCAGTAGATCCAAAGATTATGTCATCAACATAGATCTGGACTAAGATGATCTTTCCTTTGGATTCCCTAAGGAATAGAGTTTTGTCTATCTTTCCTCTTGAGAATTTATTCTCAATGAGGAAGGTAGACATAGGGTTTCATACCAAGCCCTTGGAGCTTGTTTTAACCCATACAAAGCTTTCCTAAGCTTATACACAGAATCAGGTTTAAGAGGATCTACAAAACCTGATGGCTGCTCTACATATACTTCTTCTTTAAGATCACCATTCAGAAATGCTGACTTCACATCCATCTGGTATACTTTGAAGTCTTGGTAGGCTGCATAGGCAAGGAACATTCTGATTGCCTCCAGCCTTGCTACTGGAGCAAAGGTTTGATCAAAGTCAATCCCTTCTTCCTGCCTGTATCCTTTTGCAACCAATCTTGCTTTATTCTTTACTATTATTCCACTTTCATCTAGCTTGTTCCTATAGATCCACTTAGTGCCAATTATGTTGTGGCCTCTTGGTTTAGGAACAAGCTCCCAGACTTTGCACCTTCTGAATTGATTCAGCTCCTCTTGCATAGCATCAATCCAGTGCTGGTCTTGGATAGCTTCTTCAAACTTCTTAGGTTCCATTTGGGACAAGAAACTAGAATGCAAAACTGTGCTTTGATTTCTGCTTCTAGTTTGCACTCCTTGTCTTGGATCACCAATTATCTGATCAGTTGGATGATCTCTTAGATATCTTATAGCTGGAGGAAGATTCCCTTCAGGTTGAGCATCTCCAGCTTCTTCATTCTGCTGAGCCTCTTGGTTTTCATCAGCTTCCATTATCTCTTGTACTCCCCCTGGACAGCAGCCTTCATTTTCCAATGCTCCATCTTCCTTTGAAGCTTCAGCAATGGAGAGCTTGTCCATCTTCTTGCTTATACCTGTTGAGTCATTTGATCTACAAGACAACTCACAATTGATTAATCTTGTTTCATCAAATACAACATGCACAGATTCTTCAACAACTTGAGTAGTTAAGTTGAAGACTCTATAGGCCTTACTATTTGTGCTGTACCCAACAAATATCCCATCCTGGGATTTGGCAGCAAACTTAGTCAAATATGACTTGCCATTGTTAAGTATATAGCACTTGCAACCAAAGATCCTAAAATAGGATAGATTTGGTTTTCTGCCTTTCACAATCTCATAGGGAGTCTTTCTGTGGCTTTTGGTGATAGAAGCCCTATTGATGACATGACAAGCAGTGTTAACTGCCTCAGCCCAAAAATATTCTGGGAGAGAGGTGTCACTCAATAGAGTTCTACCAGCTTCAATTAATGTTCTATTCTTTCTTTCAGCAATTTCATTTTGCTGAGGTGTTCTTGGTGAGGAGAACTCTTGGAAAATCCCAAAGTCTTTACACAAATTTGTTATGCTTTCAGAATGAAACTCAGTACCATGATCACTTCTGATTTTGACCACTGTACTATTCAGTTCATTCTGAATTTGCTTTACAAAATTAAGTAGTACACTTGGGGTTTCAGATTTTTGTCTTAGAAAGAACACCCATGTAAATCTAGAATAGTCATCTACAACCACAAAAGTGTAGACCTTCCTACCTAGACTATGAACTGGCATAGGACCAAAAAGATCCATATGCAAGAGGTATAAGCACCTCACAGAATCCTTGTTTTCAAGGCTTTGAAATGAGGATTTTGTCTGCTTGCCCTTTTGACAAGCTGAGCATACCCCTTCCTTTATACACTTAACTTGAGGCCCATTCCTCACTAGTTCTTTACTAATGAGTTGGCCAATTGTCTTGTAGTTTAGATGAGCCAATCTCTTGTGCCACTTAACACAATGGGAAGCATTGTCATCAGCTACAAGACAAATGGGGGAAGCCTTATTTTCACACTTCAAAATTAAGGCAATATACATTTCTCTTCCTATACCCAGTCAAAATGATCTCTTGATCACTTGACCTTTTGATATGACATCCATCCTTACCAAATGAAATGTCATATCCTAGATCACTCAGCTGGCTTATGCTTATTAGATTATGTTTCAAACCTTTTACATAGGCCACTTGGGTGATAGTAATTAGGTTAGAAGAAATGTTACCAAACCCTTTGATGACTCCTTTTTCAGATCCACCAAAGATCACTTTATGTCCATCTTTGACAGATGAATACTCCTTCAGCAGCCCCTTTGTTCCAGTCATGTGCCTGGAACAACCACTATCCAAGTACCATATAGGGGCATGGTTACTTGGATTCACCTGCAATACAGAATTACTTACCCTTAGAATCCAAGTAAGTCTTGGGTCCTTGGTTCAGGTTAGCATTAATAAAGTTATTATAACCTCTTCTAACAGGTAGACTCTTATTCTTTATAACACTTGTGTTATACCAGCAGTCCAATGCAAAATGGCCCTCTTGCCATAGCACCAACATTCAAACTTTTTGTATCTAGATCTAGATACATCCTTGTCAGAAAAATTTCTGTTCATTGCTGGTGCTGTTGCAACTTCACCTACTGATTTCTTAAAACCATTGGGTTTATGACCATAGGTAGGCCTGCTTGCCTTAACACCCTTGTTCTTCAGAACATTTGTCTTAATATGACCTTGAATGTCTTCATGATCATATATGTTAGAAGGCACTTTCTCCTTACTAAACTTTATGGGGACTGAAAGGTTTAGTGGCTGAATAGGGGCTTTGCCTTTCCTCTTGAATCTGCCAGCCCTGGAGTTACCTTTAAATCCTAATCCAGCCTTACCCTTCTGAGTGACAAATTCATCTATCAAGGGTAAGACAGATTTTGGCTTAGAGTAACTAGCCACTAAATCCCTTTCAATTCTAAGTCTGGCCTCCAGACTCTTTACTTGATCATTAGTATAATTAATTGTGCCCATCTGAATAATAGTTATATTTTTCAGCTTGGCAATTTCATTTAATTTTTGATCAAGGACTTTTTCTAACTCAGTTGTTGTTACCCTTAGTTCAGCAATTTCCTGAGCCTGTGTTTTAACCAGGTTCTTGCTTTTCTTAAGGGCCTGCAACAAGTCCCCATACTTGTCTATCAATTGATAGACATCTCCTTCAGATCCAGATGCATCTTCATCACTTGATGCAGATGTGGCTGATTCTTCACTTGTACTACAAACAGATGTACAGGAAGGACAGTTTACCTCATTAGGACCAGACTGATTCTGGCATATGTCCTCTTCTGATCTTGTCATCAAACCCATGCATTGATGTTCATTGATGGAGTCTAGCAACTGCATAAACTCCTCTTCCTCAGATGCAGCATATAGTCCAATATATGCTTCAGCTTCAGATCCTGATTCTGAAGT
Organism: Platanthera zijinensis; assembly: GCA_039513925.1. Lineage (NCBI taxonomy): Eukaryota > Viridiplantae > Streptophyta > Magnoliopsida > Asparagales > Orchidaceae > Platanthera > Platanthera zijinensis. Next base: position 37,916,840 of record CM077079.1, on the reverse strand, counting down.
TGACTGGTCTGACAGACTTTTATCTTTCTTTGCTACAAAGGATTTCTCCTTCTTGCCTTTCTGATAAGTCTTCTTCTTTTCTGAAGATTCCTTCCTTTTGTCAGGACAATCAGCCACTACATGTCCTGGCCTATTGCAACAATAGCAGACAATCTTTGAAGTAGTGGCTTTGCTGGGCTTTGATCTGCTATTCTCTTTCCTTGATGACCTTCTCTTCTGATAATAGTCATCAACTTGCTGTGATGAGGAAGGCCTAGACTTCCATTGCTTCTTTTTCAAGAACCTTTGGAATTGCCTTGTAAATGCAGCAAAGTCTGCATCTGAATCATAGCTTTCTGAACCCTTATTTGAATTTTCAGAACTATCTTCTTCAACTTCTTTAGGAGGAGATGGTGATTTCCTCCTACTCTTTCTAGTGGCTTCAGCATTAAATGCCACAGTCTTTTCTCTATGCTCTCCTCTTGAGTTTCTTTCCTCCTCCTTCCTTACCATAAGTTGCATTTCATAGGATAGTAACTTTCCAAACAGGGTTGGAGGAGATATCTCTGCCAATTTAGCCACTTCTCTTATGGCACAGATCTTTGTATCCCAATCCTTTGATAAGGATCTTAAGAATTTGTCATTCAGTTCATAGGTACTGAAGACTCTTCCATAGGATATTAGCTCATTCACAATTCTATAGAATTTCTTATAGCACTCAATTATGCTATCAGATTTTCCTTGTCTAAAGCTTTCATACTCCTGATTTAGCATAGACTTTCTGTCCAGCCTTACTTCTTCAGATCCCTCCATGTAGACAATCAATGTGTCCCACATCTCCTTGGAGGTCTTGCAGTGAATCAGATTTTGAAATATTGAATCATCTATGGCACTAACAATGATGTTCTGTGCCCTTTTGTCCATGGTTGCCAAGATGATTTCATCCTTGGTCATTTCTGAATAAGTCTTTGGTATTTGGATATTTGCATCAAGAACAGATATCTTCATTGGAATGAAGGGCCCTTCCTGTACTGTGATGTAAATCCTTGGGTCAGATGCTTCCATAAACAATCTGACTCTTTCTTTCCAGATCCCAAAGATTTCCTTCTTGCATATGGGTAATTTCATAGACCCTAGCTCCTTATGATTCTCTCCAGAACCCATCTTCTTAAATCTTGAATCTGCCTTTCAGATCTACCTCAGACTGTTAAGTCCTTTTTGAGGAACCTCCCTCTGATACCACTTGATAGTTTAACTTTCAAGGCAGCCTAAACACCTAGAGGGGGGGGGGGGTGAATAGGTTCTGCTTTTCTTATAAAAACTTCTAGGCAGAATTCAATTCAATAGCTAACACAATAAGTACAGCAATCACAGAAAATAAAGCATCACAGATTGCACAATGTTTTATAGTGGTTCCCCAAGGTCTGGGTACATCCACTTTCCCCCTTCACCTATCTAGCAGTATGCTAGATTCGGCCAAACTTCCACTTATCTCAGATCAACAGATCCTACAACTCAGAACCCAACTGGTTCCTACAACTCAGGCACAACTGCCCTACCTCAGCCTTGCCCCAAGGCCTACAACTCAGAGAATATCCTTCTCCTACACTCAGGCAAACAGCCCTACCACTCAGAGTTCAACACTCCTACACTCAGCCTTTATAACATAGGCTTACAACTCAGATCTGTGTAAACAGATCCTACAGAAATATAGAAAAGATTATTAAACTGTTTTGCCTAAAATTGAGAGAGAAAAGGCCAAGAAAATTCTTGATCAGCTGATGAAATCAACTGTTTCTGAGCTTTCTTCAAAGCTTCTTGAATAAGAACTTAGCTGAGTTGATTTCCAAACAGCTTCTTGAGAATCCACTGGTGGTTTCTTTCTTCTTCTTCAAACTCTGGCTTGATCTCTCTCTATCCAGCACTTTGAATGATTCTTCTGAATTCTGATTAGAACTCTTCTTTGATCTATCCTTAGATAGTCTTCTTAGATCTCCCGGAGAAGATCTTCTCAAGTGCCTAGCACTTTCTTGAAATGAATTAGATCAAAATCCTTCTGCACTTATTGATTCTCAACAATATTTTTTTTCAACTATTATGTTTCTTTCTCCTTCTGAATCCGTCTATTTATAGACTTTCTTCATGGTAACCGACTGATCCGGTTTCTAACCGTTTTCTGACAAGTCTGACAGCTTCAGTTAACTGGTGGCAATCCTCAGCTGTTAAGTCTCCAAACAAGTCCTGTGCCTTAGTCTTGAACCATAAGTTGTCGAGACAGTCTGTCAGAAAGTGTCGAGACCATCTGTTTATTTGTGTCGACACAATTGACTTTGGTGTCGACACAGTCTTCAGTGATGTCGACTAAGTTGCCTTTGAGTCGACACAGCTCCTTCTGAAAATAACTCGGTCTTGACTCTTCAGTGTGTCGACACAAGTCCTGTGTGTCGACACAGTTGTTGTAGAATCATAACTTAGTAAGTGTCGACTTACTTCTCCTGTGTCGACACATTTTCCCAGTGTAGTTGTAGACTAACTGCTATGTGTCGACACTGCTTCCCAGTGTTGTGTCGACTTACTTCTTCTGTGTCGACACTTTTTCCCAGTGTAGTTGTAGACTAACTGCTATGTGTCGACACTGCTTCCCAGTGTTGTGTCGACTTACTTCTTCTGTGTCGACACTTTTTCCCAGTGTAGTTGTAGACTAACTGCTATATGTCGACACTGCTTCCCAGTGTTGTGTCGACTTACTTCTTCTGTGTCGACACTTTTTCTTCTATGTGTCGACACTGCTTCCTCTGTGTCGACACTTGGACTTAGAATTTTTCCTGCATACTTTATCAATTCTTCACCTGCACATGTCAACTTTAAAACAACATCAAATACACCTTGATGTATATCATTGAGCTAGGTTGGGCTTCTTCAAATCAGGTACACATTTTCCAATGTACCCAACAGTTGGTTCCTTCGTTAGGACTCAACTTAACATTGTGATCAAACGGTGTCTCAACTGGCCTACAGTCTTTATATCCCCAAGTAGAAAATAGTTGTTCTATATAATGAGCCTGGCTAAGGGTTACTCTACCCTTGTCAACTCTAACTTTCATACCTAACAGGGTATCCACAGGACCAAGGTCCTTCATGTCAAAAGCTTCTGCGAGAGTGGATTTGACATCCCTCACTACAGCAAGATCTGAACCGAGAATCAACATGTCATCCACATATAGACATATGATGACTGTTTGATTGGACAACGAGCGGTGATAGAGAAACTTGTCTTAAAGACTTGACTGTAATCCAACGCTCTTTACCACTTGATCAAACTTCATGTGCCACATCTTAGGCGCTTGTTTAAGCTCATAGATTGATTTATTTAGTTTGCACATTTTGTCTTTTAGATCTTTATGAACATAACCTTCAGGTTGTGCCATATAGATCTCTTCATCAAGCTCTCCGTTCAAGAAGGCTGTCTTCACATCCATCTGATGAACTATGAAGTTTTCGATAGACGCTAAAGCTAGAAGAATTCTAATAGTTGATAGGTGACACACAGGTGAATAAACGTCAAAATATTCTATTCCCCCTTGTTGCTTATAGCCTTTAACTACTAGACGCGCTTTATACCTGGCTATAGATCCATCACTATGTAATTTCTTCTTCAGCACCCACTTGCATCCTAGGATTTTTGCTCCTTTCGGCAGGTCAACTAGATGCCAAGTGTTATTTTGTAGCAGCGAGTTCATCTCATCGTCGATGGCTTCTGCCCACATCAATGAATCTCTAGATCTCATTGCTTCCTGATAAAAGAATGGATCATCCTCTAAGTGGTAGGTGACGAAATTCTCACCAAAATTCTTAGGGATTCTATCTCTTGTAGACGCTCTAACAGGAACAGGTTCCACCTCTAGAGGTTAGGGAGTAGTGCCAGAGGGGCCAGCTTCAGGTTCTACAGTAGATTCTGCAATCACGTCAGTAGACCCGGAGATGGTTAAGCCATGATCTTTGATAAATTTGTGTTTAAAGAAAATAGCATCTCTAGACTCTTTCACTGTATTAGTGGACAGATCCAGAAACCTGTCAGCTGCACTATCTTATGCACTACCTAAGTAAACACATGTTGTTGTTCTAGGTCCCACCTTAGGTCTCTTAAGGTCATGTAACCACACATAAACGATACAGCCCTAAGTCTTTAAAGTGTCATATCTACAAGGATGACCATGCCACAGCTCATATGGGATAGAGATGAGCTTAGAGTGAGGCACTCTATTTAGAATGTGATTCGCAGTGAGCACTGCTTCTCCCCAAAACGAATTAGGCATATCAGCTGTTAGGAGCATAGAATTCAACATTTCTGTTAAAGTTCTATTCTTACGCTCAGCAACGCCATTAGACTGAGGTGAGTAAGGAGCTGTGGTTTCAAGGATTATGCCCTCATAGACACAAAATTCCCTAAACTCAGTTGTAGTGTATTCTCCTCCTCGATCACTTCTAAATCTTTTAATTTTAAGATTCAACTGATTTTTCACACGTGACTTAAAAATTTTAAACGTCTCAAAGGCCTCATCTTTCGATCTCAACAAATACACATGACAATATCTCGAAAAATCGTCTATGAAGGTAATTAGATACTTCTTTCCCCCTCTAGTGATATGGCTTCAGAAATCACAAAGGTCTGAATGTATTAATTCCAGAAGTTGTGTGCTCTTAGACACCGACTTGAAAGGCGTTCTAGTGATTTTGGTTTGCGCACACACCTCGCACTTGTCAAATCGAATAGACAGATCTAAAGGAATGTTTTGACTCTTAGCTAGGTCTAGCATTTTCCTATAGTTCATATGTCCTAGTCTGTTATGTAACAACTTCGGATCAATAAGATTAGAACTCACTTGGTTAATGCTATCGTTATTTAGGCTAAGTCTGTACATTCCGTTAATCATATACGCACACCCAAAATAATGTGAATTGACCATTAAGGTCATTCTACCGTTTTGAGTTGTGAAGGACAACCCAGCCTTATCTAATAAACTAATGGAAATCAGATTCTTAGTAATAGATGGAACTACTTTAACATTATTCAAAATTAAAGTTTTACCTTAAGAGAGTACCAGCTCAGCTGCCCCAGCATGAGTGACAGCAGTCTCTCCTCCATTGCAATTTTCCACCTTCTCCTCGACTGCCGCAACCTCTGAGAGAAGACCTCTGTCATTAGTGACATGACAGGTAGCACCACTATCCAGCCACCACTCTGAGGATGAACTACGGTGACTACTCTCGACCATAGCCACGAATGGCTTGGGATCCGGGTCGTCAACGGGCAGATGTCCATTATTTTGATCCTCGAGGTAGATGAGTCTCTTGAGATCATCTAGAGTGGTCTCCTCCTCCAGTCGGAATGTGATCCACCCAGGAGGCAGCTTGTGCTGAATCAGACTCACGAAGAGACTATCGGATATTACAGACTGTTCGTCCGCCAGCTTGAGACGCGGTTTTTCCAGTTCTATAATTTGGGAGGTGATTGAAAAGTTTGCATCAAATTTAAAGTTAAAGAATTGCTCACTGAGAGGAATTCTCAACGATCCCTCCTCCTCTTGGAAGCGCGCGTTCAAGCGATCCCAAAGCTCCTTTGCAGTCTTACAGCCACCGTAGGTCATGGCGAGACGAGGACATAAGGATTTGCAGAAGTAGTCCCTGCATAAAATATCGTCTTTTCCCCACTGAAATACATCCACATCCTCTCGGGTAGTGGCGTAATCGCTCAGAACTGTGTGAAAAATATCACATTCTTTCATCCCTAGCTTGACGTGCAATTTCCAAACTTTGAAATCAGGGGAAGCGAACGACTGAAGCTCCATGATGTCGAGTGAGCTACACCTCGACATCTTAATTTAGCTAGAAAAATAAGTAAGAAGTCACCTGGTCTGCGCAGAGACGATCCAGTGTCTTCGGATCCAATCCAGAAAATGTGTTTGATCCTCCTCTCTTTGACTAATTTCCAGATTAACTCTAGATCTGATGCTTGAACATGAAAGGTGGATGCAGAGGAACTCCTTCAAACTTTTGCTTGTTGATTGGTTGCTAACAGAAATTGATTTCCTGATTTCAGAATGAAGAAGTCACAGTAAGGAGAAGGATGATATCTCCTAATCAGAACATTAGATATCTTCCTCCACTAGATCAGGAGATAAACATCAGATCAGTCCAAATCAACCGAGGAAAAAAGAACCAAAGAATTTCCTCCTTCACGGGATATGCAGCACTAGGATCCAGCTCTCGAGCAACAGGTGCCAAAACTTCCAGCGATGTCCCTCCTCCAGGCGGCGCAGTGCACAGATCTGGATATGGGACGATCAGTGATGAGGACGAATGACTGGCTCCTCCCTTCTTCACGATCAGGAGCATACGGAGCGGCAAATCTCTCTTTTTTTTGATTTACGAAGGCAGCGACAGATCTGCCTTCTTCTCCACCAGAGCAGCAAATCTCGAGCCACGCGCAAACGGCGGAGACGAACAGGAACGACGAAGCAGGTAGAGGTCCAGATCTGCGATCTATTGCAACGGCAAGATCTGCCTTCTCCTTACAGGACGACGAAAGTCTCTGATCAGCGACGGATGGATCTGGCTTCAGAGATGAGAGATCCAGAAGGCCGATCTCCCTATTCATAATCCGTGAATGGCGACAGAGAAACAAGAGGCGGAAGCGGCTGCAAAACCACCGGACGAGACCGCAATCCTCCCCGGCGTCGGCGACGGATCGTTCAGACTTCAGGGTGTCTACCTTTCATGACCTTTGCGATCTGTGAAACACGGTCGATGATCTTGAGAAGAAGCGCGGCGCACAGAAGAATGGCGGACTAACGGCGGAATCGGGAACTCGCAGAAAACCTATCAAGTTTGGGTGTCTACGTAGAATACCTTGAGAATGTTGGGTTGGCTCCGCTCCAGGTATTCTACGTATACCTATCAAGTTTGGAATAAGTATATATAGTACCTCCAGCGTATAGCGTAGCCCTAGAACGAAACGAACCCACTAACCCGTTCCGAGTCGGACCCGACACAAGCGGACATATAACTCATTATTCCTAACATCACATACCCACTACACCCACACACGTAAGAGCACACACACGTAAGCGCACACACGCGCCCACGCAAGTAAGCGCACACACGTGCCCACGCACTCACACACACACACACACACACACACACACACACACACACACACACACACACACACACACACACACACACGCACACGTACACACACAAGCGCACACGCACTCACTCACACACACACACACACACACACACACACACACACACACACACACACACACACACACACACACATGAACACACACACACACACACATGAACACGCACACACGTATACACGCACGCCTGCATGAATGCATACACACAGCCACACCCACTCACCCACACACCCATACACCCACACACACACCCACCCACACACACTCACACACCTACATGCAAATACACACACCCCCCCCCCCCACACACCACCCCCCTTCCCCACACACACCCAATGCCGCACATATGCACCCACACCCACACCCACATGCATGCATGCACAAACATGCACGCACATACGCACCCCCACCCCTCCACACAGACACTGCTGAGATGACTCATCAAGAAGATTATCTCTTCTACATTTCGTTTACTAATATCTATATATTTCTCTTTTACTATTTTAGAAAAAGTTTTGAAATTTCTCTTTAAAGGTTTCAGATTGTGGTTCTGAGAGTCTCCCTGTATAAAGACTTGGATTATATTCGTTCAAGACATCCTTATCAAAAGATCTAGAGATTAGTTCTTAGAGTCTCCTTATCAAAAGACTCATACATAGTGATATTGAAATCCTACTAAGGGGGTAGAATAGTAGATGTACCCAAATTTGGGGAGCCACTATAATTTTGTGTATTTTGTACAATCCATATTCGTCAAGGGTGGACCCATCTAGAGCCAGGTCAGCAAGAGTCAAAGTCAGCAATTCAAGATTGAAGTCAGAGCCAACGCGCAACACGACAGAAGTCCTGGGCGAGTGTGGCGAGCTCCCCTCGCATACTCAATAGGTAGGTGACTAGGCAGGTTACTCGCTTAGCCGAGCGAGCTCCCCCCAAGAAGTCGCCTAGTCGTCAGGGGTGGGGATATAAATAAGACCCCCCCTCTTTTTGGATTTGCCTATAAATAGGACCCCATGGGTATGAGGAGAAGGACTTCGAAATTTCGCAAAAGATCTCGACAACCTTTTTCCTAGACCGCGAGCTAAGCCTTTTGATGCTTTATTTAGAGAGACAGATTGTGAGTTTGTGACTGTCTATCTTAGTTATCGCGACATTGTTATCAATTAGTCTACCTCATTGTTGAAATCAGAAACTGACTTCTGTGGAGTCCGAACACTTGGGGAAGGGGTGATAACACACTTACTTTGCCTAGCAAGCTCGGCTAACCGAAGACTTAGAACTTGAAACTGACTCAAGGCTCCAGCACGGAGGTCCCACCACACACCTGAAAGATCTTAGAGCGCTTCACCTCCTTAGCTTGTGCTGAGCTAAGCGCACCTCAGAAAGCGCTATAAGAAAAAAGTAAGAGAACTGGAAAGCTTGCCTTCTGAGGTACCCCCTTGGGCCTATTTATAGTTTTTAAAACCTAGCTTGAAAATAATTAAGGTAACTCTAATGTTCCGAATGGTTATATACATCCAAAAATGGTATGCCAACAGCCACACTCCGCTGTTCTGGATGGCTATTCGTAGCCCTGTAAGGGAATCCAAGTAATTTTACCTTTAGACCCTACAGGGCGAGTGCTCCATGAAGGCGACACTCGCCTAAAGGGGTGAGTGCTAGGGTAAACCAGGCACTTGCCTCCGTGGTACCCAACATGGGTAAATGCGAGATCTAAGACCACTCGTCTCACTCAACGCTAAGGAACTGAAGGCGTCGACAGAGCGCGCCCTACTCAACGCCAAGGAACGGAAGGTGTCGACAGAGTGTGCCTCACTCAATTCCAAGTGAGCTGAAGGCATCGATAGAACTCGGCTCACTCAATGCCAAGGAACTGAAGGCATCAACATCACTCGCCTCACTCAATGCTAAGAGCAGAAGGCATTGACAGCACTCGACTCACTCAACGCAAAGGAACTGAAGGCGTCGACAGAGCGGGTCGCACTCAATGCCAAGGAACTGAAGGCATCGACAACACTCGCCTCACTCAATGCCAAGAGCAGAAGGCATTGACAACACTCACCTCGCTCAATGTCAAGGAACTGAAGGCGTCGACAAAGCGCGCCTCACTCAACGCCAAGCGACGGGCTCGCATGGCTTGCTCGACGAACACTGGATTGTACATGTTACTGGGCGAGTGGTCATTGAAGATTCCACTCGCCTGGGGAAGCGAGTGCCCGATGGGGCTGGCACTCGCCACCTCCCTATGGCCCTGGGTGAGTGCGGGCCTAACCTGCCCCACTCGCCTGCCATTGCCGAGAACTAGGGGCGAGTGTGAGTCTACTTGCTCCACTCGACCCTTACCTGTTCCACCCCTTCTGGGCGAGTCGACGAGGCTGCAGAGCCCTCACCTCCCTTCCAACTCGCTTGGGACTTGGAATGTATCAAAATGGTTGGACCAACTCCTGCTAACCCTACTTGCCGGATACGGGGTTATACACAATCCCTGCTCTTTGCGAGGTTGCCCCAAACTCAGGTAGAAACATCCAACCCCAAGATATCGGCGAGTGGGTCAGCGAGCCCAAGGGAATCTTTTGGTGGGATCCATAAGCGGCTATATATATGCCCGCCTACCCGTGTGACCTTTTCCATTCCCCCTATTATGATTTTACCGAGATGCCACTTTCCAAGGATTTTCAAGAGAGGCTCAACCGTGCATGGGAGCTCAATGCTACTCGTACTGCCGAGCTGAGCCCTTGGCTCTCCAATCCCTCGTCACAAGGCGAGTCCTTTTTGTAATAGAAAAGATATCAATGAACATTTTACTAGATAATTTTCCTGTCCTGTGTTTATTTTCTGTATTGCACTCGCACGCATGTGTCACCCCCTTGTTGTGCGACCTCGCTAGGATAGAACTCGCTGCGAGTTCCCAACCATATTAATTTTAGACTATGTGCCTGCACGCAAACCTCGGGATTTCGCCACCCCGTAGAAGTAGGAGTTAGAGCAACCGCCGAGTGGGACTCACGACCTCCTGGCTCGCTCGATAGATCCCTTTCCCTTTAGAAGTGTTGAAGTATGAGACCGGGCGGTCTGACGGTTTGATCATGGAGGGTTGTAGACTGCACGGTCTAGCGGTTACTCTCCAGCGGGTTGATTTCCAGGCTGTTGCGGTGTGTTGTCCGGCGGTCTGGCGGCTTGTCTCCGGTGGCTTGGAGACCGGGCGGTCTAGCGGTCTCCTACAACATCTCGCTCTCTTGCTCTGGTATTGCCGAGCGGTTAGCCCATTTTCTAACCGCGCGGCCTGTGCGGTCTGCTTGTTTCTAACCGCACAGTCTATGTACATTTTTTTACTCCCACATTGTTAGTTTGTACTCTCTCCCATCTCCTCCATTCTATAAAAGGGAGGACATACCTTTGTAAATGATATCTTTTTGGATAATAAAGCTTTCATTATTCAAAGTTCCGGCTTGTTTTCTAGTCATTTTTTGCTACTTTCACATGGTATCAGAGGACTCGACTTTCTCCTCCTGATTCTGTGCCCCTCTCTGACCGCGCGACCTGTCCGCGCGGCTTGCTTCTTCTTCATCTCGCGACCTGTTTTCGCGGCTTGTTTCTTCTGCCTGTTTGCTTGCGCCCTATTCGCGCGACCTGTTTCTTTTTCTTGCTCCTTGCTTGCGACCTGTTCTTGTCGCCGTGCCCTCCTCCTCCTCTTAGTCGCCGCGACCTATCATCGTGACCTGTTTTTTTCCTTGTTCGCCTTTCTACTCCCAACAACCCCCTCTTCTGTTCGCGCGGTCTGTCTTCTAGCCGCTCGACTTCTTTCCCTCTGCTGGGTTCTGCGGCTTGGTCGTGGCTTTTCTGGCGGCTGGCGTCTGACATTGTGACTGCTGCAGCTCTCCTTCTTCTTCCCCGCGGCTTGTTTCCTAACCGCACGAACTCCTGTTGCTTTCTTCTATGGCTCTTTCTGAGAATTCAACTGCCACCACTCCTGTCGCCAATCCAGCTCCACCTCCTCCTTCTACTTCTTCCGAAAACCTTGGCACGGTTTCTAAACTAGTTGGTTCCAACTATCTGGATTGGAGCTTTTCTTTCATATTTCTTCTTCGCTCTCAGCGCAAACGTCTTCACCTCACCGATGAACCTCCTCCTCCAGACTCTACTGAATTTGATGACTGGGATGCTAGTGATGTGCTTGTCTGCACTTGGTTGGCTAACAGCCACTCCGATGAATGCCTTCCTGTCATACGTCATGATGAGACGGTCAAGATCGCATGGCTTCACCTTGCCGCTCTCTACTTGAAGGGGACCCAGACATCCCACATTTATACTCTCTATGCGGATCTCTTCGCTCGTCCTTCCATGTCTCCTGCTGCGGCTTATCAGCAAGTTCAGACTCTTGGCGCCGAAATCCTCCAGAATTTCCCCTTCTCCGCGGACTTGGCCGAGAAACACAAACACTTCCAGGAACTCTTGGTTGCTTGTTATCTTCTGCGACTCCCCGAGTCTTTTGATACGATTCGCCAGCAAATCTTGGGAGAAGCAGAGTCTCCCACTTTGGATGCCAGCGCGGCTCGCATCGCCGCTGTTACTTCGCTGCTCCAGCATCCTCTGTTGTCCTCTCCTCCTCCACAGGACACTTATGCTCACCAAGTTTAGTGGGGTGGCACTAGTGGCCGCAGTCAGTCAGGCACGCACGGTCTGTCAAGGTTCCTCTGCTCTTACTGTAGTCGTACCAGCCACTCTGTTGACCGCTGCCGGCAGAAACATCCTCATCTTCGTCCCTCTGGTGATACTTCTTCCTCAACCTCCTCCTCCTCTCGACCATCTGCTTCTGTGGCCATGATCTCAAGTAGTGCACATGTCGTTACCCAAGGTAAATGGCTGATTGACTCTGGTGCTACAAATCACATGACAGGAAACCCTCAATGCTTCTCTCTCCTTGAAACGCATGATCAGTTACCCCCGGTTCTTGTTGCGGATGGTTCACCTTCCCCGGTTCATGGGACGGGCCTGGTTCAAGTCACCCCGTCGCTTCGCTTAGCGGACACTCTCTATGTCCCGAAGTTCCCTTGCAATTTGTTATCTATTACTACTTTATGCAAGCAACTTCAGTGCTCTGTATTATTTACTCCTACTTCTTGTTGTTTTCAGGACCCGAGGACCCAATGGACAATTGCTACTGGGACTAAGAGTGGCGGTCTCTACTTTCTCGACAATGTTTCCACCCTGTCCGCCTTCTCTTCCACATCTACCGATCTGCTTCAATGTCATCTTCTCTTTGGACATCCTCCTCCTCGGATTCTTCGTCAGCTTCTTCCCCACTTACCTCAGAATAGTCCTCCGCTCAACTGTGATGCGTGTCAGCTTGGCAAACATCACCGCTCCTCCTTCCCGCTGAAGCAAGGCCGTGGTTCCTCTCGCCCTTTTGCTCTCATTCATTCTGATGTCTGGGGTCCTGCTCCTACTCTCACCATTGGTCGGGGTAGTTCTTACTTTGTAACTTTTATTGATGATTTCTCTAGATGTACCTGGGTGTATCTATTAAAAGATCGCTCTGAACTCTTATCTGTATGGCAATCCTTTTATAATATGATTAAAACTCAGTTTGCTATTTCTATTAAAGTACTACGCTCTGATAATGCTAAATAATATCTCAGTCATGAGTTTTCATCTTTTGTATGCAACATGGTCTTATTCATCAGACCAGCTGTGTTTACACCTCCCAGCAAAATGGGGTGGCGGAGCATAAAAACCGTCATCTCCTCGATATTACTCGCACTCTCATGACGCAGATGCAGGTGCCTCGCTCCTACTGGGGCTATGCTGTTCTCCTCGCCTGCTATCTCATCAATCGCATTCCCTCTTCGGTTCTCCACGGAAAAACCCCCTTCTCCATTCTCTACCCGGGCAAGGAACCCTTCCTCTTCCTCTCCATATCTTTGGGTGTACGACTTTTGTGCATACTCCGTCTGCTACCCGTAACAAGCTTTCCCCCCGTTCAACAAAATGTGTCTTTTTGGGGTAATCGACCACTCAAAAAGGTTATTGTTGCTTTGACCCCATTCTGCGCAAACAGTTTGTTTCCGCGGACGTCACCTTCTTCGAAAATGCATCCTACTTCTTTTCTCAATCCCCGCTTCCTCCTGCTATCTCTGACTCTCCACCATCTCTCTGTGTTGCTTCCACGCATATCGACGTCTCCCCTCCTATATTATCTCCTCCCCCGTCTCCTCCTCTCTCCGTTATACCCCCTCCATCCTCTCCGCAGCCGTCTCTCTCTAGTCCCGGGCCAGCTTTCTCCGCCACGGACGCTTCGGTCCCTGAGGCACGAGATGACCTGGATATTCCTATTGCTCTTCGCAAAGGGGTGCGGGCGTGTACCCAACACTCGCTTGCGGCTGTTGTTTCCTATGATCGGCTTACTCCTTCTCGCAAGTGCTCTGCTTTGGCTATCTCGGCTATTACCACTCCCCGCACTTACCAGGAGGCTCTTATTATTCCTCATTGGAAATCTGCCATTGATGAGGAAATGGCCACTCTTACTGAAAGGGGTACCTGGACCCTTGTTCCTCCACCGATAGGTACTGATGTGGTTGGCTGTCGCTGGGTGTTTGTTGTGAAGTTTCGCCCAGACGGTACTGTGGATAGTTACAAAGCCCGGCTGGTGGCCAAAGGCTTTACTCAGACTTATGGAGTTGACTATTTTGATACTTTCTCCCCGGTTGCTCGCCTCAACACCATCTGGGTTCTTCTCTCTGTGGCTGTCAACAGGGATTGGGCTATTTCCCATCTTGATGTCAAGAATGCCTTTCTCTATGGGGATCTTCAGGAGGACGTCTACATGGAGCAATCTCCTGGGTATGTTGATCAGTGGGAGACACGAGTATGCCAGTTGAAGAAGGCCATCTATGGCCTAAAACAGAGCCCTCGGGCATGGTTTGACAAGTTTAGCGGCATTGTGGCTGCCATTTGCTTTAGAAGAATTTCGGCCGATCACTCGTAGTTTATTCGCAAAACCGCATCGGGCCTTGTGGTTTTGGCGGTGTATGTGGATGATATTCTTCTTACCAGCGATGACCAGGCTGGGGTGGACTTGACAAAGAAACACCTCCGTCAACACCTAATCATGAAGGATATGGGTTCCCCGAAATATTTCTTGGGGATAGAAATCTCTCGGAATACCGACTCATTGGTTCTCTCCCAACGAAAGTATTCTCTTGATCTTCTACAAGAGGCAGGATTGACCGGTGCCAAACCGGCCCGGTATCCCATGGCTACTGGAGAGGACAAAACATGGACAGATGACTCACCTCTTATATCTGATGCAACGAGGTATAGATGTCTGGTGGGCAAACTCATTTATCTCACGGTGACCAGACCTGATATCGCCTATGTTGTAGGCAAGGTTAGTTAGTTCATGCAAGCTCCCAGGGAATGTCATCTCCAATCTTCCTTGAAGATACTAGAGTATGTCAAAGCAGCACCGGGAAAAGGGCTACTCTTTCAGAAGCATTGTCATCTGAGAGTTGAAGCCTACTCAGACTCAAGCTATGCGGATGATAAAGATGACCGTAAATCTACATCAGGTTTTTGCACATTTGTTGGAGGTAATCTTGTGAGCTGGAAGAACAAGAAGCAGTCTGTTGTCTCAAGGTCCAATGCATAAGCCGAATACCGGAGTATGATGTCAACCACGTGTGAGTTAAAATGGTTGCGGGCTCTCATGCTTGACCTAGGAGAGGTCTATGACTATCCTCTGCCTATGTTCTGTGACAACAAGGCCGCTATATACATATCCAAAAATCCGGTCTTCCATGAGAGAACGAAACATATAGAAGTCGACTGCCATTTCATCCGAGAAGAGGTCTTGAAGAGACAGATTTGCACTCCGTTCGTCACCTCCGACAAAGAGTTGGCAGATATCTTCACCAAGCCAGTTTCTACTTCCTTCTTCCACATCTGTGACAACCTGGGCATGATTGATATCTATGCTCCAGCTTGAGGGGGTGTGTTGAAGCATGAGACCGGGCGGTCTGGCGGTTTGATCCTGGTGGGTTGTAGACCGCACGGTCTAGAGGTTACTCTCCAGCGGGTTGATTTCCAGGCTATTGCGGTGTGTTGTCCGGCAGTCTGGCGGCTTGTCTCCGGTGCATTGGAGACCGGGCGGTCTAGCGGTCTCCTATAGCATCTCTCTCTCTTGCTCTGGTATTGCCGAGCAGTTAGCCCATTGTCTAACCGCACGGCTTGTGCGGTCTGCTTGTTTCTAACCGCACAGTCTCTGTACATTTTTTTAGTCCCACATTATTAGTTTGTACTCTCTCCCATCTCCTCCATTCTATAAAAAGTAGGCCATACCTTTGTAAATGATATCTTTTTGGATAATAAAGCTTTCATTATTCAAAGTTCCGGCTTGTTTTCTAGTCGTTTTTCGCTACTTTCACAAGAAGGTTATTCAAGGCCGGATTTTCACAAGTAAAAACCTGATGGGGTGGAATCCAATTGCCGAGAACACCCCCGACTCGCCTTCTATGGTTGTTGCCGAGACATCGGCTCACCACTACCTGTTTGTCTGGAGGTTGTTATATTTGACCTTTAATTTCCCTTGTGATTTTTGCCCTCGGCCTCAGCCCTAAGTTCATCTTCGAATACCTCATGTTTACTTGCAAGAGTTACCCGTGACTCAATTCCAGAGCATCAACGATATCCACCGAGGACCCTTGTCCTGTTAGATAGATGAGGGCCTGACAATAGGAGAAGCTCGAGACTTAGTTCTAGGGCAGCATCAACATCCACCGAGAACCCCTGCCCTGTCAGCTAGGTGAGAGCCTGACAGTGGGAGAAGCTCGAGACTTAAGCAGAATCTCTCAAGTAATATCCAGTCCTGCTAGCTAGTGGGAGCCTAGCAGCGGGATCTTCTTGGTATCTGGGTAGACTCTCTCGAGTGACATCCAGCCCTGCCAGCTAGTGAGAGCCTAATAGTGGGATCTTCTCGGGGTCTGGGGCAGACTCTCTAGAGTGGCATCTAGCCCTGCCAGCTAGTGGGAGCTTGGTAGCGGGAACTTCTTTGGGGTATGGGGCAGACTCTCTCGAGTGACATCCATCCCTGCCAGCTAGTGGGAGCCTGACAGCTGGATCTTCTTGGGGTGTGGGGAAGACTCTCTCGAGTAACATCCAACTCTGCCAGCTAGTGGGTGCCTGACAGCTGGATCTTCTTGGGGTTTGGGGCAGAATCTCTCAAGTGACATCCAGCCCTACCAGCTAGTGGGAGCCTGACAGCTGGATCTTCTCGCGGTCTGGGGCAAACTCTCTCGAGTGACATCCAGCCCTACCAGCTTATGAGAGCTAGGAAGCAGGATCTTCTCGGAGTCTGGGTAGACTCTCTCGAGTAACATCCAGCTCTGCTAGCTAGTGGGAGCTTGGCAGCGGGATATTCTCGGGGTGTTGGTAGACTCTCTCGAGTGACATCCAGCCCTGCCAGCTAGTGGGAGCTTGGCAGCGGGATCTTCTCGGGGTCTGGGTATACTCTCTCGAGTGACATCCAGCTGATGGGATCCTGGCAACGGGATCTTCTCGGGGTCAATTTCATGACTCTCTCGAGTGATATCCAGCCCTGCCAACTAGTGGGAGCCTGGCAGCGGGATCTTCTAGGGGTCTATTTCATGAACATCACATGCCACACAAGCTATTATAGAAAGATCTAAAAAGTCGCGATATCTCATATTTACAAAAGAGGATGTTACACACTTTGTTTATGGATAGAAGCACTTCAAGCCATCACCACTCTAGGTGTGACTAAGGGCCTTGCCCTCCACATTTTGGAGGCGATACCCCCTGACCTTAATACCTCTTTGACAATGTATGGACCTTCCCAGTTTGCGTTGAGCTTCCCCGCGGCTGCTGATCTTCCTGTAACATCTACCATCTTGAGGACCAAGTCCCCTTCCGTGAAATTCTTGACCCTGACATGCTTATAAAAATACTTGGCCATCCACCGCTTAATTTCTTCCAGCCTAACATCGTCCACATCTCGAAGTTCCTCCGCTAGATCCAAGGAGAGTCACATCTCGTCCATATTCTCGGCTCTCCATTCCTCTCTCCCTTCTCCCGCCTTGACTACCTGAGGTGTCCGGACCTCAAACTCTATTGGGAACACAACCACATAGCCGTGGGAGAGCTTGAATGGGGTCTCTCCTGTGGCCGTATTGGGAGTAGTTCTAAGGGCCCATGGGATCGAAGGGAGCTGCTCCACCCAACTCCCCTTCAAGTTCTCCACCTTCTTTTTCAGCAAGTTCACAATGATCTTATTCGCCTCCTCCACCTACCCGTTGCTCCTGGGATGATAGACTGATATGAACATGAGATCTATCCCAAGCTATCCACAAAAACTGATAAACTCAGCACTGGCGAACTGCAGACCATTGTCTATTACAATGGCCTGAGGCAACCCATGCCGGCAGATGATCTCCCCCCCACAAAATTCCGAACCACCTGGGAGGTCACCTTGGCCAGCGCCTTCACATCCAACCACTTATAGAAATAATCTATCATCACCAATAAGAACCTCCTCTGCCCACTAGCCTGAGGGAAGGGCCCTACCAGGTCCATTACCCAAATAGCAAAGGGCCATGGCGCAGTGATGCTCCTTAGTCTTTGAGCTGGTAGTAGCTGGAGCTAGGTGAACATTTGGCACTTCTTTGCAAACTCAGTGGCATCTCGACCAGGGGTTGGACAAAAATACCCTTTCCTCACTATCCTCCCCTCTAAGGTCCTGCTCCCCGAGTGACTCTCGCATTCCCTGGCATGAACTTCTTCCAAGATACTCTGGACCACCCTCTCATCCACACAACGTGCTAGTAGTCATGAGAGGGTCTTAGGATACAACTTCCCATCACCCATAATATAGTATGCCGTCTTGTGCTTGAAACGTTTCTTTTCTAGGCCTTCCGAGAACTCATCTTTGGACAAGAAGGTGGCAAAGGGGTCTATCCATGAAGGGCGCTGGTCTACCTCCATCAGCTCTCCTTCTTTGATAGAGGGGCAAAAAAGGTCGGTGATGGTTCCCCCCACCCGGGGTACATGCTTGGCCAATTGATCTACCTGCTCATTCTCCTCCCGCGGTACATGTCGAATGGAGAATGTTTGGAACATACTGATAACTCCCTTTACCTTGGCTAGGTACAATTAGAGAGTAGGCTCCCTGACCTCAAACTCCCCGTTGATCTGAGAGGCCACCACCATGGAATCCATGAGCACTTCCACATTATTCACTCCCAACTCCCTTGATAGACGAAGCCCTGCTATTACCGCCTCATACTCCGCCTGGTTGTTGGTTATACGGAAGTGAATGACCACCATCTACTCGATCTTTGTTCCCTGGGGGCTCTCTAGGATCACTCCTACCCCCATGGAATGCCTGCCCGAGGCGCCATCTACCATAACCTTCCAAGGAACTGGGCGAGTAAGCTCTGCCTCCTCCACCTCAACCATATAATTAGCCAGGAAGTTGGTCATCGCTTGAGCCTTGATCAAGAGGCGGGGAACAAAAGATATATCAAATTCACTTAGCTCTACTGACCACTTTGCCAACCTTCCTGAGTGCTCCACCCCATCAAAGATGTTACAGAGGGGATGGTCAGTCAGCACTCAGATGGAGTGTGCCTGGAAGTAGGGCCGAAGCCTCCGAGCCGAGATAACTAGGGCAAAAGCTAACTTCTCTAAAATCAGGTATCGTAGCTCTTCCTTCCTCAAGACCCTGCTCATGTAATAGATGGGTAGTTGTTTCTGGCCCTCTTCCCAGACCAGAACAGAGCTTAGGGACTTGACCCCAACATCCAAGTACAGGGACATATCTTCCCCCTCCATCGATCCCTAAAGTAGAGGAGCCTGGGTCAATTGCCTCTTCAAGGCTTGGAAGGCTCCCTCGCACACCTCCGACCATTCGAATTTCTGATTTCCACTCAACTCTCTAAAAAAAGGTAAGCACTTCTATCCATCCCGGGAGAGGAACCTGCTCAGCCCTACCAGCTTCCCTGTCATGCGCTGGACCTCCTTGGCATTCCAAGTTGACCTAACTCCATGATGACCCTTACCTTATCAGGGTTGGGCTCCACTCCTGCGAGAGTAAAGAGATGGCCTAGGAACTTGCCCCTACTCGCCCCGAAGACACACTTTAAGGAGTTTAGTCTCATCTTGTATTTTTACAGGGTGCCGAAGGTCTCTGAAAGGAGAGGATAGATCTAACTTACTCTAGAGGGGGGGGGGGGGGTGAATAGAGTGTGTTTTTAAAATCTTTTAATTATTTTGATTAACTAGCAGTAAAAATAAGTGATAATAAATATTATGTAAAAAGAACTAAGCTAAAATAACACAGCACAGTATAGAAATAAATAGGGGCAACCAGACAACACAAGAAGTTTTATAGTAGTTCCCCAACTGGGTACATCCACTCTTCTACCACCCTGGTAGGAATCCACTAATAGTTTTGATCAGGTGACTGCCACCACAATATCTATTTATAGGGAGATATAGCAACCCATTAGGCTTTTAATCAGGTGCCTAAAAACCAACCAAGTCTTTTGATCAGGAGACTTGACAACCAAGTGGTTAAGTTTTGAAGGGAGTTAAAACCCTTTTACAGGAGGTGAGAGGAGGTGATGGTGTCTTCTCTTTCTCTAATCAACAGAGAAGACTAGTGGATCTTGATGTTGACAAAGATACACCTGAGATGCTGAATGGTTCAGGAAGATTGGAAGCTTTGCTTCAGGGTGTAGGTCTTCAGCCTTATCTTATCAATGCCCAGGAATCCAGAAGAGAGATGTTGAATAGATGTATCTGAAGATTCCAGGATCTGAAGATGAAGAAGACTCTTGGTTTGTGATGAATGTTCTTCTTCAGTCTTTTTGGTATGAACAAGGGGAAGAACAGACTATGTTTCTGCACAGAGAAGAAGCAGATGTATATCTCTATGTATCTGTAAAAATTCTCTTCTCTGTAAACCTCTGCAATGTTCTTGCCTTGTGTGTCAGTGTGTCTCGACTTAAAAGAGAAAAATCTCTTTTATGTTCTGCAGTCAATTTATCCTTTGAATTTTTAATTCTGGAATTAATTGCTAACTGATCTGGAGAATACAAACGGCTGGAATATGACTTAAATGAGTTTCCCCAATTGTCCCTATTAAAATAAGCAAGTAATTATCCTGATGAAGACCATAATTAATGCTGCCAATAACGGCTATATTCAGGGGAATATGAGCATTAATTACTCAGGAATATTATTGCTAAATAATATAGAAAGTAAGGGACAGAAATCAAAAAAACTTCTCATTCTGGAGCGGGACAGAAATCGTCGATCTCTGAACGGAATTCGTCGACCTGAGTTCCAAGATCGTCGACCTGAGAATTCTAGTTCGTCGACCTGAGCTCTGCGAATTGTATTCAGAGAATAACTTGCCAATTATGTGCTCTGGGTTTGTCGAGCTGAGAATCTGTCTGAAGGAATCGATCGTCGACCCAAGCTCGAATATCGTCGAGCTCAGCTCAGAGAAATAACTCTGAGTTCGTCGATCTGAGATCGACGATCGTCAAGCTGAGTTCGAAGAACTTTGAACTGATATTCTGAACTATGAATTCTTCTAAGTCTGAGTCTTCTGAGGTCCTCTGCTGGCTGGTCCAATAAGGTTGAACCTAATGACTTATCCTAAACTCTAGGACTGCTAGACTTGACCCTAACTATACAAGGTGGGTCAGACTCAGCCTAATTGAGTGAACCTAGCCCAAATCCAACTAGAGATCCAATAATCTCCCCTTATTTGGGTGAGGCCACGAAAGCAAAATAAAAGAACCAATCATAAAGCATGAAAACATATAACTGACAAAAATAAAACATTCAACAGATATTTACATGAGGTGCTTCATGATTAAACAAAATAGAGTTCAAAAATAAGCACAAAACACAAACAAAATCACTGTTTCTGCTTAGGATTTCCTTTCTCTGGCTTCTCAAAAGGCTGTTTTAAAATGATTTCTCTTTTTGGATCAGCAGCTTCTCTCTTTGACATTATCATGTCTGATGAACCAATGATGTTGAGAGAAGTTGCTCTGGGCACTACAGCTTCTGGATGCAGTTTCATATAATCATCAACATTAAAGAATCTATTTGCCTTTGCATACCTTTTGAGTTCTTTTCTGAATGAAGACATGAT
The DNA here is from genome assembly GCA_039513925.1 of Platanthera zijinensis. Taxonomy (NCBI): domain Eukaryota; kingdom Viridiplantae; phylum Streptophyta; class Magnoliopsida; order Asparagales; family Orchidaceae; genus Platanthera; species Platanthera zijinensis. Next base: position 37,895,474 of record CM077079.1, on the reverse strand, counting down.
AGAGAATTGTGAAGGATCCTTTCCTTTAGCTTTGGCTTTGTTAATTTGTGAGAGTCCTATCAGCTCATGAAATCTTGCAATTCTGGCTGAAGTCTCCTGTTCTGGATCTACAAAGGGAATTGGAGGAGATTCTGGCCTTTTTGGACTTGAGTTCTGCTTTGATTCAGCAATAGAGCTTGTAGGAGCTCTCTTGATTGAAGCTGGAGGAGGATGGCTTTGAGAAGATTGCCGCTGACTCCAATGCCTGGAATGTCTTTGATAAGTCTTGGTCACTAGAGAAGATCTTTGAGAAACATTGCCAGAGGCACCTGAAGATGGAGGAGGAGGAGGAGGGTCTTTCCTAAATTGCTTAGGAGGAGACATGTACCTTCTCCTCTTCTTCATTTCTTTCTGCTCATTCTTGGATAGCCACATCCACTGAGGCATCCCTAGGTATGGAGTTATCTTTTGCAAGATATAGTAAGGAGTGTCATTGGTAGGATTAGGCTTTGTAGCATCCTTTGGAACAATCTTTCTCTTCTTTGCAACTTTCTTCTTAGACTTAGGATCATCAAATCCATCAGAATCATCATCCATGTCCTCATCAGAAGAACTTTGAGGGTTATCATATAATGCATCAATCTCTTTTAAAGTTTCCTTTGAGATCTGTCTTTCAGTCTGAGGAAGAGCTTGAGGTAGAGCAACAGCAGGTGGAGAAACATTCTCTGTGATCATCTGAGAATCTTCTATTTCTTTATCAGCAGACATGAAATCATTTAGCTCAGGATCATTCTGAATTGGTGCAAATTCTTGGGCTACATCTAAAGCAATCAAGTCATCTAAATTAGGTACATGGCTATCATCCATTATATAGGTTGGGCCTACTGGTTCCACAACCATATTACAAGCAAAACTTTCCTTCAGTTGACTAACAACTTCAGGGCTTATGGGAGGAGTGTAATAAACTATAGCCAAAGATGGCTTTACTGCTGGAAGAAAAAAATTCAGATAAATTGTATTGAAAGAATGTAATAATCTAAGGATATCTTCTGTGGGATTGATGTAACAATCACCAGTAGTCACAATATCTGTAATCAGCGTATCTACATCAATTATTTCAGCTTTTGTAGCCATCTGTACATCTGTTGTTGTTACCTCAACTATTTGCAAAACTGTTTCCGCTGTTGCTGAAACTATTTCTACTGCTGCTGGAGCTATTTCTGCTGTTGCTAGAGCTGCTTCTTCATCGAGTATCTCCCCCTGCCTGGTTTCAGTAAGTACTGAAACCAGGCCCCTTGTTGAAGAAGGAGGGATAGAGGAGGCAGAAAGTAGGGCATCAAGAGATGAAATGGAGGCAGCAAGAGGTGAAATAGCCACTACTATGAGTTATTTTATGACTGGAGTGATGTGCTCCAGGATGGAGGCAATGGAGGGAGAATCTATGTCCATTAACTCAGGAGGGGTTTGAGTGGATACAGATGGGTGGATGATGGGAATATAATCAGTGAGAGGAAGAGAATCAGTCATGGTTTCATGCTGAGTTGGAGAGGATGAAGGTGAATAAGATGGTGATGGAGTATGATGTATTTGTGGAGATGGATGAGATGAGAGCAAGTCAAAATTGATGGATGATATAATGTTGTATAGATGGGTTGGACGTGGAGATGGAGGAGAAGTTGGATGATATCCTGGAGAAGCATGAAGAGATGGTTGATGTATTGGTGAAGAGAGATGGATTGGGGAAGCAGGAGGTGTTGGTGTATTGTCTTGAGATGTGTATGTATACTGGAGGGTTGTTGAATGTGTGTGAAGTTGAGAAGGTGTTGGTTGTTGAGCTGGAGGTGGAGGTGGATTGGAAACATCTTCAGCAGGGTAGGGAGTGGCTGGAGTAGCCCTGGTATTCTCAGAAGGTCTTGAGGAAGAGGAGGAAGCATTGGATGGCTTGGAAATTGTCCTCTCCCATCTACTAAAGAGGGCATATGTCAACCTCTTAGAAGCATTAATGAATACTGTCGGGGAGACCAGTTAGTCATTAGCCCTAGCCGTCAAAAAAATTTCCAATACTCATGCAAAAAAAACTTCCTTCTTAGAATTTTTCTTCCTAATCAAGTCAAACAGAACCTATCCCCAGTGAATCTTTTTCTTATCAACCATGGCACTCATCAACAAAAACTGGTGCCTTGTGATGTAGTCATGGGTAGTGTGTTTCCCTAGTAGGACCTTGCCTACTACATCGGCCAAGAACTTGTATTCAGCAGACAAGTTCTTCTTCAGCAGCTTATTAGGATTTCCCTCGGAGTGACCCATTCTTATCAGCATCTTATCCAAATTTGAACTATCCATTTCAAGATCATCTACCCCATTCTCAAATCCAAATATATTAGAAAGAACAGCAGGGGAGAGAGAGACCTGTGTTCCAGAAATTAATCCTATCATCTCTGTATTAGATGAAGTTGATGTGTAGACCCATTCCTTGATCTCGGTGGCTGGCAACTTGATCCTTGTAGTCATAAACTGCTTCAATTTCTGATCTTCAAATAACTGAAGAATATCCGTGAAGATTTTATCTGTGTGACCAATGGAATCGAAATCAATGTTGAAACTAGTGTCATACTTCATGCCAGAGAGAGTGCTTGCTGGAATCGCCATTGCTTTCTGAAATTGCCTGCAAAAGAAACGAGAAAGATCAAGTGCAGAAGAGTTCTGAAAGCACATGATTGAGCTCGAAGAATAAAACCTATTATATGGTTTTCAGAATATGAAACGGCGAGCTCTGTCCTGCAATAACAAAAAAAATTCTTCGATTTGAGGTCGATGAATGCGGAAAGTTCGTCGATCTCAGTCTGAAGAGGAGGGAAAACAGTTTGTCGATCTCAGTTCGACGAAATATTTTCAAAATCAAGATCATCAAACACAGGTCGACGAAAGTTACTTCTAAGAGAAATATCGTCATGTTTAGGTCGACAAAGGTTTCTCGGGCTCAGTTCACCGATCGTCGATCCCCGTTCGACGAAAGCTTTCCTAATAAGAGATCGTCGATCGTAGGTCGATGAACTCTTAATGAAGAGGTCATAGATCGTCGATCTCCATTCGACAAAAAATTCCCAGATTGTTGAACTCAGAACAAAAATTAAATTAAACTTTCTCTATCTATCATGCTTAGCTGATTCACAAAGAACAGATGGTTCCTCTCATCCAGGGGTTTGGTGAAGATATCTGCTCTTTGCAAATCAGTGTAGATGTAAACAATGTTAATTTTGTTTTTGTCCACACAATCTCTAATGAAATGATGCCTTATTTCTATATGCTTTGTTCTACTATGATGCACTGGATTCTTTGCAATAGAAATTGCACTTGTATTATCACAGAGTAAGGTTGAATTATTTAAGTTGATACCATAATCCAGAAGTTGGTTTTGAATCCACAGCATCTGTGAACAGCAACTCCCAGCGGCTATATATTGAGCTTCAGTAGTTGAGGTAGACATAGATGTTTGCTTTTTGCAAAACCAGGAGACAAGTCTAGCACCAAGGAACTCGCATGTTCCTGATGTGCTCTTCCTTTCCACTCTACATCCAGTAAAGTTAGCATCTGAGTATCCAGTCAACTCAAATTCTGACTTAGTTGGATACCAGAGTCCTAGATTTGGGCAACCCTTTATATATCTTAAAATTCTTTTAAGGAAAATAAGATGAGATTCTTTAGGGTTCACTTGGAACCTAGCACAAAAGCATGTAGCAAATATTATGTCTGGTCTACTTGCTGTGAGATAAAATAGGGACCAAACAGTTTCTTCTAGATCCTAGAGGTGAGAGTAAACATCCCAAATATTGATCATGAGATCATATACGCACACCCCCAGGTTCCTTCCTTTCTGCTCCCGGAAGACCCAATCCATCATCCTCTTATATGTTTCCTCTGCATTCTTTAGCCCAAAGGACATCATTTTATAGCAGTAGCACCCATCCTCGGTGACGAAGGAAACATATTTTATGTCAGGAGGGTGCATCCTGATTTGATGATAACCTGAAAAAGCATCTAAGAAACTCATTAAAGAAAAACCCACGACTGAGTAAACCATCGCGTCAATTCGAGGCATGGGGTAACAAACCTTAGGACATGATTTATTCAAAAGAGAGAAATCTACACACATCCTCCATTGTTCGTCTCCTTTTTTAACCATTACAACATTGGAGACCCAGCCTGGATACTGGATCTCTTAAGTGAATCCGACCTTGAGGAGCTTACCCACCTCCTCTAGGTTGGGCTCGACCAACTTGTCTGTAGTAGACCTCGTCTATTGCTGGATGGGGAGGGACTCCAGATCTAGTTTGAGGCGGTGGTATGCAACATCTGTATTAATCCCTGACATGTCCTCCACGCTCCATGCGAAGATATCCACGTTCTTTCGGATGCACTCCAGCATCCTCCCCTGATCTTCTGGACTCAGCCCCCACTGCTCCGCACCTTCTCCACCTTTCCTTCCTAGGTGAGAACCTCCATATCCACCACCTCTTTCACTGCCTCCATCCAAGATTGCTACTCATACTCGCCAGCAACCCTATTGCCTGGGACTGGAGCCTCCTACTCCTCGGCTTCCTCCACGGCCATCATCTCGGCCTACTCTCCCGGAACTTCTTATGCCGCCCTCACCTGGGCACAGATCTCTTCCTCCTCCACCTCCTTCTCCTCTTCTCCTCCCACACCCTCCTTTCCAAACATCTCCCCCATCCTCCTCTCCATCTCCTCGGCTCCTCTTAGCTAGGAGATGGAGTTGACCGCCGTGATGTAGCATTCCCTTGCCACCTTGGGGTCTCCATGGACCCGTACTTGAATGCCTTCTGCATTGAACTTCAGGCACTAATGGAAGGAAGAGGGTACGCAGCGGAAGGCATTGATGAGGTGCCGTCCGGAGATCACGTTGTAACTGCTAGGAGTGTCCACAATGACGAACCTATAGTTTCTGGACTGCCCCTCAGAGTAACATGGAGTCCCACTCCTCCTTCCACCTCCTTCCTTTCCTTGGAAAAATCCAAACAGAGGCCAATCCGAGGTAAACACCCTCCTTGACTCCACCTTCATCACGCTGAATGCCTTCTTGAAGATGACGTTGACCGAGCTCCTATTATCAATGAGGATCCGAGAGACGGTAAAATTTTGGACCGCGTCCTGGATCACCAGCACATTGCAAAATGGATCCTCATGATTCAACATGTCCTTCCTCGTGAAGGTAATCTTCTCATCTTGGGGTGGAGTTAGATATGTCGAAGCAACGCTCCGACGGTACATGGTATGGAGTCTCACCTTGCGGGCGGCCTCAACGCCCCCCACCATGTGGATCACCCCGATCCCTTCTCGGCCCCCTACACCAGCCCTATCCTCGCACATGTCCTCCCCTCTGGGTAGGACCTCTTCAATCAGCACCTCCCGACGAGGCTGTTGCATCTACTGCTCCTTGGTTCCCCTCAACTCCAGGAACTTCGGGCACGTGGTCATGGCGTGGCCCTCCTCCTGATGAAAATCACAGTAAGGCAACTTCACCCTGCCTTCCTGCCCTCTCCTCTGACCTCTCCTCCTCCTACCTAGGTCTATTGCCATAGCCTGATGTTGATCGAGGAGAGGAGGTCTCTGGCCCTGCCTCCAGCCTAGATGTTTGAGCTGACCCTTCCCTCCTTGGCGGTAATCCCCTCCATGGAAACCTCGCCTCTGGCCTTGGTCGTGCCACTCTTGCTGCTTCCAACCTAGCCGATTGTTCGGCCCCTTGCGGCCCTACCTCAACTGTTGCTGCTGCTATTGCTCCCTTTGCTTGCGCTCGACCCTCCTAGTCTCCTGCCCCTTGCCTCCTCCTAGTTCCTTCTCCTCCTACGTGGCCCACTTGACCAACTTCCTTGAAAAATCTGGGTTCGACGCCTCCCCGTCGACCTTCTTTGTTGCTCTCTCCATCAACTCCTCAAAGGAGAGAGGAGGGACCCTCTTCAACTCCATCCTGAAGAACCCCTGCTGTAACTCCAGGGTGAAGGCCACCATGAGGGTGTGCCCTGATATCTCCTGCACTTGGAGGACCTCCTTTTGGAATCGGTCCACATAGCTCCCCAGAGTCTCGTTCACCCCCTGCTTGATGAGGAACAAGGACTCTGACTCCCTATTTCTCTTCTTGGAAGTGGTGAAACTCAACAATAACCCACGACATAGGTCCTCGAAGCAGTAGATGGAACTGGCCGGAAGCTAGTGGAACTAATCTCTCGTCTTCTCTTTGAGTTTGATGGTGAAGATCCTGCACTTGAACGCATCCGACATCTGTTGGATCGAAACAACATCTTCAAACCATTAGATGTGTTGAACTAGGCCATCCTTTCCGGTGTAGTAGGACATCTCCGGATCATGAAACCTCTCTGGAACTGGGGCAGACGAGACCAACTCACTAAAGGGGCTGCCATCCCCTACTAGGCGACCCGCTCGCACCTCCACCTCGCTAATTCGGCCTGCACTTGCTGAGCCGGGGAATAGAGCTCTCCCCGATAGATCTCGCTCGCGCCTTTCCACTGCTACCTCCTTCTCAGGATGCCTTACAGGGCCGTTCTCGCCCAGGGCTGGGGCGTTCTCGCCTAGGGTTAGGGCGTTCTCGCCTAGGGCTGGGGATGCGATAATTGGGACAACTGGTGTCGAGCACTTGGTGCGAGTGTCGAGTGCGAACATGGCGAGGTTCCGTATCTCTTGTCAGAAATCCTCGAACATCCAGAGGGTTGCGAGTGGAGGAGGAGGTGGCGAGTCGCCCCAGTCAGATCCTTGCACATCACCTCTAGTCATTGAGCTTGATAAGGTTTTTGGTGCTGGTCACTTTCCACCCTCACCGCACCAAAATGTTGAAACCAGAAACTGGCTTTTGTAGAGTCCGAACCCTTGGGGATGGGGTGAATGCACACTTACTTTGCTTAGCAAGCTTGGCTGACCGAAGACTTAGAACTTGAAACTGACCCAAGGCTCCAACACGGAGGTCCCACCACACACTTGAAAGATCTTAGAGAGCTTCCCTCCTTAGCTTGTGCTGAGCAAAGGGCACCTCAGAAAGCACTATAAGATAAGAGTAAGAGAATTGGAAAGCTTGCCTTCTGAGGTACCCCATTGGGCCTATTTATAGTTTTTAAAACCGGGTCTACAAATAGCATAACTCCGCTATTCTGAATGGTTATATGCAGCCAAAAGCGGTCTGCAACAGACACACTTCGCTGTTCTGGATGGATATTCGCAGCCCTGTAAGGGCATCCATGTAGTTTTACCTATGGACCCTACTAGGCGAGTTCCCCATGAAGGCTCCACTCGCCTAACGGGGTGGCTGCTAGGGTAAAAAATTCACTCACCTTCGCGGCACCCCTGCATGGGTAAATGCGAGATCTAATGCCACTCGCCTCACTCAACGCCAAGGGACTGAAGGCGTCGACAAAGCGCGCCTCACTCAATACCAAGGAATGGAAGGCGTCGACAGAGCGCACCTCACTCAACGCAAAGTGAGCTAAAGGCATCGACAACACTCGCCTCACTCAATGCCAAGGAACTGAAGGTGTCGAAAGCACATGCCTCACTCAACGCCAAGAGCATAAGCCATTGACGACACTCGCCTCGCTCAACGCCAAGAAACTGAAGGCGTCGACAGAGCGTGTCTCACTCAATGCTAAGAAACTGAAGGCATCAACAACACTCGCCTCACTCAATGCCAAGAGCATAAGGTATTGACAGCACTCGCCTCGCTCAATGCCAAGGAACTGAAGGCATCGATAGAGCGTTCCTCACTCAATGCCAAGCAACGGGCTCACACGGCTTGCTTTGCGAACACTGGATTGCACATGTTACTTGGCAAGTGGTCCTTGAAGCTTCCATTCGCCTGGGGCGGCGAGTGCCCGATGGGGCTAGCACTCGCCGCCTCCCTATGGCCCTAGGTGAGTGCGGGCCTGACCTGCCCCACTCTCCCGCCACTGCCCAAAAATAAGGGCGAGTGCGAGACTACTTGCTCCACTCGCCCCATACCTGTTCTACCCCTCCTAGGAGAGTTGACGAGGCTATCGAGCCCTCACCTCCCTTCCAACTCGCTTTGGACTTGCACTGCATCAAAATGGCTAGACCAACTCCTGTTGACCCCACTCACCGGATACGGGGTTGTACACTCATACCCTGCTCGACCATTTTTGGTTATGGTGGTGTTGCTTCTTCTAATCTTCCAGGTAAGTGGTGGGACCTCTCTACCGCAGTGTCTGCGGTCCTTTTAGTTGTCTGATAGTTTACCTGTCATTAGCCGTCGAGCCTGACCCCTGAACCAGTAACCTTAGGCTGCATTGATCCAAATTTTTGGAGTAAGGGATTTTCCTTGCTTCAACAGTTTCTATGTTCTTTTTATGTGATCATTCATATGTTGTGATGTGATTAATATTGATAAGTTTAAAATTCTGGTTAAAAAGCTATGTATGCAAATTATGTGAAAAGTAAAATTAAGATAGAAATTATTTTTAATCTCTATTCACCTCCTCTAGAGAATACTTAGAGGATTTTATCAACTGTTCACGCATTCATTATCTTTCTTTGGATTGCCATTCCGCCCACCTTTGGTCGCCAGACCACCGCCTTCTGATAACCCTTTCCTCAATAGAGATGATGGTGGCGGTGGATAGCTGGGGAGGATCAAGGGTTGCTACGAATTCGACTTTAAAGTCGCACCAAGTCAGGCTGATGTCAGGCATTAGCTGGAGGTAGAGGATAAGTTGATGTCATTTGAAAGTGTCTAGCGTCTACCTAAATCACCTAAGAGGGGGGGGGGGGGGGAGGGGGGTGAATAGGTGATGTTTGTGTCTTTTTGCGAAATAAAAATTACTTAAAAATTAAGCACACAAACACCGAGATTTATAGTGGCTCCCTGAGTTGGGTATGTCCACTTTACCGCCTCGCCTATCTATCACGAAGGGCTAGATTCAGCTACTTCACCAAACTCAGATTTTCACAATCTTACACCTCGAAGACGCAACTCCTACAACTCGGAGACGATGATCCTAACACTCGATCCACAACCGGATCTACGACTCGATACACAAACGGATCTACGACTCAATCCACAAACGGATCTACGACTCGATCCACAAATGGATCTACGACTCAATTCACAAATGGATCTACGACTCGATCCACAAACAGATCTACCACTCAGAGAAAAATCTTCTACAAAAGTAAATGAATATTACACAATAATATTACAATCAAACTTAAGACAAGATTTGAACTTTTCAATTTGTCATTCTTCGAGAATAGTAGATCTTGAAATTGCTTAGAGAACACGGAAGATGAAAACATTGAAGATCTTGAATCTTGACTTGAATCTTCGATCGACTCGATCTGGAGAAGTATAGATCTGTAGAGAGAGTGGCAATCCAGTCACGTATGCCGAAGAAGAAGAATCATGCACAGTACGTCAGCGGCCCATTGAAAAAATCATGAAAGCACTGTACGTCGGCGACAGATCCAATTGATTTCCGTAATTGGAAAGTTTTCTAGGTTTTAATTGAGAGCAATAACACTATTAGATGGAAAGGAAATATTCCCTAGGTATTTATAGAGATCTCCTTGCCAACGGTATCAAGACACTTTCAAAAAATGAAACCTAGACATCACTGTGCATGACCGACTGAACCCAAACCAGAGTTTTGAAAAATTTGGAAAATGACCTAAGACAAATTCTTCGAGTATCACCGAGTATCACTAGTATACTAGCCGAATGGTTCTTGATATACGACAAATAATACTTAGAAGAAATCAGTTCAGGCCGGCAAAACACTCAAAGCCAAGGCGGAGACCAAACTCAACGAATTCGACGAGTATCGGTTGGTATACTCGACAAATTCGTCGAGTATCGACTAGTTCACTCGACGCACTCGATGCTTGGCTAAGTGATATACCACGAATGAGACTTAGAAAAATACAGAGAAGTAGCATCGAATGGACTTGACGAATTCGGCATGTATCGTCTAGTATATTCGACGAATTCGGCAAGTATCGTTAGATACATTCGACAAATTTGACGAGTATACACGATGATACTCGACAAATTTTACTTGGCATATTTTCCAATACTCAAATAATTTTCCCTAAGTAAAAATTATGAATTCGACGAGTGTTGGAAGGGATATACGATGAATTCAATGAGTATCAATTAGTATACTCGACGAATTTGACATGTATTCCTAACCATACTCGACGAATTATACTTATACAAATTCCTGTCCTTCTGATTCCAAGCCTTTGTTCTTCCTTGATCCTTCTCCTGTACTTGGGATGGAAGTACACCCAAATAGATAGATTACATATGAGTCAACACAATGGCCTACACAATGAGAGATTACATTATATAGTCCTGTGTTTACTGACCCACTGTAACCTGACATTGGTGTGTAGGTAGAAATGTAAACCTACAAGTACATAACAAAAATAGCAGCATCAAATACAGTCACAATTCTTCTTAGCTTAACTGGACCCTTCTTAAAATCTGGGTTGTTGTCTATACAATACCCAACAATCTCCTCCATATTTGAAGAAGTCAGAACTCTATAAGCTAAGATGAATTGCACATAATAAATAATAAAACATTAAGACTTGAAAAGATAAATGAAATTTAAAATAACACGCATTCCCAGTCATCATAGAAATCATATATATATATATATAAATATATATATAAATATATATATATAAAGAAAGTTCATAGTTTGGGGGGGGGGGCAACCCACAACACTCAACACATAATATATGATATATGACTATTAGTTATGCTCGCTCTGGCTCTTCAATCTCCGCCTGTCAAAATATGCCCATGGTTTTGGAAAGTATTTTAGAGGGGCTGGAGGCATAGGATCGACATTCTGGTTATTTCTGAAGTGTATCCTTCTTGTTGTGCATGCCAGCTTTAACTTGTTCCACTATTCTTAGTCGTAGTAGAGTTCACATTTTTCACCACAAAGATCGACCAAGGAGAATGTATCTAAGATAATTCCTTTAGAAATAGGACTCCACACCTCCTCTATCTCTTTGTTAGGCTCTGACCTGAGTGCCGACAGGCCTTCCCCATATCTTCTTCGCTTGTGAACTGGAGTAGCTGGAATGTCTTCAATAAGTTGAACTTCTGAAGCCTCAGCAGCAGTAGCAGCAGTAGTAGCAGCCTGTGTGTCTGCCCAATATTGAGAGTAATCCTCAGTAGGAGGAACCTCATCATGAGCAGGCACAATAGGTATTGAGCTTCCTGGCCCGGCCTACCAAAGATCTCCTTGTGAAGCCATGAGAAGTTGTCAAAGCTGTAGTCATTTACTCCTTTTAAGTTTGCTAACATCGCTTCCTCAAGCGCATTTACCTTTGCGACCACCTTAGCTTCCATTGAAAGTGAGGGGGATAGATTTGCTTAACTCTAGAGGGGGGGGGGGGGTGAAAAGAGTATTTTAAAAACTTTGATTAGTTTTTATAGCAGAATTAAAATAAGTGATATTAAAGTATATAAAGAGAAGTAAAAATAAAAATATCACAGCACAGTAAAACAAGAAATGGAACAATCAGACGACACAAGGAAATTATAGTGGTTCCCCAAAACTGGGTACATCCACTCTTCTACCACCCTGGTAGGAATCAACTAACAGGTTTTTGATCAGGTGCCCTGCCACCACAAGTTTTTGCTCAGGTGCCCTGTCACCAAAAGATCTATTTCAAGGGAGATCTCACAATCCTTTAGGCTTTTGATCAGGTGCCTAAAAACCAACACAAGTCTTTTGTTAAGGAGACTTGATAACCAGGTGATAACTTTTGAAGGGAGTTAAAAACCATTTTTACAATGAGGTAAAGAAAGTGATGGTGTCTTCTCTTTCTCAAATAACTTGAGAAGACAAGTGGATTGCTGTTGTTAAAGCTCCCCCCGAGATGTTGAATGGTTTAGGAAGATGAGAGCTTTGCTCAGGGTGTAGGCCTTCAACTATCTTGATGTTTCTTTAGGAAGCTTTTAGATATATGAATGTTGTTTGTCTCCTAGGAATCCTGAAGCCAGAAACTGAAGAAGACTAATGATCTTTTTGTTGATGTTCTTCTTCAATTTCCTGTAAGCACACTAACAATATTTCTGCATAGAGAATGTATTCTGTATATCTGTTATTCTATGTATACTTTTCTTCTGTGTATCACTATATCTCATGTGTCTGTTATTGAGAGGAAGAAGAAAAACTCTTTTTATATTCTTGTGCAATAATCAGCCTTTGAATTTTGAATAGAATCCTTGAATTACTTCTCAGAATCTGGGGGTTGAAACGACTGGAAAATGTCTTTAATGTGTTTCCTTAACTGTCCCAGTAAATAAGTCAAGTAATTAACTCTGTGAAATTCATAATTAATGCAGCTAAGAAACAACTATATTCTTGAGAATATAAGCATTAATTATTCAGAGAATTACTGCCTAGACTAATATACTTAGAATTCAAACTGAGAGAGAAAACAACAAACTGGCTCTAATCAGAATTAGTCTAAGTTAGAACAGATTTCGTTGACCTGAACTCCAAGTTCATCGAGCTGATAAATCTCCTTCGTCGAGCTGACTCAGAGAAAATTAATCTGGAAAGTATCTGACAATGCTGAGCTCCAAGTTCATCGACTTGAGATAGACTTTCGTCGACCAGAGAAACTGAGTAGAAGAGGGAGTTCGTCGACCTGAGCTCGGATATCATCGAGCTCAGCTCAGATTTGAAACTCTGAGTTCGTCGAACTGCGATTGATGATCATCGAGTTGAGTTCGAAGAACTTCGAACTAATTCATTAACTCTTAAAAACTAATCTGAGTCTCTGGAGTCTTCTGAAGGCTAGAACAAAAGAGTATAACCTAATTAGACTGACCTACCCTTAGAACCAATAAATTGACCCTAAACTATACATAATGGGTCAACAATCATAATTAGTGATCCTAGCCCAAATCCAAACTGGGGTTCCAACAGCCATGGTCTCCTCCCCCTATCTGAATTTTTCAGCTAGAGCATTTACATAAGCTTCCATGCTGGTGTCATAATGTGCCATTGAATTATTGTGAGCTTCAATCGTGGTTTTGGCATTAGTATCTAAAAGTCTTTGTTTTCAAGGTAGCTAACAACCTAAGGGGGTGAATAAGTTTCTTGGTTTCTTGTGACTTTCTTTTATTTTCTTATTTAAGTGCTTAGTGTGTTAGTAGTTATCAGTTTTCAAGAAGCTGCAATAAAAAAACAACACAACAAAAATCAAATAGAATATATAGTCGTTCCCCAGATTATGGATACGTCCACTCTCCTCCCACCTTTCTAACTTTTAGTTAGACAAGGCACCTCTCCAAAACTCAGCTCCAAGAGCTTACACCTTAGATCCCTCAGGATCTCCAAGTCTCCTCCAAGACTAAAAACTCAGGTCAAAGCCCTACCTCAGAGAAAACATGCTCCTATAACTTAGTGATCAACTGATCACCTAACTCATGCCCAAAGGCCCTACAACTCAGGCTGGGAGGACAACCCTACCTTAGATCCACAAAGTATCCTACCTCAGAGAGAATGACTCTCCTACAACTCAGGAAAAATTGCCCTACCTCAGATCCAAAGGATCCTACAACTCAGGCATAAGTGTCTTATAACTCAGAGAGAATGACTCTCCTACCTCAAGCTCAAAAGCCCTACAGCTTAGTGATCAAATGATCACCTACCTACGATCCAAGCTGGATGTTGGAGTTACCATGGTGATCTAGAAGTGGTCAAACATGTAATCTCACTGCCAACACGATATGAGCCTGCAGGGTCGCACATAAGAGCATGTGGAGAAGTTGGAAGATTGACTGTGTTGGTAAAGGTTACCAATCACCATACAGAATGGGGTTCGACAAATGTTGCCAAGGAGTGTCGTCGAGTATCGTCGAATATGATTCGTCGAGATTCATCGAGATTCATCGAGTATCGTCGACTGTGGTTCGTCGAGTATCGTCGACTATGGTTCGTCAAGTATCGTCGACTATAGATCGTCGAGTATCGTCGACTGTGGTTCGTCGAATATGGTTTGTCGAGTATCATCGAGATTCGTCAAGATTCGTCGAGTATCGTCGATATTCGTCGACTATCAAACTGTTCGATACTCGACGAATGCTGATACCCGACGAATCATTCCAGAAACCCAAATTTTATGTGGTCTGTGGATAGCGATATTTCTAGGTCTGTTTATGCTTTGGCTATAAATTAGGACTTAGGTTTCAGAGTTCCGATCGATCGAAAAAATCGGAAGTACCCCGGCCCGACGGAAGTGTTCCGCTGATTCGAGGCCCGACGGAAGTGTTCCGCCGAATCGAGGCCCGACGGGAGTGTTCCGTCGATTTGCTTGCTCCGCCGACCTCCTCTCTGACGATAGTCGCCAGTGCTTGTATTCCCGGAGCAGGCCTAGTAGTCCGTGGAAGTGCAAGGTGCAGTCGATCTCCCTTCCCGTTTTTTGTGCGACGAAGATCGGCGATCTCCCGCTCGTGTGGATTTTTGCAGAGACGTAGATGCTATTCTACGTGGGACTCGCCGCCGACAAGAACTCTTACATCGTGGGACTCGCCGGCGACAAGAACTCTTGCATTGGAGCATCTTTGTTGAGTTGTGACTCAACACCGCCAAGGTAATTTTACCTAGTTATTTCTTTAACTTCTTGATTCAATTTTCATGGCCCGATCCCAAATCTCTTTTGGGTTGTTCTTGATTTTATTATTTCCGCTGCTTGCACAACCGTTGTGCTACCCTGTAGAAAACCCAATAGTGGTATCAGAGGGAGGTTCCAGCCATGATTGTTGTATTGGAAGTTAGGTTATTCCAGTACGTGTAAACCTAGGGATTTAGAAGTGTTCTAAATGTCTAGATTTATTCCTGGACCACCGCCAAGGGGCGCGGCCCCTAGAACCCCGCCAGGAACATCTGGGATTTCGTGGTAATTTCTAATTATTAGAAATTATTATCTCCTTAGCAGTAACCATCCCTCGAGTGGTTAATGAACCCGTGTATTGTTTTGGGTTTTGAATCAAATAAGGAGAGATGAGCTTATCTACTGCTTTAAGTCAAGTTGCCTTTGCCTTTGTCCAATGCATGTAGATTTGAATATTTGGAAG
Source organism: Platanthera zijinensis (assembly GCA_039513925.1). NCBI lineage: Eukaryota > Viridiplantae > Streptophyta > Magnoliopsida > Asparagales > Orchidaceae > Platanthera > Platanthera zijinensis. The sequence continues at coordinate 37,880,347 of CM077079.1, read as the reverse complement.
AGTCTGGATGTTAAGATTTAGCCCTTTCTTCCATTAAATGTTGATAGTACCATGTTGTGCACATAAGGGATGCATGTGGATTTTAGAAAAGTGTTTTTCTATGGATGTGCACATTGATCAAATGTTGATCATGGTTAACTATTAACCTATTATCAAAAATTCCCTTCATCAAATATTAAGTGTTCGGATGCCTTCCGATGGATGACACTCTTCCTGCCTCGATCGATGAAGTGTGGGCTTGCCAAAGCAAGGTGCATTAATCTATCTTGGTAAGGGTGCGAGCGGATAATTGTGATATCCCACTGTCGACATCGGGTCTAACTTAACAAGGTGACCTCAAAGGTTGAGTGTCTAGAGGCATAGGGTTGGCATGCACCATATGATGGATGCGAATAAGGAGTTATTCACCAACCATATAAGAATTGCATGATTAAAATAGTGGGAGTTTTAATTGAAGTCCAAATTAAAAAAAATAAATAAATTGTATTTTAAAATTTTGGTACTGATATTGTTCTGCATGAATTATTGTAGAATTCCATGGCAAGTGGTTCACACTCCACTCTGTCTCTGAGAGCCATTCTTGAGAAGGATAAGCTCAATGGGACCAACTACATGGACTGGTACAGGAACCTGAGAATTGTTCTCAGGTAAGAGCGAAAGCTCTATGTCTTGGAAGAAGAAGCCCCCAAGGTGCCGACCAGGAACTCTTCCCGTGCTGATAAGGATACTTATAAGAAGTATACTGATGATGCCCTAGACGTCGAATGCCTTATGCTTGCCACCATGAACTCTGAGCTTCAGAAGCAACATGAGAACATGGGGTGTAAGGAGATTGATGAGCATCTCAAGAAAATGTTTCAAGGGCAGGCTCGTCAAGAGAGGTTTGACATCACAAAAGCGTTATTTCAGTGCAAGATTGGAGTTCGAGACTCAGTAGGGACTCACGTACTCAAGATGATTGGGTATATAGATAACCTTGAAAGGCTGGGTTTTCCTCTAGGTCAAGAGTTGGCCACAGATCTGATCCTACAATCTTTGTCGGACAGTTATGAGCAGTTTGTCTTGAACTACAACATGAATGAAATAGACAAGACACTGCCCGAGCTCATAAGCATGTTAAGAACTGCCGAGATCAACATGAAGAAGGACAATCCTTCCAGCCCCATACTGATGGTGCATAAGGGCAAGGGCAAGGCCAAGGGCTCTAAGAAGACGAAGGTGGGACCTAAGTCACATCTTGAGCCCAAGTCTTCTGCACTGAAGAAAAAGAAGAGCACGGTAAAGGAAGGGAAATGCCACCACTGTGGCAAGGCTGGTCATTGGAGGAGGAACTGTCCTTCTTACATTGACGGTCTGCAGAAAATGAAGGGAGGTATGACTTCCACTTCAAATATTTACGTTATAGAGATAAATCTTTCTGCTCCTTCATCTTGGGTATGGGATATCGGATGTAGTTCTCACATTTGTACAAATGTGCAGGAACTGGGAAGGAGAAGATTGCTGAGTAAAGGGGAGGTGGACCTGCACGTCGGTAATGGAGCAAGAGTTGCTGCTGTAGTCGTAGGGGTTTACCGTCTTTCTTTGCCCAGTGGGCTTGTAATAGAACTAGATAATTGTTATTTCGTTCCGGCCATAACTAGAAACATTATATCCATTTCATGCTTGGACATGATTGGATTTTCTTTTATAATTAAGAACAACTGTTGTTCTATATTTAAGAATAATGTTTGTTATGCTGTAGCCCAATTGTTTAATGGTCTTTATGTTTTGAACTTGGACCATCTGATCTATAATGTAGAAAATAATAAAAGACTAAGAACAAATGACTCAAACCCTACATATCTCTGGCATTATTGTTTGGGCCATATAAACGAGAAGCGCATATCCAAGCTCCATAAAGATGGACTTTTAGACTCATTTGATTATGAATCATTTGAGCGATGCGAATCTTGTTTGTTAGGCAAGATGACTAAATCCCCTTTCACTGGTTATACTGAGAGGGCTGAGGATCTCTTGGGTGTTGTACATAGTGATGTATGCAGACTCATGAGCCCTATGGCTAGAGGTGGGTTTTTCTACTTTGTTATATTTACTAATGATTTCAGTAGATACGGATATGTGTATCTTATGAAGTGCAAATCCGAGACCATTGAAAAGTTCAAAGAGTTCAAGAATGAAGTAGAAAACCAGTTGGGTAAAAGGGTTAAAGCACTCCGATCTGATCGAGGTGGCGAATACCTGAGTCATGAGTTCCGTGATCATCTGAAAAAGTCTTGTATTGTATCACAGCTCACTCCACCTAGAACACCACAACATAATGGTGTGTCTGAGAGGAGAAATCGTACTCTATTAGACATGGTACGTTCGCTGATGAGTCATGCAGACTTTCCTATTTCCTTTTGGGGTTTTGCTTTAGAGACTGTTGCAATGACACTGAATCGCGCTCCAACGAAAATGGTTCTGAAGACACCATATGAGATATGGACTGGGAAGCGTCCTAGTATGTCGTTCATTAAAATTTGGGGCTGTGAGGCATACGTGCGACGTCAAATGCCTGACAAGCTGGAACCCAAATCGGATAAATGTTATTTGGTGGGATATCCTAAGGAAACGAAAGGGTATTACTTTTACCTACCGTCCGAGGGCAAAGTATTTGTCGTAAGGACTGGCGTCTTCTTGGAGAGAGAATTCTTATCAAGAAAGACTAAAAAGGTAGAACTTGAAGAAGTTCAAGAACCACATGTAGTGAATGAACCGGAATTGGATTCTGAGATAGGACTACAAGATGTTGTAGCTAGAGAACCTGCTCAAGAAACACAAGTCCTACGTAGATCTGGTAGACCAAGATTTGAGCTTGAGAGATATGGATTTCTTGTGTCTCAAATAAGTAACGTGTTGCTTATGGATCATGATGATGAACTGGACCCCTACCAAGAGGCAATGAATGGACCGGACTCCGACAGATGGCTTGAGGCTATGAAATCCGAAATGGACTGCATGTATGCAAACCAAGTTTGGAACTTGGTGGAACCACCTGAAGGGGTACGACCCATAGGGTGCAACTGGGTCTTCAAGAAGAAGACAAACATGGATGGGAATGTACAGACATTCAAAGGGAGACTGGTGGCTAAGTGTTTTAAGCAAATTCATGGTATTGACTATGATGAGACCTTTTCCCTTGTTGCCATGGTAAAGTCCATAAGGATATTGCTTGCTATTGCTGTGTATTATGACTACGAGATCTGGCAGATGGATGTCAAAATGGCTTTCCTTAATGGAAACCTCCTTGAGAAAGTGTACATGACATAACCCGAGGGTTTTGTATCCCCAAATGAAGCCACTAAAAATGCAAGCTGAATAGGTCCATCTATGGACTAGAGCAGACCTCTCGAAGTTGGAATCTTCGTTTTGATGAGAAAATCAAAGAGTTTGGTTTCATCAAAAATGAAGATGAGCCTTGTGTTTACAAGCGAATCAGTGGGAGCATTATTGTGTTCCTTATATTGTATGTAGATGACATACTGTTGATTTGGAATAACATTCCTATCCTGAAAGTTGTTAAGAATAACCTAGGGAACTTCTTTTCTATGAAGGACTTAGGTGAAGCGACTTATATACTCGGTATTGAGATCTATAGAGATAGATCGAAGAAGTTGCTATGTTTGACCCAGAGTACATACATCGAGAAGGTGTTGAAGCGGTTCAACATGCTTGAGTCCAAGAAAGGATTTTTACCCATGTCTCATGGTGTGAATCTCTTTAAGGACTAGTGTCCAAAATCTTGTGAAGATAAGGACCGCATGAAGTTGATTCCATATGCTTCGGCAATTGGATCAATCATGTATGTAATGTTATGTACTCGACCCGATTTCTCCTTTGCTTTAAGCATGACTAGCAGGTGTCAGTCAGACTCCGGTGAGTCTCACTGGATTGCAGTCAAGAATATCCTGAAATACTTGAGAAGGACAAAGGATATGTTCTTGGTGTATGGTGGAGAGGAAGAGCTCGTTGTAAGTGGTTACACGGATGCTAGCTTCCAAACTGATAGGGGCGATTCAAAGTCTCAGTCAGGGTTTGTGTTTTGCCTTAATAGAGGAGCAGTGAGCTGGAAGAGTTCCAAGCAAGAGACAGTTACTGATTCTACAACGAATCCGAGTATATCGCTGCAGCTAATGCAGCGAAGGAGGCTGTATGGATTAGGAAATTCATCGGCGAGCTTGATGTAGTTCCTAGCATTGTTGGTCCCGTAGTTCTCTACTGTGATAACAATGGTGTAATTGCACAATCTAAGGAACCTAGATCCCATTAGTGCTCCAAGCACATACTTCGGCGGTTCCATCTTATTCGTGAGATTATCGAACGAGGAGATGTGAACATTTGTAGAGTACCGACTGAGAAGAATATTACGTATCCACTGACAAAGCCTCTCGCGCAGAGAAAGCATGATGGTCATACTAGATCAATGGGTATACAATATCTAAATGATCAACTCTAGTGAGAGTCTTGTGGGTTGCATGTAAACATATATTCTGTTGGCTATTTGTTATTTATTCATATGATGAATTGTGTACCAAAGTTTTTCTTTTACAATTAATGACAAGTTCTTTTATTATGATTTCTCTATGCGATAGTTAAATGTTAACATAATAAATACCCTTAGAATGTTCGCTTCCATAGGACATCAAGTATGTGACTTGAATGTGAGAGCCTATGATTTATTTGAAGCTTCATTCTTGAAAGGTCACTGGTCGTAGTATCATCATAGAAACTAAGGGTGATGATGATACATTAAGACTAGCACATGCGTTGATTGATGACCAGTTCTCACAGGTCATGATATTGTGATATCAAGTCATCACGTGGGTACTTGTTAATGAACAAGTTGTACTGGATAGACCCAACCAGAGACTACTTTGTGGATTATTATCTAAATGTGTCACAATTATGTCTCAATTGACAATGGTGTTGTGGTCCTTTGACCTGAAGTCACAACATTCATCAAGTGAGGAAGAGCGTGCTTTGATACCATCTAAAGTCTTCCTTGAGAAAGGTTGATGATAAGGGTGGTTGTTGGGCATGTTACGAATCATTTGGGTGTTTGTGTGTGAGTAGATATGGGATTTGTCCTCCTATATGACAGGGGTTGCATCCATGGGCCCCTTGATGGAACTGGACTGAGAAATGCATGGACATGCTTGGTTGAGTCAATATGTGATATTGGACTCACCATTCTCTGGAAGTCCATTCTAGATCAAGATACTAGGATTGAGCTGTTATGAGGGTGACACGGTCCATGCCTCTAGTTCTTTCTGGATGTAAGGGACAAAGGGACAAAGACAATGCTGGAACATTATTCATAAAGGCTTATGAGTTATGAAATCTTATTGCTTTGGTAGCAATGATGCATTGCTAGATGCCGCTCATTGTTTGTGAGGTTTTTGGTTTGATACTTTCAAGATCAAGTGGGAGACTGTTGGAGTTACCATGGTGATCTAGAAGTGGTCAAACATGTAATCTCACTACCAACGCGATGTGAGCCTACAGGGTCGCACATAAGAGCATGTGGAGAAGTTGGAAGATTGACTGTGTTGGTAAAGGTTACCAATCACCATACAGAATGGGGTCCGGCAAATGTTGCCAAGGAGTGTCGTCGAGTATCGTCGAATATGATTCGTCGAGATTCGTTGAGATTCGTCGACTATGGTTCGTCGAGTATCGTCGACTATGGTTCGTCGAGTATCGTCGACTATGGTTCGTCGAGTATCTTCGACTGTGGTTTGTCGAGTATCGTCGAATATGGTTCGTCGAGTATCGTCGAGATTCGTCGAGATTCGTCGAGTATCGTTGAGATTCGTCGACTATCGAATTGTTCGATACCCGACGAATGCTGATACCCGACGAATCATTCCAGAAACCCTAATTTTCTGTGGTCTGTGGATAGCGATATTTCTAGGTCTGTTTATGCTTCAGGTATAAATTAGGACTTAGGTTTTAGAGTTCCGATCGATCGAAAAAATCGGAAGTACCCCGGCTCGAAGGAAGTGTTCCGCCGATTCGAGGCCCGACGGAAGTGTTCCGCCGATTCGAGGCCCGATGGGAGTGTTCGACTGTGGTTTGTCGAGTATCATCGACTATAGTTCGTCGAGTATCGTCGACTGTGGTTCGTCGAGTATCTTCGACTGTGGTTCCGCCGATTCGCTCGCTCCGCCGACCTTCCTCTCCGACGATAGTCGCCGGTGCTTGTCTTCCTGAAGCGGACCTAGCAGTCCATGGAAGTGCAAGGTACAGTTGATCTCCCTTCCCGTTTTTCGTGCGACGAAGATTGGCGATCTCCCGCTCGTGTGGATTTCTATAGAGACGTAGACGCTATTCTACGTGGGACTCGCCGCCGACAAGAACTCTTATATCGTGGGACTCGCCGCCGACAAGAACTCTTGCATTGGAGCATCTTTGTTGAGTTGTGACTCAACACCACCAAGGTAATTTTACCTAGTTATTTCTTTAATTTCTTGATTTAATTTTCATGGCCCGATCCCAAATCTCTTTTTGGTTGTTCTTGATTTTATTATTTCCGCTGCGTGCACAACCTTGTGCCACCCGGTAGAAAACCCAACAATAGATTCTACATTCAGAGAGTATAACTCTCCTACAGCTCAGGAAAAACTACCCTACCTCAGGCTCAAAAGCCCTACAGCTCAGATCCAAAAGGATCCTATAGAAATACAATGGTTTTAATTAACTTGACACAGAGAAATTTCTCTGTGTCTACTAATAGAGCAGAGTTATCTAGCCTCTAACTATCATAACAGCAGCAGAAATATGTTCTTCAATAAATGGATGCCTCTGTTGGAAGTATCTCAGAAAACTGTTTCTAAACTTGCTGTAGAAGACTGAAGATCTGCTAGGTCTTGAGTTCTTCAAACAGCTACTGAACCTGCAGAAGACTGAAGGCTCTCCTCTCTTTCTTTATCAAAAGTGTTTCTAAACATGTTGTAGCAGTAGAAAATGCTACAGCTAACTGAACTTTTAGTTCAGCTGATCAACTTCAAGATTTTTCCCGACAGCAATGGTGAGGAAGATGAAGTCCAACCACTCTTTTTCTTTTTGAAACAAAACCCTAAAAGTTGAGTTCAACATTCAGTAGCTACCCCTTTATATCTTCCATCGATTAACGACTCCAGTAAGTAGTGGGGAACACCTGCAGCAAACATATTCACCTTGCTTTAGAGGAAGAAGACGTACAATAGCTCTACGGTAGTATTTGTCGTGTTCTGTAGCTTCCCCGCATTTGATTTGAACTCTATTGACTTTGTCAATTTTGGCTGATGTCATTAGATTATGGACTTAGCCAATTCTGTCAAATTCACTCCAGGCATTGAGTGCGTTGAGTGAGCAAGCTCCACTCAATGCCAAACCCTTAGAAAACAGTCAGAATCATTCTGCGCCATAGGCGTTGAGAGCGTTGAGTGCAATGTCTTCACTCAATGCTTTTCCACTTAGTCATTTCTTCACCTGTCTGAAGGCGTTGAGTAAGCTGGCCTCACTCAACATTTTATGCTTTTGCCTGCCTTATTTATTGAGCGTTGAGTGAACTGGGTTCACTTAACACTTCTGGACTTAGCCGATTTTTGTCTTCTTCTTGGGCTTTGACTGCAGCAGTAAGACTCAACCTTTTTTGCTTTGGCATTGAGTGAGATCTATTCACTCGACGCTTCTAGACTTTGTCGAATATTTAGTCTGCCAATACTTAGGCATTGACAGATTCAACTATACTCGACGATGGCATTGAGTGAACTCTCATCACTCAATGTCTGTGGACTTGGCCGCAGATTTTCTTTACACACTGTATGGCTTTGACTGTCCACAACTAACTTAGTGCTTTATGGCATCTAGCGTTGTGTGAACTGGCTTCACTCAATGCCTGTGAACGTAGGTGATTTCCAGCCTACCAACATCTTCCCTTGCATCTATCATTGAGTGAACTGGCTTCACTCAACGCCTGTGGATTTAGACAGATTTCTGTCTCTCCACATCTTTACTTTGTGACCACCTGTCAAATCACTTGGAATACTTATCCTATCAATGTTACAAGGACTAACCTGCATGCATAAACTTAAACATACATAAAATATAACTTTATGTATATCATTGACATGATTGAATTCTTCAAATATGGGATATTGTGGGCAATGGACCCAACAATCTCCCCCTATTTGAAGAAGCCAAAACCCTCAATCAAATGTGTCAATGACATAGAGTAACATATTTAGCAATAAAAAATTAATCTTGGAAAACATATAACAAGAGACCAAGTTATAGTTACCAAACTTCCTTGCCTGCATGGTGAACATCATCAAACCTGCTCCCCCTTAATTGCTGCTACCTGGCCTCTTGATCATTTTGATACCCCTTGTATCCTTCTTATATATCCTGCTCTGGTATATGATATACTCATAGATCTGATACCACTTTCCTTAACCTACATCCTTCTCCTCCCCTTTTTTGACTTCTATAAATAGTCAGGGAGGTACTGTTTTCTGATCCCCCTTTTTGAGTATAGAAAATCAACTCTTGCACCAGTTGACCCACTTGTGAGTGCTGGAGGTGTGCTTCTCCTTCTCTATAGGATATCATTTGAATATTCCTCTGCAAGTACTGAACTTGCTCCCCCTCAACTGAAGCCTCCACTATCATATTTCTTGGTAGACATTCTAGTCTATAGAAGTCTGGATAGTACTTGAACAAGATACCACCGAAGGTATACCACTTGAAAAGTCTTCATTCCACTGAAGAACAATTCCACCTGCAAGAAATAGTATAACCTGTAATAAAGAAGCCATATGAGGAGCATCTGAAGCTAGATCAAGTTCAACATACCCAACTCAAATTTGAAGGTGTCAAACTTTGCTTCATCTAGTGTTTTAGTGAAGATGTCAACTACTTTCTTATCTGTAGGGACAAACTCAAGGTTGATATCTTCACATTACACATGCTCCCTAATGAAATGATATCTTATCTCAATATGCTTAGTCCTGTTATGTGAGACAGGATTCCTAGCAATTAAGATGGCACTAATAGAATCACAATATAAGGGACTTCTACTTATCTGGAGTTTATAATCCTAAAGCTGATGCTGGATCCACAACAACTGAGCACATCAGCTACCTGCTAAGATGTCCTCTGACTCTGTAGTTGAGATTGCAACACTTGTTTGCTTCTTACTACTCCAAGACACTAGCCTTCCTCCCAAGAACTGATAGGTGCCAGAAGTGCTCTTCCTGTCCTCTTTGCAGCCTTCAAAATCTGCATCTAAATAGCCTGTTAGTTCAAACTCCCCATTCCTAAGGTACCATAGGCCAAGATTCGGTGTGCCCTTAAGATATCTCAAAATCCTCTTTGCAGCTAAGTAGTGAGATTCTTTTGGGCAAGCCTGATACCTAGCAAAAATACATGTAGAATACATGATGTCTGGCCTACTTGCAGTTAGATATAGAAGGGAGCCAATTATCCATCTATACAAAGTTTCAACAATAGATTTCCCTGCCTTATCTTTGCCTATAGGCATACTTGACCCCATGGAAGTTTTAATGATGGAGGAATTCTCAATACCAAACTTCTTGATTAACTCCCTAGTGAAATTACATTGGGATATGGACAAGCCATCTTCAGTCTATCTAACTTGGAGACCCAAGAAGAACTTAAGTTCACCTATACTGCTCATCTCAAACTTCCCTTGCATAAGTTTAGCAAACTTCCTACAAAGGTTTTCATCAGTAGATCCAAAGATAATGTCTTCTACATATATCTGGACTAGGATAATCTTACCCTTAGATTCCCTTAAGAATAGGGTCTTATTTATCTTCTCACTTGAAAATTTGTTCTCAATGAGGAAGCTAGTCAAAGTCTCATACCATGCCCTAAGGGCCTGCTTTAGCCCATATAGAGCTTTCCTAAGTCTATAAACTGAATCAGGAGAGTTAGGAACAACAAAACCTGGAGGCTGCTCAATATAGACTTCTTCTTTCAAGCCAGCATTCAGGAAGGCTGACTTCATATCCATTTGGTAGACCTTGAATCCCTTGTGTGTAGCATATGAAAGGAACAGTCTGATGGCCTCCAATCTTGCTATAGGGGAAAATGTTTCATCAAAATCAATACCTTCTTCTTGCATGTACCCCTTAGATACTAACCTTGCCTTATTTTTGATTATAATTCCATTTTCATCAATTTTATTCCCGTAAATCCACTTAACTCCAATGACATTATATTCTACTGGTCTGGGAACCAGCTTCTTGCATCTCTTAAACTAGTTTAGTTCTTCTTACATAGCTATAATCCAGAACTGATCTATGTTAGCCTCTTCAAATTTCTTTGGCTCAACCTGTGACAGGAAGCTTGAGTATAGTGTTGTGTTAATACTTCTGCTCCTAGTCACCACTCCTTGGCTGACATCACCAATGATCTTGTGTCTTGGATGATCCCTTAGATGCCTTATTGCTGGAGACAATCATGCTTTAGCATCAGCTACTAAGGCAGCTACTTGCTGATCTTCATCCACTTCAAGTGAGCCTGGTAGTTCTTCTGGAAGATCCACTTTATCTTAGATAACTGGGGATGCTTCCTTGATGGTCAGCTTGTCCATCATCTGTTCTGTACCTGCAGTACTAAAAGAGGAGCTTGGTAGCTCACGGTTAATCATAGTAGACTCATCAAAGACTACATGAACAGATTCTTCTACAACTTGGCTTTTCAAGTTGTAGATCATATAGGCCTTACTATGATTGATATACCCAACAAAGATCCCAACAAAGGACTTGGCAGCAAACTTAGTCATATAGGACTTCCCATTGTGAAGCACATTACACTTACTGAAGGAATTGGATTCAACATGTCCTAAACGCCTAGAGGGGGGGGGGGGGGTGAATAGGTTCAATTCCTCTTTAAGACTTAGACAGAAAACTTATGTATGTAAGATTATATTCCTAGTATGTAACACCCCTATCCGTCGCATAGCATATAACAGTAGGTCCGGCCGGGGCCCGACGCCATATACTACGGACAGACCGGTTGGTTACGCGTTGAAACCATTCAACCAATCACAACGTCCTACACAACACCTAGCGAAAGCAATTTATTATAGTTGCAAAGAAATAAAGAACCCTGCCAAGCATGAATGTCCACTACTCAAACCCATAGGAATGTATAATACATAAAACGGAAGAAATAGCCTTAAGGCTTTACAAGAGTTGCTTAAATACAAGTGTCTTCAAAACCTCGGCACGCAGGCCGGCCACACATGAGTACAAGATGTAAAACACTCAAAACAAGGCCTTCGAGGGCCAGCACAGCAAATTGGGCTTTAGCCCGCTAATTACCTCTCAGCTCCGCAGCACCTGCAAGCAACAACCCATCGCACGGTGGTAAACAAAGGCAACGGTCAGCAATGCTGACCAAATTATAACGATTCCGCCCCCAAACCGGGGCGACAAAGCTTCTTCCCTGCACTTGTTAGCAAAACACGCAACACAGCCAAACAAGCATCTCAACATAGGTGCACGCTCTCACGGCCGTACACCCCGTGCTCTCAGGGCACTTACTCGGCGAAGCCAGTCCGAACCCCGTCCGGTCCTCGACTCCACCACCACCCCCAGGATGGCAATCTTTGTGAGCATTTAGTCTTCTCAGTCGCAGCCTAGACTCGATCTCCAAATCTCGGTAAGTCCCACGTAAACTTTAGGTCGCTTTAACCGAGCAGGTGGAGCGGGTAGAGGGCTACTAGTCCGTTGCTCACTCCGCCACTGCCATTTGGCCCTTTGGCGCGGACTAAGCTTTCCCCAGTCCCAATTAACAATCAAACACAGTACATAGCCCCGCTAAGTACCCGGTTGGCTCCCAGGCCACCGTTATGACAGAACTACAATTCCGTCCAAGATTTCTGGGTGCACCTCGGGTTTCATCCCCAAGGCTCCCTACTGCAATCCAAACATGATACATTGCCCCGCTATGTTCCCGGCTGGCACCCAGGCCACCGAGATGGCAGAACTTCGTTTCCGCCCAGATTTCTGGGTGCACCTCGGGGTTAATCCCCAAGATTCCCTGATGCATTCTACCGCATAGCAACCCGAAAACAACCACAATGCTCAGAGTCTTCTCCGGCTAAAATATGCATAGCAAAACATCACCGATCCGGAACACACGTCCGGGTAGGCTTCACACAACATGCCTATGTCCGTACTACGATTCCGGACTCTAACAAGGGGGACTTTACATATCTACCCCAAGGAATACCACGATCTCGCCGCACACTCGCGGGAGAGGGGTTTTCCCATGCAAAGGAAGAAGAGCTTCACATGCTCAAGAAGAGAATCGTTACCCTTTCGCTTTTCCGCGGCGCCATCGAAAACTATGCGGTTGGAAAGCACCGCAACGGCATCACCTCCGCGGATCTGGACTCGGATCGCGATTCGGAGCTCCGAAGCTCCTCCGGCGGCCGGATCTTGGTCTCCTCCTCCAAACTTGCTCTCCCCTCTCTCTAAACTCTTAGAGAGAGAATGGCTAAGGGAAATGAGGATTCCCAACCCTAAATCCCGGATAAAAACCCTCAGGAACAGCCCCCCAGCGTTGGATCCAAAGCCAAGGAAATGAATGGTCAAGATTAGATCTGAAATCCCAAAAACTGGGCCGAACACGGGTTGGCACACGGCCGTGTGCCTGGCCGTGTAGCTCATTCGCCGTCTCGACCAAATCTGAAAACTAGCACACGGCATGTGACACGGCCTGCGACACGCCCGTGTCGCTTGCGACACGCCCGTGTCGGGACCCGTATCACGCCCCCGTGTGCAATAAATCAACACTTTGTAGTCAGAGGGGTACACGGCTTGGTGACACGGCATCGGACACGCCCGTGTCAAGCTAGACACGCCCGTGTTCGTGCCCGTGTCACTGCCCGTGTACACAACCGCACAGCACAGGTGTGACACGGCCTGGGACACGCCCGTGTCCTAGGCCGTGTTCCACCACTCGACCATCGTCAACCTGAACTGTTCGACGACACGGCCCGAGCTCGACACGCCCGACACGGCCTCCGACACGCCCGTGTCGGGGCCTGTGTCACCTGCACCAAAAACCTGTCTTGGCCAAAATCGATCCCCGTCGCTCCTACAACATTTTAGGGTGTTACAATTCTACCCCCCTTAAAGAATTTCGTCCATGAAATTAATAAAGGAAAACAGGGCTTAACGTAAAACAGTACCTGAGCGGAACAATTCCGGGTACTCCACGAGCATAGACTGCTCCCGTTCTCAAGAGAGCTCCTCACACCCGCAATTATTCCAACTGGACCTTAACCATCCGGATCTCCTTGTTACGGAGTCTCTTGACCTCCACAACTTCGATACGAATGGGCTTGACCTTAGTCGTTAACCCCTCGTCTACCGACACTTGGTCAAACGCGATCATCTGCGAAGGCTCTTGCACCGCCTTCCGCACACAGAAATGTGGAACACATCATGTAATCCACTTAATTTCTCCGATAACCTCAAACGGTATGCAGCTTCGCCGACTCGCTCCAGAACCTCAAAAGGTCCAAGGTATCTTGGGCTCAGCTTCTTCAAGCGTCTCACCCGCGAAACCCCCCTTGAACGGCTTCACTTTAAGGTATACCCAATCGCCTACCGCGAACTCCACGTTCCGGTGCTTGGCATGGTAATACTTTGCCTGCCGGTCCTGAGCGATCAACAAGCGCTCCCGAATGATCCGCACTAACGAGGTAGCACTCTCCACCCCCAGCTTCTTGTACAACCTTGCCTCACCCATTTCTAACCAGGATAACGACGTGCGACATTTTCTACCATATAGGGCCTCAAAGGGCACCATTTGGATACTCGCCTGGTAGCTATTGTTGTACGAGAACTCCACTAAAACAGGTGGTCCTCCCAAAGCTTCCCGAAGTCTAGAACACATATGCGGAGCATGTCCTCCATCGTTCTATTGACCCTCTCGGTCTGCCCATCCGTCTGCGGATGGAAAGCTGTGCTGAACATTAACTTTGTTCCCAGCATCTGCTGCACCAACCTCCAATCATTTGACGTGAACCGCCCATCGCGATCACTCACAATGCTACGGGGCACACCATGCAGTCTAACAATATTGTCAACATACAACTTTGCCATCTACTCCACCGAGTCATCCTTCCTATACGGAATGAAGTGCGACACTAGTGTCACCACAACTACGATCACACATACGGCGTCGTTAATTCACTGTGACTTTGGCAAACCATGCCCACAGTCCAGTCGAACTTCTATTCCGAACTAGGCATGGATTCAAGAATCTCCCGGCACTTGGCACTCTGCCTCCACTAAGGCGCAAGGCTGGCACTTTGCCACCTATGGTGCCACGACCTTCTAAAGTTCTAGCCACCAGAGCACTTCTTCAGATATCGGCACAACCTCGTGCCTCTTAAGCGAGTTGAGTACTTGATATGACGTATCACAACTCCACCAATAGATTATCCACGCTTGGGCCGCACAAACAATGGTCTTACCTTGGTAGCCCACCTACAACCGTCGATTCGGGATCTCGACCCATCGAGATGCACTCATGATTTCCTTCATGCAGCTACACAAACCATAGTTTGCCAACTACGATCAGCCAGGTCATACTGGACTACCGTCCAGTTCAACAATGCTTCGGCGCTAGTCTGCTTATCAACACAATGGATCTCTAACGCTTCCAATTCCTGAACTAGCCTCTCAACATGTACCAACAACCATTTGGCTTGGGCGGGAGCCCTGCGACTCAACGCCTCCACACTGCGTTGCCCTCGCCGGGTGCATGATAAATCTTGAACGTATAGTCCCCCAGGAACTCTTTTCATCTCCGCTGCCTCAAGTTCAGGTCCTATTGATCCAACAGATATTTCAGGCTCTTGAGGTCGGTATGAATATCGACCTAACGTCATACGAGTAGCGCCTCCATAGCTTAAGCGCAAATATCACGGCCGCCAACTCCCAGTCGCGGACCGAATAATTCCTTTCATGCACTTTTAGCTGACAAGAACCATAGGCTATCAAGTTCCCATGCTGCAACAGCACGCAGCCCAAACCACTACCCAAAGCGTCAATAAGAACCTCGAAGTCCTCGGTCCCACTCGGCGAACTAAGCACTGGCGCCGTGGTCAACCGACTCTTCAGCTCTTCAAAAGCTTGCGCACCCTCATGCGCCCACACAAAAACACTGATCTTTCCTTGTCAAAGTCGTGAGAGGTAGCGCTATCCGCGAGAAGTTTTCCACGAAGTGCCTGTAAAAGCCGGCAAGCCCCAGCAAACTCCGGACTTCCTCTACCGAAGACAACACAGGCCACTTCCGTACTGTAACAGTCTACGCCGGATCCACCGCAACTCTTCCCTACTGACTAAGTGACCAAGGAACGACACTGAAGATGACCAAGGCTCGCCTTTGGAGAACTTTGCGTATAGCTCGTTCCTCCTTAGCGTCCCCAAAACCAAAAGCAGAAGCTTGAAGCGATCTTCTTCGCACTACGAGCACACCGATAGGTTGTCAATAAAGACGATCACAACACGGTCTAAGTACTCCCTGAACGTTCTGTTCATCAGGTCCATGAACACCGATGGTGCATCAGTCAGCCCGAACGACATGACCGTAAACTCGAAATGCCCATATCTTGTGTTGAACGCTATCTTTGAGATAACACTTTCCTTGATTCTCATCTGATAGTAACCAGACTTAAGTTCCAACTTTAAGTACACCGATGACCCACCCAGCTGATCAAACAGATCGCCAATACTTGGGATCGGGTACTTGATCTCTTTTAACGACTTGCTCAGTTTTTCATAAATGATTCAGGGCCGCAAACTCCCGTCCTTCTTCTACACAAAGAGGGCCGGCGTGCTCCAAGACGACAAACTTGGACGCACAAAACCTTGATCCATACCCTCTTCAAATTGAACTTTCAGTTCTGCCAACTCATTAGGCGTTAGCCTATAAGGAGAGCATGACCCAGATTTGGCACCTGGCACCAGCTCACTCGCGAAATCGATTGCTCGCTACGGGGGGACTCCAAGGAAACTCATCAGGATATTCGGATACACCCGAGATACTATCCAATGTTGGCTTAGGTTTCAAAGCCTCCCATGGTGGCAGTAACGATGCTTGCACGTCGAATCCCTGACCCCTAAACCGTAACCTTGCAACACAGAATCTCTTTTCGCGCGTATTGAACATCCGTAATGCCACCACGCATCCAATTTGTCCTTTGCCATCGAAGAAGGTACTTCAATACATGATATAAACCCCTTGGACAAAAGGTGCGCGAAGCTCCCGTATCGAACAATGCTCTCGCCGGATTGCCAATAATCCAAACAAAGCCTAGAATCTCCAGTCCTAAGCTAACACGCAAAAGGGTAGCAGGTATAAGAAGCTAAATTGCTATCAATTAAACCATACCTGTCTTCCCGACGGTCGGCCACATGACCTGCTGGCCAAGGATGTTCACTCCCAGTTGTGCCGGAGTAAATAGCGGTGCGGTAGACGCCACCGCCTTTCCTTTCTCCTCCAAGATTGCCCCCGACTTCTTTTTGGACATTGGGCGTCCAAACCAACAGTCCCGGGCATAGTGCCCCGGCTTTCCACAAACGAAGCATTCATCCAGGGTTTGGACTGTAATCGCTCCGGATGTGCTAGAGGAAGGGACTTAACCCAACCTCCTAGCCTTCTTGTACCACCTACGGTACCCAGATTTTGAGGTTGTCCGCTTGACCACGAATCTCCGACTGTTCCTGCCAAAACTTTCCTTGTCTTTTGAGCACTCTCCCAACACTCTCTGGCGAGGTGCCCTTTCTTGCCACAAGAATAACATTTGACGATAGTTTGGGTAGTAGATGACCCAGCCTCTTCTCTCGGCATCTTTCGATACGCAGTCCTTATAGGATCTGTAAGGTTTGGTACCCTATTCACCGGTACTCGGTGAGTTTCCCCCAACTCCACTTCCAACGCTCTGGCCGATTCCACCAAAGCTCGGAATCCCAATAACTTTGGTCCTAGCAGTAGGATACGCAACTCGCTGCGCAGACCGTTATAAAATCAATCCACTATAGATTGCTCGCTTTCCCATTCAAAGCCTGGGTAGCGCCTTACCATAAGGAACGTCTGCAAATATGCGGCCACCGAATGCGCTCCCTGCGCCACAGTCATTCTCCTCTGCTGCTCTACTTGACCCCCAAATGCCCTTTGCTCCAACATACCACCCGATGTTGGGGCCATCTCAGGGACAAATGGTTGCACATTACTCCCATGATGTGCGTTGTTCACAGTGAACACCACTTCAACCACCCTTCTTATGGTTTCCAAAGACGTAGGGGTCTCCAACACATCGCTGGGTGCATTACTTTTCTCAGAAAGTGCACATTCAGACTGCCACGCGCCACTCTCGGACACCTACAGTCAAACAGAACACCAATAAGGGACCGAACAAAATTGCAAAAAATAATTATAGGAACACGCAGGTTCCCCAAACATGTGTATTTTCATTCCTAAGTGGACATTCATGGGTTCTTTTCATGTTATAACGATGACGCACATACATGTGCTCACCACCCCTTAAAGTGAATTCGTCCATGAATTCATTTAAGCTTGACCGAAACCAGTAGTCTGATACCAATTTGTAACACCCCTATCCGTCGCATAGCATATAACAGTAGGTCCGGCCGGGGCCCGACGCCATATACTACAGACAGACCAGTTGGTTACGCGTTGAAACCATTCAACCAATCACAACGTCCTACACAACACCTAGCGGAAGCAATTTATTAGAGTTTCAAAGAAATAAAGAACCTTGCCAAGCATGAATGTCCACTACTCAAACCCATAGGAATGTATAATACACAAAACGGAAGAAATAGCCTTAAGGCTTTATAAGAGTTGCTTAAATACAAGTGTCTTCCAAACCTCGGCACGCAGGCCGGCCACACATGAGTACAAGAGGTAAAACACTCAAAACAAGGCCTTTGAGGGCCAGCACAGCAACTTGGGCTTTAGCCCGCTAATTACCTCTCAGCTCCGCAGCACATGCAAGCAACAACCCACCGCATGGTGGTAAACAAAGGCAACGGTCAGCAATGCTGACCAAATTATAACGATTCCGCCCCAAACCGGGGCGACAAAGCTTCTTCCCTGCACTTGTTAGCAAAAACACGCAACACAGCCAAACAAGCATCTCAACATAGGTGCACGCTCTCACGGCCGTACACCCCGTGCTCTCAGGGCACTTACTCGGCGAAGCCAGTCCGAACCCCGTCCGGTCCTCGACTCCACCACCACCCCCAGGATGGCAATCTTTGTGAGCATTTAGTCTTCTCAGTCGCAGCCTAGACTCGATCTCCAAATCTCGGTAAGTCCCACGTAAACTTTAGGTCGCTTAACCGAGCAGGTGGAGCGGGTAGAGGGCTACTAGTCCGTTGCTCACTCCGCCACTGCCATTTGGCCCTTTGGCGCGGACTAAGCTTTCCCCAGTCCCAATTAACAATCAAACACGGTACATAGCCCGCTAAGTACCCGGTTGGCTCCCAGGCCACCGTTATGACAGAACTACAATTCGTCCAAGATTTCTGGGTGCACCTCGGGTTTCATCCCCAAGGCTCCCTACTGCAATCCAAACATGATACATTGCCCCGCTATGTTCCGGCTGGCACCCAGGCCACCGAGATGGCAGAACTTCGTTTCTGCCCAGATTTCTGGGTGCACCTCGGGGTTAATCCCCAAGATTCCCTGATGCATTCTACCGCATAGCAACCCGAAAACAACCACAATGCTCAGTCTTCTCGGCTAAAATATGCATAGCAAACATCACCGATCCGGAACACACGTCCGGGTAGGCTTCACACAACATGCCTATGTCCGTACTACGATTCCGGACTCTAACAAGGGGGACTTTACATATCTACCCCAAGGAATACCACGATCTCGCCGCACACTCGCGGGGAGAGGGGTTTTCCCATGCAAAGGAAGAAGAGCTTCACATGCTCAAGAAGAGAATCGTTACCCTTTCGCTTTTCCGCGGCGCCATCGAAAACTACGCGATTCGGAGCTCTGAAGCTCCTCCGGCGGCCGGATCTTGGTCTCCTCCTCCAAACTTGCTCTCCTCTCTCTCTAAACTCTTAGAGAGAGAATGGCTAAGGCAAATGAGGATTCCCAACCCTAAATCCCGGATAAAAACCCTCAGGAACAGCCCCCCACCGTTGGATCCAAAGCCAAGGAAATGAACGGTCAAGATTAGATCTGAAATCCCAAAAACTAGGCCGAACACGGGTTGGCACACGGCCGTGTGCCTGGCCATGTAGCTCATTCGCCGTCTCGACCAAATCTGAAAACCAGCACACGGCATGTGACACGGCCTCCGACACGCCCGTGTCGCCTGCGACACGCCCGTGTCGGGACCCGTGTCACGCCCCCCGTGTGCAATAAATCAACACTTTGCAGTCAGAGGGGTACAGGTCTTGGTGACACGGCATCGAACATGCCAGTGTCAAGCTAGACACGCCCGTGTTCGTGCCCATGTCACTGCCCGTGTACACAGCGTACCACCGCACAGCACAGGTGTGACACGGCCTGGGACACGCCCGTGTCCTAGGCCGTGTTCCACCACTCGACCATCATCAACCTGAACTGGTCGACGACACGGCTCGAGCTCGACACGCCCGACACGGCCTCCGACACGCCTGTGTCGGGGCCCGTGTCACCTGCACCAAAAACCTGTCTTGGCCAAAATCGATCCCCGTCGCTCCTACAACATTTTGGGGTGTTACATAGTAACTATCACAGCATAGTACTAAAATAATCACAGCCAATCACAGAATGCATACAGATTTATAGTGGTTCTACAAATGATGGGTACATCCACTTTCCCCCTCCGCCTATCTAGCAGTAAACTAGATTCGACCTAACTCCTTTTTATTTTTCTCAGATTCTCAGATCCTCAGATCTTACAGCTCAGAACCCAAAGATGGTTCCTACAACTCAGAGTGAATCCTCACTCCTACCTCAGGCCCTTGCCCTACCTCAGCCTTTATAGAATTAGGCTTACAACTCAGAGAGACACCTCTCCTACCTCAGGCTCACAGCCTTACCTCAGCCTTTCCCCAAGCCTACAACTCAGATCTATAATAGATCCTATAGAACAATGATAATAAGATGTAGAGAATCTTCACCTAAGGAAAAAAGAACAATGGTAGAAGATTTCTTGGTCAGTTCTTGATAGACTTGAGAACTTTTGGTTCAACCTGCCTTAGCTTTCTTCAAAGCTTATTAAATCTGAACAAAGTAAGGTTGATCCTCTTGAAGTTGATCTTCTTGAAGTTGATCTTCAATCAGCTTCCTTCTTACCTTCATAATTTAATCTGAATTCTCTTTGCAAATTTGATCTTGATTTACACTTAGAGACTTGCTGTTGATTATCTCTTTCTTAACTTGGATACTCCCAGCTCTCTGCCCTTTTTGTCTTCAAAAAGTTCTCTCTTGTGTTCATCGCTCCTTTGGAATATAGTATCGGTCTTTATATAGACTTTCTCCAAGGTTACTGGCTGATCCGGTTCATAACAAACTTCTAACAACTCTGACACTTGCAACAGCATTGATGATCATGACATCTTTCAAGTCACCAGTCATTCCATGAGTCTTTATCTCAGTCAGCAAAGCGTCAAGTCATTGCTTCATATGTGTCAACATTAAAAAACTTATGTCTCGACACAATTCCTTGGAGAAGTGGACACAGCTCCTATAGTGTCGACACAGCTTCTAGACATGGCTTCTGTATGATATGTCGACACAAGTCCTGTGTATCGACACAGCCTCTAGTCTTGATCAAATTCAGGATTGTGTCGACACAAGTTCTGTGTGTCGACACAACTTCTTGTCTTAGTTATAATCTGGAATGTGTCGACACAAGTCCTGTGTGTTGACACAGCTGTCATAGACATAATCCAGATGTGTGTTGACACTCATCCAGTGTGTCGACACAATTGTTGTTGACAGATTTTCTGTGTGTCGAAACAAGTCCTGTATGTCGACACAAATGGTCTTTCGGTGTCGACACCGCTTTCTATAAGTGTTGACACTTGTACTTAGAACATTTCCTTTGCAAATACTTAACCTGCACAATGTAACTTAAAATACCATCAAATACACATTGATGAATATCATTGAGTTAAGTGAGGCTTCTCCAAATCTGGTACATATTTTCTAATATACCCAACGATCTCCCCCTATTTGGAGAAGTCATAACCCTTAGTCAATGATATACATCATTTATAATAATAATAAAGATTTATGATGCCAACATAATTCCAGAGACAGGAGTAATAATAATCACATTGCATGTAACATTAATTTCAAAGAATATATTAAAACATACAGAACATGCATCCACAAAATCTAAATATTCTACAACAGATTTAAGACTAAAATGATAAATTATAATCAATGTTCAGAATTACAAAGTTTTAGTCCAACACAGTACATAGATTTATACAGAGTTAAAAATCTAATAACACTATTCTAAGGCTGGTCAGGCTCCTTGATTACTATTCCTTTGCCAGATTGAATTTTAGCTTGTACACTTAGTTCTGTGTCTTCAACTGGCTTCTTTCCTTTCAGATCTCTCTTCTTGAGCTCTTCAGCCTTAATCCTTTGTCTTTCAAAATAGTGATAAGGTTTATGGAAGTATTTACTTGGCTCAATAGCAGTAGCAGGTACCTTCCCAGCTTTGTGATTCTTCTTAAACTGAAATATAACCTCTTGTCTCTGTTGATTCTTTGCCCATTCTTGTTCAGAATACCACTTGACTCTATCATGCATATTGTCTTTGACAGCTTGCCAGGCAGTAAGTATGATGTTCCTTGATGTAGGACTCCATCTTTCAAAATCTGGCCTTGACTCAGCCTGCTCTCTAAAACTTTTCTTGGAAAACTGAGCTTCTTGTTCTTTCTTCAAGGCAGCCTCATACATTTCCACTTGCACAATTATCACATTCAGAACATCTGAGGGAGGGCTATACATCTGTTGTAATATTTGTTGAATACCCTCAAAGGTAAATGGAGGGTATATGATTTGAGCCACCGCTTGCTGACCCCCTGCCTGACCATCAGCTTGGATGTCAGATTCAGCTGTATTATTATCATCACATAAAGGAGGGTAGCCAAGAGTGGCTCTGATTGCATTAGTGATCCATTTAGCATAATCAGAGCCTGCAGAGACTAATAACCTCTCCCTCATTTATGACTTCTCTCTCTCTATATGATCCCGAAGATCATTCTTCTGAAACCTAACTTGATCAGCTAAGTAATATTTATAGTAAGCGTTGAACTTTGTTAGCTGATCAGAGATTATACTTTGAGATTTTTGAATAGCAGTTTTAAATGAGGCTAAGTCTTCTTGAAGTTTCTGATCAAAGTCTGATTTCTCTTTAGCCCTTTCTGCAGAGAAAGCTGTGGCTGTGTTCTTTAGTTCAGTAAGAATCTCATTATGTGACTGAGTGAGATTTTCATTCATCCTTAGCTGATTTTCCAAAACATATCCTTGCTTGATTACTAGATCAGCTATCTGTGTCTTGGCCTCCTGTTGCTGTTCTGCTAGACTGACTACAACATGACCTCCCTTATGAAAGTAATTTATCATTTCTTTCTTATTCAGATTGACTTCAAATCTGATGGATTTGATGTCTTGAGCTATGGTGAACTGAAGATCCTTGTGGCTTTCATCCATATATTTTTCCATTGCAAGTCTTTGTTCATCCAATTTAGTCTACAGAGCCACCAACAGTGAGTTGTTGTCAACTTCTGGGGCTTGTGGTGGAGTAACAGTCTTCAAGGCCTTCTTATAACTTTGGCTCATTTTCTTAATCACCATTAATTTTCTTCTCTTTTCTTGAGTTGCTTCTTCATCATCAGATGCTGATGAGCTTGCTATGTCAACCATCTTTTTAGGACTAGAAGGCAGCTCCTTCTTAGTCCTAGGAGGCTCCCCCTCAGTCCCAGGAAGCTCCCCCTCAGTCCCATCGTCCAGATTCTCAAAAAATAGCATGTCAATGTTGAATTCTGTTTGACTGAGGACAGATGGAGTATCAGTTATTAGAGCAGAGGAAAGAACAACAGCAGGTGCTGATGTGTTTATTATGACTTGATCCTGTGCTTGGATGTTTTCGTGGTTTGTCTGTTCAACATCAGTTAAATTTACAAATAGTATATTTGACTTAGTTTGTTTAGCTGCTCGATTAAGATCACTTATTACCTCAAGTATTGTTGTAGTGGCCACTTCACTCTCTAGCTGAGTGGGCTCTTGCACTGGATGATGCTCCCCTTGAGATTGATCCAGGAGCATGGTGCTTTCAGGTACTTGTTCTTCCTGCACCCTACCACCATCTGTATTGGCTGGAGCATCCTCTTGGTGGTCTTCATTTGAGTTGAAAGTCACTAGTTCTTCTGAATCACTAGAGGATTCAGGTGTATTTGGGGTTGGTTTCTTCTTTTGCTGGGGTAGTGAATTTGGAGATGTAGGAATGTATTTTGTGAGCACTCTTTCCCATCTGGAGAGAATCCTCAAATCCATCGTTCTCATGTGATTGATCCTTGATCCTTCACTCTGGTGCATCACTTCAGGGATAGTCTCAGCTAGATAGAGACTTAATATTCTCCCTTGATTTGGTTTCTTGATGCTCTCTTTGATCATGATAAAGAAAACTATAGACAAGTTGGTCTTGATCTTGAAGATGACTCTGGTCATAAGGCTGAACATGTAGGTAGAAATCCTATCATGCCCCCCAGTCTTGGACAATATGACCTTGCCGATTATCTCTGAAAGAAATTTTCCTTGGGAATTCATCCCTTTCCTGTTTATAGATGATCCAATCTTAGTGGTGAGATTAAGTCCACACCATTGGAGAGCTTCCCTGGTATTGGAAGATTGGACTTCATCTTCTTCTTGAACTCGCGACAGGTGTAGAGTCTTTTATAATCTTTTCAAGGTGATTTTAACCTTTGTTCCTTGAACAAAGGATTTTATCTTCAGTGCAGTCGAATCCAATTTTACAGTAGCATAAAACTCAAGAACCTCTTTTTTCCAAATCTTTGTTGGTTCTGACACAAGATATTCTAGTCCATTTTCAGTGGTTAGGGTAATCACCGTTTGAATTTCTTGATCTGCGCTATCAAAGGCATTACGAACGAGTTCATAACCCTCGTTAATGTTATCGTTATGTTTGGGCTCCATTGGGATTGAATGAAAGTTTGAATCTGGAAGAAGAAGAACTTGTCGACACAGGGATTTGGTCTCGAGAATATGGAGAGAGTGTCGACAAACTTTGATTTCGACCTATTTATATGGTTCTAAATACAGAAGGTGAAAAGGCGGGCTTAAAGAAACATAATGTGTCGACACAGTTGTACCGGTGTTGACACATACTTCTAAAGTCTTGACAAAGGCATTAATTACCGAGAGTCAACACAGACAACGATGTGTCGACACATCCAACCTAACTAGTCGACACTTATATCTCGATACTAATGTCTGAGTGTCGACACCATCCTGAGTGTCGACATGATATCTATATGCCAGAAATTCTAAGTGTCGACACCACTTACTGAATGTGTCGACACAGCTTCCTGGAAGTTCGATACAGAATTACTTAGTCAATTTTGACATTCTACTCTATGTTCAGCATTCCTAATTCAATTTTGGAAATATTGAATTTTGTTTCATCTAGGGGTTTGGTGAAAATGTCAGCAAGTTGATAATTTGTATTGACAAATTCTAAACATATATCTTTTTTTCAATATGATTTCTAATGAAATTAAATCTAATTTCTATATGCTTAGTTCTGCTATGTGAAACAGGATTTTTTTGCAATAGAAATAGCACATGTAGAATCACAAAATAATGGAGTTCTACTTACCTTGAGACCATAGTCTTCAAGTTGATGTTGAATCCATAATAACTTAGCACAGCAGCTGCCTGCAGCAACATATTCTGACTCAGCAGTAGAAATTTCCACACTAGTTTGTTTCTTACTGCTCCAAGACACCAATCTACCACCTAGAAACTGACATGTGCCAGTTGTGTTTTTCCTGTCTTCTCTGCAACCTACAAAATCTGAATCTGAATACCCTGTTAGTATAAAGTCTCTATTCTTAGGGTACCAAAGCCCAAGATTAGGAGTTCCCTTAAGATATCTCAAGATTCTTTTAACTGCAGTATAATGAGATTCTTTAGGGCTTGCCTGGTACCTAGCACAGACACATGTATCATACATGATGTCTGGTCTACTTGCAGTTAAGTATAAAAGGGAGCCAATTATCCCTCTATACAAAGACTCATCTACATGTTTTCCTGCATCATCTTTGTCTATAGACATACTTGTCCCCATTGGAGTTCTCATGGTGGAGGATGAATCCATACCAAACTTCTTAATTAACTCCTTGGTGAACTTAGACTGGGATATGGATAAGCCATCATTAGTCTGTTTAACTTGGATTCCAAAGAAGAATTTCAGTTCACCCATACTGCTCATTTCAAACTTCCATTGCATAAGTTTTGCAAACTTCCTTCAAAGGTTGTTTTTTGTAGATCCAAATATAATATCATCAACATATATCTGGACTAGGATAATCTTTCCTTTCGATTCCCTAAGAAATAGAGTCTTGTCTATTTTCCCCCTTGAAAATTTGTTCTCAATGAGGAAAGTAGACAATGTTTCATACCAAGCCCCGGGGGCTTATTTTATTCCATATAGAGCTTTCTTCAAACTATAAACATACTTAGGATAAAGAGGATCTACAAAACCTGAGGGCTGTTCAACATTGACTTCCTCTTTTAAGTCACCATTTAGAAATACTGACTTTATATTCATTTGAAATATCTTGAACCCTTGATAAGCTGTATAGGCAAGGAATAGCCTTATTGCTTCCAATCATGCAACTGGAGCAAATGTCTGATCAAAGTCTATTCGTTCCTCCTGCCTATATCCTTTGGCAACCAATCTAGCTTTGTTCTTGACTATGATACCATTTTCATCTAGTTTATTCCTATAGATCCACTTTATCTCAATTACATTGTGATTCTTTGGTTTTGGAACCAGCTCCCACGCTTTACATCTCCTGAACTGATTCAGCTCCTCTTGCGTTGTAATAATCCAGTTTGAATCCTGTATGGCTTCTTCAAATTTCTTGGGTTCCAACTGAGACAGGAAGCTTGAACATAGAACTGTGTTCATGTTCCTGCTTCTGGTTTGAACACCATGTCTAGGATCACCAATTAATTAATGTGCTGGATGATCCTTCAAATCTCTAATAGCTGGAAGCAATCTATCTACAGGTTGAGCTTCTTCAATCTCCCCATCATGCTGTACTACATAGTCTTCATCAGCATCTAGTGGGTCTTGTGCTCCCCCTAGATAGCAGCCAACATTTTCTTCATTCTGCCTTGTAGTCTGGTCTTCTTTAATAGTTAGCATGTCCAGCTTTTCTTTTAAACCTGTAGAACTACAAGAATTGCTAGACAACTCACAGTTAATTAGCTTAGATTCATCAAACACTACATGAACTGATTCTTCTATAACTTGTGTAGTCAAGTTGTAGACCCTGTAAGCCTTATTCATATTACTGTACCCAACAAATATCCCATCATGGGATTTGGCAGCAAACTTAGTTAAGGAAGACTTGCCATTGTTAAGTACATAGCACTTGCTACCAAAGATCCTAAAATAGGATATATTTAGTTTTCTTCCTTTCATAATCTCACAGGGTGTCTTCTTCAGGCTTTTGGTTATGGAAGCTCTATTAAGAACATGACATGCAGTATTTACTATCTCAGCCCAGAAATATTCTGGGAGAGAAGTGTCACTCAATAGTGTTCTTCCAGCCTCAATGAGAGTCCCATTATTTCTTTCAGCAATACTATTTTGCTGAGGAGTTTCTGGTGAGGAGAATTTTTAATGAATTTTAAATTCTTCACACAAGTTTGTCGTACTTTCAGACTGAAATTCAGTTCCATGGTCACTTCTGATTTTTACCACTGAATTGTTAAGTTCATTCTGAATTTGTTTAACAAAATTATGGAAGATGGTTGGAGTTTCAGATTTCTGCCTCAAGAATAAAACCCATGTAAATCTAGAATAGTCATCCAAAAACATAAAGGTATAGACTTTCCTTCCTAGAATATGAACTGGAATAGGACCAAATAGATCCATATGCAAAAGGTACAAACACCTCACTGAGTCTTTGGTATCAAGACAGTGAAAGGAGGATTTGATCTGCTTGCCTTTTTGACAAGCTGAGCATATGCCACCCCTAATGCACTTAACTTGAGGACCAATCCTCACTAACTCTTTACTAAAGAGCTGTCCAATGGTCTTTTAGTTAAGATGAGCTAGCCTCTTGTGCCATTTTACATAATGAGAGGCTTTCTTATCAGCAACAAGAAAAATAGGAGAATCATTTTTCTTACTTACTAAATTTAGGTAATAAACATTTTCTTTTCTATAACCAGACAAGATAACCTGCTGATCACTTGTCCTTTTAATCTGACACTCATTCTTAACAAATGAAGTGTCATATCCAAGATCACTCAATTGGCTGATGCTTATCAGGTTATGTTTCAGACCCTTCACATAAGCTAATTGAGTGATAGTAATAGAATTGTTAGAGATGTTACCAAACCCTTTGATGACACCTTTTTAAGATCCACCAAAGATTACTTTGGGTCCATTCTCTATAGGAGTGTATTCATTCAACATTCTTCTGGTTCCAGTCATGTGCCTGGAACATCCACTGTCCAAGTACCATATAGGAGTATGGCCACTTGGACTTACCTGGATCAAATAAAATTAATTAACCTTAGAACCCCAATAGTGATTGGGTTCTAGGTTCATGTTAGTCTGAAACCTATCAAACTTACCAGCAGTCTTACTGACAGGTAATCTGACATTCTTCCATACAATTGTGTTGTACCAACAGTCTATTGCATAATGGCCCACCTTGCCACAACACCAACACTCATATCTATTATATCTTCTTTTCAATACAGTTTTAACAGCATTGCTGTTAGCAGTCTTTAAAACTGTAGATTGGTTGGTCCTTTTCTTGAGTGCTGGGGCTAGAGCATCAACCACTGATGACTCATGATGACCATATGTGATATCATGATCAAATCTATTAGTTGGCTTCACAACTTTCCTGAATAAAACAGGGGGTTTGTTAACCAATGACTGAACTGGGGCTTTGTCTTTTCTTGTAGAATTTACATCCCTTGCATTTCCCACAAAGCCCAAACCTGTCTTACCCTTTTGAGGAATGAAGTTATCAATCAAGGGTAAGACTGATTTTGGCCTAGAGAATCTAGCCACCAGATCCTTCTCTTTCTGAAGTCTTACTTCCAGACTTTTGATTTGAACATTCTTGAATATAATTGTACCCATCTGAATAAATGTAATATTTTTCAGCTTGACAATCTCATTCATCTTCTGATTCAACACTTTTTCTGAATCAGATATAGTCAACTTAAAAGCAGCAATTTCCTTAGTCAGATTTTTGACAAGGTTTCTGCTTCTCTTAAGTGCGTACAACAAGTCACCATATTGATCAATGAGTTGATGAACATCTCCTTCAGATTCAGATCCATCCACATCTTTAGATGATGATGCTTCTGATTCTGATCTAGTGTAATAATCTGAATCTGTAGATAGGCTGTTTATCTTATTGGGGCCAGGCTGATCCTGGCAGTGATCTTCATCAGTCATAGCCATCAGCCCTTTGCAATGATTATCTTCATTCTTGTTTATTGAGTCTAGCATCTGCAAGAACTCAGTCTCTTTTGAATCCTCTTCAGTTGTAAACAGACCAATGTATGTTTCAACTTCAACTTCAGCTTCAAAATTTGATGTTGAGGAATCTGTCCAACTTTTTTGTTTCTTAGCAACAAAGGACTTTTCCTTATTGTTCTTGTATTGAGGTTTCTTTTTGTCAGATGATTCCTTTCTTTTGTTAGGACATTCAGCAACTATGTGTCCAGGTCTGTTGCAATAATAACAAACAATTGTTTTTGAAGTTGATTTGCTAGGTTTAGTGCCATACCTGTCCTTTCTAGATGATTTTTTTCTGATAATAATCATCCTTGGACTGTGAGGAGGATGACTTGGATTTCCATTGTTTTTTCTTTAAGAATCTTTGAAATTGCCTTGTGAAGGCAGCAAAGTCCTCATCAGAATTATGACTGTATGATGTGTGATTGTCAGAACTTTCTGAGACAACTTCAGCAGCTTTCTCAGGAGAAGATGGAGACATCCTCCTGACTTTTCTTGTGGATTCAGCCTTAAAGGCCACAGACTTTTCTCTGTGTTCTCCCTTATTGTTTTTCTCTTCCTCTTTTCTGACCATAAGCTGCATTTCAGAAGATAGAAATTTTCCAAATAGAATAGGAGGAGAGATTTCTGCAAGTCTGGCCACCTCCCTGATTGCACATATCTTGGTGTCCCAGTCCTTGGTTAGAGATCTAAGAAATTTATCATTTAGTTCATATGTGCTGAACACTCTTCCATATGACATCAGTTCATTTACAATTCTGAAGAACTTCTTGTAGCACTCAATATTGCTTTTAGTTTTGCCTTGTCTAAAGCTTTCATATTCCTGATTAAGCATAGATTTCCTGTCTTGTTTTACTTCTTCTGATCCCTCTATGTAGACAATCAAGGTGTCCCACATCTCTTTGGAGGTTTTGCAGGAAATCAAGTTTTGGAAGGTTGAGTCATCTATGGCACTGACTATTATATTTTGTGCTCTCTTATCCATGGTAGCTAAGATGATCTCATCCTTAGTCATTTCAGAATATTCTTTTGGTGTCTTGAGATTTGCATCAAGAACTAAGATTTTCATTGGAATAAATGGCCCTTCATGAACTTTAATATAGATTCTTGGATAAGATGGTTCCATAAACAATCTGATCCTCTCCTTCCATATACCAAAAATTTCTTTCCTACAAATAGGTAGCTTCATGGATCCAAGTTCCTTGTGATTTTCTCCAGAACCCATTTTGACTAACTTATTTCTGCCTTGGAGATCAGCTCAGACTGTTAAGTCTAGTTATTGAGCAACCTCCCTCTGATACCACTTGAAGGAATTGGATTCAAGATGTCCTAAACACCTAGAGGGGGGGGGGGGGTGAATAGGTTCAATTCCTCTTTAAGACTTAGACAGAAAAATTATGCAGGTAAGATTATATTCCTAGTAACTATCACATAACAGTACTAAAATAATCACAACCAATCACAGAATGCACACAGATTTATAGTGGTTCCCCAAATGATGGGTACATCCACTTTCCCCCTCCGCCTATCTAGCAGTAAACTAGATTCGGCCTAACTCCTTTTTCTTTTTCTCAGATCCTCAGATCTTACAGCTCAGAACCCAAAGATGGTTCCTACAACTCAGAGTGAATCCTCACTCCTACCTCAGGCTCTTGCCCTACCTCAGCCTTTATAGAATTAGGCTTACAACTCAGAGAGACACCTCTCCTACCTCAGTCTCACAGCCTTACCTCAGCCTTTCCCCAAGCCTACAACTCAGATCTATAATAGATCCTACAGAACAATGATAATAATATGTAGAGAATCTTCACCCAAGCAAAAAGAACAATGGTAGAAGATTTCTTGGTCAGTTCTTGATTGACCTGACAACTTTTGGTTCAACCTGCCTTAGCTTTCTTCAAAGCTTTTTGAATCTAAATAAAGTAAGGATGATCCTCTTGAAGTTGATCTTCTTGAAGTTGATCTTCAATAAGCTTCCTTCTTCCCTTCAGAATTTAATCTGAATTCTCTTTGCAAATTTGATCTTGATTTGCACTTAGAGACTTGCCGTTGATTGTCTCTTTCTTAACTTGGATACTCCCAGCTCTCTGCCCTTTTTGTCTTCAAAAAGTTCTCTCTTGTGTTCATCGCTCCTTTGGAAGATAGTATCGGTCTTTATATAGACTTTCTCCAAGGTTACCGGCTGATCTGGTTCATAACAAACTTCTAACAACTCTGACACTTGCAACTGCATTGATTATCATGACATCTATCAAGTCACCAGTCATTCCATGAGTCTTTATCTCAGTCAGCAAAGCGTCGAGTCATTGCTTCATATGTGTCGACATTAAGCAACTTAAGTCTCGACACAATTCCCTGGAGAAGTCGACACAACTCCCATAGTGTTGACACAGCTTCTAGACATGGCTTCTGTATGATATGTCGACACAAGTTCCGTGTGTCGACACATCCTCTAGTCTTTATCAAATTTTGGATTGTGTCGACACAAGTCCTGTGTGTCGACACTGCTTCTTGTCTTGGTCGTACTCTGGAATGTGTCGACACAAATCCTTTGTGTCGACACAGCTGCCATAGACATAATCCTGATGTGTGTTGACACTTGTCCAGTGTGTCGACACAATTGTTGTTGACAGATTTTCTATGTGTCGACATAAGTCCTGTGTGTCGACACAAACGGTCTTCAGGTGTTGACACAGCTTTCTACAAGTGTCGACACTTGTACTTAGAAAATTTCCTTTGCAAATACTTAACCTGCACAAAGTAACTTAAAATACCATCAAATACATATTGATAAATATTATTGAGTTAAGTGAGGCTTCTCCAAATCCGGTACACATTTTCCAATGTACCCAAAACTTACTACCAAAGATTCTGAGATAGACAATATTTGGTTTTCTGCCCTTCAATATCTCATAGGGAGTCTTCTTGTGGCTCTTGGTGATAGATTCCCTATTGAGGACATGATATGTAGTATTCTCTACCTTAGCCTAGGAATATTCTGGGAGATATGTGCCACTCAACAATGTCCTTCCAACCTCTATGAGAGTCTTATTTTTCCTCTAACCAATCCCATTTTACTTGAGAGTTCTTAGTGAAGAAAATTCTTGATGAATCCCTTTCTCTTCACAAAACTTTGCCATGCTTTCAAATTGGAATTCAGTTCCATGGTCACTTCTGATTTTGACCATAGTACTGTCAAACTCATTATGAATTTGTTTGATAAACTTCATGAAGACATCAAGAGTTTCACTCTTTTTCTTAAGAAAGAACACCCAAGCATACATGGAATAGTGATCAACCACCACATTGGTGTAGACTTTTCTACCAAGACTATAAACTGGCATAGTACCAAACAAGTCCATATGTAAGAGGTACAAATACCTCACAAAATCTTTGGTCCTAATGACCTTTAAAGAGGCTTTGGTTTGCTTTCCCTTTTGGCATGCTGAGCAAATGCTCTCCTTAGTGCACTTCACATTAGGACCATTCCTAACTAGCTCTTGACTAAAGAGCTTGCCAATAGTCTTATAATTCAAATGAGCTAGCCTCTTATACCATTAGACATAATACGAGACTTTCTCATTTGCCACTAGATAAATAGGAGAGTTTGTATCTAGACAAAGAAAGTTTAAACAATAAACATTTCCACTCCTAGTGCCTGTCAAGATGACCTATTGGTCACTTGACCTCTTAATCTGGCACTCATCCTTATGGAAAATAATAACATAGCCAAGATCAGAGAGTTTTCTTATGCTTATGAGGTTGTGTTGCAACCCTTCAACATAAGCCACTTTTGTGATGGTGACTATGCCATTGGTAATCTTACCATAGCCTCTAGTTACTCCTTTATCTGAACCACCAAATATAACCTTGGGTCCATCTTTCACTGGAGTATACTCCTTTAAGTTGCTCCTTGTCCCAGTCATGTGCTTGGAATAACCACTGTCCAAGTACCATATAGGGGTATTGGCACTTGAACTAACCTGCATCACAAAATTAATTTTACCTTAGGAACCCAATTTCTATTGGGTCCTAGGTGCATGTTATTCTACCAAATATAACCTTGGGTACATCTTTCACTGGAGTATACTCCTTTAAGTTGCTCCTTGTCCCAGTCATGTGCTTGGAACAACCACTGTCCAAGTACCATATAGGGGTATTGGCACTTGAACTAACCTGCATCACAAAATTCACTTTACCTTAGGACCCCAATTTCTATTGAGTCCTAGGTGCATGTTATTCTAAAAATGAACTTGTCTACTAGCAACATTTCTGACTGGTGAACTAACAGCTGCTCTAGGTACACTTAGATTGTGCAAGCAGTCAATAACAAAGTGGCTCACTTTGCCATAACACCAACATTCATGAATGTTGTATCTTCTTTTTTGTGCAGGCCTTGCAGTTTGGTTAACTGCTGACTGAACAATAGGAGGAGGAGCATCAGCCTTCTTCAGATTCCTTTCAGTAAGGATCTAACACAAGGTAAGTCTTCTAGCTGGCTTGTTTGGCCTGCTCTGAGTGCTAGCAACAGCAAGCTTCTTTTCAGAAAGCATGCTCATGATAGCATCAGACATAACCAAACCAGGCTTGTTGGAAGACTGAACCTTAGTCTGACTTTTTTTTGAATGATCCTGAACCTTTCCTGCAGCCACATTCTTGAGAGTGGAGGCTGGAGCGCCAAAGACAAATGGTCTAGGATGGGCCATTTTAATTTCTTCATGGGCAGACTTAAAGGCACTCACCCTACTATACCTTCCACCATGGTTGTGAACATCTTTGTTCACACTAGTGGATCTGAAATTCATCCAGTGACTATAGATGCTTTCTTGGTCATACCTGTTTGAAGGCAACTGAAACTTCGTAAAAGGAATGGGAGGCTTGGAAGTAAGAGGCTGAGATGGAGCTGGAGCTGGAGCTTTGCCCTTCCCTTTAGAAGGAACAACTATTGTGTTTCCCTTGAATCCCAACCCCTTCTTACCCTTCTGAGAGGAGAAGGAGTCTATCAAGGATAACACAGTACTTGGCTTAGAATAGCTAGCCACTATTCTTTTCTCCATCTCTAGCCTCTCTTCAAGATCCCTGATGAGACTATTCTTGAACTTGATGGAGCCTATCTGGATGAGATTCAAGACCCTAAGTTGGCTAACTTCCCTATCCTTCTGATCCAACAAAGATGTTGTCTCAGTCAGCTGAGAAGCAGCTAGCTATAGAGAGACAATCTCCATAGCTTGCTTATTAGACAACTTCTTACACTTTTTGAAAGCATCCGGAATTTCTCCATACATGTCAATCAATTGATTGATATCTCCTTTTGATTCAGAATCATCTTCACCACTGGATGAGAAGCTTTTGTATAGGGACTAGTCTCATATCCTGACTCAGAAGAAGAGCTTGATAAAGAATTTACCTTGCTTTGACCCGGCTGATCCTGGATGGATTCCTAACCAGTCATTATCATCAGCCCATAGCAGATGTAGGAATCTTCATCATCTTCATCATCCACCTATGAATTACTGTCTGAGTGTGATAGAGGGGCCCTGATACCTATCCTGACAGCAGGATAGTCTTCATCTGCTGCTACATCTTCTGGTTTAGTAGCAGCAATAACCATCCCAATATAAGCCTCTTCTTCTTCAGACTCAGATGAAGATGAGCCTGTCCAGCTCTTTTCTTTCTTAGCAATGAAATACTTCTCCTTATTTCCCTTATACTAGTGTTGTTTCTTCTCACCAGCCTCCTTCCTCTTCACTGGGCAGTCAACTATCACATGCCCTGGTTTGCTGCAATAATAACAGGCAACTTTAGAGGAATTGTATTTACTAGATTTAGAATCACACCTGTTAGTCTTGGAGTGATTCTTCTTGTGATGAGAAGAGGTGGAAGGTGTACAATCCTATATTCGCTGAGTGGGACCCAAAGGCATCAACGACAAGGATTGGACTAGCTTCGGCAAGCTTTGGGCTAGCTTTGGTCTTTAGACCAGAAGAGCTCCCGCCTTGGATCAGGCGAGAACGTTCGTGTCAAGCCCTGGCCAAGACCCACTTCCGCCTAGAGGTGGGCGAGAAGGCTTGCACCTCATGGAAGGCGAGAGCTGGCACGGTCCGAGGCATTCAGCACTCCTCTTTTAGCTTCCGCCGAGCGAAGGCGGGAGGGTTCTCGGCATAGGGTTCTCTCCGGGTGGGGCCCAGAGCCCAGGGTAAAATTACCTAGTTGCCCTCGGGTAAAATTACCCATATGCCCCCTGGGCCTGCATTTAGTATTTCATAATAGCGGGATTCGGCTATTGGCAGGCCAGCTAGGGAATTTCAGTAATTTCAGGTCAGCAAAGGCTATAAATATACCCACAAGGGCTCCTTAGAAAGCAAGCTTTCATTATTCTCCAACTCTTTAGTGCTTTCTGAGGAGCTCATAGCCCAACTTTTAGCTTTGGAGGGGAAGCTCTAAGAGATCTTCCGGGTAAGAGGTGGGACCTCCCTACTGAGGATTCGGGTCAGTTTTAGGTCCTTTGCAACTTGTCGAGGGACGGGGCTTGAAAGAAGTAGGTGTTGGCTGCACCCCTATTTTCGAACTCTCGTTGAGGTCATTTTTGGCTTCAACAGTTCTGGTGCGGTGAGCGTGGAAGACGGCCGATACAAGAAAGCCTTGAGTTTGTCCCATGGATGGAAGAGAAGGTGAAGGTTCTGGCTTAGGAGGTTCCCCCACCCAGGGAGAGGAGGCAACAAGGAAGATGCTAGAAGACTTCAGGCGAGAGGTCCTGTAGACCATCAGCCTGGCCTTCTCAGCAAGGAGCGAGTGGGCAACTCCTTAGATTCTAGTGGAGGTAGTCCTACTCTTGGGAGAGAATGTCCCTCGGCAGCGCCCCGGGAAGGAGGTCCCCGCGGAGGTTAACAAGAGGGACGTTGGCGCGCGGGAGCTCTTCCCCGGCCAGCATCCCGGGAAGAAGGTTCTGGCGGTGGTCGGCAAGAGGGAGGCGGTAGTGTGAGAGCTCTTCCCTGGGCACGGTCTCGCAGATTGGGCCAGTCAGCCGAGGCCGCAAGACGTGCTCTCTCGCTAGGCAGGCGGCGAGCGCCCCTTCAACGAGCTCATCATCTCGGCTCCGGTGCCGGAAGGGTTCCGGGAGCCCGACATGTCCTACTACTCGGGAAAAGATGACCCTGTATAACATGTACAGTTGTTCGAAGATGGGTTTTCGATAAGGCAGATGACGAATGCCTTCAAGTGTCAGCTATTTGCCATCACGTTAAAGGAGAAGGCCCGAGACTGGTTCCACCAGTTGCCGACAAGTTCGATTTACAACTTCGAGGATCTGCGCCGAGGTTTCTTGTTGAGGTTCTCAACATCGAAGAAGTGGAAGAAGGAGGCGGAGTGCCTGTTTGTAGTGAGGCAGAAATAGGATGAGACGCTGGGTCATTACGTTGACCGGTTTCAGGAAGAGATCCTCCTGGTCCAGGAGGTCCTAGAGTACGCGTTGATGCTCGCCTTCACCCTGGGGCTTAGACCGGGATTCTTCAGCATTGAGTTGAAGAGAGTGCCCCCTCTATTTTTAGGAGCTCATGGAGAGGGAAACGAGGGAGATAGATTTTGAGAGGGCCAACCCGGGTTTTGTCAAGAAGCGGGCCCGGTTGGCGGAGGATGATGTGAAGGAACCAGCAGCAGTGTAACACCTCTACCCGTCAAGAAGAATATAATAGAGGGTCCGGCCGGGGCCCCACACCATATTCCACAAACAGGCGAAAACGCTACGAAATAATATCAAAACCCCGTATCCTAACACAGAGCATTCTAGCGGAAGCTTCACGGTTGAATTAAATGAACTCAAGATAATCAACATTGTCCACTTAAACTTAGGAATATACATAAACATTACAAAAGTCTGGCCTTAAGGCCTTACATCAGTTTCTCTTAACATGAGTGTGGATTACAGACATCGGCACGCAGGCCGGCCACACATGAACAAAAGAAATAAAACAATGCCTTCGAGGGCAGCCGCACAGCTTTGGGCGTCAGCCTGCTAAGTCCCGCTCGGACCAGCACCTCCAGTACCTGTAATAACCAATCCACCAAGCGGTGGCAAACAGGGCAACGGTCAGCATTCAGCTGACCAATTATAACGACCCTGCCCCTGGCACGGGGCAGCGGAATTCCATCCCTGCAAAGCAATCATCCAACACGGTATACAGCAATTTAAGCAAGACGTGCACGCCCGCACAGTCACAAATCACAAACGTCGGCACGACGACCCGACGCTCCGTGCACTCAGGGCACATTCACACCGTTCAGAGGTCCCAGACATAACGGTGCATTATAAGCATTCTAGTCTGATCGGCTCACCGGCCATCGACTCTCGCTATGTGATCCTAACAGGGTCTTAAGCACCCAAGGTTAGACAACCATAACGCGGGTACAGTTCCACCTTTCCCGTTGCTCACATCGTCAGACTCACGCCTGGACTGACGCGGGTACAGTTTCACCTTGCCCGTTCCACCATTTCCTAGTTGCAGCCTCACGCTCAACCTTCCACAAAGTAGCACTCACGGCCACAAGAGAGTCCAACTCTCAACACTTCCTGGACTTCCTCCAGTACTTTCCATCATGCATACAAGCAATGATCACGGAGTCTTCTCCGATATGCAACCAAGCATCACCAATCCAGACCATGTCCAGATGGGCTTCACACAGCATGCCTAGATCCGTACTCCAATTCCGGACTCTAACAAGGGGGACTTCACATATCTACCCCAAGGGACGCCACAACCCACCGCACACTCGCGGGGAAGGGATTTCCTATGCAATGCAGGAATTAAGGACTTCACATGTCCAAGCAGGAAATCGTTACCCTTGGAGTTCGCTTCGGAGCCATGGCGAGAAATTTGAGACGGATGAAAGCCTTCGCAGCAGCGTTGCTTTCGCAAATCCGAACTCGGCTCGCGATTTGGACCACCGTAGCACCACCGGCAGCCGGACTCCACTTCCTCTTCTTCCTCCTTGCTCTCACCTCTCTCTTACTTTAGAAAGAGAAGATGAAAAGAGAAATGAGCTTTCTCTCCCCTATTTCCGGCCTTATCAGCCCAGAATTGATCTCCAGCCACAAGATCTTATTTAAAGAAAATGAAGGGCCAAGATCCAACTGAAAATCCCTTTTATTTTGGCCGACACGGCCTGTGACACGCCCGTGTCACAGGCCGTGTACCCTTAAGCGGCACACGCGGCAGTCGCACCGCCTAAAATTTACCAGAACACGGGCATCGACACGCCCGTGTCGAACCTGACACGCCCGTGTCGATCACTTGCCACGCCCGTGTCACGCCTGCTACACGGTACCCATCGATTTCCAAAACCAGTACACGGGTAGGCACACGCCGTGTCAAACCTAACACGACCGTGTTCTATGCCGTGTTCAAGGCCGTGTCCTTTTCTGACTCAAACAGGCCAATTTCGAATTTAAATGAGTGACACGCCCTGGGACACGCCCGTGTCGGAGGCCGTGTCCCAGGCTCGACCATCGTCGACCTCCGATCGTCGACTAGCCTGAACACGCCCAGGGACACGCCCGTGTCCCAGGCCGTGTACCCCGACACGCCCTGGGACACGCCCGTGTCCCAGGCCGTGTTAAGCAACCTGAACCTCAAATTAAGTTTTGAGTCTTTTTGGGGTGTTACAATCCTCCCCCCCTTAATAAAATTTCGTCCCGAAATTTGAAGACAGTAAGGAGAAATTAACAAAACATTTATATGTTTCTATTACATATATAACGAGCAAACAAATCACGAAAATAATTCGGGAAACTCGGCTTGCATGGTCTGCTCACGCTCCCATGTTAGCTCTTCTCGGCCACAATTGTCCCACCGGACTTTGACCATCCCGATCACTTTGTTCCGCAACTGTTTCTCGGCTCGATCCTCAATTCGTATAGGCTTCACCTTTGTTGTTAGCCCATACTCAACCGGCACTCGATCATTACCAATAACTTGAGCTGGATCTTTAACTGCTTTGCGTAGCACCGAGATGTGAAACACATCATGCAATCCACTCAATTCCGATGAAAGAGCTAGCCGATAGGCGGCCTCTCCAACTCGCTCCACCACTTCAAACGGACCAAGGTATCGCGGAATTAGCTTTTTCAACCGCTGAATCCGAGATACGCCTTTGAAGGGCTTAATCTTTAAATAGACCCAGTCACCCACCGCGAATTCCACATTCCGGTGTTTAGCATTGTAATACTTGGCCTGCCGATCTTGGGCTATTAAGAGCCTCTCTCGAATAGAGCGTATTGTTGAGGTAGCATCCTCGACTTCCTTTTTGCCTAAAAGTTTAGTCTCACCAGTTTCTGCCCAAGCTAGCGGTGTACGACACTTCCGACCATACAACGCTTCAAATGGGGCCATGCCTATACTTGCTTGATAGCTATTATTATAGGCAAACTCCACCATAATAAGATGTTCTTCCCATTTCTTACCGAAATCCAGGGCGCACATACGGAGCATATCTTCCATCGTTCTGTTGGTTCGTTCAGTTTGGCCATCCGTTTGCGGGTGAAAAGCCGTACTGAATGCTAACTTCGTGCCCAACATTTGATGAACTAATCTCCAATCTTTCGAAGTAAAGCGCCCATCTCGGTCACTTACGATGCTCCGGGGAACACCGTGCAATCGAACTATCTGCTCCACATAGAGCTTTGCCAACGTTTCCACTGAATCGTCCCGCTTGTTTGGTATAAAGTGAGCCACCTTTGTCAACCGGTCTACAATCACCCAGATTGAGTCATGGCCACGCTGAGATCTCGGCAATCCGTGCACGAAATCCATAGAAATATCCTCAAACTTCCATTGCGGAACCGGCAACGACTTCAGGAAACCACTCGGCCGTTGTCATTCTGCCTTTACCAAAGCACAAGGGAGACATTTAGCCACATACGCGGCTATGTCCTTCTTTAAACCAGGCCACCAGAACAGTTTCTTCATGTCCTTGTACATTTTTGTGCTCCCAGGGTGAATTGAATACTTTGTAAAGTGTGCTTCATATAGCAGCCCCTCTCGCAATTTACCCGCACTAGGGATGCACAATCGACCATCCTTCCGTAATAAGCCATCATCCCAGGAGAACTGATCACCAGATCCCTCCTTTGCATACCGTTGGAGACTTTCATCCAACTCCGTTGCCCGCCGAACCCTGTCAGCAAGGTCACACTGAACTTCCAACCAGCTCATGCATGCAACAGTTGAAGAATCTCTTTCCACACAAGATATCTCCAAGGCTTCCAACTCCTGGATTAACCGCTTATCATGCATCCGCAACCAATTTGCCTGCACCGGAGCCCGACGACTCAAGGCATCAGCGACCACATTTCCCTTCCCGGGAACATAGTGAATGTCGAATGTAAAATCCCCAAGGAATTCCATCCACCTCCTTTGTCGCATGTTCAACTCTTTTTGATCAAGCAGATACTTTAAGCTTTTATGATCTGTATAAATATCCACTTCACTCCATACAGATAATGCCGCCACAATTTTAGCGAAAAGATCACCGCCGCCAATTCCAAATCATGGAGGGGTAATTACGCTCATGCACTTTCAACTGACGTGAGCCATAAGCGATCACCTTGCCAAACTGCAGGAGAACGCAGCCTAAGCCGCTTCCTGACGCATCGCTGTATATTTCAAATCCATCTGTACCACATGGCGACGTCAACACGGGTGCCGTGGTCAAACGATTCTTCAGCTCATCAAAAGCTCGTGCGCACTCGGCGTCCAAACGAACTTCTGCTCCTTTCTCGTCAACGTAGTCAGAGGCAAAGCAATCCGGGAGAAGTTCTCCACGAACCTTCTATAGTAGCCCGCTAGTCCAAGGAAACTCCTGACTTCGGCCACCGAAGACAACACTGGCCAATCTCGAA
Source organism: Platanthera zijinensis (assembly GCA_039513925.1). Lineage (NCBI taxonomy): Eukaryota > Viridiplantae > Streptophyta > Magnoliopsida > Asparagales > Orchidaceae > Platanthera > Platanthera zijinensis. The sequence goes on along the minus strand of CM077079.1, from coordinate 37,839,590 downwards.
TGGCACTTATCTTTGCCGGATCCACCGCTATGCCCTCTCCACTTACTACATGGCCTAGAAAAGCCACCGACGAGAGCCAGAACTCACACTTTGAGAACTTGGCATACAGCTTATTCCTTCGCAAGGTATGCAATACTAATCGCAAATGGTTTGCATGATCTTCCTCCGATTGTGAATATACCAGAATATCATCAATAAACACAATCACAAACAGATCCAGGTATTCGCGGAACGTTCGATGCATGAGATCCATGAATACCGAAGGCGCATTACACAAACCGAACGGCATCACTGTGAACTCATAATGACCATAGCGTGTGCCAAACGCTGTCTTGGAATGTCACCTTCCCTAATCCGCAACTGGTAATACCCGGACTTCAAATCCAACTTCGAATAGACGGTCGAGCCGCTAGCTGATCGAACAAGTCATCGATCCGAGGAATTGGATACTTGTTTTTCTCCGTCAGCTTGTTCAGTTCACGATAATCAATACATAGTCGCAAACCACCGTCTTTCTTTTTCACAAAAAGAACAGGCGCGCTCCAAGGTGACATACTTGGGCGTATATAACCCTGTTCCAACAACTCTTGCAACTGAACTTTCAGTTCGGCCATTTCTTTTGGCGCTACCCGATACGGCGAACGGGCTACGGGTTTTGCACCCGGCACCAGCTCGATAGCGAAGTCGATTTCCTTTTGGGGAGGTAACTCCGGAAGGTCCTTTGGAAACACATCCGCATACTCCGACACAATCGGCACTTCACTCACACTGGCCTTCGGCGCCACCGCCTCTATGAGTGTGAAGAACAACTCCGCACCCTTCCGAACTGCCTTAACAACTTGGAGAGAGCGGATAACAACATCCCACTCATCCCTTGCATACCAATGAACTTGGTCTCTCGTTCGGTATTTTGCCCAAGTGTGACCTCTTTTGAAGTGCAATTTATACAGGCACGCTGCTCTGAAAGCCAGTCCATACCAACGATTATATCAAACTCTTTGATCGGCAATACTAGTGTTTCCACCTTGAACTCCCGACTTCCTATCTTGACTTCAAGACCGCAAGATCGATCCGCGCACATCAAACATCCGTTAGGCAACAACACCTTTACACTGTCTGTCGTGGTCCGGATAGGCACCCCGATACGGACGACAAAGTCCTCAGATAGAAACGAATGTGAAGCACCTGTGTCAAACAGTGCTCGCGCCGGATATTCTCTTATAAGGACAAACCCTATAACATTACAATTAAAACAAGCACAGCACAATAAAACAAGCATATTAAAATCTACGCGCACCTGTGACGACATCCGCCTGCTTGATCGCCTCCTGTTGTCCAAGGTTGAAGACCCTGGGCTGCGCGTGCGAGGCAGAAGACTCCACCACAGCCTTCCCCTTCTCCGCATAAGACGCTCCCGTCTTCTATCCCCCTTTTGAGGACCAAATCGGCATTCACGTGCGAAGTGTCCAACCTTCCCGCACGTATAACAAGCACGAGATCCATTCCCAGATGTGTCTGTCACAGTCGCAGAAGGAGCTTGCCCAGAAGACTTAGACTTCTTATTCCACCTCCTACGGTAGCCAAACTTGTCCGGACGCGGCGGCTTAAACTCCGGCTTCACAACCGCCAAGTTTCCTTTTGCTTGCCCCGTTTCATGTCCAGCTCCAAAGAACGAGCCGTACAGACTAAGGCTTGGAATCCCTGACTCACAGAACTAGAGAGCAAATACCTCAGCTCATCTCGCAGTCCCGCATAAAACCGACTAGTCTTACGCTCTTCTTCGGCGAAGATCGTGCCCGCATATCTTCCCAATCGGGTGAACTCATGCAGGTAGTCATCCACACTTCGATCTCCCTGCGCCAACCGTTGAAATTCCATTTCCATCGATATCCTTTGCTGCAACCGGCAGATGTTGTGCTAAGAACAATCGAGAAAATTCATCCATTGTAATCTCTGCCAGTTGCCTACCAGCCAAGTGATGCATTTCCATCTCATCCCACCACAACCGCGCCTCTCCTTCCAGTAGGAAAGTAGCTAACATCACTTTCTGTTCCTCCTCAACCCTGATAGCCCTCATAATCCTCTTGATTCTTGCAAGCCAATCCTCTGCTTGGGCCGGTGTACCCGCCCCATGAAACTGCGGAGGTTTGAAGCTCAAAAATTGCTTCCATTGTTGATCTGCTACCCGCGGATCAACTTCGGCTTCAACCGGTTCTTGCCGTACCCCAACTTGTGCCGGCACCACTATAGGACGTGCCTGCCCCGCTTGCTGAGCATTCATCACCGCAAGTACCGTTTCCGTAATGAGACGGACTGTTTCAGCGGATGGAGGAGTTGTGGGCACCTCGGCTGGTGCCGCACTCTCAACAGAACGTTGTGGTTCGGATTGACCCGCAACACTTCTGGTCACCTATATGTGTAAAATACACAGGTTAACGACCAATGAAAATGGCAACCATACAAAAGAATACACAAGTTCACCAAACAAGTGTATTTGCATTCCTAAGTGGACAATCTTGAGTTCAAATTAAGTGTTATAACGACGGCACGAACACGTGCACGCCACCTCTCAAAAGAATTCGGCCGCGAATTCGGAAGAGATCGACCAACAAGCTGATACCAAATTGTAACACCTCTACCCGTCAAGAAGAATATAATAGAGGGTCCGGCCGGGGCCCCACACCATATTCCACAAACAGGCGGAAACGCTACGAAATAATATCAAAACCCCGTATCCTAACACAGAGCATTCTAGCGGAAGCTTCACGGTTGAATTAAATGAACTCAAGATAATCAACATTGTCCACTTAAACTTAGGAATATACATAAACATTACAAAAGTCTGGCCTTAAGGCCTTACATCAGTTTCTCTTAACATGAGTGTGGATTATTGACATCGGCACGCAGGCCGGCCACACATGAACAAAAGAAATAAAACAATGCCTTCGAGGGCAGCCGCACAGCTTTGGGCGTCAGCCTGCTAAGTCCCGCTCGGACCAGCACCTCCAGTACCTGTAATAACCAATCCACCAAGCGGTGGCAAACAGGGCAACAGTCAGCATTCAGCTGACCAATTATAACGACCCTGCCCCTGGCACGGGGCAGCAGAATTCCATCCCTGCAAAGCAATCATCCAACACGGTATACAACAATTTAAGCAAGACGTGCACGCCTGCACAGTCACAAATCACAAACGTCGGCACGACGGCCCGACGCTCCGTGCACTCAGGGCACATTCACACCGTTCAGAGGTCCCAGACATAACGGTGCATTATGAGCATTCTAGTCTGATCGGCTCACCGGCCATCGACTCTCGCTATGTGATCCTAACAGGGTCTTAAGCACCCAAGGTTAGACAACCATAACGCGGGTACAGTTCCACCTTTCCCGTTGCTCACATCGTCAGACTCACGCCTGGACTGACGCGGGTACAGTTTCACCTTGCCCGTTCCACCATTTCCTAGTTGCAGCCTCACGGCTCAACCTTCCACAAAGTAGCACTCACGGCCACAAGAGAGTCCAACTCTCAACACTTCCTGGACTTCCTCCAGTACTTTCCATCATGCATACAAGCAATGATCACGGAGTCTTCTCCGATATGCAATTAAGCATCACCAATCCAGACCATGTCCAGATGGGCTTCACACAGCATGCCTAGATCCGTACTCCAATTCCGGACTCTAACAAGGGGGACTTCACATATCTACCCCAAGGGACGCCACAACCCACCGCACACTCGCGGGGAAGGGATTTACCTATGCAATGCAGGAATTAAGGACTTCACATGTCCAAGCAGGAAATCGTTACCCTTGGAGTTCGCTTCGGAGCCATGGCGAGAAATTTGAGACGGATGAAAGCCTTCGCAGCAGCGTTGCTTTCGCAAATCCGAACTCGGCTCGCGATTTGGACCACCGTAGCACCACCGGCAGCCGGACTCCACTTCCTCTTCTTCCTCCTTGCTCTCACCTCTCTCTTACTTTAGAAAGAGAAGATGAAAAGAGAAATGAGCTTTCTCTCCCCTATTTCCGGCCTTATCAGCCCAGAATTGATCTCCAGCCACAGGATCTTATTTAAAGAAAATGAAGGGCCAAGATCCAACTGAAAATCCCTTTTCTTTTGGCCGACACGGCCTGTGACACGCCCGTGTCACAGGCCGTGTAACCTTAAGCGGCACACGCGGCAGTCGCACCGCCTAAAATTTACCAGAACACGGGCATCGACACGCCCGTGTCGAACCTGACACGCCCGTGTCGAACCTGACACGCCCGTGTCGATCATTTGCCACGCCCGTGTCACGCCTGCTACACGGTACCCATCGATTTCCAAAACCAGTACACGGGTAGGCACACGTCGTGTCAAACCTAACACGGCCATGTTCTATGCCGTGTTCAAGGCCGTGTCCTTTTCTGACTTAAACAGGCCAATTTCGAATTTAAATGAGTGACACGCCCTGGGACACGCCCGTGTCGGAGGTCGTGTCCCAGGCTCGACCATCGTCGACCTCCGATCGTCGACTAGCCTGAACACGCCCAGGGACACGCCCGTGTCCCAGGCCGTGTACCCCGACACGCCCTGGGACACGCCCGTGTCCCAGGCCGTGTTAAGCAACCTGAACCTCAAATTAAGTTTTGAGTCTTTTTGGGGTGTTACAAGCAGGAAGGTAGAGAGAGCCAAGGGAGCAGAGGGGGGCAGAGAGAAGAGAGAAGGAGGGAGGAATCCCGAGGGCAGGGGCAGCATCATGGATGGGGGGCCCAGGAGCCGAACAATAGGTTAGGTTGGAGGCCCTAGGAGGGTCGCCCCCAGGGTCAAGGAGGAGGCTTTCAGGGAAGAGACAACTTCCGGGAGCCGAGAAGGTTCAATTAGCCGGCGTGGAGGCAGGGCCCAAGGGGTTACTTTCCGATGCATCAAGAAGCGATGGAGGTCGGCAGAGGTAGAGGAGCAAGAAGAGGAGTTCGAGGAGGAGCCGAAAGAAGGGGAGATGGAGATGGAAGAGGGGGCAGAGAGGCGTTGGTCTTTTGTTACTTCAACTAGGAGGAAGGTCACGCAACGGCCGCCTGCCCAGGGTTCTTGGAGATGAGAGAAGCTAGGGGGATGGGGAGGAAGGATCCTCCGCTAAGGATCATGGAAGTGCAGTAGGAAGAAGCGGAGGATAGGTGTGAGGACATATCAGATGTGGGGACCCGGGGGGGGGGATCAGGGTGATCAAGGGGGAGTGGGGATTGAGGCAACTCGTAAGGGGAGCCTTCAGACCATGTTCTGAAGGGGGGTTGCCTCGACCTCTCTGCCTCCCCCTCCGGAAGAAAAAATCACCTTTTTATTAGCAGACATGCCAGACTACGAGGATTTGTTCTGTGACGCCCTTGTGATTCAGACGGCGGTGGAGAACTTCACGGTCTCCAGGATACTGGTGGACAATGGGAGCTCCGTAAATGTGATCTTCAAGAAGGCCTTCGATGAGATGAAGGTTGAGGGTAAGAGGGTCTTGGCTTCGGATGGACCGCTATTTGGGTTTTCTGGAGAGATGAAGAAAGTAGAAGAAGGGGTAGGTCCGCATGTAAAGTTGGGGGGCGTATCACGGAACTGTAGGTTCGTGATCGTGGACGCCCCAAGCAGTTATAATGCCATCTTTGGACGCCCCCTCATCAGTGCCTTTCATTGCGTCCCCTCCTCGTTCTATCAGTGCCTCAAGTTTAACAATAGAGGGGTGCAGGTTAAGATTAGGGGGGATCTAAAGGTGGCGAGGCAGTGTTACGTAATGGAAGTTAACACCGTGTCTTAGATGGTGGAAGTTAAAGAGCTGGAGAGGGAGTTGGCAGAGCAAGATGAGGTTGTCGGAGAGGAGGAGGAGAGCCCGGAGGAGGAAAGGGGAGAAGGAGTGCATGAGGCCCGGAGGGGCATGGAGGTCGAGCAGCAGGAGGAGGAGAGCTTGGAGGAGGCAAGGGAGGTAGAGGAGCGGGGAGCAGAAGATGTCGTGAGGGAGGCCCAGGGGGCATGGAGGTCGAGCAGTAGCATCAGGAGAGCCTGGAGGTGGCGATGGAGGTAGAGGAGGAGCGAGGAGAAGAAGTAATTGATAGGGAGGACCAGAGGGGCGTGGAGGTCGAGTAGCAGCAGGAGAGTCTGGAAGAGGTGATGGAGGTTGAAGAAGCAGGAGGGGAGGTAGAGTTTGGGCAGGAGGAAGAGGCAAAGGCTGGCTGGGATCAGTCGCGGTTGGAGCTGGCTGAGGAAGTGGTGGAGATGGAGGTCTTCACCAGCGTAGGATAGGTGTAGAGGGTGCGGGTCAGTGGGGTCTTAAGTCCCGAGGACCAAAAGCGAGTTCGGGCCTGCATCCAGAGCAACGTCGACATTTTCGCTTGGAGCGCGATGGACATGCCGGGCATCAATGCGAATTTGGCCTGCCATCGCCTGAACCTGGACCCCCGGACCCGTCCCATCCGCCAGAAGATGAGGACCATCGCCACTAAGCTGGAGGAGCCCATCCGCAAGGAGGTCAAGAAGATCCTAGAGGCTGGCTTCATCTCAGAGATCCGGTATCCAGGCTGAATCTCCAACATGGTAATGGTTAAAAAGGGGGAGGGAAGTGGCGTATGTGTATCGACTTTTCTTTGTTAAATAAATCATTCCCCAAGGATTACTACCCCCTGCCTCGGATCAACGCGCGGGTTTATTCAGCCGTCGGTTTTTCTATTATGAGTTTCTTAGATACTTTTTCAGGTTATCACCAGATTCGGATGCACCCTCCCGATATCAAGGATATATCCTTCATCATGCGGGAGAGATGCTTCAGCTATAAGATGATGCCCTTTGGGTTGAAAAATGTAGGGGCTATATACCAACACTTGATGGATCGGGTCTTCTAGGGTTAGAGAGGGAGGAACTTGGAGGTCTATGTCGACGATCTAATGGTCAAGAGAAAGTGCGTGGATTCGCATCTACGGGACCTGGAGGAGATGTTTGCCACCCTGCGAAAGTTCAAGATGAGGTTGAACCACTTGAAGTGTGTCTTCGGAGAAATCCATGGGAAGTTTCTTGGGCATCTTTTGACCCCGACAGGGGTAGAGCCTAACCCGGATAAGGTTATGGCCATCCTAGAGTTAGAATTACCACGCAATGCTAAGAAAGTCCAGCGCTTGACTAGCAAGTTGGCCAGACTAAGCAGGTTCCTCTCCAGGTCGGGGGACAAATGCTCGCCTTTATTTAAGGTGCTGCGGGGTAACCAAAGGTTCGAATGTACCGTTGAATGATAAGAGGCTTTTCAAATGCTAAAGAGGCAGCTCTCCCAAGCTCCTCTACTCCAAAGCCCGAAGGAGGGGAAAGATCTAGCCTTATATCTCGGGGTAGGAGCAGAGGCCGTAAGCTCTGTCCTGGTCAGATAAGAGGGGAAGAAGCAGTTGCCCATCTACTACGTTAGCCAGATCTTGAAGAAGGCAGAGCTCCTCTACCCTATCTTAGAGAAGCTGGCGTATGCCCTGATCATCTCGACAAGGAAGCTCCGATCGTACTTCCAAGAACATTCGATCAGGGTTGTGACAGACCATCCTCTTCGCAAGATCTTTGAAGGGGTGGAACACTTGGGTAGGTTGGCCAAGTGGTCCATCGAACTGAGCGAGTTTGATATCTCATTCGTACCAAGGCTCTCCATCAAGGCATAGGCGGTGGCTGACTTCCTGGCAGACTATGTTGTTGAGGTTGGGGAAGAGGAGTCGCAGCCCTAGGGGGCATGGAGGATGATGGTTGACGGGGCTTCAAGGAAGCATTCCCTTTGGGGAGAAGTGGTGCTGATAAGCCCCCAGGGGGTCACTATAAGAACAGGCAATGGTCTTGCACTTCCCGGTGACTAATAATCAAGCGGAGTATGAGGCCGTGATAGCCGGCCTTCGGTTGGCAAAAGATCTTGAGATCCAGGATATGGAGGCTTTTACGGACTCACTGGTGGTAGCATCCCAGATCAGAGGGGAGTTCGATGCTCGGGAGCCCACCTTTGTGAAGTACTTGTCCAAGGTAAGGGTGATCATCGGAGGGTTCCGGATGTTCTCCATCCAACACGTTCCTAGGGAAGAAAGTGCAGCAGCCGATTAGCTGGCTATGTTTAGTCCTCGGGGGGGGGGGGGGAAGGAACCCTGACCGAGCTATTTCGACTAGAAATCGAAGAAGGAGAGTTGATGGAGGAGGATAGGCGAACCTCATGGGTGGACCCTTTAGTGACCTTCCTGTCCACTAGCGAGCTTCCGAAAGGGGTTAAGGATGTAAAGAGATTCAAGCACAAGGAACCTCACTACCTAATGCTCGAAGGGGGGTTTCACCAAAAAATGTTGTTAGGGCTCCTGGCAAGATGTGTGACCGAAGAGGAGATCCCGAGGATCCTAAAGGAGGTACATTCGGGCGAATGTGGAAGCCACTCAGGAGGAAGAATGTTGGAAGCAAGGGTGGTAAGGCAGGGGTACTTCTGGCATACCCTGAAGAAAGATGCGGCAGAATTTGCAAAGAGGTGCCGAAAATGTAAGCTGTGTGCCCCCTCCAGCTCTTGCTCTCCCAAAGGCTCCGAAGCATCACGTCACCATGGCCTTTCGCCATTTGGGGGATGGATCGTATCGGGCCTTTTCCTCCGGCCAGCGGGCAGAGGAGGTTTCTCCTGGTCATGATTGATTACTTCTCGAAGTGGCTGGAAGTCAGGGCGTTGGCCAAGGTCACCACACAGGTCATCAGAAACTTCATTTGGGGAGAGATCATATGCAGGCACGGGCTATCCCAAGCAATAGTAAGAGATAATGGTCCCCAGTTTGCCAGCGAAGAGTTCATCAGCTTCTGCACCCAACTGGGGATAGACCTCAGGTTTGCCTCTGTCCACCACCCTAGGAGCAACGACCAAGTAGAGGCGGCGAACAAGATCATTGTGAACTTGCTCAAGAAGAAGGTGGAGAACTTGAGGGGGAATTTGGTGGAGCAGCTCCCCTCAGTTCTATAGGCCTTGCGAACGACCTCGAACACGACCACTAGCGAGACCCCCTTCAAGCTTTCTCATGGGTGTGAGGCGGTCCTACTAGTAGAGTTTGAGGTTCGGTCCCCAAGGGTCATAGCCGCGTCTAAAGGAGATGAGGCTTGGAGGTTGGAGAATGAAGGGGGGTTACGCCTCTCGTTGGACATGGTGGAAGAGCTGCGCGATGTCACAGCCATCAGGAAGGAATAGATCAAACGACGGATGACAAAATATTTCGACAAGCATATCAGGATAAAGCAATTCGCTGAAGGAGATCTGGTAGGTCCGAAGGCTCGCCTGTGGGGGAGAGGTTTGGTTCTTGGAGATACTTCAGCTTGGATGTTTGCACTACCCCGAGCTCGGCTCGGCCCCAGGTAGACCCGTTGCGCAGGCTCTCATCTAGTTGGCAGGTCCGAAGGATCGCCTGTGGGGGAGAGGTTTGGTTCTTGGAGATACTTCAGCTTGGATGTTTGCACTACCCCGAGCTCGGCTCGGCCCCAGGTAGACCCGCTGTGTAGGCTCTCATCTAGATGGCAGGTCTGAAGGCTCGCCTATGTGGGAGAGGTTTGGTTCTTAGAGATACTTCAGTTCGGAAACTTGCACTACCCCGAGCTTGGCTCGGCCCCAGGTAGACCCGCTGTACAAGCTCTCATCTAGCTGGCAGGTCCGAAGGCTCGCCTTTGAGAGAGAGGTTTAGTTCGTGGAGATACTTCAGTTTGGAAACTTACACTACCCTGAGCTCAGCTCGGCCCTAGGTAGACCCGCTGCATAGGATCTCATCTAGCTGGCAGGTCCGAAGGCTCGCCTTTGGGGGAGAGGTTTCATTCTTAGAGATACTTCAGTTGAGAAACTTGCACTACCCCGAGCTCGGCTCGACCCCAGGTAGACCTGCTGCGCAAGCTCTCATCTAGCTGGTAGGTCTGAATGCTCGCCTGTGGGGGAGAGTTTGGTTCTTGGAGATACTTCAGTTTCGAAACTTTCACTACCCCAAGCTCGGCTCGGATCCAGGTAGAGCCACTGCGTAGGCTCTCATCTAGCTGGCTGGTCTGAAGGCTCCCCTATGGGGGAGAGGTTTTGTTCTTGGAGATACTTCAGCTTGGATGTTTGCACTACCCCGAGCTCAGCTCGGCCCCAGGTAGACCTGTTGCATAGGCTCTCATCTAGCTAGCAGATCCGAAGGCTTGCTTGTGGGGGAGAGGTTTGGTTCTTGGAGATACTTCATCTTGGATGTTTGCACTACCCCGATCTTGGCTCGGCCCCAAGTAGACCCGCTGCGCAGGCTCTCATCTAGCTGGCAGGTCTGAAGGCTCGCCTGTGGGGGAGAGGTTTAGTTCTTGGAGATACTTCAGTTCGAAAACTTGCACTATCCCAAGCTCGGCTCGGCCCCATGTAGACCTGCTGCGTAGGCTCACAACTAGCTGGCAGGTCCGAAGGCTCGCCTGTGGGGGAGAGATTTGGTTCTTAGAGATACTTCAGTTTGGAAACTTGCACTACCTCGAGCTCGGCTCGGCCCTAGGTAGACCTGCTGCGCAGCCTCTCATCTAGCTGGCAGGTCCGAAGGCTCGCCTGTGGGGGAGAGGTTTGGTTCTTAGAGATACTTCAGTTCAGAAACTTGTACTACCCCGAGCTCGGCTCAGCCCCAGGTAGACACACTGCACATGCTCTCATCTAGCTGGCAGGTCCGAAGGATAGTCTGTGGGAGCGAGGTTTTGTTCTTGGAGATACTTCAGTTTGGAAACTTGCACTACCACGAGCTCAGCTCGACCCAAGGTAGACCCACTGCGCAGGATCTCATCTAGCTGGCAGGTCCGAAGGCTCGCCTGTGGGGGAGAGGTTTGGTTCTTAGAGATACTTCAGCTTGGAGGTTTGCACTACCCCGAGCTCGGCTCGGCCCCAGGTAGACCCGCTGCGCAGGCTCTCATCTAGCTTGCCGGTCTGAAGGCTCGCCTGTGGGGGAGAGGTTTGGTTCTTGGAGATACTTCAGCTTGGATGTTTGCACTACCCCAAGCTCGGCTCGGCCTAAGGTAGACCCACTGCATAGGCTCTCATCTAGCTGACAGGTTCGAAGGCTCGCCTGTGGGGCAGAGGTTTGGTTCTTGGAGATACTTCAGTTTAGAACTTGCACTACCCCGAGCTCGGCTCGGCCCTAGGTAGACCCGCTGCGCAGGCTCTCATCTAGCTGGCAGGTCCGAAGGCTCGCCTGTGGGGGATAAGTTTGGTTCTTCGAGATACTTCAGTTTGGAAACTTGCACTACCCCGAGCTCGGCTCGGTCCCAGGTAGACCTGCTGGCAAGCTCTCCTCTAGCTGGAAGGTCTGAAGGCTCTCCTATGGGGGGAGAGGTTTGGTTTTTGGAGAAACTTCAGCTTGGATGCCTGCACGACCCCGAGCTCTGCTCGGCCCTAGGTAGACCCGCTGCACAGGCTCTCATCTAACCGGCAGGTCCGAATGCTCGCCTGTGGGGGAGAGGTTTGGTTCTTGGGGATACTTCTGTTTGGAAACTTGCACTATCTCGAGCTCGTCTCGGCCCCTGGTAGACCCGCTGCACAGGCTCTCATTAGCTGACAGGTCCGAAGGCTCGCCTGTGGGGGAGAGGTTTGGTCCTAGGAAATACTTCGGCTCGGATGTTTCCACTACCCCGAACGAGGCCTGGACCTGGGTGGACTCATTGATCGGGCCTTCTAGGCTGGACAGGAGACACCCGGAAGGAAGAACAAAGAGGTTGAGTATCTCCTCAGGCAGAAGAAGTCTCGGCCAAGAGGTCTCGGCTAAGAGGGTCTCGATAAAAGGAGTCCCCGACGGGAAGGCTTTTTGACGAGGGTTCCTTGGCCCGACGGCGGGAAGCCCTGGGCGAGAAGATTCATTCACTCGCGCAAGGTAATGGGGGGTGGGGGTGGGGGCAGCCCTCTCCTTGAGAACCTAGAGATAACGCTTTCGGTAAAAGATTCTTGGCAGAACTCCGAAACGACACGTTATGCCTCGAGCTCTCGACAGGTTCCCATTTATTGATCGTTAGGGGAGACTAAGTGCATATATATCTTTCAAAATGTAATTATAAGTGAGAGCATCCTGTGCACTATAAAGACAAAAGGAAGGGGGTAAAATAAAAACATCATGGGAACGCACTAAACCCCCTGCTCGAGCTCCTGCTAGATCTCTCGCCAGAACCCTCCCCGGATGTCTCGCCAGCAGCAGTGGAAGATTTCGGGACATTTGAGGGCGGGGAGTCAGGTTTGCCCGGGGGATTTAGGATGGGCTTGAAGAGCCAGGGGAGAAGCCTGCGGGGACGGATGTTTCTCCACCCTCGTTCAAGCATCCCACGTCCCGCATCGTCTCTATGGTAAGTCTGGCCATTGCTTGGGCATTGGCCTACAGCAGCTTGTCGATATCGTATTCTGAGAAGTGGCAGCTCCTCAGCCTCTCATCCAGCAAAGGAGGAGGCGGGACCGCGTCCGCCGCCACCTCCACGTGCCGGAGCTGGTCCCTCAGCAGGACATTCTCGCACCTTATCCCGGCCAACTCCGTGCGAAGCACCGTGCTCTAGGCAGGATCCTGCGTAAGGGAGAAACCAGTCAATACAGAGGAGAGGCGGGCTGTGGATTATAGGGACGAGAGTGAGTGCCTTGAAATATCTCGTTTACCTCTTCCGTCGGGCACAAAAATAGAAGTTGCTGGGCATCCGCCAGCTCGGCCTTTAACGCTATCGCATTGGCCGCCGCATGGTCCCTCACCTTGAGCATCTCTCCGAAGTTGCAATCGATGGTGATACTCCGGCGCACACACATATGCGCGAGCTCGAACCCGCGCAGCAAGGACCGGATGGAGTCAAGGGCCAATAGTCGGGTGGACATTTGGTCGAATATGCTGGCATCCTCCCGGCTGTAAAGGCCATAGCCTAACGTGAAAGCATCGTCGATGACCTCGTCGAGCTCCGGCCAGCTGGGGAGGAGGGTTGTTGGGTACATTGGAAAATGTGTACCTGATTTGAAGAAGCCTAACTTAGCTTAATTATATACATCAAGGTGTATTTGATGTTATTTTGAGTTGACATGTGCAGGTGAAGAAGTACTAAAAAATACAGGAAATTATTCTAAGTCCATGTGTCGATACCTGAAGAAGCTGTATCGTCACTTCAGAATAATTGTGTCGACACTTGAAAAAAGCTGTGTCGACACAGAGAAAAATAGTCGACCATTTTTGTGTCGACACCGGGAAGCAGTGTCGACTTACAGAAGTAGGGTCGACAATAGCTTGTTCAACATAGAGAAAAATAGTCGACCACATTTGTGTCGACACTGGGAAGCAGTGTCGACTTATAGAAGTAGAGTCGACAACAGCTGTATCAACACTGGGAAGCAGTGTCGACACATTGAGGCAGAGTTGACACCAGAAGGAAGTGTCAACACATTGAGGCAGAGTCGACACATATTGGCAGGGTCGACGATGGTTGTGTCGACACCAGAAGACAGAGTCGACATATATTGGCAGAGTCGACAATTGCTGTGTCGACACCTGAAGGCAGAGTCGACACATATTATGTTCTGAATTTACAACAGCTGTGTCGACACACAGGACTTGTGTCGACACACTGCAATGTCTAGACCAAGTCATTTTTTGAAGAATGATGAAGTGCTTGAGTCAACACAAATATTCTGTGTCGACTCATTTTCAAGATGAAGTTCTGAAGAAGCTGAGTCGACTTAAAGGCAAACCAGTCGACATCATCAAAGGCTGTGTCGACACCTAAGTTACTTGTGTCGACACATATAGACAGTTGGTCTCGACACTTTCTGACAGTCAGTCTCGACACTTTGCTGTCCAAGACAAAAGCACAGGATCTGTTTGAAGATTTGACAGCTGTGGGTTGTAACAGGTTAACTGAAGCTGTCAGACTTGTCAAAAGACAGTTAGAAACCGGATCAGTCAGTTACCATGAAGAAGGTCTATAAATAGACAGATTCAGAAGGCGATAATAACGATTTTGATTTTTGAGAACAACAAACATACAAACTGATTGAAGAATCAAATCAAGAAAGTGCAAGGCTCGGAAGAAGATCTTCATAAGAAGATCTAAGAAGACGATCTCAGGATCTGTCTAAGAAGAGTTCTATCAAGAATTCAGAAGTATCATCAAAGGTGTTGGATAGAGAGGGATCCAGCCACTTGAAGAAGAAGAAGGAAGCCATCACTGGTTTCTCAAGAAGCTGTTTGGGAAATCAACTCAGCTAAGTTCAGATTCAAGAAGCTTCTAAGAAAGCTCAGATTCAGTTGATTTCATTCATCAGCTGATCAAGAACTGTCTTGTCCTTTTCTCTCTCATCAAGGGCAAGATAATACAAACACTTTTCAAATTTTTGTAGGGTCTATCAATATAGATCTGAGTTGTAAGCCTATGTTATAAAGGCTGAGCATAGAAGAGTTGATCTCTAAGTGGTAGGGCTGTTGCCTGAGTGTAGGAGAAAGTTTTTCTCTGAGTTGTAGGCCTTGTGTCAAGACTGAGGTAGGGATGTTGAGCCTAAATTTTAGGAACCATTCTGGGTTCTGAGTTGTAGGAACCTTTCCAGGTTCTGAGCTGTAGGATCTGCTGATCTGAGTTAAAGAGGAAGTTTGGCCGAATCTAGCACACTGCTAGATAGGTGAAGGGGGAAAGTGGATGTACCCAGACCTTGGGGAACCACTATAAAACTGTGTGCAATCTGTGTTGTATGAATTTCTGTGATTGCTGTGCTGTGTGATTTAATTCAGTTATTATATTCTGCCTAAAAGTGAGAACAAGCTTTAGAACCTATTCACCCCCCCTCTAGGTGTTTAGGTAGTCTTGAAAGTAAAACTACCAAGTGGTATCAGAGGGAGGTTACTCAAATAAGGACTTAAAAGTCTGAGTAAGATCCCTAAGGCAGAATCAAGATTCAAGAAAATGGGTTCTGGAGAGAATCACAAGGAGTTAGGGTCAATGAAATTACCAATCTGTAGAAAAGAAATCTTTGGAATTTGGAAAGAAAGGGTGAGATTGTTCATGGAGGCTTCTGACCCAAGGATATACATTACAGTACAGGAAGACCCCTTCATTCCAATGAAGGTATCAGTTCTTGATGCAAATATCCAAACTCCAAAGAGTTATTCAGAAATGACAAAGGATGAAATCATTTTGGCAACCATGGATAAAAGAGCACAGAACATTATTGTAAGTGCCATAGATGATTCTACATTCCAAAATTTGATTCACTGCAAAACCTCCAAAGAAATATGGGATACCTTGATTGTCTACATGGAGGGTTCTAAAGAAGTAAGACAGGATAGGAAGTCTATGCTCAACCAAGAGTATGAAAGTTTCAGACAAGGAAAATCTGATAGCATAACTGAATGCTATAAGAAATTCTACAGAATAGTGAATGAATTAATGTCCTATGGAAGAGTCTTCAGTACCGATGAACTGAATGACAAATTCTTAAGATCCTTGACAAAGGATTGGGACACCAAGATCTATGCCATAAGAGAAGTGGCTAAACTGGCAGAAATTTCTCCTCCAACCTTGTTTGGAAAGTTGTTATCTTATGAAATGCAACTAATGGTGAGGAAGGAGGAAGAAAAGAATTCAAAAGGTGAGCATAGAGAAAAATCTGTGGCCTTCAAGGATGAAGCCAATGGAAAGAATAGGAGGATATTTTCATCTCCTCCTAAGGAAGTTGCAGAAGTTAATTCTGAAAATTCAGACAGTCAGAGTTTAGAGAGGAGTAATTCAGATGCAGACTTTGCTGCATTCACAAGGAAATTCCAGAGGTTCTTGAAGAAGAAGTAGTGGAAGTCTAGGCCCTCCACATCACAGTAAGTTGATGACTATTATCAGAAGAGTAAGTCATCAAGGAAGGAAAGGAACAGAACTAAGCCCAGCAAAGCCACTACATCAAAGATTGTCTGCTATTGTTGCAATAAGCCTGGACATGTAGTGGCTGATTGTCATGATAAGAGGAAGGAGTCATCAGACAATAAGAAGACTCATCTAAAGGGCAAGAAGGAGAAATCCTTTGTTGCAAAGAAGGAAAAGAGCCTAACAGATCAATCAACTTCAAAGTCAGAATCTGAAGCTGAAGCATATATTGGATTATATGCTGCTACTGAAGAAGAGGAGTTCATGCAATTGCTAGACTCCATCTATGAACAAGAGGATCATCAGTGCATGGGACTGATGACTGGATCAGAAGAAGACATGTGCCAGAATCAGTCTGGTCCTAGTAAGGTACATTGTCCTTCTATAAATTCAGTTTGTAGTACTAGTGCAGAATCAGCTACATCTGCATCAAGTGATGTAGATGGATCTGAATCTGAAGGTGATGTCTATTAGTTGATAGATAAGTATGGGGACTTATTGCAGGCTTTTAAGAAAAGCAAGAACCTAGTCAAAATTCAGGCTCAGGAAATTGCTGATCTTAAGGTTGCTGCAACTGAGTTGGAGAAAGTAATAGATCAAAAGTTGAATGAGATTGCCAAACTGAAAAATATAACTATTATTCAGATGGGCACAATCAGATATACTAATGATCAAGTTAAGAGTCTGGAGGCCAGACTAAGAATAGAAAAAGATTTAGTGGCTAGTTACTCAAAGCCAAAATCTGTCTTACCCTTGATAGATGAGTTTGTGCCTCAAAAGGGTAAGGCAGGATTAGGGTTCAAAAGTAACCCCAGGGCTGCCCTATTCAAGAGAAAAGGCAAAGCTCCTGTCAAGCCACTAAACCTTTCAGTCCCTATTAAGTTTAGAAAGGTGCAAGTGCCTTCTAACCAATATGATCTTGAGAATATTCATGGTCATATTAAGGCTAATGTTCTGATAAACAAGGGTGTAAATGCCAACAGGTCTACCCATGTTCATAAACCCCATGGTTATAAGAAATCTGTGGGTGAAGCTGCAGCAGCACCAGCATTGGACAGAAATTCTTCTGTCAAGGGTGTATCTAGATCTAGATACAATAAGTTTGAATGTTGGTGTTGTGGCAAGAAAGGCCATTTTTCCTTTGACTGCTGGCATAACACAAGTGTTAGGAAGAATAGTAGTCTACCAGTTAGAAGAGTTGCTGGTAGTTTTGTTGGTGCTAACCTGAACCAAGGACCCAAGACTTACTTGGGTTCTAAGGGAAAGTAAATCTGTATTGCAGGTGAGTCCAAGTTGCCATGCCCCTATATGGTACTTGGATAGTGGATGTTCCAGGCACATGACTGGAACAAAGGGGCTACTGAAGGAGTATACATCTGTCAAAGATGGACCTAAAGTAATCTTTGGTGGATCTGAAAGAGGAGTCATCAAAGGGTTTGGTAACATTTCTTCTAACCTAATTACTATTACCCAAGTGGCTTATGTAAAAGGTTTGAAACACAATCTGATAAGCATAAGCCAGGTGAGTGATTTAGGATATGACATTTCATTTGTTAAGAATGGATGTCATATCAAAAGGTCAAGTGATCAAGAGATCATTTTGACTGGGTATAGGAAGAGAAATGTATATTGTCTTAATTTTGTATGTGAGAATAAGGCTTCTCCCATATGTCTTGTAGCTAATGATAATGCATCTCATTGTGTCAAGTGGTACAAGAGGTTGGCTCATCTTAATTACAAGATAATTGGCCAACTCTTTAGCAAAGAGTTAGTGAGGAATGGTCCTCAAGTTAAGTGCATAAAGGAAGGGATATGTTCAGCCTGTCAAAAGGGCAAGCAGAGTAAATCCTCCTTTCATAGCCTTGAAAACAAGGATTCTGTGAGGTGCTTATACCTCTTGCATATGGATCTTTTTGGTCCTATGCCAGTTCATAGTCTAGGTAGGAAGGTCTACACTTTTGTGGTTGTAGATGACTATTCTAGATTTACATGGGTGTTCTTTCTGAGACAGAAATCAGAAACCCCAAGTGTCTTACTTAGTTTTGTAAAGAAAATTCAAAATGAATTGAACAGTACAGTGGTCAAAATCAGAAGTGACCATGGCACTGAATTTCAATCTGAAAGTATGACAAAATTATGTGAAGACTTTGGGATTCTCCAAGAGTTCTCCTCACCTAGAACACCTCAGCAAAATGGAATTGCTGAAAGAAAGAATAGAACATTAATTGAAGCTGGTAGAACACTATTGAGTGACACCTCTCTTCCAAAATATTTCTGGGCTGAGGCAGTAAACACTGCATGTCATGTAATCAATAGGGCTTCTATCACCAAGAGCCACAAAATGACTCCCTATGAGATTATGAAAGGTAGAAAACCAAATCTATCCTACTTCAGGATCTTTGGTTGCAAGTGCTATATACTTAACAATGGCAAGTCATATTTGACTAAGTTTGCTGCCAAATCCCAGGAAGGGATATTTGTTGGGTACAGCATAAATAGTAAGGCCTATAGAGTCTTCAACTTGACTACTCAAGTAGTAGAGGAGTCTGTTCATGTTGTATTTGATGAAACAAGATTAATCAACTGTGAGTTGTCTTGTAGATCAAATGATTCAACAGGTATAAGCCAAAGGATGGACAAGCTTTCCATTGTAGAAACATCAAAGGAAGATGGAGCATTGGAAAATGAAGGCTACTGTCCAGGGGGAGTACAAGACTTTTTAGAAGCTGATGAAAACCAAGAGGTACAGCATAATGAAGGAGATGGAGATGTTCAACCTGAAGGAAACCTTCCTCCAGCTACAAGACATCTTAAAGATCATCCAGCTAATCAGATTATAGGGGATCCAAGACAGGGAGTGCAGACTAGAAGCAGAAATTTGAGCATAGTTCTGCATTCAAGTTTCCTATCTCAAATGGAGCCTAAGAAATTTGAAGAAGCCATCCAAGACCAACACTGGATTGATGCTATGCAAGAGGAGCTGAATCAATTCAGAAGGTGCAATGTCTGGGAGCTTGTTCCTAAACCAAGAGGCCATAACATCATTGGCAAAAAGTGGATCTATAGGAACAAGTTGGATGAGAGTGGAATAATTGTGAAGAACAAGCTAGGTTGGTTGCTAAAGGATACAGACAGGAAGAAGGGATTGACTTTGATCAAACCTTTGCCCTAGTAGCAAGGCTGGAGGCAATCAGAATGTTCCTTGCCTATGGAGCATATCAAGACTTCAAAGTGTACAAGATGGATGTGAAATCAGCATTCCTGAATGGAGATCTATATAGAGCAACCATCAGGTTTTGTAGATCCTCTTAAACCTGATTATGTTTATAGGCTTAGGAAAGCTTTGTATGGGTTAAAGCAAGCCCCAAGGGCTTGGTATGAAACCCTGTCTACTTTCCTTATTGAGAACAAATTCTCAAGAGGGAAAATAAACAAAACTCTATTCCTTAGGGAATCAAAAGGTAAGATCATCTTAGTTCAGATCTATGTAGATGACATAGTCTTTGGATCTACTGAGAACAACCTTTGCAAAAAGTTTGCCAAACTTATGCAAGGGAAGTTTGAGATGAGCAGCATGGGGGAACTTAAGTTTTTCTTGGGACTCCAAGTAAGATAGACTAAAGATGGCTTGTTCATATCCCAGTCTAAGTTCACCAAGGAATTAATTAAGAAGTATGGTATGGAGTCATCCTCCACCATGAGAACTCCTATGGGAACAAGTATGCCTATATGCAAAGATGATGCAGGTAAACCTGTTGATGAATCTTTGTATAGAGGAATAGTTGGCTCTCTACTATATCTCACTGCTAGTAGACCAGATATTATGTATGCTACATGTGTCTGTGCTAGGTACCAAGCCTGCCCTAAAGAATCTCATTTTACTGCAGTCAAAAGGATTTTGAGATATCTTAAGGGCACACCTAATCTAGGCCTTTGGTACCCTAGGAATAGAGATTTTCTACTAACAAGCTATTCAGATGCAGATTTTGCTGGCTGTAGAGAGGATAGAAAGAGTACTACACGTACTTGTCAATTCCTGGGAGGAAGACTGATATCCTGGAGTAGTAAGAAGCAGACCAGTGTGGCAATATCCACAGCTGAGTCAGAATATGTTGCTGCTGGAAGCTGCTGTGCACAGCTATTGTGGATACAACATCAGCTTAAAGATTATGGTATTCAAGTAAGTAGAACACCTTTATTGTGTGATTCTAAGAGTGTTATTTCTATTGCTAATAATCCTGTTTCTCATAGTAGAACTAAGCATATAGAAATTAAATACCATTTTCTTAGAGAGCATGTAGAAAGAGAAGAAATCTCATTGGAATTTGTTAAAAAAGATTATCAAATAGCAGATGTATTTACTAAGCCACTGGATGAAACAAAATTCAATAAATTTAAAATTGAATTAGGCATGCTGACCATTGATTAGTTTATCAACAAACTTTCAAGTGATCTCAAGTGGTATCAGAGCTAAGTAAAATAGTGTCGACTCATTTAGTGATAATGTGTCGACTCAGTGAAGTCATGTCGACTAGTCAGAGAAATTGTGTCGACATAGAGAATATGTGTCGACACTTAAGGGTCAAATAGTCGACTCATCCAGAAATATCGTGTCGACTTCACCAGAATATTGGTGTTGACACTTGAACAAAAAGTCGACACAGAATTTCTGATGCTCTACTATGTATCTCAGGTGTCGACATATCCACAATTGGTGTCGACACATAGTAGACAGACTTGATGTCGAGTCAATAGAAGTTTGTGTCGACACATTCCATCTGTGTCGACACATTTAGACTGTTTTTGCCCGACTTTTGATCTTCTTTCTTTAGAAGGTATAAATAGGTCAAGAACGTATTCTGTCGATACGCTCACAAGGTTTTCAAGACTAAAACCCTGTATCGACATTCTCTCTCCTTCTCTCAAGGTTTCTCGACTGATTCAATGGCGCCTAAGGTTGAAGATAACGTGAATGAAGGATATGAGCTGGTTAGGGTTGCGTTCGACACCGCCGCACCAGAATTCAAACAAGTGATTTCCCTTATTGCTAAAAATGGATTGGAATTTCTGGTTTCTGAACCAACGAAGATCTGGAAGAAGGAGGTACTTGAATTTTACACTTCTGCATCAGTGGATTCTTCTGGACTCAAGATCAAATCCACAGCTCATGGCACCAAGGTCAAACTTACTCTCTGGAGTTTAAGACAAATTCTTCAATTGCCAAGCATTGAGAATGAAGAAGAGATTCCAACCTCTAAGACAAGGGAGGCTCTCCAATGTTGTGGGTTGGATCCAACCATAAAGATTAGAGCAGCCATCAATAGAAAAGGAATGAATCACGAGGGCAAATTTCTATCTGAGATAGTTGGAAAGGTGATTTTGTGCAAACCTGGAGGACATGATAGGGTCTCAGCCTATATGTTCTGCCTTATGACAAGAATTGTTTTCAAAATTCCAACTGACTGGTCAGCAGTTGTATTTGATAAGATGAAGGAAGGACTTAAGAAGCCAAATCTTGCTAGGATTGTGAGTTTATACCTGACTGGAGTCATCCCAGAAGTTATGCAACAACTTCCTGGGACTAAGATTAATCACATGAGAAAGATAGATATGAGATTATTCTCAAGATGGGATAGAGTTCTATCCAAAGAGATGCCTGAGGTGGACATGCAGGATTCACCTGAGAAATCCCCAGGTCATGAACAAGGTACTGAGTAGCATCAAGAAGAACAAGTTAGAGAACCAGCTGAGGACCTGACTAGATTTACTCCAGCTCAGAAAGAAACATTACCTGCATAGGAGCAGGGGGAGAAAGTTCATTCTCCTGCTCAGGATATTACTGATCCTGCACAGGTGCAGGGGGAGCAAGTTCATTCACCTGCCCAGGACATTTCACATACTGAACAAGTGTAGAGGGAGAAGATTTCTGAACCAGTGCAAGAAGAAGAACAAATAGATTTATCTAAAGATTTGAACAGTGCTGATCTGGATGATTCATCTTCTGTTCAAGCTCAGAAGGAATACACTCTAGATGAGTTGTTTCCTAATGTTGAAATTGCTACTGATAGAGTAGAGGAGGAGCAAGACATTGAGAAGGCACTAGACATGGAGATAGAGCAAGCAATTGAGATAGAGCAAGAAGTTGAAAAGGAATAAGAAATTGAGGCGGAGCAAGTTGTTGTGGGGGAGCCTGTGAATGTTGAGGATGAACAACATATCACTGAGACAGACATTCCTCCTCCTCCTCCTGAAAGAGTTCAGATAGAAAGCTCATCAGATTCTGCGAATGAAGAAGCCAGAATGGCTAAGAAGAGGAAACTTATTGTCTTCAAGAGAAGGAGTAAAAGCTATAAGCAAGCACTACAGACCACAACTCACCAATCTCCATCTGAATTTAATTACAACAAGTTCATGGTAGATTTGCAGGTGAAGCTGGATGAACAAAGAGTAGCTTTAGAGAAATATGTTGATGAGAATAATAAGTCACTTCAGTTTGACTTGGCTCAAGATATTAAATCTATCAGATTTGAGGTGAATATGAATAAAAAGGAAATGACAGATTGCTTCCATAAGGAAGGTAATGCTGTAGTATTTTTGGCTAAACAACAGCAGTCCATTCTTACTAAAGTAGATGATATTGCTTTGAAGCAAGGTTATGTTTTGGAAAATCAGTTGAGGATGAATGATAATCTGGCTGAATCTCACCATGAGATTCTCAATAAGGTAGTAGATACTGCTGCAAGACTATCTGCTGCAAGAGCTAAAGAAATGGAAGTGTATGATCAGAAACTCAAGGAGGCTATCACTTCAGTTCAAACTGCTATCACAACCTCTCAGACAGAGATATTTACTAAGCTTCAAAAGTTGAAACCATATTTTAAAGAGGGTGTGAATTATCTTGATGGCCAGATCAGATTTCAAAAGGATGATCTCAGAGACCATATTGAAAGAGAAGTCCTAAAGGGGGAGAGATTATTAGTTCATGCTAGCTCAGAACACACCAAATGGGTGACTAATAGTATTCGAGCCACATTGGGATATCCACCTTTATGTGATGATGATATGGTGGCTGAGTCAGGAATTCAACAAGGTTTACTTGAAGGCAATCAACATGAGGTTGCCCAAGTCATTTACCCCCCTGCTGATTTTGATATGATTAATCAGCAAGTACAGGCTATGTATAGTCCTCCACAGGAGGTTACACATGTTGTTATTGAGAAAGTTGATAAGCCTGATGCAAGTTTGAAAGAACAACAAGATGCTCTACTGTCTAAGAAAAGATTTAGAGAGCAAGCTGAACTTAGGCCTGACTTTGAGCAATGGAGTCCCACTTCAAGAAATATTATACTAACAGCATGGAAGGCTGTAAAGGATCAAGTCCAGGAAAGAGGAAAGTGGTATAATGAGATTGAATGGCAAAAGTATGAAGCTAGGCAGGAGTCTATAGTTCAATATAGAAGAAAAGCCAAGATGGGGAGGCTACCACCAGATGCTCAGGAGCCAAGAAAATATTTTCCAAAGCCCTTTCACTACTTTGAAAGGAAAAGGCTCAAGGAAGAAGCTCAGAAGAAAGCTGATCTGAAAGGCAAGAAGCCTGCTGAGGTTGCTGAACCAGCTGTGAAGGCTCAAATTCAATTTGGCAAAGGAATTGTCATAAGAGAGCCTGATCAGTCTTAGCTTAATCTTACCAGTCCTTTAAATTATTTTGTAATGTTTTGTTAAGTCATTCAATGTAAACATCTGTAACAAACATTTCCAAGTTATAAACAAAACATTGTTCTGTAATCATTTATTAATGTTCATCTTTATTTTGTGATGAATTTGCTGTATGTTTTGTTTATTAAAGTATTCCTGTAATGTCATGCTTATATACATCATCATATTATATTTTTTAAATGGTGTATATCATTAGCTAAAATGGTTATGACTTCTCCAAATAGGGGGAGATTGTTGGGTACATTGGAAAATGTGTATCTGATTTGAAGAAGCCTAACTTAGCTTAATGATATACATCAAGGTGTATTTGATGTTATTTTGAGTTGACATGTGCAGGTGAAGAAGTACTAAAAAATACAGGAAATTATTCTAAGTCCATGTGTCGACACCTGAAGAAGCTGTGTCGACACTTCAGAATAATTGTGTCGACACTTGAAGAAAGCTGTGTCGACACAGAGAAAAATAGTCGACCATTTTTGTGTTGACACCGGGAAGCAGTGTCGGCTTACAGAAGTAGGGTCGACAACAGCTTGTTCAACACAGAGAAAAAAAGTCGACCACATTTGTGTCGACACTGGGAAGCAGTGTCGACTTACAGAAGTAGAGTCGACAACAGCTGTATCAACACTGGGAAGCAGTGTCGACACATTGAGGCAGAGTTGACACCAAAAGGCAGTGTCAACACATTGAGGCAGAGTCGACACATATTGGCAGGGTCGATGATGGTTGTGTCGACACCAGAAGACAGAGTCGACACATATTGGCAGAGTCGACAATTGGTGTGTCGACACCTGAAGGCAGAGTCGACACATATTATGTTCTGAATTTACAACAACTGTGTCGACACACAGGACTTGTGTCGACACACTGCAATATCTAGACCAAGTCATTTTCTGAAGAATGATGAAGTGCTTGAGTCGACATAAATATTCTGTGTCGACTCATTCTCAAGATGAAGTTCTGAAGAAGCTGAGTCGACTTAAAGGCAAACTAGTCGACATCATCAAAGGCTGTGTCGACACCTAAGTTACTTGTGTCGACACATATAGACAGTTGGTCTCGACACTTTCTGACAGTCAGTCTCGACACTTTGCTGTCCAAGACAAAGGCACAGGATCTGTTTGAAGATTTGACAGCTGTGGGTTGTAACAGGTTAACTGAAGCTGTCAAACTTGTCAAAAGACAGTTAGAAACCGGATCAGCCGGTTACCATGAAGAAGGTCTATAAATAGACAGATTCAGAAGGCGATAATAATGATTTTGATTTTTGAGAACAACAAACATACAAACTGATTGAAGAATCAAATCAAGAAAGTGCAAGGCTCGGAAGAAGATCTTCATAAGAAGATCTAAGAAGACGATCTCAGGATCTATCTAAGAAGAGTTCTATCAAGAATTCAGAAGTATCATCAAAGGTGTTGGATAGAGAGGGATCCAACCACTTGAAGAAGAAGAAGGAAGCCGTCACTGGTTTCTCAAGAAGCTGTTTGGGAAATCAACTCAACTAAGTTTAGATTCAAGAAGCTTTGAAGAAAGCTCAGATTCAGTTGATTTCATTCATCAGCTGATCAAGAACTGTCTTGTCCTTTTCTCTCTCATCAAGGGCAAGATAATACAAACACTTTTCAAATTTCTGTAGGGTCTATCAATATAGATCTGAGTTGTAAGCCTATGTTATAAAGGCTGAGTGTAGGAGAGTTGATCTCTGAGTGGTAGGGCTGTTTCCTGAGTGTAGGAGAAAGTTTTTCTCTGAGTTGTAGGCCTTGTGTCAAGGCTGAGGTAGGGCTATTGAGCCTAAATTGTAGGAACCATTCTGGGTTCTAAGTTGTAGGAACCTTTCCAGGTTCTGAGCTATAGGATCTGCTGATCTGAGTTAAAGAGGAAGTTTGGCCGAATCTAGCACACTGCTAGATAGGTGAAGGGGGAAAGTGGATGTACCCAGACCTTGGGGAACCACTATAAAACTGTGTGCAATCTGTGTTGTATGAATTTCTGTGATTGCTGTGCTGTGTGATTTAATTCAGTTATTATATTCTGCCTAAAAGTGAGTACAAGCTTTAGAACCTATTCACCCCCCCTCTAGGTGTTTAGGTAGTCTTGAAAGTAAAACTATCAAGGGTTGAGGCAGAGACCTGGTTGGTCTCGGGATCCCACTAAAGTAGGGGCTTTTCTTCCGCATCCAGATACTTCACGTCGAGGCTAAAGTTCCGGTGCCCCTTTGGCAGCTGCTCGGGTGGGGCCGGAGCGGAGGTTTCGGCGGAGGCACCCTCGCTACCAGTCCCGCCTGTAGCTAGCAGGATCTCGGCAAGGACCCCAACAGGTGGCTCCGACGGCAATTATCGCCTCCCGAGATGCCGATAGAATCTCGACGAGGGATCGACCCTCGGCAGCAGGTCGGGAGGGAGAAGCCTCCACGGACTTCCCCTTGTCTGTGGCAGTGGGCTTTGGTCTTTTCAGAGGATTAGACGAGAAGGTGCCGAGATTTCTCTTCCCGGCACAAGACTGAGGGGGAGGAGCCAGCCCCTCTCGGCAGGCGAGAGCCACAGTTTTCGCAAGAGCCAGCGGATCTCTCGCAACACCGGTCTCGGCAAATGGCTGGCACCGAGGGATTTCCCTCTCTCCTGCAAAGTCGACAACATTCAGCGCTACATTTTAGAGTATGGAATGCCAAGCTAAAGGTAAGACCATACCTTCGCCAGGATGCATGGGCAGGAGAGAGTCGACGTCCCTCCTAAGAAATTTGACGTGGAAGTCATTGGTCCCAAAGAACTCCAGGAGGGCGCTCTCGCGCGACCCTAAGGTGGGCGGCTTGTAGGCGGCATCGTCATATTGAACGGGCTCAAGAGGCACGTTGCCGAAGTCTCCAGAAATGAAGACGAACCTCTCGCCCCAGTGGTGGTGCTTGTTGGCGAGACTAGTGGTCTTGAGCAACTGCCCGGAGAAGAAGACCACCCCACTCTTAGCCCGGAAGATGAACAGCTTTCGGAAGATGGGGAGGCTGAACTCAATCCTCTCGAATCACATGTAGCAGATAAATGCTACCAGGATTTCGATCGAGTTGGGATTGAGCTGTGCGGGGACCAATCCGTAATAGTGGAGGGCCTGGAGCATCTCGGGCTAGAGGGGGAGGCGGAAGCCCACCTCGAAATGCTCGAGGGGGATGGATAGCTCTCCCTCTATCACGTGATTCACCCTATCATCGTTGCCGAGCTTTCTCGTGGTGAAGCCGACGGGGATGTAGTGGGAGGTGATAAGATGGTACTCATCCATGGTTAAACGGTAAGGGGGGAACTGATGCCTCCAGAAGGCTTCCGCACAGTGGGAGCGCCCTTCATTCTCGCCCGACATCATGGTCAAAAAGTTGAAGGCAAAACCTTGGGGGAAAAGCGTGAGTGAGAGAAGGTGGAGGAAGTGAGGGAAGTTCTCGGCAAGGTGCGAGAGCAGCAAGAAGGCGGCCAAGGGTTCCAGATTGGAGAAATAAATGTGGTGGGTGGATCGGCATATTTATATAAAATCGTGGTAATGATGACTTTCCCAAAAAGGCGGCATTGGTACAGTTGTCACGTCCCGAGGAAACGGCGCCTCATTTTCCACTCCGACACGCCTCAGGCGCCTAAGCCAGCGACAAGGTTTCAGCCCTAAGATGACAACGACGGACAAGCGATTAGGGTTTGCAAAAATGCCAAAATAATAACATGAAATAGAACAGTAGAAACAAAAATAGAAAGGGAGCTCTCGCCGGGCGAGATCTCCATAACAAATACTAATCATAAAGTTTTAAGCAGTCTTTCAAACTAGAAAAAAAAGAAGGGGTACATTACGAGAAGGGTAGGCAAGGAGGCGGGGGAGGCAAGACTACGATCTTCAATATGGTTCCCAGTGCCATCGTCCTCACTCTTGCCATCTAGTTATCGGAGGAGCCCGCAGGTTGAAGTAGGAGGATAACGTGGTGCACCTGAGGTTGATCCGATACGCCTGGTCTCGAATCTGCGCGATACATCTCCCAGGAGACGACTCGATCGTAGGCATATCCGGCCGCTTCGTCTTGCTGGGGAAGTAGTCTCGCTCGAGGGCTTCCAACCTCTGCTCCACCATATTGCGGTGTTCCTTCGCTGCAGAGGCATGGGCCTGCTCTCGCCGAATGATCTTCGACAGGATGGCCGCTAGCTTCTTCCACCGCTTCCTGACGTTCTCGGCGCCGTCAAGGATTTCCTCCATCTCATCCGAAGAGGGGAAGGGGGAGCTCTCGGTGTCCTCCCCTTTCTCTCCATCTTCATCTTCGTCTTCATCTTCTTCGTCAGCTCCCACCTGCGTGTCCGGATCCCCTGGTAAAAGAGTTCCACAGTTACGGCGAGAGCTAAGTAAAGACTATGATATTACCTCGCATACCTGTAGTATGGCGAGAGCCACCAGCCGGCGGCAGATGAGAAGGACCAGACTCCCCCTCAGTTCCATAGAGGAGGTGGAGCGGCTTTCCTCGCCCCGGGAAGAAGGTCTCGCATACGGTGATCCCGGCCCGGCCGGGATCAGGCAGGAGTCGTTCTCTCTCGTGGGGTGATTGGCCTCCTTTGGGGTTATAGAGGGTTTGGTAGCCACCCATCCCGCCAGTAAGGTGGGATTAGCCGCTTGGTCGACCAAGTTGGCTGCTACTATTTCCTTTCCCCGGGTGGCGAGACCCGGGCTGGCGGAAGCTGGCACTACGGGAAGTTAGTTCAACAGTTTGGAATGCTATGGTTGGAATGATAAAAAGAGGGTAGTAGGGATAAAAGGTTACTTGGAGTTCTCGAAGGGTTGGCCGGAGGAGTGGCCTCTGGGACCCGTGGTGGATCCTCGGGAAGGCGAGACGCCGAGTCTGGGGGCGCCAGTGAGGAACTGACGTCGTCATCTCAAGCCACCTCCTGTGAGAAGTATTGCATGTTAGTTGTCGGTCCTTTCGCTTAATCAACTCATAATTTTGGTAATCAACAAGTCGGAGAGACGTACCTTCTGCAGGGGTGAAGGATTATCCGCACGGCTTGGAGAGGGGGTAGGTGAACACGGTTCTCACGCGGAAGGTCCTGCTGGACCGATTTCGCTTTCTTCTTCTTCTTCTTCGGCTGTGAGGGCTCAACGACTGGCGCCTTTCTCGCCAGCCAGGGGGCTACCAAGGCGCTGTTTGCGAGAGCTCGCGCCTGCGCCGCATTAATACGATCTTGAAGGCCCTGCGAGAGCGGCTTGTCAGCACGTTTGGAACACATCGCAGGACTACGTGAGAGCTCAACCATGGGGTACCAATTGGCAGGGGAAGATTTATGGCCGCTTATCAGTGCACATATATAGTCGCAGGATGGCCCACCAAAAGATTCTATTTTCAGGATGACACGTGCTCAATGAATATTTATGGGTTGGACGTGTCTTTTCAAGTGCAAGGCTAGCTCAAAAAGAGAGGGGATTGTGTACAACCCCATATTCGCTAAGTGGGACCCAGAGGCATCAATGACCAGGATTGGACTAGCTTCGGGCTAGCTTTAGGCTTCAGACCAGAAGAGCTCCCGCCTTGGAGCAAGCGAGAATGTTCGCGTCAAGCCCCGACTGAGACCCACTTCCGCCTAGAGGCAGTCGAGAAGGCTTGCGCCTCGCAGAAAATGAGAGCTGGCTCGGTCCGAGGCATTTTACACTCCTCTTTTAGCTTCCACTGAGCGAAGAGGGGAGGGTTCTCGGAATAGGGTTCTCGCCAGGTGGGGCCCAGAGCCCAGGGTAAAATTACCTAGTTGCCCTTGGGTAAAATTACCCATATGCCCCCAGGGCCTGCATTTAGTATTTCATAACAGCGTGATTCGGCTATTGGCAGGCCAGCCAGGGGTATTTCAGTAATTTCAGGTCAACAAAGGCTATAAATAGACCCACAAGGGCTCCTTAGAAAGCAAGCTTTCATTATTCTCCAACTCTCTAGTACTTTCTGAGGAGCTCATAGCCTAGCTTTTTACTTTGGAGGGGAAGCTCTCAGAGATCTTTCGGGTAAGAGGTGGGACCTCCCTACTGAGGCTTCGGGTCAGTTCTAGGTCCTTTGCAACCTATCGAGGGACGGGGCTTAAGAGAAGTAGGTGTTGGCTGCACCCCTATTTTTCAACTCTCGTTGAGGTCATTTTTGGCTTCAACAGAAGGTCTTCTCTTCCATTATTTCTTCTACATCAAATTTTGGAAGTGCTTGGAGAAGGCAACAAAGTCCTCATCAGATATGCTGTAGTCTGATGCATTTGACTCTGAGTTATCTGAATAAGCTGGTCTTCTTGGAGGGGAGGGAATCCTCTACTTATTCTTCCTGATGTTATATGCCTTGAATTCCAAGGTCTTTTCCTTAGATTGGGATCTGCTGGTGGCCTCCTCCTCTTTTTTGGTAGCCATCTGCATCTCGTATGAGAGCGGCTTTCCAAACAATGTTTGGAGAGGATTACCATCAAGCTTGGCCACTTCTCTTATGACACATATCTTAGTATCCCAGTCTCTAGTGAGAGATCTGAGGAACTTGTCATTTATTTCATAATGGCTGAAGACCCTCCCATAGGTCCTCAGTTCATTTATGATCCTGAAAAATCTTTCATAACAAGTAGCTATGTTGTCTTTCAGGGATTGCCTGAAAGCCTCATACTCCGGGTTGAACATTGACAATCTATCATCTCTTACCTCTTTAGTACCCTCCATGTAGACTACAAGGGCGTCCCACATCTCTTTGGAGGTCTAGTAATGGACCAAGTTCTGAAAGGTTGAGTCATCTATGACACTAATAATAATGTTTTGTGCCCCCTTTTCTAATGTATCTAAGATGACTTCATCCTTTGTCATCTCTGAATAGGTCTTAGGTGTCTGGACATTGGCATCCAGAACAAAGACCTTCATAGGGATGAAGGGTCCCTCCTTGATTATCAAAAGATTCTAGGGTCATAGGCTTCTATAAATAGCCTAACCCTCTCCTTCTAGATTCTAAAATTCTCCTTTCTATAGATTGGGAGTTTCATGGAACCTAGCTCCTTATCGCTCTCTCCAGAACTCATAAATACAGAACTGTAACTACCCTTGGAGATCCCTCATATTATTAAATCCTTTTTGAGCAACCTCCCTCTGATACCACTTAAAAGTCTTTGTTTTTAAGGTAGCTAGCAACCTAGCGGTGGGGGGGGGGGTGAATAGGTTTTTTGCTTTCTTGTGAATTTCTTTTATTTTCTTTTTAAGTGCTTAGTGTGTTAGTAGTTATTTTCTTTTAAGAACCTGCAATAAAGAAACAACACAACAAAAAGCACACACAAAATATATAGTGGTTCCCCAGATTATGGGTACGTCCACTCTCCTCCCACCTTTCTAACTTCTAGTTAGACAAGACACTTCTCCAAAACTTAGTTCCAAGAGCTTACACCTCAGATCCCTCGGGATCTCTCAGTCTCCTCTGAGACTTACAACTCAGGACAAAGCCCTACCTCAGAGCAAACTTGCTCCTACAACTCAGAGATCAACTGATCACCTACCTCAGGCCCAAAGGCCCTACAACTCAGGCTGGGAGGATAGACCTACCTCAGATCCACAAAGGATCCTACCTCAGAGAGAATGACTCTCCAAAAGCTCAGGCAAAATTACCCTACCTCAGATCCAAAGGATCCTACAACTCAGGCACAAGTGCCCTACAATTTAGGGAGAATGACTCTCCTACCTCTGGCTCAAAATCCCTACAGCTCAGTGATCAAATGATAACTAAACTTAGATCTAAGCTGGATCCTACACTCAGAGAGTATAACTCTCCTACAGCTCAGGTAAAACTGCCCTACCTCAGGCTCAAAAGCCCTATATCTTAGATCCAAAAGGGTCCTGCATAAATACAATGGTTTTAATTAATTTGACATAGAGAAATTTCTCTGTGTCTGCTACTAGAGCTGAGTAATCTCACCTCTAACTATCTTCACAGCAGCAAAAAGTTGTTCTTCAATAAATGGCTGCCTCTGTTGGAAGTATCTCAGAAAATTGTTTCTGAACTTGCTGTAGAAGACTGAAGATCTGCTAGGTCTTGAGTTCTTCAAACAGCTACTGAACCTGCAGAAGAATGAAGGCTCTCCTCTCTTTCTTTATAAGAAGTGTTTCTGAACTTGCTGTGGTAGTAAAAAATGCTACAGTTAACTGAACTTTTAGTTTAGCTGATTGACTTCAAGCTTTTTCTCGACAACAATGGTGAGGAAGATGAGTCCAGCCGCTATTTTTATTTTTGAAATAAAACCCTAAGAGTTGAGTTCAACATTCAGTAACTGCCCCTTTTTATATTCCACCGATTTAAGGCTCCAAGAAGTAGTGGGGAGCACCTGCAGCAAACAGCTACACCTTGCTTTAATGTAAGAAGACATACAGTAGCTCTCCGACAGTATTTGTCGTGTTCTGTAGCTTCCCCGCACTTGATTTGAACTCTGTTGACTTTATCAATTTTGGATGACGTCATTAGATTATGGACTTAGCCAATTCTGTCAAATTCACTCAAGGCATTGAGTGTGTTCAATGAGCAAGCTCCACTCAATGACAAAACCCTTAGACAATAGTCAGAATCATTTTGCACCATAGGCATTGAGAGTGTTGAGTGTAATGGCTTCACTCAACACTTTTCCACTTAGTCATTTCTTCACCTTTCTGAAAGTGTTGAGTGATTTGGCCTCACTCAACGCTTTCTTCTTTTGCCTGCCTTCTTTATTGGGTATTGAGTGAACTGGCTTCACTCAACGCTTCTAAACTTAGTCGATTTCTATCTTCTTCTTAGGCTTTGACAACAGTAGCAAGACTCAATGATTTTTGCTTTTGCGTCAAGTGAGATCTGCTCACTCAATGCTTCTGGACTTTGTCGAATATTCAGCCTGCCAATATTGAGGCGTTGACAGATTTAGCTATACTCGATGATGGCGTTGATTGAACTGTCATCACTCAGTGCCCGTGGTCTTGGCCGCAGATTTGCTTTGCACACTACATGGCTTTGACAGTCCATAACTAACTCAGTGCTTTATGGCATTTGGCGTTGTGTGAACTAGATATACTCAACGCCTGTGGACTTAGGCGATTTCCAGCCTATCCAGCGTCTTCCCTTATATCTGGCGTTGAGTGAACTGGCTTCACTCAATGCCTGTGGACTTAGACAGATTTCTATCTCTTTACATCTTTACTTTGTGACCACCTGTCACATCACTTGGAATACACGTCCTATCAATGTTACAAGGACTAACCTGAAAGCATGAACTTAAGAATACATTAAATACAACTTTATGTATATCATTGACATGATTGACTTCTTCAAATCTAGGACATTATGGGAAATGGACCAAATAGTATCAACATTGCACAAAACATTCAGATTGCTCTTTAATCCTTTAATTAAAAAATCAACTCCTTTTCTACCTTGTGTAAACTAGGAGTCTAGCTTGGCATCTAGCTTGTCAAATCTGACTTTAACCTCAGCTAGGCCGTTATTCAGATCTTTTTCTATTTCTTTGACCTTTTTCAACACTCTCTGCATTGAGGAGTCAAAATATGCCTTCTACTTGGCCAACATCGCCTCTATGCTTTGCAGGATTGTATTATCAGCATTAGACTTGGAGATATCAAGAATATGAGTGCTAGACAGATCCTCACTGGAAGAATCATCTATCAGAGATAGACGAGCTTTAGAAGTTGTAGCAAAGTCTTCAGCAATAGTTAGGACAGGAGTCTGGTCTTCCGCATCTCCCTCCTCATCTGAAAGAACCACAATCTCCTCTGCAACAGCCGGAGGTGCATCTGGCATCTTGCCTATCCTTTTCTCAAGGTTGCGCATGAGACCACGAAGGGGTTTGAGGTTAGACCAGGTATGAAGAATGAATCTAGATCTGTGTACGGAAGTTGCTGGCCACTTTTATATACCCTAACTCAACTGTTTGAGCGCAATGTAGTGGTGGTTGGTTCCGATTCGATAAGGGTAGAATTCCTGGTCGAAGGTACCTCAGTAGCAACGGATATTGTGGGCCTAATCACCTCCCCCTTAGAAGATGAAGCGGGAACAATTTCTGGGAGAGTGACAATCAGGTTCTCCATTGCCATTAACTCACCAGCAGCAACACCATTAACAATAATCTCATAATCCTCCACAGTAAGGTCATTAATTGTAACACCATCATTATTCAAGTCATCCACATGCAAATACTCCTCAACAACAATATCAGCCTCGACCTCCTCAGGCACTAACTCTTCTATAGCAGTCCGATCCATCTTGGCAACCTCTGTCATCAGATCCTCTATCTCTGCAACTGTTTCAACTAGCCCCCCTCTGCTCCTGCACTCAATCTCTCAGGAGTTTCACTGGGGTGTGGAGAAGTAATCCTGACATCAGTAGCATGTTCTATCTCCTCCATGACCAAATCTGGGGCTCCCCCATGCCTAATGATCCTCCTATCCCACCTGAAAAATATGGATGAGTCTATTTTATTTAAGTGGTGGATAGACACACCTTTGGTCATATCAAACTTGTCACCATCTAGTTGATTCAGGTACAAGATGATAATCCTCCCAAAGTTGGGAGTGCAGAGGCTGTCTTTGAATTTCTCAAACAACATAACACCCCAGTCCAGTCTCTTCTGGTAGATGATCGCCAAAAGAAGTTTGAACATCGCAGTCGAAATGTAGTCATGGGAATAAGTTTTGTACAACATCACTTTACCAATGAGTCTGACAGAAGCTTTCCTTCCTCATTCAATCCTTTATGCTTAATAGCCTTTGTGCCTCGGGGCAGTCCACAAAATAATAGAGCTCGAGAAAAATCATCCACGCCGAGGTAATTGGCCTCTTCACAAACAGGAAGCCGCAAGTACCTAGTGAGGAGTGAAGCTTTAACTCTGACTTTAGTCTGCAGAACTCTGCTTTTGATGACGGTGTCCTCACGTAACAGCTTGGCATGCTGAAGGAATTCAAGAACTTCTTTGTCCAGAACCTTGCAAGGGTGTTCTAGGACAAAGAAAAGTCCTATAGTATCCAACATGAGGATAATATTACAGAATTCATCAGAGGCAGAGGAAAACCCTATTCGGACTAATTCTCCACCTCCTAATAAACCACTAGTGCTTCTAAGGGCCATGAAATTCAAAGAATGAACTGGGAATCGCTGGACTTTACTGTTGATAAAAAAATCACTATCACTCTCTCTATCGTAGCTGCTGTAACACGGTGTCGGGATTTCAAGCCGTCGAAAGAATAATCGTAGGAAAACTATTTAGGTCTTACTGTAACTTTGAATCAAGCCTTAGATTTCTGTCATAGAACCCTAGTTCACGGGTGGAAGATGATCCATTTGTCACGGGATCCGAAAGGTCGGGAGCGATTTGGCGATGTGTTCGGCGAGTGTTGTAGGTTTTGCTCGAAGTCTTAATATATATATATATATATATATTAATTTAAATTGACCTAGAAGGCACTTACCTGATATATGCGGCGCTTGGGATCCAATATAGAAAAATATGAAATTTTGCCCTAAGTGAAATTCGGCTAGTTTTGCCAGAACAGAGTCGGATTTGGCGAGTATCCCATGATATCCGACGAATTAGCGAGTGTTCTGTCCCATTTTCGACGAATTTCCCTTGGGATATTTTTCAGCTTTGATGCATTTCCCGAGAGCTTCCTGTCTTCTTGGCCTTCTTCACGAATCCTTGTTCAGCATACCTAGTTCCATTTTGAAAAACGAGAACTTGGCCTCATCCAACAGCTTGGTGAAAATGGCAGCGACCTATTTATCCGTCGGGACATAGCTGAGGGCTATGTCCTTGTTCTCAACATGCTCCCAAATGAAGAGATATCACACCTCAATGTGTTTTGTCCGATTGTGAGAGACTAGATTATTCGCGATCGCTATTGTGCTGGATGAGTCGCAATATATTGGGATCTCTTTAAACTTCAAGTTATAGCCTTCAAGTTGATTCCTGATCCATAGAAGTTGTGCGCAACAACTACCCGCATAGATATACTCTGATTCGGCCGTAGAAATTGCCACACAATTCTGCTTCTTACTGCTCCATGAAATAAGCCGTCTTCCGAGGAATTGACACATCCCAAAAGTGCTTTTCCTGTCATCCCTGCTTCCTGGGGGGTTGCGCTACATATACTTCCTCTTTCAGATTCCCTTTGAGGAATGCTGACTTCACATCCATTTGGTAGACGGTGAAGCCTTTGAGGGAAGCATACACATGAAACAACCTAATCGCCTCATGCCTAGCCACTGGAGAAAAGGTTTGGTCAAAGTCGATCCCTTCTTCTTGTCTGTATCCTTGAGCTACAAGCCAGACTTTATTCTTGATAATGACACCATTTTCGTCTAGCTTGTCTCTGAAGATCCACTTGGTGCCGATCACGTTCTGTCCCTTGGGCCTTGGTACCAACTCCCAGACTTTGTAATGTTCAAACTATTTGAGCTCCTCTTGCATTGCCAAAATCCAAGAAGTATCCTTGTTTGCCTCTTCAAATTTCTTTGTCTCAACCTGTGACAAAAAACTAAGATGCATGATCTCATTAGCTGTACCTCTTCTGGTTCTAACATTATCGCCTGTATCTCCAATGATTCGATCAACTGGGTGATCTCTTAGGTCTCTGAACCCTAGATTTCTTTCTCTCCCACCAGCAGGCTCTATAATATTTGGTGCATCCTCTGGAGGGTTAAGCAATTCTTCCTCTAGCAGTTCTACATCCACCAAGCCTGGATCGACGATCTTGACCGAGCTTAGAGCTTCTTCGTTAACAGCTTCATCCAAGCTTAGTTCCTTGAACCTGGTACCTACATCTGCACCAATAACACTAGATGAGCTACTTTGGAGCATACTTGTTTCATCAAATACAACATTGACTCTTCTACCACCAGAGTTTTCTTATTGAAAATCCTATATGCCTTACTATGGCTACTATAACCTACAAAAATACCTTCAAAACATTTTTCACTAAACTTCGTGCGGTAATACTTCCCATTATTAAGTACAAAGCATTTACTTCCAAAGATTCTAAAATAGGACATAGTCGGTTTTCGGCCTTTCAATAGCTCATATGGGGTCTTATGATAGCTTTTGTTGATAAGTGCTTTGTTTTGCACGTGACAAGCTGTGTTGACTGCTTCAGCCCAGAAGTACTCCGAAAGTGAAGCATCGTTCAACATTGTTGTACAAGCTTCAATTATGGTTCTATTCCTTCTCTCTGCAACTCCATTTTGCTGTGGAGTACACAGGGAGGAAAACTCATGAAAGATACCTTGACTTTGAAAAAATTCTGTCATGACACCAGACCCAAATTCTGTTCCATGGTCACTTCTGATTTTGACCACTTAGCAATTCAATTCGTTCTGAATTTGCTTGACAAAATTTGTGAATGTGTCGAAGGTGTCTGACTTGTGTTTTAGAAAGAACACCAAAGTAAAATAGGAGTAGTCATCAACAATTACTAACGTGTAGACCTTACCTCCTAAACTGTGAATATGCATAGGATCGAATAAGTCCATATGAAGTAAGTGTAAACTTCTTGAAGGATCTTTTTCATCGATACCCTTGAAGGTAGCCCTTGTCTACTTACCCATTTGGCATGCGTGATACAGACTCTCTTTAAGGCTCTTAATGTTGGGTGCATCACACACTAAGTTGTGAGAAAATAACACATTTATAGTGCTAATATGTGCTAATCTCTTGTGTTATTGGTCACAAAGAGACACACTATCTTTTGCAAAAAAATAGACTGGTGTAGAATTGTTTGAGCAAAGAAAATTTAAATAGAAAATATTTCTACTCCGAGTGCCTGTTAAGACCATCTCCAAATTTGCAGGCAACTTTATCAAACACTTATCCTTGCAGAACTCAATGATGTAGCCTTTATAACATAACCGACTTATGCTTATAAGATTATGGTGTAATCCTTCAACATAAGCCACGTCTGTGAAAGAGACTACTCTGTTGGAGATCATACCGTAGACTTTTGTAGTTCCCCAGTCTGACCCTCCAAAGATGACTTTTGGTCCGTCTTTGACTGGGGTGAAATCAAGCAAAAAGATTCTTGTCCCGGTCATGTGCCGAGAGCATCCATTATACAAATATCAGATTGGATTTTTGTTGGCCTTTGGACATACCTGCAATCATAAATCATTTTACCTTAGGAACCCAAAAGTATTATGGTCCTTGGTTCCTGGTCAACTTAACACCACTAGGAACATTAACTCTGCGAGTGGTCGGCCTCGCATGGTTAACTTGTGGAGTTACAAAGTTATCAGGGTTAAACCAGCAATCTATGCCAAAATGACAAATTTTGCCATAGCATAAACAATCAAACCTACTGTACCTTCTCTTGTACTCCAGATTTACCTTTTGAACATGAGGTCTAGCAGGGGCAACATACTTGGAGGTAGAAGCCTCCTAATTACAACATACATAGGGCTTCTCCATGTCCTTTGACTTAGGTACAAAAGTTTTAGCTTTTTGTGCACTCTTATGGTTATGTCTATGGACATAAGAACCATAAATCTGGAGTTTAATCTCTTCGAAGGTGCTTTGAAAAAACTAGCACTATAGTATCGGGGATGGGTCCATCCCTGGTATCGCTTCTTGGGTTCTACATAAGTAGACCAAGCTAGATGACCGTAGGATGACACAAGGTCAAACTTGTGGTTACCTTCCTAAACAAGGGTTGACCTAGAGGTGCCTTCCCCAGTTCTTTGGCACTATCTTTCTTGGCAACCTTACCTTTTCCAACTACGTGGCCAAGAACACTACCCTTCTTCGGAGATGAGAACTCATCAATGAGAAGGAGAATAGTCTTTGGCTTGGAGTAACTCTCAACAGGTTTTCTATCCACCAAGAGATTTTCTTCTAGCTCATCAAGATATTTCTCTTTTAGACTTAATATTTCAACCGAACCTTCCAATTCCTCTTGCAAGGAGTGAACTTCACTTTTGAGAGGAGTCAATTCTACAATTTCCTCCCTCAGGCTTGATTCCACTACCTTGAGAGAGGAAATCTCCTTTGCTTGCTGTTTGACTAACTTTCGACATTTTTCAAAAGCCTTCAAAAGGTTCTCATGCCAAACCATTAACTCATACTCGCCCTCTTCAGAAGAATAGCCTTCATGACCATTAGTGGACGTTTCCGATTCCGAGAGTATCATGTGCGAGTTTACCTTCCCGCGATACTCAGAGTCACCAACTTCCTCGTTTGATTGAGCCATGAGACCGCAGTAGGCTTCCTCATTCTCTGAGATCGACTCACTTGAGTCACTGTCGCTTAGTGTCTTGGACTTCTTGGCGACAAAACTCTTTTCTTCTTTTTTTTGCCCTTAAAGGATCTTTTTTCCTCTTTCTTGGAGCCCTCCTTCTTGTATGGGCATTCAATATTCATGTGACCTGTCTTGTTGCAACAGTAGCACACAATATTAGAGGAAGAGTGTGTTCGATTTAGATTTATACCTATCCTCTGGGATGTATGCTGAGGATAGATGTGAAGATAGGGTCGATGTGGGGACCGGAGGGGGGATCGAAGTGATCCATGGGGGAGTAGGGATCGAGGCAACCCGCAAGGGGAGCCTTTAAACCATGTTCCGCAGAGGGGTCGCCTCGACCTCCCTAGCTCCCCCCCCCCAGAAGAAAAAAATCACCTTCTCATCCGCGGATATGCCAGACTACGAAGACCCATTCTGCAATGCACTAGTGATCCAGAAAGCGGTGGAGAACTTCACAGTCTCCCGGATCGATCACCATCACGATGAGATTTTCTGAAATCAGATAAGGATGATTGATTCTTCATCTGTCTCTTCTTACTGAGCAGTTTCTTTAACTGCTTATATATTAAAGAGAACTCTCCATCCGATAGCTTAGAGGCAAATGTGCTAGGCTCGGAGTCTTCTAGGGTGTCAGGAGCACGAGTCCTTATAGGTGAAATAGCTTTGGACTTTCTTGACCCTTCCATCTTTAGGGCCACCGAATTCTCTTTGTTGGAAGTCCGGCTGCTTGTCTCCTCCTTCTTTCTGGTGTTCATTTGTAGTTTATAGGAGAGTAATTTCCCAAAGAGCTTCTGAGGGTCAATTTCAGGCAGCTTTTAAAATTCTCTAATGGCTGCGACTTTTGTGTCCCAGTCTTTTGTCAGGGATCTCATAAATTTGTCATTGAGCTCGCCATTAGTGAAATTACGACCATATTTCCTGAGGCCGTTTACAATCTTAATGAACTTCTCGAAGCTATCAGCAATACTATCACTTGATCCTTGCTTGAATGCTTCATATTCCTAATTCAACAACAATCTGTGGTTGTCTCTGACTTCTTCTGTCCCTTCCATCAACACAACTAGGCAATCCAACATTTCTTTGGCAGATTTGCAGTGGAATAGATTCTGAAGCATTGAGTCATCCACTTTATTTCTGATGATGTTCTTTGCCTTCTTATCAAGAGAGACTAAGGTAATTTCATCCTTAGTCAAGTCCATCATCTTCTTGGGGATCATGACTATAGGATTCAGAGCTGATGGTTGAGTCGGTATGTGGGGTCCTTCTTCAACAATCTGGAATATTCTGGGATTAGCAGCTTCCATGAAAAACCTTACTCGTTCTTTCCACATGGGAAAGTTTTCTTTTGTGAATACCGATAGCTTCATATATGACATGTCTTTACTTCTGTCCATGGTTACTAGACGGAATCTCTTGACGCTAGAACAGGGATCTTGTTCAAGGTGTTAACCGTATATTAAACAAACTACCTCTCTGATACCAAGTGAAAGTGTCTATCGTCTACCTAAATCACCTAGAGGGGGTGAATAGGTGATGTTTGTGTCTTTTCGCAGAATAAAAATTACTTAAAAATCAAGCACATAAACACTGAGATTTATAGTGGTTCCCCAAGTTGGGTATGTCCACTTTCCCGCCTCGCTTATCTACTAAGAAGGGCTAGATTCGGCTACTTCACCAAACTCAGATTTTCACAATCTTACACCTCGAAGCCAAAACTTCTACAACTCGGAGAAGATGCTGCTACCACTCGATCCACAACCGGATATATGACTCGATCCACAAATGGATCTACGACTCAATCCACAAATGGATCTATGACTTTATCCACAAACGGATCTACGAATCGATCCACAAATGAATATACCACTTGGATAAAATTCTCCTACAAAAGTAAATGAATATTACACAATAATATTACAATCAAACTTAGACAAGATTTGAAATCTTCAATCCGTCGTTCTTCGAGCATAGTAGATCTTGAAATTGCTTGGAGAACACAGAAGATGAAAATGTTAAAGATCTTAAATCTTGACTTGAATCTTCGATCGACTCAATATGGAGAAGTATAAATCTGTATAGAGAGTAGCAATCCAATCGTGTATGTCGAAGAAGATGAATCATGCACAGTACATCGGAGACCAATCAGAAAAATCGTGAAAGCACTGTATGCCGGCAGTGGATCCGATCAATTTTCAGAATTGGAAAGTTTTCTAGGTTTGAATTGAGAGCAATAACACGATTAGATGGAACGGAAATATCCCATAGGTATTTATAGAGATCTCCTTGCCAACGGTATCAAGGCACTTTCCAAAAATAAAACCTAGAAATCACTATGCATGGTCGATCAAACCCAAACCAGAGTTTTGAAAAATTCAGAAAATGACCTAAGTTAAATTTGTCGAGTACCATCGAGTATCATTAGTATAATTGCCAAATAGTTCTTGATATACCATGAATAAGACTTAGAATAACTCAGTTCAGGCTGGCAAAACACTCACCGCCAAGGCGGAGACCATACTCGACGAATTCGATTAGTATCGGTTAGTATACTTGACGAATTCGTCGAGTATCGACTAGCTCACTTGATGCACTCGACACCTATCCAAGTGATATCTGATGAATGAGATTTATAAAAATCCATAGAAGTAGTGTCGAATGGACTCGACGAATTCGGGGTGTATCGTCTAGTTTATTCGACAAATTCGATGAGTATCATTAGATACATTTGACGAATTCGATGAGTATACGCGATGATACTTGGCGAATTTTACTTGGTGGATTTTCCAATACTAAGAGAATTTTCCCTAAGTACAAATGATGAATTTGATGAGTGTTGGAAGGGATATACGATGAATTCAACGAGTATCAACGAGTATACTCGACGAATTCGACATGTATTCCTAACCATACTTGATGAATTGTATTTAGACAAATTCCTGTTCTTCTGATTCCAAGCCTTTGTTCTTTCTTGATCCTTCTCCTGTACTTGGGATGGAAGTACACTCCAATAGTGAGATTACATGTGAGTCAACAAATTGGCCTACACAAAGAGGGATTACATTGTATAGTCACGTGTTTACTGACCCATTGTAACCTGACATTGGTGTGTACTTAGCAATGTAAACCTGCAAGTACATAACTAAAATAATAGCGTCAAATACAGTCAGAATTCATCTTAGCTTAACTGGACCCTTCTTCAAATCTGGGTTATTATGGATACAATACCCAACACTCTCCATCTTGCTTTAAGATGTTCGCTGATCAGATAATGGCAGACCAAAAGATATTATATCTCATTTATGCAATGCTATCACACATTGGATAGTACCTTCATGCTCCAATTTGAGGACCTTAGGGGTTGATCCAGCTTACGTGGTGAATATAAAACTTGTATCCCCTGGTATGGATTTTTTGGGAGCTTTATATCACTCTACTTGTAGCCCTACATCCCTTAGAATCTCTGTTTTACTAAGAGGTGACCTAAAGGTGACCTAGACATTATTTTGTGAATTCCTTGCTCTATGATGATTGAATGAAACTAAAATTTGGCCATACATGAGTAGTACCTAGATAGACCTCCCATACAAAAATCAGAATTTTTGGAGAATAGTTTCCTATAGTTATTATAAAAATTTAATTGTATATGTATAGCTGAGTCACATGGCTAACCAACCTCAAAATGACCCAAATATTTGGTAAATTATTATTTAGGTCATCATACGCCTCTGGTTAATTATTAGGACCTTTTGTCTTTCTGCATGTGGGTGTATTCCACTTACAAGAATTTTATATGTTCAGAAATGGTGTATTTAGCTCACAAAAAAATTTGGTGTATTTTTCCCAAATTGCTAGTTGCTTGCTAATGAAACTTTGACCAAGCATATATTATGATGAATATATCACTTCTGGAGAAATTAGAATTTTTGGTTATAATTTTCCTAATATTTGCATTAGTAATATGTCACGCTTTGAAATAAATGAAATATATGTGACTAAATATATTAGGAAAAATCCAAATCTCTGCTACATATTTAGTTAGGTCAAAACACACTTCTGTGAATTTAATGAAAATTTTTTAGTACCATTTCCCTCTAGTATATAATTATTTGTATTTGTCACATTGAATATGCGAAATAATCATGGTCAAATTAATTTATTAAATTTCAATTCTCGAGCTAGACACTTTTTAGAGTAGGATAAACCTCTGAGAATTTCTTTGGAATTTATGGATGAATAAATTATAAAGTTCCTGTTTAATAATGCAATTGCTTATAAAAGTATTTGTGGAATTTAAATGATCAAATTATTATGGAAAAAATTATGATTCATTGTTAAACACATTTTATGTCATAATAAGCCTCTAGAAATTTACTTGGAATAT
The DNA here is from genome assembly GCA_039513925.1 of Platanthera zijinensis. Classification (NCBI taxonomy): domain Eukaryota; kingdom Viridiplantae; phylum Streptophyta; class Magnoliopsida; order Asparagales; family Orchidaceae; genus Platanthera; species Platanthera zijinensis. The sequence goes on along the minus strand of CM077079.1, from coordinate 37,796,392 downwards.
TTGGACATCACATTTTGGTACTTCATTTGTAAATTTTGAAATTGTCACTTATTTATCAAATATAATTATTATGGCCAATTTAATTAAAAAATATAAGAATATTTGGTTAATCACTTTTTACGGCATGATGAATCTCTGGAATAAATTTTAGACCAATTGGCCTTATGCTTTTGGTAGTTGTTTCATAAATGACATGATTAGTGTTATTATTCTATTTTGGTCTATATTTAGCAAAAAAACCATTTAATGATTTAATTAGTAATAACACTTGGAATTCAGATGAAACCTATAATATATTATATTAGGACAACATTTATATAAGAGCACATTTTCCCTATTATTTTGATTTAAATTTAAAATTATATCACACATTGAATTTAAAGGAAGAATTAAGATTTAATCATCTTAGGAAATATATAATTTCAAGTAGGACATTAATTTTATCATATTGAACCTCTGCATTAAATCTTGGAGCATATAGATTTGAATGGTGGGGGTTGCACCATTTATAGTATTTATGGAGTTAGAGGTAAGCAGGGTTCAACATAACATTTGCTAGTGGGTAGACCTTGAGGATGATCATAGGACTTGATACTAAATGGGTTAATTACATGTTGGAGTATTTTTGACTAATTATTGGAGTTCTATAACAATTCTTTATGTAGTGACAAGAGATATAGTACATGGATATAATGGGGAGTAGTTAACCTTGGAGTTCAAACGATAGATCAACTCTCCCCTAAAAGAGATACAAATCTATCTTTGGATATTAAGAGTAACATTGCGAGAGGGCATTAATGAAGGATAGCCACAAATAGAATTAAATATCTTGAGAAATGGAGGTTTGGGATTCAGCCCATCATACCTCCTTGAACCGGTTTGGGATTCAACCCATCATACCTCCTTGAACCGTTGCAAGCCCTTCATCGGGTAGTCTTCAGGTAGTTCAAGATTCACCCTAAATAATTTAAGTATAACTAAGCATTAAGTAAAGAGTATATTAAGTAAGAAGACATTAGAATTGATGAACATGACGGGGATGATAAGTTATGGTTAAAGAGGACAAGTTAGTCCTGAAAGCTAGAAGCTGGATTGTGAGTGGGTATGATGATATTAAAGACAGGATAGTCTAGTGAGCAAGTGGCCTAGATGGCTGATGGGGGATACACTTGAATATGCAAATGATGTGGTGGGTCTTCGATATTACCCTAGTCGTCACACCAACAGGATTACATTGACATGATGGGTAGTTATGGTCTAGAGGGTGATGGAGACGTTGCTGATGCGGCCGTTGATCCCCGACATAGAGAGTTCGTGGATTGGGATGTCGTTGCCGCAAGCTTGAAGATGGGAGTCTACCACGACATTTCTTCACCAATGCTGCGACGTTCTTCACCAACACTGCTATATATTTTGCATGACGTCCGCCGCCACCATTTTAAATTAAATATATAATTATAAACTAAATAATTATAATTATATATTTTATTATTTCATCATTTATTATTATTTCCTATTTTTTTATTATTTCATATATGATGGGTGCCTATAACAATCAAGAGTATCTTTTATTTCATGCCTTATTTTATTTTATTCTTATTTTATAAATTATATGTTTAAATTGTTTTCCTATTTTATTATTGGTGGAGATTGAGTGGTGTAGCCTAAATAAGGCCTATATTGTTTTCCTATTTCATGTATGGTGGAGATTGAGTGATGTAGGCTATAAATAGCTATTATTATGAAGGAATAATTAGAGATGATAAGAAATTGAAACCTTAATTCAAAGATTGAATTTTCCCCCTCTTTTCCCTCTTCCCCCTTAGGCAAATTTTAGCCTTCCTTCTTCTCTTCCTCCTCTCCCTCTTCAAAATTCATCCAAGGCTTGTTTCCTCCTCTCCCAAGCCACCAACCCTCCTTCTCCCTCTCAAAATTCGGCCACCACTCCACCTCCTCCCTCCTCAAGGTTTCCATCACCATTTTCTCTCCTCACTTTCCATATATATATTGTCTTCAAGGTTTCTCCCTCTCCTAGGGTTATTGCAAAGGAAACGACTAGCGTCTTCATCGTCCGGTGCGGATCCGTGGTTTCACGTGGAGAATTGAAATCAACCACCATCGTGAGCGATTCCCCCACTCAATATTGTGGACGGACTTTCTTAGGATTGGGTAACGATTCTTACACCTCTTGTGTGGCTTCTTCTATATTATTTTGTAAGGTTTTTGGTGGAATTAGAATGCTAGTATTTTTTCCTGATTTATATTGAAATCGTGCTAATTTAAATCTAATATTTAAGCGTTAATTATTTCGAATATTTTTCGTAAAACTTGGTTCGGGTAAATCTAGTGAACGCTAATGGAAATCGGTTTCTTACCTTGATTTCTCCTTGAGTTCAAGAGATTTTGGCAACTCTCTTATTAATTAATTTTGGGGATTTTTTTGGACTTAGTTTTAAATCACTTATTTAGTCCGGATATTCTTTTATTGGATGTGTGAATGTTTGCGCAAAATTTAACTTGTATTGCTAATTGTCCGGATCGGGTTGGTCCTTTTCGCTTGAGCGAACATTGGCATATAGCCCTTGTTCAATCTAAAATAAGGGCTAGCGTCCCTTTGCGTTGATTAATTTGTTAATATTGAATTTGTGACATTAATTGCTTGGATATCGATAGTGCTAAGTAGAGAAACCGTGCGCTAGAAATTTAATTAAACTGTCGAACATAAGAACGCATTGTTTAATCCGTCAAAACCTTGGGCTTGCATCAATTTGGTATCAGAGGGAGGTTCACGTCAATTTCCTAATTGGCACCCTCCCCCTTTTGCTTTTGTGGACCGACACGCACTTTGCACGTTTCATTGCACAACATATAAATAAATTTTTAAATTTTTGGTCTGCAAATAGCGGCCTAAAATTTTCAGTTTTTCTCAAAATTCAAAAATTGTTTTTTGGAATTTCTCCATAATTTTATTAGTAAGAAATCAAAAAATATTTTATTTTTATTAAGTCATTAAATTTTATTAAATCATTATAAAATTTTAATTTTGGTCTGCCAATAGCGGCCAATATTTTTATTTTCTCAGCAAAAAAATTTAAAAAAATTTATTTAATAATCTTCATATTTTTTCCAGTAAGAAAATAAAAAATAATACCTTTGTTATCTTAAGTAATTAGCGGGAACAATTGCATCTTTGGAAATTAAATAGGATCAGGTTAATTATTCATGTCATGTGCACCAGTTCCGGGTGAGATTTTCTCTCCGGTTCTCACTAACACGGCATATGACGTATATGCTGCCCGATTAGACTATTCTTATGCTAAGGATATGACAAGACACACCCCTAGGGCACACCAGCTTTATCCTACTTATGACGGTTTAGGTTGCCCCCAAATTTTTAGAGATTGGCTTAAGGGATTAGAGCATTATTTTAATTATCACTTATGGGATGACCACAAAAAGGTGAACTTTGCCCGAGAGCGATTAGTAGGTCAAGCCCAGTTGTTTTGGTTAAACGAAGAGCGTCGTGTTGGTAGCTATCGTTATGCTTGGCCGCACATGCGTAGCTTACTCTCGGATCAATTTGATCCCACCTACCTTCGTCCTGCTAATACTATGCCTATGAGTGAGTATAGTTATGGCACTAGATCCATGCCTACCCTTAGGAATGATTATAAACCAAATGCCCAGACCAATCGACGGATTACAGATGATTTGGCTAACCTTAAACAAGGGAATAAGCCGGTCTCGGATTATATGCGTCTTTTTAAGGATATGATGGTAAGAAGTGGTGTGAAGGAGTTGCCAGAGATCACTCTCTCTAGGTTTCGCAGGGGGTTAAACCCCTACATCCAGGGAAAACTACTGCATTATTTTCACACCGATCTAGACACCACTTTTAATACGACATTGGAAATTAAGAAGCACTATATTCCTAGGAATAAAGCTCACTTATGTCAGACCGAAAAGGCCGTCTTAGGACCACCACCCCCCGTTAGGGAAACCATTCTTGTTAGGTCTTATGCTTTGGACTCAAAGGATGTTACTCCTAGAGCTTTGACTCATTTATCCTCGACGTCTAAGCCTCCTGATTCAGTGACTGATACCCATGAGGATACTGATGTAGATATGGTATCTCTTGATCCTGTGGAGGACCAACTAGGTGAGTGTATTCCATCACGAACGATAGTGACCGATGATTCCGATGAATCTGAAAGTGAGGGAATACCTAGTGATTTAGAAGACGATGTTTGGAATGATGGTAGTCCGATCTATGAGAGTATCTCTTCGCCTATTACGTGCCCTACTAGCATTGTGTCTGTTCACCCTAGTATTAAGTGCCCTCTCCAGGATACAATCCCCATCACGATAGAGGCTATGAATACAATCACTGAGGTTTTATCTGACTTACTTGAGGAGCTTGAGAGTGAGGATGTCCCCATTGTTATTGTGGATGAGTTACCATGTGAGGGAAGGGTAATTTTGGACGATTCTGTTGTTGTACACCCAGATGAGAGTACTTTGATGTCGTCACCGTTGGGTGAAATTTCTACTGATTTTAATTTTATCCTGGGTTTGATTTTACCGACCCTTCCCCCTATTTATTTGCCCACATTAGTTGACTTTTTAGGACGTGGAACCGGTAGACTTAGTCTGAGTTTTTGTGCCATGCTCACCTTAGTAGTTCCTACTTTGGCATTGCAACAACGTATAGACATTACTATGTTGAGAGCGCTAGTATTTGGACTTTTCACCGCACCTTATAGATATGACTACGCGTTACTTTTGACAGCTCATTTTTCTGCGTATTCGTCTACGGTTCCGTCCCCTATTATGACTGACTCTATTTCTTTGCGAATTCTGCCTCTGGATGTGGTATCCCCTAGATATAGTTATATACCACACCCGGTTGCATGCATTTATCCTCTGCAATTTGATGACCCTCATTCCCCACGTTAGTGACTTTAGTTTGGTCCCATGAGTTGTTTCGCTCGCACATCTTTTCACATTCGGGATCGTCCAATTCAATTGTTTATGATGAGCATTTCACCTTGGAATATCTTCATGCCAAGCATGAAAATATCAAAATTGAAATTAAGACTACGGTTCTGGAACCCATAAAAATCATCCCTGATTATAAGGCTCCTGTGCCACCTGACTTAACCCCCTTATCCTCCGTGTTTGGGTCTAGTCATGTAGCACATGGATTCTCTCCTCATGTGTCTTAGACATTAGTATTTCTTCTTAAGTTATGTCGCACACACTTCCACGCCTTTTCGAGCCTGTCCGACAATAGAGCTAGTGATTTGGGTTTAGTCTTGTTAGTCCCCGAGCGGATGCCTTCTGGCTCCGTTGATAAATTAATATGTAGGAACGCCGACCAGTCCATGATTATGAAGAACGTCGGATTTTATGCTTTTATATTAGATTTTTATATAGCACACGGTGTTTCACTTTATTTCAAGTTTCCGAACTTTTTACTGTACGTCTCTGTTCCACCTGAGTGACTTTCTCCATCATTTCTTCCTCCCATTACTCTTGGGTTGGGGAGTGTTAGTTATGCCATGTCTATTTTCCATGTTGACTCCTTGGCTCTTGAACCAGATGGTAAGATTCAAATTTTATTTCTTTTGCTTGACACCCTTTCGAGTTTCCTCGAAAGTCTTGTACTTATGGATGTTCATGCTACTACGACAAGGATTACGGGGCAAAATTTGCCCTATGTTGCTGCTGCTTTTGACTATTCCCCCCTCACAGGCCACTCATCGGAGATGAGTAATTTTGAGTGGGGGAGGATTGATGGAGATGTTGCTGATGCGGCCGTTGATCCCTGACATAGAGAGTTCGTGGATTGGGATGGTCGTTGCCGCAAGCTTGAAGATGGGAGTCTACCACGACATTTCTTCACCAATGCTGCGACGTTCTTCGCCAACGCCGCTATATATTTTGCATGACGTCCGCCGCCGCCATTTTAAATTAAATATATAATTATAAACGAAATAATTATAATTATATATTTTATTATTTCATCATTTATTATTATTTCCTATTTTATTATTTCATTTCATATATGATGGGGCCTATAACCATCAAGAGTATCTTTTATTTCATGCTTGTTTTATTTTATTCTTATTTTATACATTATATGTTTAGATTGTTTTCCTATTTTATGAATGGTGGAGATTGAGTGGTGTAGCCTAAATAAGGCCTATATTGTTTTCCTATTTCATGTATGGTGGAGATTGAGTGGTGTAGGCTATAAATAGCCATTGTTATGAAGGAATAATTAGAGATGATAAGAAATTGAAACCTTAATTCAAAGATTGAATTTCCCCCTCTTTTCCCTCTTCCCCCATAGGCAAATTTTGGCCTTCCTTCTTCTCTTCCTCCTCTCCCTCTTAAAAATTCGTCCAAGGCTTGTTTTCTCCTCTCCCAAGCCACCAACCCTCCTTCTCCCTCTCAAAATTCGGCCACCACTCCACCTCCTCCCTCCTCAAGGTTTCCATCACCTTTTCTCTCTCCTCTTTCCATATATATATATTGTCTTCAAGGTTTCTCGCTCTCCCAGGGTTATTGCAAAAGAAACGACTATCGTCTTCATCGTCCGGTGCGGATCCATGGTTTCATGTGGAGAATTGAAATCAACCACCGTCGTGAGCGATTCCCCCACTCAATATTGTGGATGGACTTTCTTAGGATTGGGTAACGATTCCTACACCTCTTGTGTGACTTCTTCTATATTATTTTGTAAGGTTTTAAGTTGAATTAGAAGGATAGTATTTTGTCCTGATTTATATAGAAATTGTGCTAATTTAAATCTAATCTTTAAGCGTTAATTATTTCAAATATTTTTCGTAAAACTTGGTTCAGGTAAATCTAGTGAACGCTAATGGAAATCAGTTTCTTACCTTGATTTCTCCTTGAGTTTAAGAGATTTTGGCAACTCTCTTATTAATTAATTTTGGGGATTATTTTGGACTTAGTTTTAAATCACTTATTTAGTCCGGATATTCTTTTATTGGATGTGTGAATGTTTGCGCAAAATTTAACTTGAATTGCTAATTGTCCGGATCGGGTTGGTCCTTTTCGCTTGAGCGAACATTGGCTTATAGCCCCTGTTCAATCTAAAATAAGAGCTAGCATCCCTTTGCGTTGATTAATTTGTTAATATTGAATTTGTGACATTAATTGCTTGGATATCCGATAGTGCTAAGTAGAGATACCGCGCGTAAGATATTTAATTAAACTGTTAAATATAAGAACGCGTTGTTTAATCCGTCGAAACCTTGGGCCTGCATCAGAGGGCCAGCTCAGCTGGTGTCTTGGTGATGTTTTCCTAATGAATTTTCACTTAGCCTAAAAGACTGGTGGATTTTAGCATGAGTTCACAAGTTCCCAATTATTAGGTTCTTAGCATCAAGGCATACATAAGTTTTAGATCTGGTAGTGTGGATACCCGCCTAGTAGTGGAGATACCTGCTCCACTACCTCTATTAGCCGCGATGGGTGGTATATGAGAGATTAGTTACCTCCAAAAAGTGAGAACAAAAGGTCTGTATGCACAAAGTCGTGTGTGTGAGTTGTACTTATGTGAAACCATAATATAATAATTGTATAACCCCGTATCCGGCAAGTGGGTCCACGAAAGCCAGACCGGCCAGTCCAGACCGCCTCATGGTCCATACAGGGTCCTTTGCCAAGCCCGAGCTCAGCAATCGTCGTGCCGAGCTTGGAGATCGTCGTGCCGAACTCGGCGATCGTCGTGCCGAGCTCGGCGATCGTCGGGCCGAGCTCAGGGTTTTTGGAGCTGAGCCCGGTCGCTGACTCGCCAGGGGCAAGAGTCGAGCCTGCACTCGCCAAAGAGAGGTACTCGCCCCGCGAACTTGCATTCGCCGCCCTTGCCGAGTAGAGGATCCAATGGCCATCCCGCCCCTAGTGGTCTGCCCCTAGCCTCTCTAAACAATGGAGCTTGGCTGTTGGGAGACCAGCCCAAGGGGTCTTTAGTAATTTCAGACCAGCAGAGGTAGGCTATTCGAAGGCCATTTTCAGTTTCCTATAAATAGGACCCAAGGGGTACCTCAGAAAAGGTCACTTGTCTCCCAGTCTTCTCGTGCTTTCTGAGGTACCTTAGCCCGACTTTTTGGCTAAGGAGGGGAAGCGCTCTGAGATCTTTCGGGATTATTGTGCAGGAACCTGGTCCCACTGCCCTTGGGCTAATGACCTGTTATCCGAATGGAGTGAAAGAAGGCAACGGATTTCCCACATTCTCAGAAGTACCGATCTCAAAGAACTGGAAGTCCCGGATTTCCATTTTCAGGTCATGAACGGGAAGGCTGTCGTTGAGAACAGAAGATGTAGTAGCTTTCCTCTCTCGATGCGCGGCGGAGATAGACAGATCACTACATCGAACTAGCAGTAAATATCTAGAACTCATCTTTCTACTACGAGACATTGGGAGCTTCTAGTGGATCAAGAGCCGCGCCTAAACCGCCCCGTGGGACTCTTCATTCCAGGCGAAGAGTTTCGTTATAGCGACTACGTACCTATAACAAACTCTTCTTGAGGCTAGGCTTCAGGCCGACTACGAATTTGTCTTCGAGAGCGGGGGGAACTTCACTTCACTTGGAATGATTTACCTTAGTGTAAGAAATCTAAAACATTACTTATATATAATTTCCAGTTTTGCCTAATTGTGTTCAATTAATCTCTTCTGCCTTAGTTTAAATTTTCATTTCCAGTTCTTTCTTAATTGTCATAATTTACCTTAGTGTAGAGGGTTCTGACTTCAACAAATAGGGGGAGATTGTTGGGCATTGCATCCACAATAACCCAGATTTGCATGAAGTCACCCTTGAACTAAGATGAATTAAGTTGTATTTGACATCTTGTTTAAGTTGTGTGTTTATAGATCATCATACTAAGTGTAGACCAATGTCAGTCTACAGTGGGTCATGAACACAGGACCATACAGTGTAATCCCTCACTGTGTGATCCAAGGTGTTGACTTATGTGTAGCCTATCTATTGGGATACACTTCATATTCAAACATTTGGACCATGGAATGAAAGATTGGACCCTTGAAGATAAAAAATTTTTTCTTACTAAAAAGTTCAAAAAATTTCTAAGTCCACTTCTCGAGAAGTCCTTTAAACTCTCAAGAAGTAGAGTTAGAAGTTCTTGAGAAACAAGAGTTTAGTTCTCGAGAAGTTTAGCTGTTTCAGTTCAAAAAAACATTCTAAGTCTTAGTTCTCGAGAAGTATCTCTCAGTTCTCGAGAAGTCCTTTCAGTTATCGAGAAGCTTGGCTCTTAGTTCTCGAGAAGTCCCAGAGTAGTTCTCGGGAAGTTCAGAAAGTTTCAAGAAATTCTTTCTAAGTCTTAGTTCTCGAGAAGTCTAGATTAGTTCTCGAGAAGTCCTTAGTTCTCGAGAAACTCAACTTCATAGTTCTCAAGAAGTCAGGCTATAGTTCTTGAGAAGTCCATATTATTTTCGAGAAGTATTGATTCTAAAGTCTCGAAAACTAAGTTCAATTCCAGACAGTTTAGTTCTCAAGAAATTCAATCAGTTCTCGAGAGCTAATGCTACTTCTCGAGAACTGTAGACTAATTTTTTTTTTCTGAAATTTGTTTAAGTCAAGATCGGCCGGATTTTTGAAAGACTTGACGTGATTGGTCCACGTGTCATCATTAATGTCTTTTCTAACCGTTAGGAGTAATCCTATATAATGTCTTGTCATTAGGACCTAACCCTAATAATAATCTTTTGTAAGAAGCGGCTGTCCGTTCACTCGAAATCCTTCTCGTCGGCCATTTCTAATTTCAGATCTCTGAAGCCGCCGCCGCCGCTCACGATCAGATCGACTCTTCTTAATCAAGAAGACTTGTTGTTTAAGTATTCTCATCTTCTCCTTGATCGAGTTGGTCAAAGCTTTCTCAAATCAGATCTATTCATCTTCTTCAACATTTTTGAAAGAGCCGCAAAGTTCAAGAAGAAGATTCAGATATTCACTTTTCTAGATCTGAGAAAGTTATTTTGTTTGTAATTCAAAATTTCTTTACTATTATTGTAGGAGATTTTCTCCGAGTGTAGGAGCGTTTTTCTCCGAGGTTGTAGGAAGTTTTTATCTTTCGAGTGTAGATCCTTTTGGATCGAGTTTGTAGGAACTTGGTTCCGAGGCGTAGGATTGTTTTCAATCCGAGATAGTGGAGTAGCCGAGTCTAGTGATTTGCTAGATCGGTGAGGTAAAGTGGATGTACCCAAGATTGGAGAACTACTATAAATCATCTTGTCTTTCTGTGATTGCTTTATTTCTTGTGCTAGATCGCTAAAATTTTTATTCCGTAAATAGACGCACGATTCACCTATTCACCCCCCTCTAGGTGATTTAGGTTGACAACTTTATGCTTTCATCTCCCTCTTCCCCGGCCGTTGGCCATAGTTTGCTGAGGCGAGGGTGGGAGTGGTCTAGGACCATGTCCCCACTCCAGCTAATGGAACCTCCCTTGTCCTCCCTGGTAGTAGTTCCTTCCCCCTAGGGGAAACCTCTTCCCTGCCCTTGAACGGGGCCTCCTGGCTACCTCCAACCCAACTCTTGATGCACCAGCCCTCTTGGCTCTTCCCTTCTCCTTCCCTCCTGCTGCCTTGCTCCTCCCGGTTCCCTCTGCTCCACCTCCGTCAGTCTCGCCAACTTTTTAGCAAAGGCTAGGTTTGCTGCCTCCATAGCTATTTCCTTCGCTGCCTTCTCCATTAACCCTTCGAATGACAACGGCGACTTCCTGGTTAGGCTCATCTTAAAAAAGACCTTCTTCAGCCCCACAGTGAAGGCCATCTAGAGAGCGAAATCAGGCACCCACTGGATGTCTAGAATCTCCTCCTGGAAGCGGTCAACATATTGAGCCAAGGTGATGACGACGCTCTTCGCCAACGCCGCGACGCTTCTTCGTCAACGCCGTGATGCTCCTTCGCCAACGCCGCTTCATATTTTGCACGACGTCTGCCGGCACCATTTTAAATAAAATATATAATTATAAATTAAAATTATAATTATATATTTTATTATTTATCTTTTATCATTTATAGTAATTTCTATTTAAGCAATGTTTTAATTTAAGCAATCTTATTATTATATTTTTATTCTTGTAATTATGATGGATACTTATAACCATCATATATTTGCTTCCATTTTCATGCATTTTAATTTTGGAATTGTTTTTATTTTGTTCTAAATATGTATAGAGGAGATTGAGTGGTGTAAGGCTATATATAGCCATGTTTTGTTTGATTAAGTATTGAAAGCATGAAAAATTGAAAAAAACCTAGAGATTCTTGAGAGAATTTTCCTCCCTTCCCTCTTTGGCAAATTTTGGCCAACCCCTCTCTCCCTCTCTCTACCTTGGCCGCCGGCCACCCCCTCCCCTTTCTTCTCAATCTCGGCTACCTCTTTTCTCCCTTCTCCTCCTCCTCAATATTCTCCCTCACCTCCACCACCCCAACCGAAGCCCACTTTTACTTCCCCAAAAAAATATCGGCCTCCCTTTTCCCTCCAAGCTGCCGGCCACCACCACCCCCTTAGGGCTCGGCCAAGTCCAAAGCCGCCACCTCCTCTCCCTCTTTAATCTCTCTCGGCCACCTCCTCTCTTTCCTCCCCCTAGGCAATATTCGGCCATCTCCTCCCTCTCCCCTTTCTTGGTTTTCTTATCCCTCCTTCATATCTTCCTCTTCCTCTAGCTACCCGAGCCCTCCTCTTCCTCTACGAAGAAAACCGACCCCTTCCACCCAACAAGCCAAAACCGGCCTCCTCCCTTCATCACAATCCGAGCCCCCCACACCTCCTCCCTGCATCAATTTGGTATCAAAGGGAGGTTCATATCAATTTTCTAATTGTCACCCTCCAACCTTTATGGCCAGACTTGCCCCAATGTTGCTGCTTTCTTTTGTCTGTTCCCCCCTCACGGGCCACTCATCAGAGATGAGTGATTTTAAGCGTGGGAGAATGGATGACGATGCTCTAAATTGATACCAAATTTTAAGAGGGAGAATGATACCAAATTTTAAGATGACGACGCAGTCAATGGTCTGATGGAGACTGCGTCTTCGAACCACTACAGGTGTTGGAGGGGATCGTCCTTCCCCCCATAGTAGGTCATCTCGGTTTCACGGAACCCTTCAGGGATGGGTGCCGAGAGGATTAACTCGCAGAAGTGAGACCCTCTCGCCGGGGTCTCGCCACCTCCACTCGTGCGACCATCCCTCTAGGCGAGATGGCACTCACTGGGCTGGTGAAAAGTTCTCTTCCCTCTACGTCTCGTAGGATGCCTTCCGCCACTACCTCCTTCCCCGATCACCTTCCGGGCGTGTCCTCTCCTATCCTTGTCGGGTCGATCCCCTTGCGGGGCGCGAGACCTGGCATCTCGGGTGGAGAGGTCTCGCATTCTCCTCTCTGCGAGATCTGCTTCAGCATGTCCATGATCCCCCAAATGGATGTCATGAACTCCGCCCTCCTGACATATCCTCCCGGGTTCGGGGACCCGTCTCCGTCTCCTTAAAGATCTCCCGCCATGAGGTAACCCAAAGTTCTTCTGTGCAAGCTGCTGTTCCACGCTCACCGCACCAAAAATGTTGGAACCAATAAGGTCGATCCCTCCTAAAGCTCGGAATTAAAGGTGCAACTTACACTTACTCTCTTCGGACCACCTTCTCGACAAGGCTTTTAAAAGACTAGATCGGGGGCTCCAACGCAGAGGTGCCACCTTGTACCCGGAAGAATCGGAAAATCTTCCCCTCCCTAGCCAATGCTGAGCTAGGTGCCTTAGAAGAAGAAGAGAGAGTAAGCAATGTCTCTTCTAAGGCACCTTACCAGTATATTTTTAGGCCTCTGAACTGGGACTACTAATAACCAAATAGAGCTGTCCTGAAATTACCAGAATACCCTTAGTCGGGTCTGCCAACAGCCAAACTTCGCAGTTCTGAAGGGTTATATGCAGACCACCCAGGGCAAAAACGTAAGATTCCATGGGGCTAAAAGATGGACCCGACCCTACCTGAACCGGTTTTAAACCGAACCGGTGCTTGGCGAGAACTCCTATCTGGGATCCTCTCGCCTGGCGAGAGCACCGTCTTGCTAGCGAGAGATACCCTCTGGAGCCCTCTCGTATGGCGAGTCGGCCACTCACCCGCGAGTGCCCCCTACCTTGGCGCTTGCTCACCTATCCCATGGCACAGCTCTCGCTTGGACCTTCTCTCCTTGGCCCTCTCGCCTAAGTTCTTCTTGCCATGGTCCACTCGCTCTGTGAATTGATGACCGCCCTGGACTGTCTCGCCTAGCTCCCTTACTCAGGCCTCTGGCTCCTGCGAGCCCGAGGTTGTATAATTATCATCTCTAATGGACACATAAGTCCATATAAGTCCTGATACCTCATGAGAATCTTTTGAAAAGCAGTAAAATTTCTGTTTGACAATTTTCAGTTCGACGAATTATTCAGATTTCATCGAGCTCCGTTCGACGAATTATTCTGATTTCGTCGAGCTCCGTTCGACGAATGATGGTGATTTCGTCGAGCTCAATTCATGCTGATGCTTATCAACTCCCTTGCATTTGAAAGTCTTGATAGTTTTACTTTCAAGACAACCTAAACACCTAGAGGGGGGGGGGGTTAATAGGTTCTAATTGCTTGTTCAAATTTTTAGGTAGAATTCAATTACAAAAATTAAAACATCTAGCACAGCATTCACAGACATTTAATCAGCATAGATTGCACAATGTTTTATAGTGGTTCCCCAAGGTCTGAGTACATCCACTTTCCCCCTTCACCTATCTAGCAGTATGCTAGATTCGACCAAACTTCCACTATTCTCAGATCCTCAGATCCTACAGCTCAGAACCTGGATAGGTTCCTACAACTCAGGCACAACAGCCCTACCTCAGCCTTGCCACAAGGCCTACAACTCAGAGAAGAACCTTCTCCTACACTCAGGCAAACAGCCCTACCACTCAGAGATCAACTCTCCTACACTCAGCCTTTATATCACAGGCTTACAACTCAGATCTGTGTAAAACAGATCCTACAGAAATTTAGAAAAGAAGTTTTAATGTCTTGCCTTTGTTGAGAGAGAAGAGGACAAGAAAATTCTTGATCAGCTGATGAAATCAACTGAATCTGAGCTTTCTTCAAAGCTTCTTGAATCTGAACTTAGCTGAGTTGATTTCCAAACAGCTTCTTGAGAAAACCACTGATGGCTTCCTTCTTCTTCTTCAAAATGGGTGGATCCCTCTCTATCCAACACCTTTGATGATACTCCTAAATTCTTGTTAGAACTCTTCTTAGATCGATCCTGAGATCGTCTTCTTAGATCTTCTGATGAAGATCTTCTTTAGTGTATTACACCTTCTTGATTTGATTTCTCAATTTGATTGCCAAAGTTCAATCTTCTCATTCCTTTTACTTCTCTCTGAATCTGTCTATTTATAGATCTTCTTAATGGTAACCGGCTGATCCGATTTATAACTGTCTTCTGACAAGTCTGACAATATCAGTTAACTGGCTGCAACCCACAGCTGTCAAGTCTTCAAACAGATCCTGTGCCTTAGTCTTGGTCAGCAATGTGTTGAGACAGACTGTCAGGAAGTGTCGAGATCAACTGTCTGTATGTGTCGACACAAGTAACTTTGGTGTCGACACAGCCTTTGATGATGTCAACAAGTTTGCCTTTAAGCCGACATAGCTTCTTCAGAGAATAACTTGGTCTTGACTTTGCAGTGTGTCGACACAAGTCCTGTGTGTCGACACAGTTGTTGTAGATTCAGAACTCAGTATGTGTTGACTTAGTCTTCTGGTGTCGACACAAGTATTGTCGACTTCTGCCAATGTGTGTCGACTCTGTCTCATTGTGTCGACACAGCCTCCCAGTGTCGACACAAATGTGGTCGACTATCTTCCTGTGAGTCGACACAGCTTCCCAGTGTCGACACAAATGTGGTCGACTATCTTTCTCTGTGAGTCGACACTGCTTCCCAGTGTCGACACAAATGTGGTCGACTATCTTTCTCTGTGTCGACACAGCCTCCTTCAAGTGTCGACACAAATATTCTGAAGTGTCGACACTGTTTCTTCAGGTGTCGACACATGGACTTAGAATATTTTTTCTGCATTCTTTAACACTTCTTCACCTGCACATGTCAACTTAAAACAACATCAAATACACCTTGATGTATATCATTGAGCTAAGTTGGGCTTCTTCAAATCAGGTACACATTTTCCAATGTACCCAACAATCTCCCCATATTTGGAGAAGTCATAACCCTTATAGCCAATGATATACACCATTTATAAAAAGTATAATATGATGATATATGACATAACAGGAATACTTAATATAAACAAAATATGAACAATCCATCACAGAGTGAACATTATATGATTCCAAACAAAATATGAACAATTCATCACAGAGTGAACATTATATGATTCCAAACAAAATATTGTTTATAACTTGATAATGTTTGATTACAGAGTTTTACATTGAATGATTTAATCAAAACATTACAAAATACTTTTGAAAGAACTTAAAATTAAGACTGATCAGGCTCTCTTATGACAATCCCTTTGCCAGATTGGATTTGAGCCTTCACAGGAGCTTCAGCATCTTCAGCTGGCTTCTTGCCTTTTTGATCAGCCTTCTTCTTTGCTTCTTCCTTGAGCCTTTGCCTTTCAAAGTAATGAAAGGGCTTTGGAAAGTACTTGCTCGGCTCCTGAGCATCTGGTGGCAGCCTACCATGCTTGGCTTTTCTTCTGAACTGTATTATTGCCTCCTGCCTAGCTTCATGCTTTTGCCATTCTATTTCATTATACCACTTTTCTCTTTCATGAACTTGGTCTTTCACAGCCTTCCATGCAGTAAGTATAATATTTCTTGAAGTAGGGCTCCACTGCTCAAAATCTGGCATAAGTTCAGCCTGCTCTCTAAATCTCTTCTTAGATAGTAGAGCATCTTGCTGTTCTTTCAAAGTGGCCTCAGGCTTATCCACTTTCTCAATAACAACCCTGTCAACCTCCTTTGGAGGACTATACATTTCTTGAACTTGCTGATCAATCATATCAAAATCTGGAGGAGGGTAAATGACTTGGGCAACCTCAGGTTGATTGCCTTCAAGTAGACCTGTTTGTATTCCTGACTCAGCCACCATATCATCATCACACAAAGGTGGATATCCTAATGTGGCTCGAATACTATTAGTCACCCATTTGGTGTGCTCTGAGCCTGCATGAACTAACAACCTCTCCCCCTTTATGGCTTCTCTGGTAATATGATCTCTTAGATCTTCCTTCTGAAATCTGATCTGTCTATCCAGATAATTCACACCCTCTTTAAAAAATGGTTTTAACTTTTGAAGCTTGTCAGATATGTCCTTTTGAGAGGTAGTGATAGCAGTTTTAATAGATTCAATAGTATCTTGAAATTTCTTATCAAATTCTTCCATCTCCTTTGCTCTAGCTGCAGGCAGGCCTGGAGTAGTCTTTTTCAACTCATCAATAATCTCTTGATGTGATTTAATTAAATTGTCATTCATCCTTAGCTGATTCTCCAAGACATAGCTTTGCTTTAAAGCAATATCATCCACTTTAGGGATAATGGACTGCTGTTGTTTTGCCAAATACACCACAATATTACCTCCCTTATGGAAGCAACCTGTCATCTCCTTCTTATGCATATTGACTTCAAATCGAATTGACTTTATATCCTGAGCCAAGTCAAATTGAAGGGCCTTATTGCTCTCATCAACATATTTTTCAACTACCACTCTATGGTCATCTAACTTAACTTGCAAATCAACCATAAACTTGTTATAATTAAATTCAGAATGGGATGGTTGAGTTGTAGTCTGTATAGCCTGCTTATAACCTTTGCTCCTTCTCTTGAAGACTACAAATTTTCTCTTCTTAGCCATTCTGGCTTCTTCAGTCTCAGATTCAGATGAACTATCAACTTGAACTCTTTCTTGAGGAGGAGGAGGAATATCTGTCTCAGTGCCATGTTGTTCAGCCTCAACATGCACAGACTCCCCCTCAACTATTTGCTCCTTCTCAATTTCTATCTCCATGTCAAGGGCCTTTTCAATCTCTTGCCCCTCTTCTACTCTATCAGTAGCCATATCAACATTAGGGAATAACTCATCTAGTGTATATTCCTTCTGAGCTTGAACATAATATGTATCAACTAGATCTTCTATATTCAGATCTTTGGAGATATCAATTTGGACTGCCTCTTGCACTGGGTCTGACATCTTCTCCCCCTATACTTGTTCAGTATTGGTAATGTCCTGGGCAGGTAAGTACACTTGCTCCCCCTGCAACTGTACAAAAATTGAAATATTAGAAATGTCTTTTATAAGAAAATACACCAGCTCCCCCTGCAACTGTACCTGGTCAGGAGTAGATACAATCTGGGCAGGTGAATGAGCTTGCTCCCCCCTGCATCTGTGCAGGTATAGTGTGTTGCTGGGCTGGAGTAGACACAGGGTGATCTTCATCCTGCTTCCTCTCTTGTTCTTCTTGAAGCTGCTCAGTATCTTGAGCATGAGAAGAGGATTTCTCTGGGGTGTCCTGCCTGCTCTCATCAGGCACATCCTTAGACAACACCCTATCCCACCTAGAAAACAATCTCATGTCCATCTTTCTCATGTGATTGATCTTTGTTCCTGGTAGGTGTTGCATTACCTCAGGGATCACTCCATTCAGATATAAACTCATAATTCTAGCCAGATTTGGCTTCTTTATTCCTTCCTTGATCTTTTCAAAGATAACAGCTGACCAATCAGTTGGAATTATAAACACAATTCTGATCATGAGGCTAAACATAGAGGCTGAAATCCTATCATGTCCCCCTATTTTGCACAGAATCACCATGCCAACTACTTCAGACAGAAATTTCCCTTGCTGATTCATCCCTTTCCTATTGAAAGCAGCTCCAATCTTCAGAGTGGGATCCAATCCGCACCATTGGATAGCCTCCCTTAACTTAGTAGCAGGGACTTCTTCTTCATTCTCAATTATTGGTAAATGTAGAATTTTCCTTAGACTTCTTGGGGTAATCTTCACTGTCGACCCATGCATAGTGGACTTTATCTTGAGAACATCTGAACCTATTGATGCAGAGTTAAAGAATTCATGCACCTCCTTCTTCCATATCTTGGAAGGTTCAGAAACTATGAACTCTAATCCGGATTCGGAAATAAGAGAGATAACTCGTTGAACATTTGTTGGGGCTTCGGCAAAGGCATTCCTTACTAACTCATAACCTTCATTGATGTTGTCTTCAATCTTCAGCGCCATTGTTCAGGTGAGAAAGCTTGAGAGAAGAGAGAGAGAGAGAGAGAAAGTTGACACAGGGTTTCAGTCTCGAAAACCTTGTAAGCGTGTCGACTGTATAAGTTCTTGACCTATTTATACCTTCTATTGAAAGAAGATCAAAAGGCGGGCAAAAACAGTCTATATTTGTCGACACAGATGGAATGTGTCGATACAAACTTCTATTGTCTCGACAACAAATCTGTCTACTATGTGTCGACACCAAATGTGGATATGTCGACACCTGAGAGATATAGTAGAGTATCAGAAAATCTGTGTCGACTCTTAGGATAAGTGTCGACACAAATTTGTAAGTGTCGACATCACTATTCTGGTGAAGTCGACACTACATTCCTGGATAAGTCGACAATTTAATTCTTAAGTGTCGACACATATTCTCTGTGTCGACACAATATTTCTGACTTGTCGACATTACTTCACTGAGTCGACACATTATCACTCAATGTGTCGACACTATTTTACTTAGCCAATTTCTGTTTCTGTCTACACCACTTAAGACCATTTGATAATCTAATATGTTATTTGTAAGTTTGTTGATAATCTAATCAATGGTCAGCATGCCTAATTCAATTTTAAATTTATTGAATTTTATTTCATCCAGAGGCTTAGTGAATACATCTGCTATTTGATAATCTGTTTTAACAAATTCCAATGTGATGTCTTCTCTTTCTACATGATCTCTAAGAAAATGGTATTTAATTTCTATATGCTTAGTTCTACTATGAGAAACAGGATTATTAGCAATAGAAATTGCACTTTTAGAATCACACAAAAGAGGTGTTCTACTTACTTGAATACCATAATCTTTAAGCTGATGCTGTATCCACAATAGTTGTGCACAGCAGCTGCCAGCATCAACATATTCTGACTCAGCTGTAGATATAGCCACACTGGTCTGCTTCTTACTACTCCAAGATATTAATCTTCCTCCCAAGAATTGACAAGTACCTGTTGTACTCTTCCTATCCTCTCTACAGCCTGCAAAGTCTGCATCTGAATAACCTATTAGTAGAAAATCTCTATTCCTAGGGTACCAAAGGCCTAGATTAGGTGTGCCCTTAAGATATCTCAAAATCCTTTTGACTGCAGTATAATGAGACTCTTTAGGGCAGGCTTGGTACCTAGCACAGACACATGTAGCATACATAATATCTGGTCTACTAGCTGTGAGATATAGTAGAGAACCAACTATTCCTCTATACAAAGTCTCATCAATAGGTTTACCTGCATCATCTTTGCATATATGCATACTTGTCCCCATAGGAGTTCTCATGATGGAGGATGACTCCATACCATACTTTTTGATTAATTTTTTAGTAAACTTTGACTAGGATATGGACAAGCCATCATCAGTCTGTCTTACTTGGAGTCCCAAGAAGAACTTCAGTTCCCCCATACTACTCATCTCAAACTTCCCTTGCATAAGTTTGACAAACTTTTTACAAAGGTTGTTTTCAGTAGATCCAAAGATTATGTCATCAACATAGATCTGAACTAAGATGATCTTGCCTTTGGATTCCCTAAGGAATAGAGTTTTTTCAATTTTTCCTCTTGAGAATTTATTCTCAATAAGGAAAGTAGACAGGGTTTCATACCAAGCCCTTGGGGCTTGCTTTAACCCATACAAAGCTTTTCTAAGCTTATAAACATAATCAGGTTTAAGAGGATCTACAAAACCTGATGGCTGCTCTACATATACTTCTTCTTTAAGATCACCATTCAGAAATGCTGACTTCACATCCATCTGGTATACCTTGAAGTCTTGATAGGCTGCATAGGCAAGGAACATTCTGATTGCCTCCAGCCTTGCTACTGGGGCAAAGGTTTGATCAAAGTCAATCCCTTCTTCCTGCCTGTATCCTTTAGCAACCAATCTTGCTTTATTTTTCACTATTATTCCATTCTCATCCAACTTGTTCCTGTAGATCCATTTTGTCCCAATTATATTGTGGCTTCTTGGTTTAGGAACAAGCTCCCAGACATTGCACCTTCTGAATTGATTCAGCTCCTCTTGCATAGCATCAGTCCAGTGCAGGTCTTGGATGGCTTCTTCAAACTTCTTAGGCTCCATTTGTGAAGGAAACTTGAATGCAGAACTGTGCTTTGACTTCTGCTTCTAGTCTGCACTCCCTGTCTTGGATCACCTATTATCTGATCAGTTGGATGGTCTCTTAAATGTCTTGTAGCTGGAGGAAGATTCCCTTCTGGTTGAACATCTCCAGCCCCTTCATTATGTTGAACCTCTTGGTTTCTTCATCTTCTATTGTGTCTTGTACTCCCCCTGTACAGTATCCTTCATTTTCCAATACTCCATCTTCCCTTGAAGCTTCAGCAATGGAGAGCTTGTCCATTCCTTTGCTTATACCTGTTGAGTCATTTGATCTACAAGACAACTCACAGTTGATTAATCTTGTTTCATCAAACACAACATGCACAGATTCTTCAACAACTTGAGTAGTCAAGTTGAAGATTCTATAGGCCTTACTATTTGTGTTGTACCCAACAAATATCCCATCCTGGGATTTGGCAGCAAACTTAGTTAAATATGACTTGCCATTGTTGAGTATATAGCATTTGCAACCAAAGATTCTGAAGTAGGATAGATTTGGTTTTCTACCTTTCATAATCTCATAGGGAGTCTTTTTGTGGCTCTTGGTGATAGAAGCCCTATTGATCACATGACAAGCAGTGTTTACTGCCTCAGCCCAGAAATATTCTGGTAGAGAGGTGTGACTCAATAGAGTTCTACCAGCTTCAATTAATGTTCTATTCTTTCTTTCAGCAATTCCATTTTGCTGAGGTGTTCTTGGTGAGGAGAACTCTTGGAAAATCCCAAAGTCTTCACATAACTTTGTCATGCTTTCAGATTGAAACTCAGTACCATGGTCACTTCTGATTTTGACCACTGTACTATTCAGTTCATTCTGAATTTGCTTTACAAAATTAAGTAAGACACTTGGGGTTTCAGATTTCTGTCTCAGAAAGAACACCCATGTAAATCTAGAATAGTCATCTACAACCACAAAAGTGTAGACCTTCCTACCTAGACTATGAACTAGCATAGGACCAAAAAGATCCATATGCAAGAGGTATAAGCTCCTCACAGAATCCTTGTTTTCAAGGCTTTGAAAGGAGGATTTTGTCTGCTTGCCCTTTTGACAATCTGAGCATATCCCTTCCTTCATACACTTAACTTGAGGACCATTCCTCACTAACTCTTTGATAAAGAGTTGGCCAATTGTCTTGTAGTTAAGATGAGCCAATCTCTTGTGCCACTTAACACAATGAGATGCATTGTCATCAGCTACAAGACAGATGGGAGAAGCTTTATTCTCACATACAAAATTAAGACAATATACATTTCTCTTCATATACCCAGTCATAATGATCTCTTGATCACTTGACCTTTTGATATGACATCCATCCTTAACAAATGAAATGTCATATCCTAAATCACTCAGCTGGCTTATGCTTATTAGATTATGTTTCAAACCTTTTACATAAGCCACTTGGGTGATAGTAATTAGGTTAGAAGAAATGTTACCAAACCCTTTGATGACTCCTTTTTCAGATCCACCAAAGATCACTTTAGGTCCATCTTTGACAGATGAATACTCCTTCAGCAGCCCCTTTGTTCCAGTCATGTGCCTGGAACAACCACTATCCAAGTACCATATAGGGGCATGGTTACTTGGATTCACCTGCAACACAGATTTACTTACCCTTAGAACCCAAGCAAGTCTTGGGTCCTTGGTTCAAGTTAGCATTAACAAAGCTACCATTATTTCTTCTAACAGGTAGACTATTGTTCTTTCTAACACTTGTGTTATACCAGCAGTCTAGTGCAAAATGGCCTCTCTTGCCACAGCACTAACATTCAAACCTATTGTATCTAGTTCTAGATACATCCTTGACAAAAGAATTTCTGTCCATTGCTGGTGCTGCAGCAGCTTCACCCACTAATTTTTTATAACCATTGGGTTTATGAACATAGGTAGGCCTGTTGGCATTTACACCCTTGTTTTTCAGAACATTAGACTTAATATTACCATGAATATTTTCATGATCATATAGGTTAGAAGGCACTTCCACCTTTCTAAACTTAATAGGGACTGAAAAGTTCAGTGGCTTGACAGGAGCTTTGCCTTTCCTCTTGAATTGGCCAGCCTTGGAGTTTCCTTTGAATCCTAATCCTGCCTTACCCTTTTGATTCACAAATTCATCAATCAAGGGTAAGACAGACTTTGGCTTAGAGTAACTAGCCACTAAATCTTTTTTAATTCTTAGTCTGGCCTCCAGACTCTTCACTTGATCATTGGTATAATTAATTGTGCCCATCTGAATAATTATTATATTCTTCAGCTTGGCAATTTCATTTAACTTTTGATCAATTACTTTCTCTAACTCAGTTGCAGCTACCCTTAGTTCATCAATTTCATGAGCCTGAGTTTTAACCAGGTTCTTGCTTTTCTTAAGGGCCTGCAACAAGTCCCCATACTTATCTATCAATTGATAGACATCTCCTTCAGATTCAGATGCATCTACATCACTTGATGCAAATGTAGCTGATTCTGTACTTGTACTACAAACAGATTTCATAGAAGGACATTGTACCTTATTAGGACCAGACTGATTCTGGCATATGTCCTCTTCTGATCCTGCCATTAGTCCCATGCACTGATGATCCTCTTGATCATAGATGGAGTCTAGCAACTGCAGAAACTCCTCTTCTTCAGATACAGCATATAGTCCAATATATGCTTCTGCTTCAGATTCTGACTCTGAAGTTGACTGATCTGTTAGGCTCTTATCCTTCTTTGCAACAAAGGATTTCTCCTTCTTGCCCTTTTTATGAGTCTTATTCTTGTCTGAAGACTCCTTTCTCTTATCAGGACAGTCAGCCACTACATGTCCAAGTCTATTGCAACAATAGCAGACAATCTTTGAAGTAGTAGCCTTGCTGGGCTTTGATCTGCTCTTTTCTTTCCTTGATGACTTTTTCTTCTGATAATAGTCATCAACTTGCTGTGAAGTAGAGGGCTTAGACTTCCACTATTTCTTCTTCAAGAACCTCTGGAATTGCCTTGTGAATGCAGCAAAGTCTGCATCTGAATCACAGCTTTCTGAACCCTGATTATCTGAATTTTCTGAACTGACTTCTGCAATTTCCTTAGGATGGGATGGTGATATCCTCCTATTCTTTCTGATGGATTCTGCATTGAATGCCACAGTCTTTTCTCTATGCTCTCCTCTTGAATTCTTTTCCTCCTCCTTCCTCACCAAAAGTTGCATTTCATAGGATAACAGCTTTCCAAACAAGGTGGGAGGAGAGATCTCTGCCAATTTAGCCACTTCTCTTATGGCACAGATCTTTGTGTCCCAATCCTTTATTAAGGATCTCAAGAATTTGTCATTCAGTTCATAAGTACTGAAGACTCTTCCATAGGACATTAGCTCATTCACAATTCTATAGAATTTCTTATAGCACTCAGTTATGCTATCAGATTTTCCTTATCTAAAACTTTCATATTCCTGATTGAGCATAGATTTCCTGTCCTGTCTTACTTCTTCTGATCCCTCCATGTAGACAATCAATGTGTCCCACATTTCTTTGGAGGTCTTGCAGTGAATCAGATTCTGAAATGTTGAATCATCTATGGCACTTACAATAATGTTCTGTGCTCTTTTATCCATGGTTGCCAAAATGATTTCATCTTTGGTCATTTCAGAATAACTCTTTGGAGTTTGAATATTAGCATCAAGAACTGATACCTTCATTGGAATGAAGGGTCCTTCCTGAACTGTGATGTATATTCTTGGGTCAGATGCCTCCATAAACAACCTAACTCTTTCTTTCCAAATTCCAAAGATTTCCTTCTTGCATATGGGTAATTTCATAGACCCTAGCTCCTTATGATTCTCTCCAGAACCCATCTTCTTGAATCTGCCTTTCAGATCTACCTCAGACTGTTAAGTCCTTTTTGAGGAACCTCCCTCTGATACCACTTGATAGTTTTACTTTCAAGACAACCTAAACACCTAGGGGGTGACTAGGTTCTAATTGCTTGTTCAAATTTTTAGGTAGAATTCAATTACAAAAATTAAAACATCCAGCACAGCATTCACAGACATTTAATCATCACAGATTGCACAATGTTTTATAGTGGTTCCCCAAGGTCTGGGTACATCCACTTTCCCACTTCACCTATCTAGCAGTATGCTAGATTCAGCCAAACTTCCACTATTCTCAGATCCTCAGATCCTACAGCTCAGAACCTGGATAGGTTCCTACAACTCAGGCACAACAGCCCTACCTCAGCCTTGCCACAAGGCCTACAACTCAGAGAAGAACCTTCTCCTACACTCAGGCAAACAACCCTACCACTCAGAGATCAACTCTCCTACACTCAGCCTTTATATCACAGGCTTACAACTCAGATCTGTGTAAAACAGATCCTACAAAAATTTAGAAAAGAAGTTTTAATGTCTTGCCTTTGTTGAGAGAGAAGAGGACAAGACAATTCTTGATCAGCTGATAAAATCAACTGAATCTGAGCTTTCTTCAAAGCTTCTTGAATTTGAACTTAGCTGAGTTGATTTCCAAACAGCTTCTTGAGAAAACCACTAATGGCTTCCTTCTTCTTCTTCAAAATGGGTGGATCCCTCTCTATCCAACACCTTTGATGATACTCCTGAATTCTTGTTAGAACTCTTCTTAGATCGATCCTGAGATCGTCTTCTTAGATCTTCTGATGAAGATCTTCTTTAGTGTATTACACCTTCTTGATTTGATTTCTCAATTTGATTGCCAAAGTTCAATCTTCTCATTCCTTTTACTTCTCTCTGAATCTGTCTATTTATAGATCTTCTTAATGGTAACCGGCTGATCCGGTTTATAACTGTCTTCTGACAAGTCTGACAACATCAGTTAACTGGCTGCAACCCACAGCTGTCAAGTCTTCAAACAGATCCTTTGCCTTAGTCTTGGTCAGCAATGTGTTGAGATAGACTGTCAGGAAGTGTCGAGACCAACTGTCTGTATGTGTCGACACAAGTAACTTTGGTGTCGACACAGCCTTTGATGATGTCGACAAGTTTGCCTTTAAGCCGACACAGCTTCTTCAGAGAATAACTTGGTCTTGACTTTGCAGTGTGTCGACACAAGTCCTGTGTGTCGACACAGTTGTTGTAGATTCCGAACTCAGTATGTGTTGACTTAGTCTTCTGGTGTCGACAAAAGTATTGTCGACTTCTGCCAATGTGTGTCGACTCTGTCTCATTGTGTCGACACAGCCTCCCAGTGTCGACACAAATGTGGTCGACTATCTTCCTGTGAGTCGACACAGCTTCCCAGTGTCGACACAAATGTGGTCGACTATCTTTCTCTGTGAGTCGACACTGCTTCCCAGTGTCGACACAAATGTGGTCGACTATCTTTCTCTGTGTCGACACAGCCTCCTTCAAGTGTCGACACAAATATTCTGAAGTGTCGACACTGTTTCTTCAGGTGTCGACACATGGACTTAGAATATTTTTTCTGCATTCTTTAACACTTCTTCACCTGCACATGTCAACTTAAAACAACATCAAATACACCTTGATGTATATCATTGAGCTAAGTTGGGCTTCTTCAAATCAAGTACACATTTTCCAATGTACCCAACAAGTCTTTTTATAGTCTTGATATTACATCAAAACTAATCTTCTATGGAGCTGATACTGGATTTACAGCCACTGTGCATATCAACTCCCTTGCACCTTGCCCAACCTCTTTTTGCTGAGCCAGATCTTCCCCTTCTTTAGCAATAGACTTGCCTTTGGCTTCAACTTTCTGATCAACAGCACAAGAGTGTTCAACCTGCTAAGTACTATCTTAATCATTACATTGATCTTCACACTTGATCAATCCCTTCTTGGTTTCTGAATAGACAGGGAGGAGCTAGTCTGCTTTGATTCTTTTCTCCCTCTTGCTAATTGCAAATGATACTAATGGTACAGCTGTCAGCTTTCTCTTCTCATGATGCTGAATTTTCTCCTACAACTGTTGGACTTTGAGAACATTTGAACCTTGAATGATCTTTCCTTGAACCATCCTTTCATTCTGATATCAAGTATTTCTTTACACTGCTATTCCAATAGGAATGTGCTGACTTGTATCAACAATAGCTTGAGCAATCCAGTTGTTATTATAAACTGATTGGCTTTCCATCTTCCAGTAGGTCCCATCACCTGGGTAGTTTCCCTCTCAGCCTCTGCAATGTCCATAGGGACAAGCTGGTCCTCAGCAGTAATGCTGATTTATTCTGTGATGGGGGAACTTTGGGTAAGATTCAAGCTTGTCTAGCAACCTTGACTGAACATTCTCCCCATCAGCAGGAGTATCTTAGCTTGACAGTCTCCCCCTCAACTTTTGCACCGATCCTGTCCTTATGACTATCAGTCATAATTTCAGATGATGATACCACTTGACTTGAAAGTCTCTAATATGTATCACTTGATAGTTTGTCCCTTCTATATAGTGAGTCTTATTAGCTGAGCACAGTGTGCTTCTTCCTTGCTGCTTACAGAGGAGCTACTCCTAGTGATTTTCCTCAGTGATGAGTACACCCTACTTGTTCTTCTACTAGTTTGCTGGTATGGCAGCAAAGGTTTGTCCAACCAGACAGTCCTACTGGCTAGATCCTGCTGGTCTTTGCCCAAGACTTATGCACTTTATCCTTCTTTAGGAATGTACACAACATCCTTATCCTTGGAGTATGATCCATAGGGGAACTTCTTTATTCCAGTCCAGGTTCTAGAACATCTACTGTCCAAGTACCATATGGAGGATGGGCACTTAGACTGACCTGCAAAACTGATTACTTCACCTTAGGACCCCAATAGGTATTGGGTCCTAGGTTCTGATTAGTCTGAAATCTGACTTGCCTACCTGCAATATTTCTGTCAGGTAGGCTAACACTAGATCTAGACATAGAAGGATTGTGCCAGCAATTTAGGGCAAAATGCCCCACCTTATCACAACACCAACACTCATGGATATTATATTTTGTTTTCTGAGCAAGTATTGCAGTGTGGTTTACTGATGACTAAACATAAGGAAGAGGAGTAGCAACTATCTTCAGGTTCCTTTCAGCAAGGATCTGACTGAAGGATATTCTTCCAAGAGGCTTCCTTTGCTTGCCCTGAATGGTATTTATAGTTGTCTTCTTTGAAGATGACAAGCTATTTATATCATCAGAACTAGACAAGTTATGCTTACTGGTAGACTGACCCTTGGTCTGAGTCCTTGCTGGATGGGCTTGTGTGAAAGCCACTGCCTTATCCTTGTGACTTGGGGCTGAGGCACCAAATATAAATGGTCTAGAATGGGCCATTTGTACTTCTTCATGGGGAGCCTTAAAGTCACTCATTCCCCTACCCTTTCTTCTTCCATTATAAGAGACACTTGTATTCTTATAAGAAGAATTTCCATTCTTATAGTAACCATACATGTAGTCCTGGTCATACTTGTTAGAAGGGAGAATTACTTTATGAAAGGTTGACTGTGGCACAACAGGAGCTTCGCCTCTCCTCTGAGATTGGATAACTTTAGAAATCCACTCAGATTTAGATTTTCTCTTGATAGCATCTATCTTAGAGAAGTTGGCCACTTTCCTCTTCTCCTTTTCAAGTTTCTCTTCAAGAACCTTGATAATAGAGTCCTTATATTTAATGGACTAAGTATGGGTATCTACCATGGTCTTCAGATGACCAACTTCCCTCATCTTCAGATATAGCAAAGATGAAGTCTCATCTTGCTGGGAAATAGTCAGCTGCTGGGAGGCAATTTCCTCTGCTTGCTTCTTAACAAGAAACTTAATTTCCTTGAAAGCTTTCATAAGTACAACATGATTCTCAATTAATTGATTGATATCATCTTCTGATAGAGGACTCCCATCATCACTTGATGAGGAAGCATCAGAGTCCAAGTTGGACTCATGACCTGAGCTATAAGAAGAATTAGACAGAGATTGTACCTGATCTGGACCAGGCTAATCCTGGCAGGATTCTTCTTCCTCTGGTGTAGCAATCAACCCATAGCATCTGCATTCACCTTTCTCAGCTTCATCCATCTCTGAGTCACGATCTGAGTGTGATAGAGGGGCCGTGATCTCTATTATTGCATTTGCATAGACATCATCATCTACAAGAGCTACCAACATCCTAGTGTGGTTCTTGCTCTCACTGCAGACTTGAATCTTCATTGAGCTCCACTCTATATGGTTCTCTTTTGAACCCACCAATGCTAACCTTTTGGCTATCCTTTGAGGTCTACTAAGACTATTAAGTCCTTTTTGAGTAACCTCCCTTTGATACCACTTGAATGTCTTTGTTTTCAAAGATAACTAAATCACCTAGAGGGGGGGGGTGAATAGGTTTCTAAGTTCCTAGTGACTATCTTTTATTTTCCTTGTTATTGGAGGCTTTATTAGTTGATTAGTTGAAGCTTCCAAGATATGCAACTTACATTAAAACTATTGGAACCCTACTTGAGATTTGGGCTAGGTTCACCATTAGGATTGTTAACCCACTATGTATAGCCTAAGGTCATTTGTTAGTTCCAACGTTAAGGTCAGTCACATTAGGTTAGATTATTGAAACCTACCTTCAGAAGATTTCAGAGACACAAGACTTTAGAGACAATACAGTTTAAAGATTGCAGAAAAGTTGTTTGACGATGGCTGAATCAGCTCGACGATCGTCGATCTTAGATCGATGAACTCAGAGTTCCTTCTTTGAGTTGAGCTCGACGAAAGTCAAGCTGAGATCAATGAACTGTGAGCTTATATAAGAATTTAAGCTCGATGAAGTGCCTTCTCAGTTCGACAAACTTGGAGCTAAGATTGGCAAGCATATTTTCAGCTAGACAATCTTGGAGCTCAGCTCGACGAAGGAGATTTCTTAGCTCGACGAACTTGGAGCTCAGGTCGATGAAATCTTTACTTATTTCTACTAACTCTTTATAGGTTCTGCTCGGCTATTCTTCTCTGTAGTTTCTCAGATCGACTAAAGAAGTTTGATTTCAGATATTAAGACAGTAATGCTTTATTAATTAATGCTAAATATTCTCTTGAATATAGACATTCCGGGCAGCATTAATTATGGTTTTCACAGAGTTATCACTCTACCATATTTACTGGGACAGTTAGGGAAATACATTGAAGGCAAAAATCAACCGTTCAGGATCCCAGAAATTATGCAGAAGATTTCAAGGAATTTGAAATTCAAATGTGCTTTAGTGAGTAATCAATATATAAAGAAAATTTTCAGAAGATTGCATAGTGGATATATAATATTTTTTGATAATCAAGCACAAGGAGAAGAAGAAAGAGAACATTTGAAAGTAGAGAACAAGAGACAGAGACAGAAAACATCTTGTTCATTCTTCTTCTTCCTCAAGTTTTTCTTCCAGCAACACATATTCAATTTGAGACAAAAAGTTCAATCTCTCAGAATCATTCACTAGAAGAAGAAGTTTTCATCATTTGAAGGCCTACACCCTGAAGCATAGCTGTCACTCCTAATCAGATTGATATAACTCAGGGGGAGCTTTGACAACAACATCAAAGTCCACTAGTCTTCTCAAAGCTTTGAGACAAAGAAGACACCACATTTTTTACTTTTCCATTTCCTGTGTACTGGGTTTTAAATCCGTTCAAAAGTTAAACCTTTTGGTTTTTAAGTCTCCTGATCAAAAGACTTAGATTGGTTTTTAGGCACCTGATCAAAAGCTCAAAGGGTTGCTAGATCTCCCTTAGAAAATAGATCTTGTGGTGACAGGGCACCTAAGCAAAAACATGTGGTAGCAGGGCACCTGATCAAAAACCTGTAGTGGATACCTACTAGGGTGGTAAAAGAGTGGATATACCCAGGTTTATTGGGGAACCACTATAAACTCCTTGTGTCATCTGCTTTGCCTTTCCTTTTTGTTTGTTTGCTGTGATATTTCTTTTTATATTTATATATATCACTTTATTTTAATCCGCTATAAAAACAAGTTAATAAATTTTTAATAATCTATTCACCCCCCTCTAGAGTAAACATAAGATCTATCCCTCACTTTCAAATGGTATCATAGGGTAAGGTTGTTTGGTTTCACAGGCTAACACCTGAACCAAAAGATCTTTTATAGATCCTAGTTACTCTAGTTTGTCTTTTATATCATGCCACAAAATAAGGAGTATTCAAGCACCAGACCTCCAGTGTGCAATCTGAATAAGTTTGCACTTTGGAAGGCAATGATTAGGTTTTATATGAATTCCATTGATGAAGACATATATAATTCTATTTTGATAGGTCCCCCACTACCAATGACAACTACAAGTACCAGTGCAGTGCCACCACCTCAGTGGACGGAAGCACAAAAGAAGGCCAAGATTTTTGATGCTAAAGCAATGAATATTCTAGCCCAAACCATGTCTGATGATATATTTTAGAAGGTTGCTGAATGTACTTCAACAAAGGCCATTTGGGACTCACTGAATGCAATGGTAGCGGGATCTACTAAAGAATGGAAAGATAGGAGATCACATTTGATCTCTTAGTATGAGAACTTCAAGAAGGAACAACCAGAGTCAGTTGCAGACATATACAATAGACTCAGCCTCATAATTAATGAACGGAAGACCCTGGACAAGGACATCTCATTAATAGAGATAAATAACCAGATTCATATATGCTTCCCCAGTACATGGTACTCTAGGATCAGGCCAATCAAGCAAGTCAGAATCCTAAATGAGATCTCCACTGAAACCTTATTGGGCAAGCTCAAGTCTTAGGAGCAGCTCATCAAGACAAGAGAAGATGAGTAAATGACCACTTCATCTTCAGCAAAGAAAGAGCAAAGTATTGCTGTCAAAGCAAGTGAAGAAGTAGAAGCTACTCTATATAATGAAGAACTACTGAGTCTCTTGGCTAAGAGATTCTACAAGATGGCAAGGAAGGACTTCAGAAGAAGATCTTCCAGAAAAGAAGATAAGCCAAGGTATGATAAAACACCAACTAAAGAGATTCTTTGCTATGGATGCAGGAAACCTGGACACATACTACCAGAATTTCCAGAGAACCAGAAGAAAGATAAAAGAAAGGAGAAGGACTCCAAGAAACATTCCAGCAAGCCATCCCCCAGCAAATACAAAAATAAGGAAAGAGGATTTATTGCTGGGACTTGGAGTGAATCTGAGTCAGAATCTTCATCCAGCTCCAGTGAGGATGAAGAAGAGGCCAAAGCTAGAGAAATATGCTTGATGGCAATCAATGCATCTTGCATCAACTCTGAAGTTTCAAATTCAGAAGCAAACAAGTCAGAAGATGAGTCTGTATCAGAAGAAGATCAGGTAATCTCTTCTTTTGATTTTGCTTCAAATCAATTTAAAACTGAATTTAAGTTATTATGCAATGATCTAATTAAATCTGAGAAGAAAATCAAACTTCTCAGAGAGAAACTAATTAAATTTGAAAATATTTCTTCTGAAAAACTTAAAACTTAAAGAAGATTTACAAACTGCTAATAATCAAATAATTTCCTTAGAAACTAAATTAAATGAGGCTAAAATATTTGAAGAATCCCTTAATGGGAGAAGTATCAAATTGATGGACATTACAAGCACAGTCAATGACAGACTTAATGGCAAACTAGGCTTGGGAGCTTCATCATATCAGCCTCCTATTCTTCAGAAAAATATTTTATCAACTCCCATAAAATTCATCTCTACTAAAGATAAATGAAAAGAAATTTTTCAACTTACAGATAAAAATACTAAAATCTTACCAAAGAATAAAACAAAGAAAAATAAAAAATCTCATAAAAATAATGCTCAACAAAATTCGTCGAACTCAGATCGACGAAATGAGTATTATGCGTCGAACGATGATCGACGAACTCTGAACCCATAATTTGGGTATGGTTACTCAACAATGGGTGCTCGATGAAATCAATATATTTCGTTGAAAATAGATCGGCGATCGTGGAATACAGAAAATAAGTACTATCATTCTGTGAACCGAGATCGACGAACTCAACTAAATTCATCGAACTCAAATTTTCAAAATAGAAATTTTAATTTTTATCAAACTAATAATCAGAAACCAAAACTTATTAATCCTTTTACTCAGTGGATAATCCCTCCTAGGAGATATCATCCACTTGGTTATAAGGATCAGCTTGAATTCTCTTACATTTCAAGTTATAAATTTGAAAGAAATCAAGGAACCAAGGTTACCTAGGTCAAGAACAACTAATCTTATTTTCTATAGATAATGAACTATCCTACCACAGAGCAACAGTGGTATCTGGATAGTGGCTATTCAAAACACATGACAGGAAGTAAAGATAACCTGACTGATTTTAAAGCAAAGCTTGGACCAAAGGTGATATTTGGAGACTCCAACTATGGACAGACAGAAGGATATGGAAATGTCAAAGTTGGAGCAATTACCTTTAGGAAGGTAGCTTTGGTAAGTGGTCTCAAGCATAACCTAATATCCATCAGCCAACTATTTGATGAAGGTTATCAGGTAATATTTAATAAATCTCTATGCTCAATTACTTCTGATAAAAACAAAACTATTTTAACTGGAATTAGACAAGGTAACATTTATGTAGTTAATTTCAAATCAGCTAATTTAGAAATTTTCTTATTTAATCAAATTAGTTCAACTAATAATTTATGGCATAAGAGATTACGACATATAAACCTTAGGACAATAGCTAAATTATTTAAGGACAACCTTGTTAGAGGACTACCTTCTGGCCCCCATAAGAAGGAAGGACTCTACAGGGCTTGTTAATTCGGCAAGCAAACTAAAAATAGTTTTAAATCCATTAATAAAAGTGATTCACCCAGAATCTTGTACTTGCTATATATGGACCTTTTTGGACCTATTGCAATATAGAGCTTGGGAGCGAAGTCATATACCTTAATGATTATTGATGATTTCTCTAGATTCACTTGGGTTTTCTTTCTGAAAAACAAGTCAGATAACTTTAAAGTTCTTACATACTTTCTTAAGAGCATACAGATTGAGTACTCTACTCAAGTTGCATTGATCAGAAGTGATCATGACACTGAGTTTGAATCTCTTCTCATGAAAGAATTCTGTGAGAAGGAAGGTATCAGGCATTATTTTTCTGCTCCTAGAACTCCTCAATAAAATAGGGTAGCTGAATGGAAAAATAGAACCCTGATTGAATCTGCAGGGACATTACGTGCAGATGCTCACTTTACCCTATCCTTTTGGGTAGAGGCAATAAGCACAACAAACTATGTTTTGAATAGAAGTTTAATTCATAAACTTAAGGGTAAGACCCCCTATGAATTACTTAAAGGGAAGTAACCTAAAATAAGATATTTTAAAATATTTGGTTGTATATGTTATATTCATAATAATGATAAGAAATATCTTAGAAAGTTTGAAGCCAAAGCTGCAGAGGAAATTTTTCTTGATTATTCCCAAGTCAGCAAGGCTTATAGGGTCTATAATAAATCAACATTAAAAATGGAAGAATCTGTACATGTAACTTTTGATGAGACTAACATGTTTTACAAGGAGAAGGATTCTTCTACCAGAGACTCTTTGCAGGTACCCTATCTGTGTGAGAAGTTGAATGATTTAAACCTTACCCAAGAGGTTACATTGCATCCTTCTCCACAGATAGATGAAGACATTGAAGAAGAAATTGTTGAAATAATTGAACCCACAACAATAGATGTAATTCCACAAGCTGCTGATGTACCAACTCTACCAACTAATTTTGTCACACTTAGAGATCATCCCATATCTCAAGTGATTGGAGACATATCAGTTGGTGTGCAAACAAGGCATCAAATCAATCATGTTCAGATGCATGCTTGCTTTCTTTCTCAGATTGAACCTCAATCCATAAAAGATGCAGAGCAAGATCCCAACTGGATTATTGCAATGCAAGAGTAACTCAATCAATTTGAAAGATGTAGAGTTTGGGATTTAGTTCCAAGACCCAAACACTACCCATTCTTTGGAACTAAATGGGTATTCAGGAATAAGTTGGATGCTCAAGGAGCCATTGTGAGGAGCAAAGCAAGGTTGGTAGCCCAAGGCTATTCACTTAAGGAAGGCATTGAATATGACCAGACATTTGCCCCTGTTGCAAGGCTGGAGGCTATCAGAATATTTCTTGCATATACAACATATCAGAAATTCAAAGTCTATCAAATGGATGTCAAGAGTGCCTTTCTAATTAGACAACTTAAAGAGCAAGTGTATGTTGAACAACCACCAGGTTTTATCTCTTCAACTCATCCCTCTTATGTTTTTAAATTACATAAAGCTCTCTATGGTCTAAAGCAAGCTCCAAGAGCTTGGTATGAAACCTTAGCTAGCTTTCTTCTAGAGCATAAGTTCATTAGAGGCATTGTAGATAGGACTTTATTTATCGAGCATCATAAGGATAAAATTTTGCTAGTTCAAATTTATGTAGATAATATAATATTTGGCTCTACTGATTCCAAACTTTGCAAAAGCTTTTCTGAGTTGATGCATTCAAAGTTTGAGATGAGTAACATGGGTGAACTATCCTACTTCCTTGGTCTCCAGGTGAAGCAATCCCCTGAAGGCATCTTTATATCCCAATCTAAATATGTTAAGGAGCTTATAAAAAGATTTGGGATGTCTGATGCTTTAGCCATGAAAACACCCATGTAATCCAATGTTGTAGTTGATTCTGATGAACAAGGCAAGCCAGTTGATCAGAAAACCAGGCAAGCCAATTGAGATATATAAAGGGTTGTCCAAATCTAGGACTTTGGTATCCAACAGAGTCAGAATTTGACTTAACTGGATACTCAGATTTTGACTATACTGGATGTAGAGTCAACTGGAAAAGCACATCAAAAACTTATCAGTTTCTTGGTGATAGGCTTGTGTCCTGGTTTTGCAAAAAACAAACATCTGTGTCAACATCAACTGCTGAAGCTGAGTACATGACAGCTGGTAGTTACTGCTCACAGATATTGTGGATTCAAAATAAGCTACTAGATTATGGTCTCAACTTAAATAATTCAATTTATCTTTTCTGATAATACCAGTGCTATTTCCATTGCACAAAATCCAGTGCTTCATAGTAGAACTAATCATATAGAGATTAGACATCATTTTATTAGATATTGTATAGACAAAAATAAAATTAACCTTGTCTTTATCTCTACTGATTTACAAAGAGCAGAAATCTTCACCAAACCATTGGATGATAAGAAACATTTGTTCTTCCTAAATTAGCTAGGTATGATTAATGAAGAAGGTTTAATATGATTTCTGTCTGAGGTTGAAGAATTGGTCACCTTTCGTCGAACGGAGATCGACGATCTGTGAACTCTTCTTAAGATTTTTCATCAAACGGAGATTGAAGAAATCTCTTTGAGAAACGTTTTCGTCGAATGGAGATCGACGATTTTTCTTCAGAAAATATTTCGTCGACCGGAGAACGACGAACTGTTTTCCCCCTCTTCAAACTGAGATCGATGCTTTTATTTCTTCACGAAATATTTTCATCGACCTGAGTTCGAAGTTTTTCCTTTGCGTCGGATGCAGTTCGTTGCTTCATCTTCTTAAAACCTATAATTAGGCTTTCATCGAACTCCATCTCTTGTAGTTTTTGCAGAGCAATGGCGGTCTCTCCAGCAATCCTTGCAGCGATGAAGTTTGATGCGGGCTTTGATATTGATTTGGAATCATTTTATCACTCAGATCAAGTATTCCAAGATATTTTGAAACTGTTTGAAGGACCGAATCTGTAGTTTTTCATGACGACAAGGATAAAACTCTCAGTGATGGAAATTAAAGAATGGGTTTTCACATCAAAGATTCAAGATACTCCAGTTCTTATCGGATCAATATCTGGTCACCAGGTTCCTCTTTCTCCAGAACTTTAAACTGTAGTTTTCGGTTTTGTGAATGGAGAATATGAAATAGATTTATCTAGCAGTGAATTTAATGAAATGCTAGAAAGGTTAGGTCATACTAAAGGAAACCCTAACCACCTCCTTAAGAAAAATCTATCAATAGAATATAGATTCTTGGCAGATATTATTTGCAAAGTGTTGTTAGGAAAACACTCTACTCATGACCATATTACCCGGCACCAATTTCAATTGATTTGTGCCTTTGTTAATAAGATATCAGTGAACTAGGGCAGTATTCTGTTTGATTTGATTAAAAAGAAAATCAGTAAAAGGATGTGTGTTTTGGAAGAGTTCTGGGAATCTCCTCCAAGCAAAAGTTCCAGAACTGCTAGTCTCCCATACCATCTTTATCAATGCCTCTAAGAGGCTTACTTCTGCCCTTTTTGGCAGATGGGAGAGGGTAATCCCAAAGCCCTCAAGGGCTTCCTCTTCCAGGATAGCTTCAGAGGATACTTGGGTTGAAACAGCCACTCTCCGAACCCATGAAGAAGCTCCTGCTCCTCCCTCTCCTACTCATATACCATCTCCTCTATTTCAACGACCATCCACAGTCATTGAAGCCACACCTTCTACCTTCATCCCTCCTGTTTCACCATCTTAACCACCATCTCCACCTCAATCACCAATCCATATTCCTGAGGATTCACCATCTCCACCTCCTCCTCAATCATCTGAGTTAGGATGCGCGTAGAAAGTATTTTGGTATTAACCTGTGACCTCGCCATCTGTTTGTGGCATATAGTGTGGGGCCCAGGCCGGACCTTCTATTATATGTTATTTAATGGGTGGATTCGTTACATTTTGGTATCAGCTTGTTTCGGTCTTCCACTTTCGAATTTGTGGTCGAATTCTTTTATGGGGTGGCAAGCACGTGTACGTGCAAACCATGTTAACATAAATGAACTCATGAATGTCTACAAGGAATGTGAGCGTGTTTATTCGGCCTATTTTCCATTTTGGTATGAAAGTCATGGATGTCTTGTTCACGTTTAGGTGACGAGGAGTGGAGCTGGGCAGTCTGAACCCCAGCGTTCAGATGAGAGTGCGACACCAGCTGTCAGCGGAAACCATACGTTTAGTTGCGGAGGCGGTATTTGTCATGTTTGAAGCACAACCTATTGGGCAGGCAAGGCCTATAGTGGAGCCAGTACAGGTTGGTGCGAGGCAAGAGCAGGTTGAAGCTCGGATTGTTGAGAAAGCAGCTGATGAGCAACTAAAGCGATTTATGGATTTTCATCCACCTACGTTTGTCGGGGCGCATTCCCCAACGCAGGCAGAGGAATTGCTCTCAAGAGTGAAGAGGATCCTGACATCGATCGAGATTAATGAGGGGCAGAAAGTTACGTTATCCACTTTCCTACTGGAAGGAGAGGCGAGGCTTTGGTGGGATGAAGTCAAGATGCACCAGTTGGCAAGCAGAGGCCTGGGAGAGATTTCGATGGAGGAATTCTCAAGATTTTTTTGGGCAGAGTATTTGCCAATATCACGGGGAATTGCAATGGAGAATGAATTTCAATGTCTGGTGCAGGGCGAGAAGAGTGTTGATGATTACCTGCATGAGTTCAACAGGCTGGGGCATTATGCGGGGTCTACGTTTGCGGAAGAAGCGCGGAAGATGAATTGGTTCTATGAGGGACTCCGAGATGAGCTGAGGTTGGCGCTCCCGAGTTCTATAAACCAAGGGTTCCAAGCAATTGTAGATACAGCCTGTGCGCTGGAGAAGGACTTGAAATGGGTGCAAGATAAGATGAACTTGGCTGTTGAACAGCCGGAGTTCAAAGTTCCGCAGTCCGAGCAATCGGAGTTCAAGAAACGGGACAAGAAGAGGTTCAAGCCTATTGAACAAGCATCGTAGGATGTGACTTCAGGAGCAACATATGGGCAAGGACGTGTGGATACACGTATATGTTATAATTGTGGACAGCAGGGTCATATAGCCCGATATTGTTGGAGAGGCCCGACAAAGGGTGAGAAAAAGACCAGTGCTTCCTGTGAGGAAAAGGGCAAGGCAGTGGCAGAATCCTCTACATCCCGAGCGCAACCGCGAGTGTACACTCTCGAAGTGCAGGAGCCGCAAAGCTCAAATCATGAAGTTCAGCAGCTTCGCGTGTATAATCTGGAATTACAAGAGGCTGTCAAGAATATTATGAAGGAAGCGGCTGAGCAGAAATAAAGAAAGAGTGTACTTTACTTTTTATTATGTCTGTTGTGTGTAAAAGACTTGGTGTGTAATTGCAATAAAGGAATGGTTGTGCTGTTGTATATGTTGTGCTAAATTTTTGGACGAAGTTTCTATAAGAAGGGGAGGGTTGTAACACTCCAAATCCCAATTTGGAGTTCAGGCTGGGTGATATGGCCTGGGACACGGGCGTGTCCCAGGGTGTGTCCAGCTTTGGTTACTCGAGTGGGTCTCGAGTGGGCATCGAGTGTGTCTTGAGTGAGCAACACAGCCCGGGACACGGGAGTTTCTCAGGGCACGTTCTTCACTGTGTGTGTCACGAGGTATTGACGCAGCGCAGTCGATGATCATCGAGATGCGACACGGCCAGGGTCACAGACGTATTCCAGGCTGTGTCCTGCTCGGGTTGGTAACCAGGCATTGTTGAGTGGGGTTGAGTGTGGAACACGGCCTGTGACACGGGCATATCACAGAGGCATGTTTGGCACACGGCTAAGGACACAGGCGTGTGCCTAAGCCGTGTCCTTCTCAAGGGAGTTAGTCCCTTGTCGATTGAGGGACACACCCCTCAATACGGGCATGTACCTTATGACACGAGCATGTAAATGCTTGATACGGGCGTGTCTAAGCCCATGTCCTGGTCTAAATTGAGTTGATTCCCTAGCCGCTTAGGGAACACGGCCCGTGACACGGGCGTGTCACAGGCAGTGTCAGCCCAAAAATAGTTATTGGGGGCAGATCAAGGCCGTTCATTTCCTTCTATTTGGATCCTATGGTCCAAGCTTCTCCCTGTAGTGATAAGACCATGGATTGAGAAGTATTTCTCACGCTTTTGCCTTGGCCATTCTCTTTTTAAGAAGAGAGAAGGGAGAGCTTGGAGGAGGAAGAAGGAGAAGGGTTCCGACTGCCAGAGGAGCGTCAATGGTCTGACTCGAGATCCGAGGCCAGCGTTGTGGAGGCAAGGCCGTCGCGGTGATTTCCATCTGGCTAGTTTATCCATGGCTCTGAAGTGATCGTCAAGGATAACGATCTCCTTCTTGGACAAGTGAAGTCCTACTTTATGCATGTGTATGGGATCCTCCACCAAAAGGTGGGAATCGTAAGCGATTCTAGTGGTTGAGTCTACATTTAGATCCGGAAGTGTGTAGTACGGAATAGGCATGCTATGTGAAGCCCATCTAGACGGGTAGTCTAGACTAGTGATGTTGCGAACTGGAGAAGACTCTGTTTATATAACAAAAAGCTTGCGGAGAGTGTGAGGATGCTTGTGAATTGTGGTAAGGAAGCTTTATATAGCTCCTTTGGTTGTATGCTCGACACGAGCTGGATGTTAGATGGGAAAGCGGCACTATGTCCATGTGTTATGAGATGGATTGCGGATACCTCTGAGTGGATGGGTGCGAGACGTTTTCAACGGGGGTTTGGAGTCTGATGCCCATGGCCAACAGGTTAAGAACCTCTGAGTGGGATTGGTGAGATGAACCACCCAACAAGTTCAGTGTAGGATCATTGTGAGAAGTCGATTGGTAGAACTGCAAAATGGGGGATTCGGGCATTCCCGGCGTGTTACACTACGGGCAAAGGTCGATGTATAGTGCTCACAGTTGTCGTGAGGTGAACGCATCTGAGTGGGGTGGGTGTGTGAGGTCTTCAACAGAGTTTTGGAGTCTTATACCCGACCAACAAGCTAAGCACCTCGAATCGGTGGTGGGACCTGGAGGTTTTTGGTACACTATAAGCGTGCCCTTAGTGCACGGAGGGCTTGGCACGAAGGTCGGCGTTTGTGATGATGTTGTTTTATATATCTATATATTGTGATTGCACTGCATGTAGGGAAGGAACTACTGCCCCGAGTAAGGGGTAGGGTCAATATAATTGGTCAGCTGAATGCTGACTGTTGCTTTGTTTATCACCCTTGGGGTGGATGTCCATATGTAGGTGTTGCGGGCTGATTGGATTGAGTGGACTGAAGCCCTTACTGCTTCTGCTTGTAGGACCTTGAAGGTCGTGCAAAGCTTTGGATTTCATATGTGGCCGGCCTGTGTGCCGATGTATGAAATCATATTTTGTAAAGAGAAACTTGTAAGGCCTTAAGTCCGTGAGCGGGTGTGCTTGTATACATTCCTGGTGTTGTATATAAATGTGATATTTATAAAGTAGTGGACATTCATTGATTGAGTTCTTGCAAGTAATAATCTTCCGCTAGAATGCTCTGAGTTAGGATGCATGTAGAAAGTATTTTGGTATTAACCTGTGACCTCGCCGTTTTTTGTGGCATATAGTGTGGGGCCCCAGCCGGACCTTCTATTATATATTATTTAACGGGTGGAGTGGTTACATATCTGCTCAGCTTATTTCTTCCTCCTCTGTCCCTTCTTCCGGGGTCCTGGGTTTAGGACTCTCTAAAACCAGGCAGGGGGAGATGTTCTGTGAAGAAGCTCCAGCTCCAGCTCCAGCCATAACAACTCCAACAACAATAACAATAGTAGCAGTTCCAATTCCAGCAACTGAAATAGTTGAAATTCTTGATGATGATTATGGAATGATTTGTTTAGAAGAAGTGTCAGTTGATGCAATAATGATCACTGTTGGTTATTTCTTTATTAATCCCACAATTGTCATTCCCTCATTACTTCATTCTTTTGATTCAGTTTATAGCAGAAATATACCAGTTGATACAGTTTCAGATTATTCTAAAGCAATTGTTTGCTATTCTGCTCCAGTAGAACCTTCAGTGTTAGAAGAAATAAGAAATAGTTTCTTTATTACTACTTCCAGTATTTCTATTTCAGAGCCAAAGGCTTTCTCACCTCCAACTTTTGGCTAGGCTGAGTCCCCTATGCTAGACCTTGATGAAATTATGTTTCAAGACATGGAACCAGAAAGTGACAATGCTAAGGCTCAAGTCATTACAAATACTGCATCTAAAGAGCCAGAAGTTCAAGCTATAAATCAAGATGATTTATTTAAGCTAATTGGTGAGTTATATGATAATCCTGTTAGTGATTCTGACAATGATGATGATGATTTTGATGATCCAGAAAATTTTGGTTCTAAGAAGAGAAAAGCCAAGAAGAAGGCTCCAGCAAAGGTTGCACCAATACCAAATCCAACAACAGACACTCCTTATTACATTCTACACAACATTACTCTCACTCTAGATACTCCATACTGGATGAGACTGTCTAAGAATGAGCAAAAGAGAAGAAAGAAGATGAAGAGATATAATTCTCCTCTTAAGAAGTCTTGGAGAGGACCTCCTCCTCCTCCTGCAACAGGATCAGCAGGAAACATTTCTCAAGCTCAAAGGTCTGCTTCTCATTCTTATCAATCAAGACAAACTCATAGCAGTAAGGAAAGATCTTCATGGTCACAGTCTCATTCTAGCAGCCAATAGAAAAAACAACAACAGCAGTCTGATAGTCAAAGTAGCCAGCATAAAGTTCAAGATGTTCAGAAGGAAGAATCAAGTCCAGAAAGGCCACTGTCTCCAGTATGTGATCCAAAAATGGATCCTAATTCTAGAATGGCCAAATTCAATGGATTATAGCACTTTCACAAATCAGGAAAGCTAGGGAAGATGGAAAAGATACTTCTCAGTATTCTACCATGTCTTCCTACAGGAAGAAAGAGATAGAAAGGTATGTAAAGAAAAATCTCTTTAATATTGATACTTATATGAGTCTTCATCCAGAAGCTGTAGTTTATAGAGCTATATCAGTCAAGATTCTTGGTGCTGAAGACATGAAGATGACTCAAAGAGAAGAAGAGGATCCAAAGATAATAATGGTCTTCTCAAAACCTGCTCCTTCTTTAGATACTTCAAAGAATAATTCTTAATCTTATGATCTTGCATTTTGAACTTTATTATTGTTGTATATTTTCACAAGGCACATTTGTTAATATCTGTTGGATTATTTACAATTCTGTTAGATATTTTTATTGCTTTATGATTTTCTTTATTTTCCTTTTTGTATAATGACCTCACCCAAATAGGGGAAGATTATTGGAACCCTACTTGATATTTGGGCTAGGTTCACTATTAGGATTGTTGACCCAACATGTATAGCCTAGGGTCGTTTGTTAGTTCCAGGGTTAAGGTCAGTCACATTAAGTTAGATTATTGAAACCTACCTTCAGAAGATTTCAGAGACACAAGACTTTAGAGACAAGACAGTTTAAAGATTGCAGAAAAGGTGTTCGACGATAGCTGAACTCAGCTCAACGATCATCGATCTCTGATTGACGAACTCAGAGTTCCTTCTCTGAGTTGAGCTCGATGAAAGTCTAGCTGATATTGATGAATTGTGAGCTTATATTAGAATCTCAGCTCGATGAAGGGACTTCTCAGTTCGACGAACTTAAAGCTCGGATTGGCAAGTATATTTTTAGCTCGATGATCTTGGAGCTCAGCTTGACAAAGGAGATTTCTTAGCTCGACGAACTTGGAGCTCAGGTCTACAAAATCTTTACTGAGTTCGACTAACTCTTTCCAGGTTTTGCTCGACTATTCTTCTCTGCAGTTTCTCAGATCGACTAAAGCAGTTTGATTTCTGATATTAAGACAGTAATGCTCTTATAATTAATGCTAAATATTCTCAATAATATAGCCGTTCCGGGCAGCAATAATTATGGTTTTCACGGAGTTATTACTCTACCATATTTATTGGGATAGTTAGGGAAGTACATTGAAGGCAAAAATCAACCGTTCAGGATCCCAAAATAATGCAGAAGATTTCAAGGAATTTAAAATTCAAATGTGCTTGAGTCAGCAATCATATTTAAAGAATATTTTCAGAAGATTGCATAGAGGATATATAATATTTTTTTGTAATCAAGCACAAGGAGAAGAAGAAAGAGAACATCTAAAAACAGAGAACAAGAGACAGAGACAGAAAACATCTTGTTCATTCTTCT
Organism: Platanthera zijinensis; assembly: GCA_039513925.1. Lineage (NCBI taxonomy): Eukaryota > Viridiplantae > Streptophyta > Magnoliopsida > Asparagales > Orchidaceae > Platanthera > Platanthera zijinensis. The sequence goes on along the minus strand of CM077079.1, from coordinate 37,752,958 downwards.
TCTTCTTTAAGCTTTTCTTCCTACAACACATATTCAATCTGAGACAAAAAGCTCAATCTCTCAGAATCATTCACTAGAAGAAGAAGTTTTCATCATTTGAATGCCTATACCCTAAAGCAAAGCTTTCACTCCTGATCAGATTCATACAACTCAGGGGTAGCTTTGACATCATCATCAAAGTCCTTAGTCTTCTCAAAGCTTTGGGACAGAGAAGACAACACATTTTTTAATTTTCTATTTCCTATGTACAGGGTTTTAACTCCCTTCAAAAGTTAGACCTTTTGGTTGTTAAGTCTTCTGATCAAAAGACTTAGATTGGTTTTTGGGCACCTGATTAAAAGCTCAAAGGGTTGCTAGATCTCCCTTAGAAAATAGATCTTGTGGTGACAGGGCACCTGAGCAAAAACCTGTGGTGGTAGGGCACCTGATCAAAAACCTATAGTGGATTCCTACCATGGTAGTAGAAGAGTGGATGTACCCAGGTTTATTGGGGAACCACTATAAACTCCTTGTGTCATCTAGTTTGCCTTTCCTTTTTGTTTGTGTGCATTGATATTTCTTTTTATACTTATATATATAACTTTATTTAAATCCGCTATAAAAACAAGTTAATAAATTTTTAATACTCTATTCACCCCCCTCTAAAGTAAACATAAGATCTATCCCTCACTTTCAAAAACTAGCATAAAGAAAACACACACAACATACAGGATTTATAGTGGTTCCCCTAATAAGGGTACATCCACTTTCCCTCCCACATATCCAACTATCTTGTTGGATATGGCCAAACTCCTCCAAATATGTTCCTCAGAGCTTACACCTCAGGACCTCAGCCTTATACTCATAACTTCAGCAAGTTCCTACACTTAGTATCCTTTTTAAGACACCTACTTCACAACCAACAGGTTCCTACCTCAAAGCCCTATAGTGCTCCTATACTCATTGACCCTCAAGCAACCTACCTCAGCCTTACACAAAGGAATACAACTCAGGCTTCTCAGTCCTACAGTTTCAGGCACAAAGTCCTACTCTCATAGTGCTGCAACACTCTTATAGCTCAGTACCTAGCAGGTACCTACCTCAGTGCCCTTCCAGGCACCCATAGCTCAGTGATTAATTAATTACCTATCTCAGGATGTTAAGACCTATAGCTCAGATCCAACAGGATCCTACCGGATGGAAGTGGGTTATGTGGTTACTCTTAACATAAGAGATGTTTCTCTATGTCAAGCTTCTTGACTGAGTTAGACTCAGCCCAACTTTGACTTCAGGAATTTCTTTCCCGAGTCTACCTTTACTGAACTAAGAATTACTTAGTCCTAACTACTTCCACAACAACAAGTATATATTTACTTGAGCTAGAAGAGACTTGCAGAACAATGTTCTGCCTCTTTCTGAACTGAGCCTGAAGCTCAGCCCTAACTACTACTTCACAGCACCAGGGATTTTTCCTGCTGGAAGTGTGAAGTTACTACAGCTAATTGCTGCTACTTGAGCTGAGAAAAACTCAGCTCTAACTTTGTAGACTAAGATAGCTCTGCCTCTTCTTCCTTTCCTGGGCTAAGGTGATTCAGCCCTAACTTTGACTCCTAAGGAATTGTCCCCTGAGCCTTCTTTCAAATCTCTGCTTCTTCAAGCTTCTTCCCTTCACAGCTTCCAGATTATGATCTTCAGGATGTTGCTTGTCCATCTGAAACTGTGAAGAACTTGCAGCAAGGGTCTGCCTTAGGCTGTTTTCTCTTTCCTTAGAGAAATACTCTGAAATGTTGAGGTCGATGAAGATGACAACAACTAACTTGCTCCTCGTCTTGTTGACTTGAGCTTTCTATTTTTTAGCATATCAATAATGGCAGTGAAGAAGAATGACCTGATGGCTCCTCTCAAAAGTTATTTTTTCTTTGTAAAGCCTTTCCCTTTTATTGATTATGACCTAACAGCTCTTTGAGCAGTGGGCCCCACGCCATTAATGGCCAGCAGTAACCTTGCTTTAATGCCAACTGTCGTACAGTAGGTTTACGACAACATTTGTCGCATATTGTAGCCAACGCCCCACTAATTTGAAATATGTTGACTTGTTGACTTGCTGATGTTACAAGCTGTGGACTTAGCCAAAAATCAAGCAACATTAGTATAGGCATTGAGTGAGGGTCCTTCACTCAATGCAAAATCACTTAGACAGATTTACTGTCTCTTGGCGTTGAGTGAGTAACCTTCACTCAACGCCAAACTACTTAGAATATAAATATGTTTCTTGGCATTGAGTGATTCAGCTTGACTCAACGCCAACTTGCTTTATCAGCTTTCTACTGCTTGGCATTGAGTGAGTGAGCATCACTCAACGTCAAACTCCTTAGACAAAATTGTCTTTACAAGGTGTTGAGAGAGTTGAGTGAGCACTCCTCACTCAACGCTTTATGCCTTAACCATTTTCCTGCTGAATAGTCTCAATGCTTTCTTATTCTCAGTTGATAAAAACACTTGTCTCAGCGGTTGAGCTGAGACTAACACTTGCTCTCAATGCTTTTGCCTTTATACAAAATCTTTCTACTTCTCTAGCATTGAGAGCATTGAGCATGCCTTCATAACTCAATGTTTTTTGCCTTGGGAAAAGCTTTCTGCACCTTAAGAGTTGAGAGCGTTGAGTGAGCATGCCTCACTCAATGCTTTTTGTCTTAGCCAAATTTCTGTGCTTAAAACACTGGCTTTGACTGACTGAGTGGTACTCAATACTTATGAGGCTATGACATTGAGTGAATGAACTTCACTCAACGTTTGTGGACTTAGAAACTTTTCAGCCTCTCACACCTTAGGCTTTGACTATCTCAACCTGCCTCACTCAACTCTAAATTGAGTTCGACGAATGCTGAATTGAGTTCGACGAATGGTGAGCTCAGCTCGACGAAATCTGAACTTAGTTCGACGAATTAAGAATCCAGTTCAACTCACAGCCTTTTGTTGTATGGAGTTGAGTGTGTTTTCATCACTCAACGCCAAACTACTTAGCCATATTTCTGCCTATAGCTATATGCGTTGAGTGAGTCAAATCCACTCAATGGCTGTGGATATAGCCACACTTCCAGCTTGCCAATAGTTAGGCTTAGACTAACTAAGTTACATTCAATTCTTTTGCTTACCTGGTGTTGAGTGAATAGACTTCACTCAATGCCTGTGGACTTAGCTACATTTTCAACTGCTCCTTTACTTCTAGCATTGAGTGAATAGACTTCACTCAACGCCTGTGGACTTAGCTACATTTTCAACTGCTCCTTGACTTCTGGCATTGAGTGAGCTTACCTCACTCAATGCTTGTGGACTTAGGCAAATTCCTGCCTTTACAACATCTTCTCTTTGTGTCCACCTTTCTGCCTTATGACCACCTGTCACATCACTTAGACAATCTGTCTAGACTTGTTCCATGAAATATCCTGCACCTGATGAGCTTAAACAACATCAAATACAACTATGCTCTTAGTGTTGATGGTGATGCCTCTTTAAATCCACTCTAGGGAACATTTTGGTCAATGGAGCCAACAATGGAATCCCCTACCTAAAGGTATAAAAGCGAAGGGAGTTATGATGGGTTGATACGTGATATCCTCGGGTAGTTTTGTATATAGAATCATGAAATTGTAGTACATAATAGACATACTGTGTTAAGCCCATCAAGACAGGTTGGTATGGATTGGTGATGTTTTATTTTGCATGCCAGAGAAGACTCAGAGTATAAACATGTAGTTTATGTAGTCTAAAGGGTTGTGCCTGTGAATGGGAGTAGCAGGAAGTACTGGAGTCACTCTCCATGAAAATACCCCAAAAATACCACAGTTATGAGAATCGTTGGATATCGCCGGACGATAGTGAGTATCGCTGGCGATAGCTCTATATGTTGTGAAACTCCAGTTTTCTAGCACTGCAGGATGTTGTATGTTTTTCTGGACAGATGTTCTAGTTATGGCCGAATCTGGGTATAGAAAGAGAAGTTCTGTTGTTGACGCCATGCGATAGTAGTTATCACTGGCGATAGATCCCAGGTAGCATTTTGATTACGAAGCCTGTCTCTTAGAGACCATGTGGCTAACTTGTGAGCTATATGCTTGGTGCTTAGCTCTGATGGCCATGAGAGTCATCTATTAAATATAATGCGGTTATGTTTAACTGCTCTTTCCATTTAGCCATGGAAGCTCGACTTTTGGCTATGGCTTGGCGATTTGAGCAACAGGAAAAAGGCTGAACTGTACCCGCCCTATGTCAGGTTAATACCATTATTAATGCTGGTAGTAGGGGAGAGTCTTGGCTATATACCAGACAATAATGCTCATAGTTTTACCCCAGTCTCGGACTTTTGGACGGTGGTGGGACCCTGGTTATCCGGTACACCAAGAATGTGCCCTGAGAGAACGGAACGTTTGGCAATTGATGTAGACATTTGTGATATATTGAGTGGTGCTTGAGTTGTACCTTCTTGTGATATATCTATGTATGGTTGCTATGCATGTAGAGAAGGAATACCGCCGTCCCAGGTATGGGGTAGGTTCGTTATAAATTGGTCAGCTAAAGCTGAACGTTGCCTTGTTTGCCATCCTTGTGGTGGATTGTCCCTTTGTAGGTGCTGGAGAGCCGAGTGGGAAATAGCGGGTTGCATCCATTTGATGCTATGTCGGCCCTTGAAGGCCAAGCGAAGGTTGTTTTAGTATTTTTCATGTTTGGCCGGCCTTCGCGCCGATGTTTGTAAACCACTCTTTTGGGGAAAAACATTTGTAAGGCCTTAAGGCCGTGACTTTTGTGTATTTTGTAAAACATTCCTGATTTGTATAATAGTGGAAATTTATATGAATTGAGTAGGGGTAACCACGAAGCTTCTGCTAGAATGCTCTGAGTTAGGATTCGTTTGGTCTCTTGATATTTAACATGTAACCCCCTTGTCTGTCTATGGAATATGATGGCGGGCTCTGACCGGATCCTCTGTTATATTTCATATGACAGATGGAGGTGTTACACTATGCATTTGAGTTCCCTACTAGTAAGCTATTTTTTTTATTTTCAAATTTGAATGTAAAAGAGAGTGTCCATTTTGTTAATAATCAAAATCGTGTTGTTCAGTTCTCCAATACATATAATCCGAGTGTGAGAAACCACCCAAATTTTTCTTGGAACCGAAATGCCGCTGGCCAACGATGGCAACCGTGCCAGCATCAATATGATGCTTAGGCTTCCGGGAGACAACCGAGGATGCCGCAACCAGTTTATACTCAGGGTGATCCAGTACAAAGAAAGAGGGCCTCTATGAGAAACTTGGAGTTGCAACTAGGCTAGTTGGCCGAAGTTATATCTGAGTGAGCTCAGGATGCTCTCCCTAGTTCCACGAAAAATGAACCACACAAACAGGGGAAGAGCTTAGCTTAGTCAGATCATTGTCGTAAGGGCAATGATGTCATCAAATGCGTGATCAACAATGTAAAGACTACTATATTATATGATTCTGGCTCATCACACAACATTCTTGCATGCAAGAAATTGAGAAACTCAAGTTGAATATCGATGTTGATGATCAGACTTTTCTTATGCTATCTAACAGATCAGTTGTGATAACTGAAGGATAAGTTAAATAAGTTGAGGTCATAGTGGACGATACATCTGTCGTCACTAACTTTCAAGTGTTGGGACCCATGGAGAACAAGTCCATTCCAATTTTGGGTGTACCATTCTTTAAAGAGAGTGGCGCAATAGTTCGTATTGCTGATGGTTGTGTGACCCGGGAATCCGAGGTAGAACATCATCCCGATCCACCCGCTATAATCAAGGTTCATGGTGATATGTTGGAAAATCCTAATTTACCCGTTGTTATTTTTTATTTGGCTTTGAGTGATGTTGAGTGTAGGTCTGAGATTGTGAAGTTGATTGAGGATGTGGGTGATGATGAGAAGAAAAGGAGTAATGTTGAGGTTGAGGTTGAATTAGAAGTGGATGTGGATCTCATGGGTGATACTATCGAGGAGGAAGAAGGCGATAATACCATGGAGTTGTGTGATGAAGCGGTAAAGTCACCCGCAATTTTATCAGTTCATACTATTGATTTGCCTTGTAAATAATTAAAATAGGTTCGTTGAATGGATCTATCACCTGCTGTAGGCGAAGAAATGATGTCCCCTATTACCTCTATGATGAGGAAGATTGTTTTTGATTGTGCTATTAGTGCTCGTTAGCGCTCTCCCACTTTGGAGAAACTTAAATGTGAAAGGTTGCTGTGCGCTACCTTATCTGCTGCCCTTTAGTACGAGAAATAGGAGGTTAGGGGCAAGCAAGGTAAATGTCACATGGTTCCTAAAGCTTTCACCTCTTTTCCATCTCACGTGGCGGGGGAGAACCACCACACGTAGGCATACAACTGATTTATGATTATTATTCGGGCTTTGTTTTTGTTTTTTGTACCCGGGCTAGATGTTCTTCTTGTCATGGCAGTTCTATGTGTTTTTTTAATTCTATTAAACATTGCTAGTAACTATGTTTTATAACTGCTAATATAAGTATTTGGTCCACCTTAAGGACTATAAAAAAAGGGAATTTCATTTTATTTTTTATTTTGCAGTTTTTTTTTGTTTGGCGATGTTTCTGTAGCTGGCTTCGATCCTCTTTCAAATTTAATGCCAATCTTTTGGTATGCTCACTTCTAAGCATGGGTAACCTCTCCCTCAACACTTTTATTTATTTATCATACTTATCTTGCTTATATTATTTAGGCTAAGTCTAGGGGAGAGAGTGATATCGATTGTTACCCGTACACGTGCACATTACACAACATACTAGAAAATTTTCTTATTTCATCTTATACATTATCATGTTCATATTCACCGCACACCACTACACTCACTTGAGCGCAAGCTTGATTGTTCGCACGTGCGAAGTATTTATCTTTCACTTTTGCGAGAATTAAAAATCATCGTGCTTGCTTAGGGTTTATGAGATTGAGTAAAATGTTGACTCATGTAGTGCTCCTAGTCGAGTGCTCACGTCTCACTTAGAGATTTGTGTAGATGTAGTTTTTTATTATACTTGTAGTTTATATTTTTCTTTTAGCGTAGACATTATTTATTCCACTCAAAATCTTTGAATCTGGTTTGAATCAAACGATAGCGTAGGATTGTGTGTAGACGATTGGTAGCCTCATATTTCTCGAGTCTGGAGGACGATTAGTCTCTCTCGGTGGCTAAGAAATTGGCCCAACCTACTCTCGAAGCATGGGTACATGGTTAGTCAAGCACATGAGTGTGATGTAGGCCATAATTTTGGCCCGCTTGAGCTTTTGTGCCCATCCTATCTTCTTATACTTATTATCCTCGTTATGCCTACCCATCCGTTGATTCAACTCCACTATTATTTCACCAAAGCTAAATAACAATCCTAAGTCGCACACCCAAATTTAAGCTTTAGTGTTTTATATTTCCATGTTGAGGTGGTGATGTGGAGTTTATATATGTGGATATGTTGATTTTCTTTATTGATTATATATACTGAATATGTTATTAAAAGGGTGAAAACAAGAAAAGAGAAAAAGAAAAGGAAATTATGAAAAAAATTTTGTGAAAAGAAAGAAATGGTCAATTAAAAATCTTTATGTGGGGAATTTTTTTGGAGTAGGCGGTGCACACACCATATAGTCAATTGCAATTCTGGGGGTGTGGTGCACGTGCATTTATTTTTTGGTGCTAGAGATTAGATTCTGTGCTAGCTCATTTGGGATTAGGTGCATGAGCCGTCGTGTTTATCATTATAAACCTCACCTAAACCCATTCCCCGTTCTAAACCTAAAGTCATACTTATTGGCGCTTTGAGTCAAACCAGTGCCGTGAAGAGAGTGTGGAAGGGCAAGCGTTTGGTAACCGACATTGATGGATTTATATGGAGGTTAGCCCGAGACCTAGTATTTGCAATGCTCAACTCATCGTTCAGCCTCCTTTCATCCTACGCATGATCGGATGATTCAACGTGATTCAATTATTGAGTAGAAATAATATATTTATACACTCCTAGAAATTATAAACCACTATGTATAGCTAGAAGTTTCTTTTCCTACTTCTCTGTACGCGTGAGCATGTGACTTTGTATGGTACTCCATTCTTGCAACTGCTTTGCCAGCTAGTTCTTTTTATGTCCACTCAAAGATGATTTGCTCTGGACGAGCAAATGGTTAAGCCTTGGGGTATGATGAGTCTTATATTTGTAGTGTTTTTTTGACTCATTCGGGCTAGTTTTCACGCATGTGCACTACACTTTAGGCTCATTATTGCTCATATTTCATTCAATCAGTGTTAGTACACAAAGTGCACATTTTGCCCATATAGTGTGCAATTGCACACTATTTTCCAGGAGGAAAGCACATGGTGCTCCCATGTATTTATTTTGTTGATTTTGGTTTTCTATGAGTGCTGGAAGCCTGTGCCCCAACTATGGTTTTCCTGTGCAAGCGGGCAGAGCCCTATTCTAGTCCAGTTCTTTTTTGTAGGAATTGCACGGTCGTGCGTTTTTCTTCACACACGATCAACGTGATCGTACAATGCCTACAGTTTTGTTTTTTTGGTGCTCTGCCCTGGCCCTTGTGATTTGCTCGCACACGGGTTGTTTTGCCCTTGCATGGCCAAATCCCACGACCCCCTCTTTTTGTTTAACATTTTATGAAATTATTGCCCGTATGTTTTCTTCACGCACGATTGGATTCAACTATGAGCACAGGAAAACAAACAATCTCTCTTTTTGCCTGGGTTTTTAGCATTCTGTCCTCACCCATGCATTTTGTTCTCGCACGAGCTGTTTTGCCCGTGCGTGTTAAAAATTTCACGGTTGGCTCTTCTTCCAAGCAGGGTGATTCCGTGCTATAATTATTGTACGGTGAACGCACGGTCGTGCGTTCGACCGTGCGTTCCTTATTTTCTGACTGGGTACTATTTAGTCCATAGGTTTCGCCCTATTTTGGATCGAGCTTCATTTTTCCGCTCCAGAGCTACGGTTTCATGATAGTTTGTCGCTCCACCACCGCCCATCATCCCAAGGTTCTCCGAACAAATTTTCCTTGCAAATCTCATGCTAGAGTCACCTCTTGGCCTCCTCCATCATCTATGAGCTTCCAAGACTTGGTTCATGGGATTTCTCGCTACACGCGGAGAGTTCTCCGATGAAGAACATGACTGGAGACTATTAACGAAGAAGACGGGTATCGCGAGAGAAGACAACAACTCTTTTGGACCCCGAACGACAGTCAAAGCCCGAGCTCAAAAGAGGATTGACAACCCTCGACTCCAACTATGAACCTTTGATGAGTCTTCGTGCATCGGTTTAATTCTTCCTTTCTCTTCGATTGTAGTAAACTTCTCTTAGTTTATTTGAGTGTTTTGTGGATGATTATTTAAACCCTAACTTCATTAATGATATCTTACATGTCTATGTGTTTCTCTATGGTTTATGCATGTGAGGAGCACCCCCATTACATCTCGTCACCCCTTCCTTGTGTGTGTACCACACTAGCAATTGCTAGTTACGTGCATTGTGAGGAGGTGCTTGCGACCCTCATCCATTTCCCTCCTTTAGCCTACTATTCCATCCACACTAGTGAGGCGGTGAAGGTGACCCGCACTTTTAATTCACTGCTCTCGTTCAAATCACTCCCTAAAATCAAGACCCACATTATCTTTTTTACCTTTATAATTAATTCTCTAAATAATCGAATCACACACTCACTCTGCATTCCTCAAAAGATTGATACCTTGTAATATTCTCTCATTTTATATTACTTGAGCAACCAGTGCACTTGCCGAATGCGCATCAGCTTTCAAAGCAGCAGTTCCGTTCTTTACATGCCCTAAGTTACGGGCTTGACCTAGGGGCGTAACTCTCCAGCAAAAATTTCTATAAATTTTAGAGAAGTCCAAGAGCTTGGGAGTTGGATTTTAGAGTTAGTTTCCTGTATTTCTTTCATATTTTCACTGTATTTCCATTTTCAAGCAGCTACTCTAGTCATGGTAATATCTTCCTTAGTTGTAATTTGTCTTTAAAGTAATTTCAATTTAAGCACTTTGTTTAGCAATCATGTTTTCCTTTACTTATGTGTTTCCACCATCGAAATGAGTAGCTAAATTTCTATTAGCACTCATTCAAGATGAACTTTTGAATGAAATAAACAATTAATTATCGTTACAAATTTTAGAAAGCTTTCTAATTTAAATTGCTTCTATTTATCTTTGATTTTTACTATGTCGAATCCATTTGTCGCTAGTATGCTTTTTTATCTAAGATTCACATGCTAGATGATCGACAGATCTGTGCAAGCGAGAAGATCACTCAAAGATGAAAGGAGTTGCATGCACTCCTTGAGAGAGGATGACATAAATATTTTGGATTGGAGTCAAATTCAATAGTGGGGTTCACCGCCTAAAGCAAGCTTAGGGGTTTCGACTGGTCGAGAGGTCTTAATCTATCAACCTAAGATTAGTTGTTAATGTATTCTCGAGAGAGGCACATATATAATTTGGGAACCTCCACAGTCGTAGTATTTTATTTTATAAGCTTGTAGATGTATCTTTCTTTAAAGTTTATCTCAATCCAAAGGGATTCGAGATCGAGCGTTATCTCTATTAATCATCAAATGTTCTCTCTAGTTAAAACTAACTTGTTTTTATCTTTACAAAATTACCCAACTTTTCTGACCGATAAAATAATCGCTCTTTCTTTTGCAGACAAGTAATCGATAGCCCCGAGTATAAATACAACACTTGATCTTATACTATAAAGCGATAAGTATACTTGTCCATTCAATTTATTATTAAAAATAAACCATCAAGTTTTTGGTGCCATTGTCAAGGATCACTTTTTTGTTGATATTTTGAAATCAAGTTTCTATTAATTTTATCTTTTTCTTTGTTTTTGTAAATCTAAAAAAAAAAATCTTTTGTTAAAATGTTTTTTGTTAAATTTTTATAATTGAAATTTCTTGAGAAAAGCCGTATTGGGTTTTTATCCCACAAGGCCACCTAGTACCTAGCGAACCCATCATTGGATAGTACTTGGGAGATATGAAAAATTTTATTTTATAAATCTTTAATTATAAAATTTTTATTTTGTTTGGTGTATGACTCGAGGGAATCTGTCAGATCTATTTGAGTTGGACTCGAAAATAGAGCGAACCATTCGACAATGCTTGTGAATCCGTGATCTTAATTCTCAAGATTTGGTTGAAGAATCCGTAGGTAACACTACTTTTCCTTCATCTTTACCTTCATCGCCATCTTCTCTTCCTTCTACTTTTCCTTCTTCTCCCTCTTCTTCTTCTTCTTCTTATTCTTCTCTTTCTACTTTTATGGGGGAACCCAATCCGATTTTGGCCGAAGAGCAGACTATGTCCCATTATGCTCAGCCAAATTTGGACGAGGCTTAATCGAGTATTGTTTGACCCGCTATTATGAACAATAACTTTGAGTTGAAGCCAAGCATCATTCAAATGTTATATCAATATATAAAATTTGATGAGCTTCAGGATGAGGATCCCAATGCACATCTTTCAAACTTTTCGAAATATATGATACATTTAAAATTAATGGGGTTTCCAATGATGCGTTATGGCTTAAGCTTTTGCCTTTTACTTTGCGCATGAAAGCAAAACAATGGTTGAGTTCTATATCAAGAGGCTCCATCACTACTTGGGCCGAGATGGCGGAACAGTTTCTTACAAAATATTTTCTAGCATCTAAAATGGCTAAATTGCCCAATGATATTTCATATTTCTCCCAAGTTGATACAAAAATGTTATATGATACTTGTGAATAATTTAAGAAATTACTTTTCCATTGTCCCCATCGTCAAATTCCCGATTGGTTACAAATCCAAACCTTCTATAATGATCTTAATACTTAAACAAAGCAAAATATTGATGTCGCCATCGGTGGCTCGCTTAACAAACTACACCGATAGTTGCCAAAAAGCTTTTAAAAGGTATGACTATGAATACCTATCAATGGAGTACATCCCAGTCTCTCCCCAATAAACTGGCTGAGATGTACAAAATTATACTTTTACTAATTTGTCTCTCCAGGTCAATCAGCTCAGCAAGAAAATAGAGGGGAAGACCGCTACCCCTCGCTGTACCCACCTTAGATCCTATTTCGAAAGCAGCAGATAGGTAGAGCATCTAGATTATATGGGAAATCCAAATCGTCTGCCCTTCAACCCAAATAACAAATATTATAATACATATCATCAAGGTTGGAGGAATCACCCCAATTTATCATAGAGAAATCAAGGTAATAAAGCTATCATCCCTCTTAATCCAAATTATTTTCCTCTATAAGCCCCTAAATCAACCTCTCTCGAGGAAGTGGTTAATAAATTTATTACTAAGAATGATGCAGATGTTTGCAACTTGCAAGGGTCCTTGTAGAATTTGGAGAATCAAGTAAGACAATTACTGAAAGCCATCACCAATCTCTCCAAAAGGGCACCACCGCCAGCACCCACAAATGCCTTAGAGGTGACCTTTGCAGGAGATTTAGAGGTGCGCCTTGAAGAGGATATTATGAATTCTACACCACCCTATCCTCTTTCAAAAATTTCAGCCCCAACTACCTTATCCTGCTCGTTTGGTGGAGCGGAATAAAAATATTAACATTAATTTTAAAGGTAGTTCAAGGGTAGTGGTTGATATATCCTTATCTAATCATTTAAATTTATTAATGATTATACTGAATCTGTCATACATTTCAGCCACAGATTCAACAGCTTTCCTTTGAAAATTTTTGTTCTAAGAAATTAAAAGTGATCTTCTGCTTTTTCTCTCATCTGAACTCAAATCAACAATCCTTGATAATGATTCCAAAATTTATTTTGCTGACTGACATTCTGCCACTTTCTAGAATACATCATCGGACATTGTTGAAACTAATATATTCATAGCTTTAACATCCCAGTCTTTTTTCTCCTTTCCTCATCTAACCACTCACATCTAGGTTTTGGTTCTGAGGTCATATTGCCACCTGCATCCTTCCTGTAAGGCATTCGTGGTCCTATAAAAATTGAACCAAAAATACCTTTATTAATTGAATTCATATATAACTTAATTCTGGTTTTCTAGAGTATAAACTTTTCAAGATTACGTACTAGAGGCCTTGTGGATGCAAATCCCTTAAAAGTATTAGAAGACATTTTGAAAATAGATTAATATATACTAGTGTAACTATTTTGATATTTCTAATCATGGTGTTAACCTTTTCTTGATTAACCTCGCTTTGATACCAATTGAAAGGGTGAACATTTGATAAATTCTTCAGAGTTTTCTCTAGAGAGGAGTGAATATAGACTAAAAATTATATTTATCTTAACTATACTTTTCACAGAATTTGCATTCACACAGATTTGTCACAAGAATTTTAAGCCTAACAATTATAATCACAGCATAATAAATAAAGTATCATATAAATTAAATAATTACTATAGACACAAGAATTATAGTGGTTCCCCAAAAACTAGGTACATCGACTCTTCTACCCCCTTAGTAGGAATTCACTATCATTGTGTCCGAGTCTTCTGATAAGGAGACTCTCAAAACCAATCTATAGATCTTTTGATGAGGAGATCTTGAACAAATACATCTCGAGTCTTTTATAAGGAGACTCTCAGAACCTTAAATTGAATCCTTTGAAGAGGGATTCTTAAAACCCTTTTCTCAAAAATTTAAAGAGAAAAAATATGGATTAGTAAGAAATATGTAGAAAAAATGATCTTCTTGATAAGTCATCTCAGTAGAAATTTTGAGGACTTTATGGTACCAAGTGAATTGATCTATAGAACTCTAATGAATCCTTGATTGAGAAGATTTCAAGGATTATAAGCCTTTGATCCAAATGATCCCTTATTCTTCATTGAATCTATTGCAGCACTTGATAATCCCTATCGAAGAAGAAGAACTGACTCTTTATTCAGATTTAAAAACAAAATGAAGTTCGAATGAATTTTGGAAGAACTTCTATTTCAGCAGAAGAATGATAGACTTCCTAATCTTCTATGTCAATTCAAAATTTCCAAATCATTTTCTATTTCTACGTGTATTGATTGTTGTATCTATGAATCTTGTAATTCATTAGTGTAAATATATGGTAGGATCTATGAATCTTGTAATTCATTAGTGTAAATATATGGTAGGAGCAATTCCTTATTGCCACCATCTTACAACATCTCCAAGAAATGATTTTTATTTAAAATATTCTTGAATAAAGTCTTAATTAATCCCCAGAAAAATTCCCATTAAGAACTCTAATCGATGTAACGTCCATTTTATATAGTCGTTGCATCAAACTTTGGCATCATTCAGATTGACTGTCGACTTAAATCTATAATCGACATTATGTCGACAACATATCAAAGTATGTGTCGATATAAACCTTGAAGTAATGTTGACTGATCTTATTCTATTGCTCTGACTTCTTATCGAAGTAACATCGATATTAAGTGTAAGTTTCATTGACTTCTAGTCGACGCATGTTTGCTTTTCTTAACCTTCCTTTAAAATTTAGTGTTCCTTTCTCATTTTCTTTACTCCACGGATATCCTAAGACTTCTAAGACCATATTAACCTCTCTATACATCATGGGTAATAAACCTAGGATGTAGAATCACTTAAAATATAATTTGTTAAGGTAAATCATAAGGATTTTTCCTAACAGCTATGTCGTGTTGTGGTTTGATTATGTTGTTTTATCTTTCTACAATGTTCAAACTAAGAAAACCATAAGAAAGCTTAAAATAAGACAAATACCTATTCACCCCCTCTAGGTACTAGAAAGCCTTAACTTTCAAGTTTTATCAGAGGCAGGTTGTTCAAAAAGGCTTAACAGTTGAAAAAGAACCGAAAAGGGTCAAGAATATCTACAACATAATGGGATCTAGAGAAAGTTATAAAGTACTGAGCTCTATGAAACTTTCTATCAGTAGGAAGGAGAACTTTGGCATTTGGAAACAAAAGATTTAAACTCTTCATGAAGGCATCTAATCCCAGAATATACATAACCATTGAAGTAGGAACTTACATCCCAATAAATGTCTCTTCATAGATACATATCTGAAAGTCTCCAATAAACTTTCAGAAATGACCAAGGATGAGTCATCTTGGCCACCATAGATAAAAGAGCTACTAATATCATTGTCAGTTCCATTAAAGACTCCATATTTCAAAATCTTATACATTATTAGACTATTAAAGAAATGTGGGAGACTTTTACTATATATATGGAAGGGACATAAGAAGTTAGGGATTACAAAAAATCCTTATTGAATCAAGTATATAAAGCCTTCAAACAAGAGAAAATGGATAGTATTATTGATTTTTATGAAAAGTTCTTCAATATAGTGAATAGACTTAAAAATTATGGAAGGTCCTTCACAAATTTTAAGCTGAATGACAAGTTTTTAAGATCCCTGAATAAGTTGTGGGATATTAAAATCTATGCCATAAGGGAGATAGGTAATCTAGGAAACATCTAGCCTCAGAATCTGTAAGGAATGTTGTTGTCTCATGAACTCCACCTAAATACTAGGAAGAGTGAGGAGGGATACAATAGTTTCATAAGTGGCAAAGAGAAGGCCTTACCCCCTCCTAGCAGGCCAGCTGAGACTGAGGAATCAAAACCTAGTACCTCTGGGAATATCTATTTAATGGAGACAAGGCCTTGTTTACAAGGCAATTAAAGAAGATTTTGAGAAGGAGGAAGCAATGAAATAATAATAGATCCTCTTCCTCCTCCAACTCCAAAAAGCATAACAAGAATTCAAAAATATCCAGAAAGGACCCCAAGATTGACATTATGATTCTAAGCATAATAAATTTAATTCTAATGACCCCGTCTTCTTTGAATGTAGGAAAGCAGGTCATATGATCACTGACTTCCCATCCAAAAGGAAGTGTAGTAGAAAATATGAGTAAAAGAAACATCACTCATGAAAGAAGTCTGAAAAGACTTTTCTGGCTTAGAAGGAAAAGACTCAGAGTGATATTGAGATAAGTTCCTCTGAATCTAAATTGGAGGAAGCCTATGTTAGGCTTTTTGCACTGACAGAAGAAATGGAAACTACTGTTATCAAAATAGGAATCTGAGACCCACTATTAATCTCTGACAATAACACAAAAGATGAAGAAGATTGTTGTGAACTCGTGGCTCTAATGAAGGGGAATATTAGGATGACCGCCATCCTAATGAGTAAACATCAAAACTTCCTTATCCATTTATGATTACGAGAATAATTTTGATAATATGGCTGAGAAGTATGGTCCTCTCCTTAAGGCATCAGGGAAAACTAAGATGCTTGCTAAGAAGTAGGTTGAAGAACTTGAGCTCCTCAAACCTCTTAAACCTCATCTTGATGAGAAGATGGATACAATCTATCAACTGACCTCTAATGTGATTGAGCTTAAACAAATCATTGATGAACACGCTGAATTATTGATAAAAAATAATCATCAAGAAGCTGGGAAGGGAGCTCCACAATGATAGGAAGCTGGTGGCTTATTTCTTCAAGACACAGACAATCCTTCCAATTATTGACAGCTTCTCTATATTATATAGAAGTGGTGTAGAGTATGAGAGGAAGGGAGAACATAAGAAAGATGCCAAAGGAAAGGCACCCATGAAAAATCTTATTTTTCAAAAGGTTCTACTACCATCCAACAATTGTGACCAGAACAATATCAATAGATACTGGTAGAATAGATGCTCCACTAGTGGGACTAAATATGTGCATCATGGAAAGAGTATTCTCAAGGGAGTTCATGAAAAATAGAAATGAAGGATTATGACCATTTTTTGTTTGGTTCCAACACCAACAATATTGGAAAAGATAAGGTTTCTGGATGGAAAACTACCAGGAAGGGCAAGGGAGTGGCTGAGCATTTTAAGTCTCATCTAGCACACCACCACATACCCTGCAAAGATTCATTTGCAGTACTTCTTATAATCCCTCTTGATCATAGAAAGAACTACCATCTATTTACGAAAGTATATAGTTGTCAATCTAAATAACCTAGAGGGGGTGAATAGGTGAATCCTGCGGCTTAAAGAGGAATAAAAATCTAGTAAAAATAAAGCGTACGAAACTAGGGCGGAGCATATTATTTGAAACTCGAAAATCGCTCGAAAATCATTCGAAAATTGAGCCAGATCGGAATCGGTTAAAATTGATTCAACTCACTTTGAGTCGATTCAATTTGACTCGAATCTGATTTTGAGTCGATTTTGAGCTAGCCCTGAATCGCTCGAAATATGATTCGAATCAACTCGAATTAATTAAAAAAATTATTTATTTATTAATATATTCTTATTTTAAGATTAAAAATAACAAACTTTAAACCTAAATAAAAAGAATAAAGACTTTAAGTGTTTTATTTGTTAAATTTATAGGTTGCCCAATTTAATTTTGAGCAAACTAGGTATAAAATGAAAATTGCTCAATTTCGAGCCAACTTGATTTGATTTTGAGTCGACCTGATTCGATTTTGATCCAACTCGATACAATTTTGAGCCAACTCGAAAACAAGTCATTTCGAGTCAAACTGACTCGACTCGAAATCAATTTCGATTTCGAGTCGAAAATTTTGATTTCGAGCCGAGCCAAAATCGCTCGAACTCGACTCGATATCAGCACTACACGAAACAAGTGAATAAACACCGCACAGACACAAGGATTTATAGTTGTTCCCCAAAATGTATATGTCCACGGTCTCGCCTCGCCTATCTAGCACTACGGGCTAGACTCGACTACTTCACCAAAACTCAGATTAATAATAACCTTACAACTCGGATTCTCCCACTCCTACAAACTCTGAGAACAACTTTCCCTACATTCGATCCTCTCAACTAGGATCTACAAATCTCGGAAGCAAACAACTTTCTACAAGGTATAAAAAGATTTAATAAACAAATAGATTGTAAACAATCTTCTTAAAACTCTTAGGAGTTTTTCTTCACATATGGAAAATAGCCCTTCTTCTTTGCTTGAAAGCTTTGACTCAAATCTTGATGAAGAACAATAGGATTGCTTGAAGATTGATCTGATCTAAGCGTCGAATGAATCTCTTGAAGTATTCTAAAAGACTTTGAGAACATGAGATCAATCGAAGCTTTTCTTGCAGGAGGAATCACCGATCGAAAAATGTATTGTCGTCGGTGTTCTTCATGAAATGATTTTGAAATCCTGATCGTTTATGGTAATATGAAATTAGAACACGATTAGGTTAATCTGAAAAAATCCTTGACTATTTAAAGACGATTCCTTACTAATGGCTCGATTTAGAGCTTAGTTAAAGACGATTCCTTACTAATGGCTCGATTTAGAGCTTAGTTCTACCGTCCATGTGTACTGTATATAGTGGAAGCCCTAATTTTAGGAAAGCCGTGAAAACAAGAACGACACTGTTCAAAATTTGTTTAAGTCCAATTCATCGAGACATCTCTTGAACTCTCCAGAACACTCGACAAACTAGTCAAACAACTTAGGAGAGAGCTTGCGTGAGATGTTTGGACTTCACGAAACCTTTCAACGAATTAGATGAAAGCTCTCGAGAGTACTTGACGAATTTACTTCAGTACTCGATGAATTTTACTTGAACCGGCTAATACTTAACTTTCTCTGGAGTATTATGGTAGTTCACTTAACTTCTTGAGAGGATTAAGCTAATTTAACGACTACTCACGTAAGTACTTGATGAATTCACTTGAGTACTTGGCGAATTCACTTGAGTACTTGACGAATTTTACTTAGACATTCTGTAGAACAGTTCTTAGTGATCTCTCAAGTACTCCAAAGATCACTCGACGAACTTCAATGAGTGCTTACATGAGTTCTCGTTGAATTTAATGAGACCTCGCGTGATCACTCGTCAAATTTACCTTATCCAAAATCTATAACTTCTGAACAACAACTTCCTTTGTGATGCTAGATGAAGTACACCCCATTAGAGAGATTACACATGGGTTAACACGATGTTCTATACAATAAGGGATTAAATTTTATAGAATTGTGTTTGAAGGCTCATTATAACCTGACAATGATTTGTACTTGGTAATAAAGACCTACACCGCACACAACTAAAACTAACATCAAATACACCATCAATTCAACTTAGTTCAAGGGACACTTTTTCAAATCAGAGCTATTGTGGATACAATACCCAACAATCTCCATCTATTTGTAGAAGTCAAAACCCTTATATACTAATCTGAATTGTGCCGATAATAAAGTAAAGAAATAGAAGGCATAAAAAAGATAAATGAATTCAAAATAACAAGAGATTAACAAAACATTAATATTTATATAAAAGTTTCTTGTGGGCATTCAAAGACATTCATAATATAACAAAATATAAGGAAATGATAGTCTCAAGAATGCTCCTTGCTCTTGCTCTTCTCATGCTGCCTGTCAAAATAAGCTTTAGGCTTGGGATAATATCTTGGTGAAGGAGGAGGAGAATCATGATTATCTCTTACATGCTTTCTGAAATGATGCCTCCTCTTCACATTTGACACTTCATGCTTATCCCATTCCTCTTTGTTGTAGTATAGCTTTGGCTCTTCATTTATCATGTCAACTATGCTGAATTTGCCCAAAATAGTACCTTTGGAGATAGGACTCCATACTTCAGCATATTCTCTGTTTTCTCTAATAGAATCAGATCTTCTTGCAAAAGGGCCTTTCCCATATCTTCTTCTCTTTTGAGGAGGTCTAGAAGAGTCTTCAAGGATCTCTACCTCTTCCTCAGCAACATCAAACCATACTTGAGTATATTCTTTAGGAGGTGCATACTCACCATCTTCAGGATGTTGCTCAAAATACTCTGCACCCTCAGCCTGTATCTCTCTACCTTCAACATGTTGTTCTCCCTAAAAAGGAGGTGGAACTTGAACTCTTCCTGTCAGCTTTTCATGCAGCCACTTGATATTCCGATAACAATAAACATTTGCACTCTGCATTTAATTACGCATATCCCGATTCAGCTCACTAATTCTTCTTTATAATCTTCTCTCACCTTTCTGACTTCTATAATAAGGGCTTGGATGATCTCCTCCTTGTATATTTCCATTTGCCTGTCAATATAATGCATTCTCACATCATGTGAATGTATCATGGCATCATGTGATGTAGATAGGTTAATTAACTGTCTCATTATAAACATGACCATTGCTCTTGATTGAATGATCTATAGCCTTACCACCTTGAGCCAACCATTCAGTCAGAGAGGTCTTCAACTTATCGATATTATGATTGACCTGAGCCATTGCATCATTCAGATCCTTTTCAACTGCAGCCACTCTGCCAAAAACTATTGCACTTGCATTTGCATAGTCATTACCTAGAATTGTCCAATGAAAATGATGTAACTATTACATGATTTACGTATTCGACAGTATTAGAATGCTAGAACCTCTAATATTAATCCTTTCTCTTCAACTTGAAATTTTCTCTTACTTGTTTCTCTTGTGTCTCTTTCTAGATGACTCCTAAGTGATCACATGGAAAGCAGACTACCTCTTCTATGGGAGGCGCTTCTATATATACCACTGCCTAGTTGCTGAGGCAGATTCTAAAATAACTCAGTCATCTAAAAGAGGATCATCAAACTCCTAATCTAGCCCTTGGCTATGACAGCATAGGGATAGTTGGAGTTGCTATTACCACTGCCCTTTATGGATCCACCCCTCCTATACTTGGTCGTGGAACTGGCTCGCCTATCATCATCCTGGTGACCCCGCTCTTTGCAAGTATAATTGCTCCTCCTGTAGAGATAGAAAAAAATCCGGCATTCAAGAGGCTAAAGTCATCATCCTATAGTGGCAATCAAGACTTGAAAGATGTAAGTTGTCTACCTAAATCACCTAGAGGGGGGTGAATAGGTGAGATGTGCGTCTAATGCGGAATAAAAAATTTAGCAACTAGCACAAATAAGTAAGCAAGCAATCACACAGACGACAAGAGATTTATAGTGGTTCCCCGATCTTGGGTACGTCCACTTTCCTCACCGATCTAGAAAATCACTTGACTCGGCTACTCTACTATCTCGGATTGCAAACCAATCCTACACCTCGGAACCACGTTCCTACAAAACTCGAACCAACTGGATCTACACTCGGAAGATAAAAACTTCCTACCACTCGGAGAACAACGCTCCTACACTCGGAGATTAATCTTCTACAAGATTTACAAATATAGTTTGAAAATACAAACAGAAATATTCTCAGATCTGAAAGAATTTGTCTCTAGGTCTTCTTCAAGAAAGTTATGGCTTGATCAGAATTTGTAGAAGAAGATCCTTTGAAAATCTGACCTGAGAAAACTTGTATCTACTCGATCAAGGAAAGAAAACGATTCCTTAATCAGTAGATCTTCTCGATCGAATGCAGAGAGATCGATCTTGACGAGAGCGGTAGCTTTAGATGTCATTCTTGAGAAAGGTCGGCCGAACCAGTAATTTAGGAAAGTACGGAATCCACTCTTAAAAGATTCTTCTTTTTCTTTTCTGCTTAGTTAGGGTTATGTCTTAGGAAAAAGACTTTATATAGGATTACCCTTAACGGCTAGAAAAGACATTAATGACGACACGTGGATCAATCACGTCGAGGTATTTGAAATTTCGGCCGTTCTGGACGTAGAACAAAAATTTCTGGAAGAACGACTTAGTTTTCGAGAAGTGGCTATAGTTCTTGAGAACTAGGAACTGAGTTCTCGAGAACTGTCAATACTTATCGGGAACTAATTTCTTTCGAAAAGATTTGGACTTCTCGAGAACACAAGGTTTAGTTCTCGAGAACTAATTGACTTCTCGAGAACTTGACTTATAAAATTTCCTGAACTTCTAAAGAACAAGCACTTAGACAATTTTTCTGAACTTCTCGAGAATAAAGAGGAAGACTTCTCGAGAACTTAACTTAGAAAAATTTCTGAGGCAAATCCTGACTGTTAAAGAAATTGAGCTGGCAGTTCTCGAGAACTGAAGCCAAGCTTCTCGAGAACAAGTAAGACTTCTCGAGAACTATACCTTAGGCTCTTCGAAAACTGACCAAGACTTCTCAAGAACAAAGAGGACTTCTCGAGAACAAAGAGGACTTCTCGAGAACTATAACTTAGAAAATTTCTTGAATCTGTCGAGACTTTTAATGAACTATGTAGTTAAGCTTCTCGAGAACTATGAGAGCTTCTAGAGAACTAAACTACACTTCTCGAGAACACTTAAGTTGCTTCTCGAGAACTGGACTTAGATAAATTTCAAGCATTTTAGAGAATGTTTTCTTCTGATCCTGTCTTCATCCCATGCTCCCAATGTTTGAACATGAAGTATATCCCAATTGAGAGGCTACACATGAGTCAATACTTTGGATCACACAGTGATGGATTACACTCTATGGTCCTGTGTTCCTGACCCACTGTAGACTGACAATTGTCTACACTTAGCACTGAGAATCTGCAAACATTCAACTAGAACAAGGATATCATATACAACTTAATTCATCTTAGTTCAAGGGTGACTTCATGCAAATCTTGGTTATTGTGGATGCAATACCCCACAATCTCCCCCTATTTGTAGAAGTCAGAACCCTCTATACTAAGTTGAATTATGATAATAAAGAAAGAACTGGAAGAAAGGAAATTGAATATAAATTTAAAGACAGATTAATTAAAGGCACAATATGCAAAACTAGGGATTGTATATATAAGTAATGTTTTAGAATCAATCAACATCCATTTCCTCAAAATTCTCAAAACAAAACATCATGAATCAATCTTTGCTTTGTTGTTGCCTGTCTTGCTTTTCCTGCTGCCTCCTCTGATAACTAAAAGGCTTTGGATAGTACCTTGGGGGCTTTGGAGGATCTTTAGGATTATTCTTTCCATATTCTCTGTCATATATCCTCCTTTTGGTCATGAATTTTTCATATAACTCCCACTCAACTGAGCTGTAGTGAAGATGTATATTCTCATTAAAGTCCATGACTAGTTTAAGAGTGTCAAGAATTAGAGCTTTGGAAGTTGGGATCCAAACTTCAGCAAATTCCTTTGTTTTTCTTCTTTCTGCCTCTAGCTGGGGAACAGATCTGCTAGCAGAAGTACCTTCCCCATACTTCCTTTTCTTGGGGATGTGAACCTCTGGTAGATCTTGAGGAATAATGTCATCCCAAACTTGGGAATAGGAAGCTGGAGGAGGTACCTGATCTTCTGGTCTAGGGGAGAATGCAGGCATTTGATGTTGAGGCACTTGGCTGGACTCACCTTGAGCAAGAGGATTTAAGTGATGAGGAATAATGTTGGGGTCAGCCTGAAAAATCTGGGAAGATCTAGTTGTGCATCCAGACAGCTGTATCATATGTATGGAAATTTACTGATTGAATCTGTTCTAAGACATCCTTACTGATTGTAGTTAATTTCTTATCCCAGATAGTTTTGGTATTTACAGTAAGATCTTCTATCTGTTCTTTCACTATGGTCTCCCCCTTTCTGATTTCTACAGATAGCTGGTCTATAGGAGTCTTCTTTGAAAGTACAAACTTCATTGCATACCTTAATGACATTCTCTTCAGCTCTCTTGTCCAACTAAATATGATTGTTTGCCAGGGTGATACATTAGTCCATGACTTGACCAATGCTTGTGATGGTGTGATCTATGGCTTTTCCTCCAATTCTGAACACTTCTTTGAGAGAATCAGTGTTGGCTTGAATCTCTGCAAAGCCTCCGCTCATTTCTTTCTCAAGGGCAGTTACCTGATCTTTGACAGTCTGAAGAGATTCATCAAAATATTTCCTCTAGTTAGCTAACATTTCTTCAATCTTTGACAAAATATCTGAATTTGCAATTTCAGCAGTAGCAGCAGGGGTGGTAGAATCAATCTGAGGTGGTGGAGGAGCTTTCCATGGGGGGATTTCTTCCAGTATAATAGAGCTCTTGGGCTCTTATAGTATGAGATACTATATCTCCATCCTTATCAACAAATCTAGGAAGGGAGAAATCAAGATTCCTGAGAGGGGCTTCCACCTCCTCATGGGCTTGCACTTCCTCTTTAGATAGAAGGGTGGTCTCTAGTGGAGTTGATTCTTTTCTTGGAGAGGGATAAGGAGTAGCTTGGGGTGAGGGATCTCTGAATGGGTCTTCAGGGAGATCTTTGGAAAGGTGGGAAAGAGGTTCTTCTGAGGTGAGCTCTTTGATCATCTTATCTATAGCTTCATTTGTGTCTTTGAGAATTTCTTGGACTGGAACATTTGATAGGTTTGGCACTAGAGAGACTGCCACAGGGCTCCTGACTGGAGATATCACTGGGCTTCTTAGAGGAGATTTGGATGGAGGAGGAGGAATTCTGATACCTGAGGCAGAGTGTGTAGGCTCCCCCTCAGTTGCTGCACCAGATGGTTCAACAACATGATGTAGAGGAGGAGATGGGGTCCTCACCTCTAAGACAGAAGCTCCAACTTCTTTTGCTATCTGCCTTGGGTTCTTCAGCTTTAACTCCCATCTATGGATGGAGGCTAAGGAAATCTTCTTAAGGTGGTGAATCGTGGTACCTTTGGAGGTTTTGAAGGTAACATGATCAATCTCTCGCAAAATCAATGAGATTATCCTTGCAAATTTGGGAGCTTGGATGTTGTCCCTGATCAACTCAAATATCATCATGCCAAACTGAAATTTCTTCCTTGAGATAATGGCTGTCATTACTCCAAATAGATCACTAGTAATAAAACTAATTGACCCTGTTTTTCACCATAGGATTTTTCCAATAATGTCTACAAGAAATTTCCCTACATCATTGAAAAGGTTTCTCCTGAAGGAGTGAAATTCCTCAGGAACTCCACAGAGGGAGTAGATCCTGTCATAGTCTTCCAAAGTTAGGTCATCTTCCTCATCTACAACGGGCATTCTCAGAAGCTGGGAAACTCTCGTCTTGTTCAACTTTATCATGATCCCTCTGACTTGAGTTTTCAGAATCGTACCATTTATTTTCACCTTAGCATTCTTTAAGAACTCCTCGACATCGGGAAAGAGAATCTTGTAGGGTTCTGCCAAAACGAACATGAGGCCGGCGGTTTCGAGAAGAATGCGAAGGTTTTTGAAATCGTCTGAAATCTCAGCAATTCCTGCGACTACCAGTTCGCTGCCGACTCCAATCTTGGAAACATGTGCCATGAAAGCTGATGGTAGCGATGGACTGAGCACGAGACTGGGGCGGAGATAGAGTTTTCTTACGATGGAAGATGAAGAGTTTGAGAGAAGTTATTTTGAAATGGTGATTGATTTAAGATTTCTAAAATATTATATATATAACCCTAGTAATGTCAATTATGAGTCTAATTAACCTTGGATTAGGACAGAAATCAAGAGGTTTTCGAAATAGAAGAGTTAGCAGAAATCGGCAAAAGGATGGGCCATTTCTCGAGAGACAAGTTTTAGTTCTCGAGAAGTGGGAGATAGTTCTTGAGAAGCAAGATTTAGTTCTCGAGAACTGGCAGATAGTTCTCTAGAAGCAAGATTTAGATCTCGAGAACTGTCAGATAGTTCTCGAGAGGCAAGCTTTTGTTCTCGAGAACTGTAATATAGTTCTCGAGAGGCAAGCTTTAGTTCTCGAGAACTGACAAATAGTTCTCGGGAAGTAAGTTATGGTTCTCGAGAGCTATCCTTCTACTTGAGAAACTCTGACCTTTTTGGAGATTCCTCATTTCTTGAGCCTTTGAACTGATCACTTTGGCCTAATCTTCCTTGTTCAGTAGCCCAAGTTCAGTTTTGAAGAAATTGAACTTGGTCTCATCCAGCGGCTTTGTGAATATATCTGCAACCTGCCGATCTGTTGGCACGTACTGCAGATCCACATCCCCTTGCTCCACATGCTCCCGGATGAAGTGGTATCTCAGCTCGATGTGCTTTGTCCGGCTGTGTGAGACTGGGTTGTTTGCGATTGCGATTGCGCTGGAGGAGTCACAGAACAATGGAATGTCCTTGACCTTCATATTGTAATCCTCTAGCAGGTTCTTTAGCCAAAGCAACTGTGCACAACAACTACCGGAAGAAATGTATTCTGACTCGGCCGTTGAGATTGCGACACAGTTTTGCTTTTTTCTGCTCCAAGAGATAAGCCTTCTTCCTAGGAATTGGCAAGTCCCAGAAGTGCTTTTCCTGTCATCTTTGCTTCCTGCAAAATCTGCATCTGAAAATCCAATCAGTTCACTATCATTACTTCTTGGGTACCATAAGCCAAGATTTGGTGTATCTTTAAGGTATCTCAAAATTCGCTTCGTAGCAATATAGTGAGATTCCTTAGAGTTCACCTGGAATCTAGCGCATACACATGTTGAGAACATTATATCTAGTCTACTTGCAGTAAGATAAAGCAAGGACCCAATTATGCTTCTGTACTTGGTTTCATCAAAAAGTTTCCCTTTCTCATCCTTGTCCAGAGACATAGCTGAGGCCATTGGAGTCCTCATAGAGGTTGCATTCTCCATTCCGAATTTCTTAAGTAGCTCTTTGGTGAACTTGGTCTGTGAGATGAAGATTCCTTCCTCAGATTCTTTCACCTGAAGCCCTAAGAAATACTTCAGCTCTCCCATACTTCTCATTTCAAACTTCCATTGTATAAGTTTAGAAAACTTCTTGCAGAGGTTGTTATCCGTAGAGCCAAAAATAATGTCATCGACATAGATTTGCACTAGCAAAATCTTGCCATTTATTTCCCTAAGAAATAATGTCTTGTCTATCTTTCCTCTTGTGAACTTGTTCTCAAGAAGAAAGCTAGACAGCGTCTCATACCAAGCTCGAGGAGCTTGTTTAAGACCATATAATGCTTTTTGCAGTAAATAAACATGATTAGGAAAAGTTGAGTCAACAAAACCTGGCGGTTGCTCTACATACACTTCTTACTTTATGTCACAATTCAGGAAGGTGGATTTTACATCCATCTGATAGACAGTAAAGCCCTTAAGTGCAGCATAAGCAAGGAATAAACTGATCGCCTCCAGTCTTTCCAATGGAGGATACGTTTGATCGAAGTCGATTCCTTCTTCTTGACGATAGCCCTTGGCAACGAGTCTAGCTTTATTCTTTATAATAGTTCCATCTGCGTCCATCTTGTTCCGGTAGACCCATTTTGTCCCGATGACGTTCTTACTCTTGGGTCTAGGAACAAGTGTCCAAACTTTGCAATGTTTGAACTGATTTAACTCTTCTTCCATGGCTAGAATCCAGGATGCATCCGAGTTTGCTTCCTCGAACTTCTTAGGTTCAACCTGTGATAGAAAAATTAAGAATAAATTCTCGTTAGTTGTACCTCGACGAGTTCTGACACCATCCCGGGGATCTCCTATGATCTGGTCCAAGGGATGATCCTTCAGGTGTCTGAGCTATAGAGTCCTTGCATCTGGGATCTCCTCAGCCACTAGAGTTGCATCTTTAGCTGGGATGAATTCTTCATCTTGATCATCTACCTCTCCAATCGGGGTTGTAGAGATGATCTTGATGAACTTTTCATCTTTATCTTCAGTAGGTTCATTCAGGCTTGAGTTCCTTTATCTTTGTACTTGCATCTTCAATGAGCACACTAGAAGAGTTACTTTGCAACAAACTCATCTCATCAAATACAATGTGTATCGATTCTTCTACCACAAGAGTTTTTCTATTAAATACTCTGTAGGCCTTACTATGGCTACTATAACCTACAAAAATACCTTCAAAGCTTTTCTCGCTAAACTTGGTAGTGTGATACTTGACATTGTTAAGTATGAAGCACTTATAGCCAAAGATTCTAAAATGTGAAATGGTTGGTTTCCTGCCTTTTAGAAGTTCGTAAGGAGTCTTATCATGGTTCTTATTGATGAGTGCTCGATTTTGCATGTGACAAGCGGTGTTGACGGCTTCAGCCCAGAAGTACTCTAGAAGTGAGGCATCACTCAACATAGTCCGACAAGCCTCTATGAGTGTTCTGTTCCTTCTCTCAGCTACTCCATTTTGCTGTGGAGTGCGAGGAGATGAAAACTCATGAAAGATACCTTGACTTTCACAGTACTCTGTCATGGCCCCAGACTTGAATTCCATTCATTATCACTTCTGATTTTGACTACGGAGCAGTTGTATTCATTCTGGACTTGCCTAACAAACTTAGTGAAAATATTGAAGGTATCTGACTTGTGTTTCAGAAAGAACACCCACGCAAAGCATGAGTAATCATTCACAATAACCAACGTATATTCCTTACCTCCCAAACTTCTAACTTGCAGTGGACCGAACAAGTCCATATGAAGAAGCTGTAAGCTTCTATCAGAATCCTTGCCTATAATGCTTTTAAATGAACTCCTTGTTTGCTTGCTTTTTATACAGGCATGACAAGGGCTGTCCTTAACTCATTTGACATTAGGGGCATCACATACTAAGTTTTGAGAGAATAGTTTATTAATAGTTTTGGAAATTAATATGTGATAGTCTCTTGTGCCATTGGTCAGCAAGAGATGCACTACTTTTTGCTAAATGATATACTGGTGTAGAGGAGTCAATACAGATGAAATTTAGGCAGAAAATATTTCTTCTTCGAGTGCCTGATAAAATAGTTTCCATATTATCAACCGATTTTATCAAACACTTGTCAGCATGGAATTCAACAACGTATCCTTTGTCGCATAGTTGGCTTATGCTGATGAGATTTTGTTACAATCCTTCAACATAGGCTACATCCGAAAAGGATATGTTACCGTTAGTAATCATACTGTAGCCTTTGGTAATTCCTCAGTCTGAACCTCCAAAGATGACCTTTGGTCCGTTCAACACCTGTGAAAAGTTCTGGAGTAGGCTCCTTATCCCGGTCATATGTTAAGAACATCCACTGTCCAAATACCAGATTGGAGTTTTAATGGCCTTTGGACGTACCTGCAATTATAATCACTTAGCCTTAGGAACCCAAACACATTTGGGTCCTTGGTCTCGAGTTAAAATACTCCCCCTATGAGTATTATCCTCATGAGTGGTCATTCTCACGTTACTAACTTGAGGAGTTGCAGCATTTTTAGGATTGAACCAACAATCTATGGCAAAGTGACCAACTCTACCACAACACCAACAGTCGAATCTGTTGTATCTCTGCCTTATAATCTCCTGCTTGACCTTCTTGAGAGAAGGTACAGCAGGGGTAGCATCCTTGGAGGAAGAAGCTTCATGATGATTGCAACTGCATGAAGTCTTCTCCTTCATAGGCTTTTCCACAACAGGTTTTACCTTTGGTGCCTTCTTGTTATTATGACCATGAGCATAAGGTCCATAGCTCTGAAGTTGAATCTCTTCATAAGGTGCCTTGAAGACACTCTCGCCAAAGTTACGAGGGCGAGTCCAACCTTGGTACCTTTACTTAGGCTTCTCCGGGATCGGCCTAGTGAAGTGTCTATAGGTGGACTCATAGTCAAATTCATTCGCAGGAAAGATAACTTTCTTGAACGAGATTGGCTCCAAAGGAGCTTTCCCTTTTTCCTCGGCCAAGGCCTTCTTGGCATCCTTATTATTTCTCTTGGCATTCCTTCTCCTAGAGGATTTACTAGGAGCACCTTTGTGGCCTAGACCAGCACCCTTGGCCTTAGCCAAGAATTCAGCAATCAGAGGAAGTACAGTCTTAGGCTTAGAGAAACCTTCTACAAGTTTCTTTTCAGCTGAGAGTTGTTCTTCCAACTCCTTGATGATTTTCTCCTTAGGGTCAAGGTGCTCAAGAGCCTTGTTATATTCTTCAAAAGATTTATTGAAGTCTTCCTTGAGAGAGTCAGTTTTTGAGACTTCTTCTCTTAAGGTGCTCTCTGTAGCTTTTAGAGACTTTATCTCTTTAGCTTGAGTTTTCACGACTCAGCGACATTTTTCGTAAGCCTCGAGTAACTCATTATATTGGGATTTGTAACATCCCTCAAATAATTAGACCCCTAAGAGTGGTTTTGTCATGACTAGGTAATGACAAAACCCTAGGAAGCCCATGAAGACCCAAGTGAGCTAAGGCTATCACTTGGCTAATGGCTCTAACTGATGATGAAAAAGTCCCCCAGTTTACTGGGGAGGTAAAATCTCACACCCCTCTTTCAGAATCTGATGATGATAATGAGCAAGAGGGCTCTTTTCTATCCTCTTTTTATTGTTGGACTTCTTCTCTTCTCTTTTGCTGCCCTCTTTCTTCTTGTGGGGGAAATCCGCAATGACGTGACCTGGCTTATTAAAGCAATAACAAATGATGTAAGTCGAATAATGTTTATTAGGTTTAGAACCATACCCGTCGTGGCTGCTTGAGCCTTTTCTATGGCGATCACCATCATTGCGTGATCTTCTATAGGAGGCATCCTTGCCTTTCCATTGCTTCTTCTTGCTCAAGAATTTCTTGAACTGCCTTGAGAGTAGAGAGAACTCTCCATCAGATAGCTCTGAGACAGAGGAGCTTGGCTCAGATGATTCTTCTTCATCAGCTTCAGGAGCTGGGGCAGGAGAGCTAGCCTTTGTCTTCCTTGAGCTATCTGCCTTCAGAGCGACAGAATTCTCCTTGGATGCAGACCTGCTCATCTCTTCTTCAGCTTTTCTTGAGTTGATTTGGAGCTCGTAAGACATAATCTTTCTGAATAGATTCTGTGGGTCTGTCTCGGCTAACCTTCCGAACACCCGAATGACGCATACCTTATTATCCCATTCCTTGGTCAGGGATCTTAAGAATTTGTCATTCAGTTCCCCATTTGTGAAGACTCGACCATAAACTCTTAGGCCATTGACTATCTTAAAGAAGTTCTCAATGGTATCAGTTATGGCTTCCTTGTGACCTTGCCTGAAGGCTTCATACTTCTGATTTAGAAGGGATCTCCGATCATCCCTAACTTCTTCAGTGCCTTCCATCAGAGTCACCAGGGATTGCCACCTCTCCTTGGCAGACTGACAATGAATCAGATTTTGCAGCATCGAGTCATCGACTGCACTTGCTATAATATTTTTAGCTTTCTTGTCCAGGGAGACAAGTGCAATCTCGTCCTTATCCAAGTCCATCAACTTCTTTGGGACTTGTCTGGTTGGATCTATTGTAGATGCAATCATAGGAACATACAGACCTTCTTCAATAATCATGAAGATCTGAGGGTCCACTGCTTCCATGAAGAGTTTAACTCTTTACTTCCACATAGGAAAATTGTTCTTGGTGCAAATAGGGAGCTTAGCAAAATCCTTGGTCTTACTCATGTTTGATACTTCTCTAAAGACAACTTGGGAAGGATCAGATCAAGGTGTTAACCTTTTAACGATCAACCTCCCTCTGATATAAATTGAAAGATGTAAGTTGTCTACCTAAATTACCTAGAGGGGGGTGAATAGGTGAGATGTGCGTCTAATGCGGAATAAAAAATTTAGAACTAGCACAAATAAGTAAGCAAGCAATCACACAGACGACAAGAGACTTATAGTGGTTCCCTGATCTTGGGTACGTCCACTTTCCTCACCGATCTAGCAAATCACTAGACTTGGCTACTCCACTATCTCAGATTGCAAACCAATCCTACACCTTGGAACCACGTTCCTACAAAACTCGATCAACCTGGATCTACACTCGAAAGATAAAAACTTCCTACCACTCGGAGAACAACGCTCCTACACTCGGAGATTAATCTCCTACAAGATTTACAAATAGAGTTTGAAAATACAAACAGAAATATTCTCAGATCTGAAAGAATTTGTCTCTAGGTCTTCTTCTTAAAAGTTGCGGTTGATCAGAATTTGTAGAAGAAGATCCTTTGAAAATCTGACCTGAGAAAACTTGAATCTACTCGATCAAGGAGAGAAAAACGATTCCTTAATCAGCAGATCTTCTCGATCGAATGCAGAGAGATCGATCTTAACGAGAGCTATGGCTTCAGATGTCATTCTTGAGAAAGGTCGGCCGAACCAATAATTTAGGAAAGTACGGAATCCGCTCTTAAAAGATTCTTCTTTTTCTTTTCTTCTTAGTTAGGGTTATTTCTTAGGGAAAACACTTTATATAGGATTACCCTTAACGGATAGAAAAGACAAAAATGGTGACACGTGGACTAATAACGTTGAGGTATTTGAAATTTCGGCCGTTCTGGACTTAGAACAAAAATTTCTGGAAGAACGACTTAGTTCTCGAGAAGTGGCTATAGTTCTCGATGTTGATGCGCGAAATGCGACACCGACCAGTTAACGGGTTGTTCGATCTCACAAGCTAAGAATGAAGGAAGAAGGGTTGCAGGGATAGAGGAGAAGCTTGTTCGAGTAGAGAAGAAGCTTGCTTGAGCAGAGGAGAAGCTTGCTTGAGCAGAGGAGAAGCTTGCTCAAGCAGAAAAGGAGCTTGATCAGGCGGAAAAGGAGCTTGATCAAGTACTGTCGAGCAGACAGCTACTTTGATGGTTAGCTTTGCAGGTTGATGCCGAGAGAGTAGAGAAGAAGAGAGAAGGCCGCTAGCAGCGGCAACAACAGACTTCGCCCGCCGCGGCTTGAATGCCACTCTTGCGATGGGATTTTCCTTTAATCAAGTAGAGTTACAACTTGCTATTGCACTATTACATGAAAAAGCAGTAAAGGGTACAATAGGGGAAGCTGGCGGCTAAGGAAGAAGGTGCCAGAAACTAAGTAAAAGAGGCTGCAGAGGACTGGAGAACTGAAGCTGCAGATGCTGCCCAAGCTGCTTGCTGAGGGAAGAAAAAACTAAGTCCACAACCCTTGACGACCTGGGAGAACTGGAAATCGGAGGTTGTGGAGGCTGCTCAAGCTGCTTGTTGAGGGCAGAAAAAACTAAGTCCACAGCCCTTGACGACCTGGGCGGACTAGAAATCGGAGGCTGTGGATCTTGCTTTATCAACTTTTACGGATTGGAAATATGAGTCCGCAGCCTTTGATCAAGGTTGCAGTTCTCCTCCCGCGCATGCAGAATGAGAGGCCTTGGGGGCTATTTATAGGCCTGGGGAGAATCTTCTAGAAGCGGGGCCCAGTGACGTCATCATCGACGACCACGGCGGACTGAGAAAATGAGGTCGACGACCTCGGCGGACTCTGCGGACTAGCCTTTTCTCTTCTGGGACAGACTTCCGGTTGGCAGCTAGAAGAGGGCAGACAGGCTGAGCGACCTGAGGAGCAAGCAGACAGATCCTGAGCAGGCAACTCTAGGCTAACTGGGCGGACTCTAGGAGGAGTCTGATATTGCCGGAACAGAGGCCGCCCCCAAGTGGGCGGCCTGGGCGGACTCTGGGGAGAGTCCGCCCAGCTGGAGGAGGCCGCCCCCTAGCGGGTAGCCTGGGCGGACTCTGGGGGTCGTCCGCCCGGTTGGCGGAGGCCGCCCCTTAGCAGGCGGCCTGGGCGGACTCCGGGGGGAGTCCGCTTGGCTGGCGAGGCCGCCCCATAGCGGGCGGCCTGGGCGGACTCCGAGGGGAGTCCGCCCGGCTGGCGGAGGCCGCCCCCTAGCGGGCGGCATGGGCGGACTCCGGGGGATTCCGCCTGGCTAGCAGAAGTAGCCCCCTAGCGGGCGGCCTGGGTGGACTCCGGGGGAGTCCGCCGGCTGGCGGAGGCCGCCCCCTAGCGGGCGGCCTTGTCAGATTCTAGGGGGAATCTGCCCGGTAGGCGGAGGCTACCCCTGGCGGGCGGCCAGCGGAGGCTGCACCCTAGCGGGTGGCCTGGGCGGACTCCGGGGGGTCCGCCCAGCAAGCGGTGGCCGCCCCTGGCGGGCGGCCTGGGCAGACTCAAGGGGGAGTCCGCCTGGCAGACGGAGGCCGCCCCTGGCATGCGGCTAGCGGAGCATCCGCCCTTGAGCGACTTTAGACCCGACAGTCCACCTTACGCGGACACGGTAGTCATCAGGGGTAGCATGCTCCTTGCAGGTGGGAACCTGTAGGAGAAAAGAAGAAAAAATGGGCACCTTGGAGAGGATTGCCGATTTTTGGGTTAACATAATCCCCGCACTTTTTTAAGTTTCGAAGGGAAACTTCGAAAAAGTAGGAGACCCAAAAATCGTGATCCTCCCCTCAGAAATCAGGATAGCAAAAATTAGAGATTGGGAGAGATAGAACCTGATGTGTCTCCTCGGAAAAATCTGTCAGTGCCTATCCTTTACCTGTGAAGAAGAAAAAGTCAATGCAGGCAAAAGGAGGTACATCTTGCGTGTACCTGAGCTGCCTTTGTAAATGAGGAAGAGGGTAACCGTCTTCCATTAAACTCTGCCAAAATACAGATGAGAGAAAATATAGTAGGATAATAATCTTACAAGTACCTGAAGGGGACTCGATGGTATCTACTAGTCTCTGCAAAAGTAAGGTAAGCGAGTAGATAGTAAAATAAAATAAGCTGTAAGTACCTGAGAGGAACTTGCTAATGTCTGCTAGTCTCTGCAAAAGGAGAGTGAACAAGCAGATAGGAGAAGAAAATAAGCTGCAAGTACCTGAAAGGAACTTGCTAATGTCTGCTAGTCTCTACAAAAGGAGAGTGAGCAAGCAGATAGAGAAAGAAAATAAGCTACAAGTACCTGAGAGGAACTTGCTAATGTCTGCTAATCTCTGCAAAAGGAGAGTGAACATGCAGATAGGAGAAGAAAATAAGCTACAAGTACCTGAGAGGAACTTGCTAATGTCTGCTAGTCTCTGCAAAAGGAGAGTGAGCAAGCAGATAGAGAAAGAAAATAAGCTACAAGTACCTGATAGGAACTTGCTAATGTCTGCTAGTCTCTGCAAAAGGAGAGTGAACAAGCAGATAGGAGAAGAAAATAAGCTGCAAGTACCTGAGAGGAACTTGCTAATGTCTGCTAGTCTCTACAAAAGAAGAGTGAGCAAGCAGATAGGAGAAGAAAATAAGCTACAAGTACCTGAGAGGAACTTGCTAATGTCTGCTAGTCTCTGCAAAAGGAGAGTGAGCAAGCAGATAGAGAAAGAAAATAAGCTACAAGTACCTGATAGGAACTTGCTAATGTCTGCTAGTCTCTACAAAAGGAGAGTGAACAAGCAGATAGGTGAAGAAAATAAGCTGCAAGTACCTGAGAGGAACTTGTTAATGTCTGCTAGTCTTTGTAAAAGGAGAGTAAACAAGCAGATATGAGAAGAAAATAAGCTACAAGTACCTGAGAGGAACTTGCTAATGTCTGCTAGTCTCTGCAAAAGGAGAGTGAGCAAGCAGATAGAGAAAGAAAATAAGCTACAAGTACCTGATAGTAACTTGCTAATGTCTGTTAGTCTTTGCAAAAGGAGAGTGAGCAAGCAGATAGAGAACGAAAATAAGCTACAAGTACCTGATAGGAACTTACTAATGTCTGCTAGTCTCTGCAAAAGGAGAGTGAGCAGGCAGATATAAAGGAAAGAAAACTAAGTCGCAAATATCTGAGCGGAACCTGTGAATGTTGACTGTTGATATGATAAGATATAATCAGATAACAAAAGAGATGCCTGGAAAACTCTGCTATCAATTGAATAAAGATCAAACCGCGATAATGATTATCTCGCATGATCAAGATATAATGCCAACATGAAACCCAGATCAGCAAGATAAGAAAATCCGAAATTAGATTTGTGATGGCATGGCTTGTCAATCAAGAAGAACCATATGTTTTGAATAAATGATGTGTGATTAACATCTGATAAGAGAACTTGTTGATCATCATCTGATAAAAGCTTATGCAGGCAACGCATATAAGATGATCATAAGTCAAGAAAGATATTGCAGATCCTTAGAATAGGTTGGATTTAACCTGTTAACCTGTAAGAAGGCAAAAAGAGAAAAGAGGGGCTACACTCCAGGGATGATCTAAAAAGGTTAAATGCTGCCACAGGTGTTCCCTGTCGGCCTTATGCATCACTTGCCAAAGTCATCCAGGGTGTAGTCCTAACCAAAGCTGGCTGGCCACGCATCCTTTAGAAGGGCACACATAAACAAGAATAAAAAATCCTAGGAAGGATCAACAGATGCACTGCTCTCTTGCCTCGGGTTACAAGCATCGCTGATCAATTAGAATAGTTGCTCCAAGTGGCCTATTGCTTGTCTGCGGATTGATCAGCGGAGTTGTGAGTCCCGCAGAGGCACGGATCGAGAGTACCATAGAGTGTTCGGCCATCACAGTTGTGAGATGATCGAAGAGACAAGGCTACACTTGGTCGTCATTGCTTGTCAAGCAAAGATCACCGTAACTGTAACGTATCCCTAACGGAGCACGATAGAACTATCACAGGAGGCCTCCCTTAGGCACTCACACTGCGCTAGACATCGACCGGGATCCAAAGCCCCGTCAGCCTCCGCACGAGAGTTGAACGGCCCCCACTACACATATGAGAAACTCCTCATCATAGGTGGTCATTGTGGTTTTATGCCAGAGGACAATCTCGAGGGGGCACTGAGCAAGACTTGGCAATATCTCGCTGGTTTAGTGATCTCTTTGGCAAAGAGAAGAATATGGAGGAGAAGCATCACAACAAGGGAACTGTGTCAGTATGAGGTCTCTGACGTAAGCTCTATTGAATGAAAAACGAAACACTTAGAAGTGTTGAAAAATAAAATGTTTGAAGAGTTAAGTAAAGTAAAAGCAACCGGTCACGATCGCGAGGGGCTTTGAGGAGCTGCGATTGGTCATAGCTGATGACGCAAGAAATGTGTCCCCTTTGCTTCAGAATAGTCTTCCAAGGACACCTTCGTCAACGACATCGATGCACTCACTTGGAATATCAATGGGCCCCAGACGGCCCTCATTATTTACCTCTATGCACTCCAGCTGACCCTCAACCACCTCCTTCCCCTTGGAGGTGGAAGGTTTCGAAGAATCAATCTTCTTGACCAGGTCGTTGATCTTGCCCTCGATGAGCAATCTCTAAACCAATCACCGAAGGGCCTTACAATCTTCAGTTAAATGACCTTTCTCTGTGTGGAATTCACAGAACGGATCTTAATTTCTTGATCTCTGATTCGCCGATTGGTAGGGCCTTTTGGAATATGCCATATCCTTCATGATTTGGCTAACTTCTTGCATGACCTCATCTAGCTCAAACTCTGGCAAGTCACCTTCTTGCTGCTGATGAACTGCAGCTGCTAGCGGAGATGATTCTAATAATGGTAGCAGCCATTCTTGGGCACAGTCATGGCCTTGGAAGGGATGTTGATGATGATGCTGAAATCTTCTTGCTTTCCTAGAGAGAGATGGAAAGTCTTTCCGAGGAGACCTCGGAGGCTGCTTGTATGGAGGATAACCTTTCTCTGTTAAGAGCCTAGAGACGAAGCCTGGGTTGCTCTTTTCACCGCGGATATATGAGTTGGCTAAGACGATCAACTCTTGATAAGTTCTCGGTGCTCGGACGTTAGCTTCAAACTTGAGTGGACCTTCACGCAGACCGTGAATAAGAGCCACTCGGTACATTTCTTGATCAACAATCTCAATGTCCAAGATTTCTTTCTGAAAACGATCCACAAAATGAGACCAAGTCTCATTATCTCGCTGCCTGATCTCAAAGAGGGCTTCTGGACCGCCCTTCCTCTTTGAAGAGGTATAAAATCTGAGGAGGAACTCCCTTCGCAAATCAGTAAAGGAAGAGATTGACTGAGGTCGCAGTCCATAGAACCAATCTCTCACTTGACCATCAAAGGTCGTTACGAGGAGCTTGTTCTTGGTAGCATCGGAGAGGGTCTTGAGAGCAACGGCTGATTCAAAAGCTTGAAGGTTCTTAATTGGATCAGTCTCCCTGGTGTAAATGGGCAACCGTGGCTCTTTGAAGTTGACTGGAGTTGGTTCATGCCGAACACTCTCCGTAAACGGCGATGGATCTTCTAGTTCTACTGCATAAGGAAAGTAAGGAGCAAGAGCATTAGCTGCAAAAGGAGAAGGAGGATAGGATAAAAAGGTTGCTGCGGGAGGAGCAAAGGCAGGAGTTGAAGAGAAGGGGTGACTTCCCTGAAAATTCAGAAATCTAGCTGGACTTCCCCGGGCAGCTTCCCGGAAGAAGTTTTGACGAGCTGCAAACTCATCATCTTGAGATCGCAAAGGAGCTGCAGGTCCTTGCGGAAAAGTTGGTGTGTAAAGAGGAGGGTAGAACGACGGATAAGTCGGTGGATAGACTTGAGGAGTCTCTGATGTTGGTGTTGGATTGATTGGAAGAACTGGCGCTGCTGAAGATTGAGCGACCAATTGCTGAGTGAGAGCTGCTAGAGTACAGTTGATGGCTTGAAACTATTGGGAAGTTTCTCTGCGAGATTTCTCTGAGGCCTCCCAAAGAGAATCATCACTAGGACTTGAAGCAAGGTTCTCGGCTGGTTGATGGTCTAACATGAGTAACCACTACTTTCACTATCTGATCGAGATCTGAAGGTTGCGTGTTAACTGTTGATGCGTGAAATGCGACACCGTCCAGTTAACGGGTTGTTCGATCTCACAAGTTAAGAATGAAGGAAGAAGGGTTGCGGGGATATAGGAGAAGCTTGCTCGAGTAGAGAAGAAGCTTGCTTGAGCAGAGGAGAAGCTTGCTTGAGCAGAGGAGAAGCTTGCTCAAGCAGAAAAGGAGCTTATCAGGAGGAAAAGGAGCTTGATCAGGTATTGTCGAGCAGACAGCTACTTTGATGGTTAGCTTTGCAGGTTGATGCCAAGAGAGGAGAGAAGAAGAGAGAAGGTCGCTAGCAACAACAACATCAGACTTCGCCCGCCGCGGCTTGAATGCCACTCTTGCGACGGGCTTTTCCTTTAATCAAGTAGAGTTATAACTTGCTATTGCACCATTACATGAAAAAGCAGTAAAGGGTACAATAGGGGAAGCTGGCGGCTAAGGAATAAGGTGCCAAAAACTAAGTAAAAGAGGCTGTAGAGGACTGGAGAACTGAAGCTGTAGATGCTGCCCAAGCTGCCTGCTGAGGGAAGAAAAAACTAAGTCCACAACCCTTGACGACCTGGGAGAACTGGAAATCGGAGGCTGCGGAGGCTGCTCAAGCTGCCTGCTGAGGGCAGAAAAAACTAAGTCCACATCCCTTGATGACCTGGGCGGACTGGAAATCGGAGGCTGCGGATCTTGCTTGATCAACTTTGACGGACTGGAAATATGAGTCCGCAGCCTTTGATCAAGGTGGTAGTTCTCCTCCCATGCATGCAGAATGAGAGGCCTTGGGGGCTATTTATAGGCCTGGGGAGAATCTTCTAGAAGCGGGGCCCAGTGACATCATCATCGATGACCTCGGCGGATTGAGAAAATGAGGTCGACGACCTCGGCGAACTCCGCAGACTGGCCTTTTTTTTGCTGGGGCAGACTTCTAGTTGGCAGATAGAAGAGGGCAGGCAGGCTGAGCGACCTGAGGAGCAAGAAGACGGATCTTGAGCAGGCAACTCTGGGCTAACTGGGCGGACTCCAGGAGGAGTCCGCTCTTGCCAGAGCAGAGGCCCCCCCTAGCGGGCGGCCTGGGCGGACTCCGGGGGAGTCCGGTCGGCAAGCGGAGGCCGCCCCTTGCGGGCGGCTTGGGTGGACTCTAGTGGGAGTCTGCCTGGCATACGGAGGCCGCCCTTGGCTGGCGGCTAGCAGAGCATCCGCCCTTGAGCGACTTTAGACCCGGCAGTCCGCCTTGCGCGAACACAGTGGTCATCAGGGGTAGCCTGCTCCTTGCGGGTGGGAACCTGTAGGAGAAAAGCAGAAAAAATGGGCACCTTGGAGAAGATTGCCGATTTTGGGGTTAACACTCGAGAACTTGGAACTGAGTTCTCGAGAACTGTCAAGACTTCTCGGGAACTAAGTTCTTTAGAAAAGTTTTTGACTTATCGAGAACACAAGGTTTAGTTCTCGAGAACTAATTGACTTCTTGAGAACTTGACTTAGAAAAATTCCTGAACTTCTCAAGAACAAGCACTTAGACAATTTTTTTGAACTTCTCGAGAACAAAGAGGAAGACTTCTCGAGAACTTAACTTAGGAAAATTTCTGAGGCAAATCCTGACTGTTTACGAAATTTAGCTGGCAGTTCTCGAGAACTGAAGCCAAGATTCTCGAGAACAAGTAAGACTTCTCGAGAACTATACCTTAGGCTTCTCGAAAACTGACCAAGACTTCTCGAGAACAAAGAGGACTTCTCGAGAACTATAACTTAGAAAATTTCTTGAATCTGTCCAGAATTTTCATGAACTATGTTGTTAAGCTTCTCGAGAACTAAGAGCTTCTCGAGAACTAAACTACACTTCTCGAGAACTCTGAAGTTGCTTCTCGAGAACTGGACTTAGATAATTTTCAAGCATTTCAGAGAATGTTTTCTTCTGATCCTATCTTCATCCCATGCTCCCAATGTTTGAACATGAAGTGTATCCCAATTGAGAGGCTACACATGAGTCAACACTTTGGATCATACAGTGAGGGATTACACTGTATGGTCCTATGTTCCTGACCCACTGTAGACTGACATTGGTCTACACTTAGCACTGAGAATCTGCAAACATTCAACTAGAACAAGGATATCAAATACAACTTAATTCATCTTAGTTCAAGGGTGACTTCATGCAAATCTGGGCTATTGTGGATGCAATGCCCAACAAGACTACTTCATCATTTCTAAATGGATTTCTCAAATGGAGAAGCATTTATAGTTTGCTAGAGTTCAGGAAGCTCAGAAGGTTCTTCTTGCCGCCTACGACCTATATACAACCCCATATTTGTCAAGTGGGCCCAACTAGCTCAAAGACAGGGAGAAAGTGCTCAGTTTCGTCAGGCACTCGTGTCTTGTATAGTGTAGAGTTAGATGAGCATAGCTTGGGATTTGATGTCTCTCCTATAGGCGAGAGGAAGGGTGGCAAGTGCCCAACTTCATTGGGTACTCGCCGAATGGGCAAGTGGCGAGAGCTCAATCTCATAAGGTACTCGCCGCCTAGGCGAATGGGCTAAGGTGCACCGACTCGCTATTGGTGTATTTTCATTTCTATTTTCCTTCTTTCTGATAATTAGTTTCTGGACTGTCATTAGTCTAGTCTCTCCAAGCATCAAATTTTTTTTGTTAGCAAGCCACTTTGGGCAATTTTTAACATCAATCAGAAGGTGGTATCTCACTATTGGCATACTATCCCCAAAAATCTAAGTAGACCCCCAAAGGCACCTTAGGAGAGGACCTCTTTCTGAGTTATCCTCTCCCCTGGTTAGCTTTGGTTGGCAGGAGCTTCAACTCATGATTCATTGTGGTTTTCGGGTGGGTGGTAGGAAGTTACCTTGGCTCTCCAAAGGTGGTTGGTCCAGCATTGGTTTGGGAGGGAAAGCAATCCAAGATCTATCGGGTGTGTAGTGGGACCTCCTCACTGCGACTCGGGTTCTGTTTGAGGTCGTTCTGGGTGAAGGTTTCCAAAC
This sequence comes from Platanthera zijinensis, assembly GCA_039513925.1. NCBI lineage: Eukaryota > Viridiplantae > Streptophyta > Magnoliopsida > Asparagales > Orchidaceae > Platanthera > Platanthera zijinensis. The sequence continues at coordinate 37,711,643 of CM077079.1, read as the reverse complement.
TCTAAGGCCCTAGCTGAGGCACGAATTCGAGAGAAGTAAAGGAGAGCTATATCCCAGGCCTGAACTCCTCATTGAACCGTAGTTTCTGGGTTCAAAAATTTGATCGAGGATGCTTACACCTGGTGGATTCAGCATCGCCGTCTCTCAAATTCTGCCACCTTGACTTGTGGGCAATTCAAGGACGTTCTTATGGAGAAGTTCCTCTCTTTTATGGAGCGGGACAAGTTAGTTGAGAAGTTCTTATCCCTTCAGTAGCCCGATAGGTTAGTGACCGAGTATGAGAAAAAGTTATCTTGCCTATCCCTCCTTACTGCGGAGTTCGTACCAGATGAAGCCAAGAAGATCAGTCATTTCATGAAGGTTCTCAAACGTGATTTTTGCCAGCATGTGGTAGCTCATGGTACCACTATCTACACAGAGACTATGGGAGCCGCCTTGCATGCGGAAGTTATTAAGCTGGACTATAGTGTTAAGAAAGTCTAGCATGGTATAAGTAATACCACCACATTTGACCGCAAGCTCAAAGGTGCTCCATCTTAGGAGCAAGGTCCTAAGTCCAATGATGCTCCATCTTGGGAGACTAGTCCAAGATGGTTATTCCTACATAACATTCTCAGTTAATGTTTGCCTCTACCTCCACCATCAATTCTTGCTGCAAGAAGCCAGGTCACATACAGAGGGTCAACTGTCATAAACAAAAATCCTACTATAGATGTGTGCAAGTTGGTCACCACATCCAAGATTGCCTCATAAAGGAAAGCCTGATTCCCGCTCAGCCTCTGCAAGTTTTTTAGAGCTCAAGAGAATGGTAAAGTTGTGATGAACTTCATCTCTCAGGGTGAGACGCTAGCATCTACCAACTTCATCTCTAGTATGTATGCATTGTTTTAAATTTTTACATGCATCTTAGCTTATCCGCCTACTTTAGTATAAAAGTAATCATGATTTGTATCTGTAATTTCCTTTTCTAGGGAGATTTAGGGTCATGAATAAGTGAATGCAAATTCTATTTGACTCTAGCACATCCTACTCTTTTATTATGTATCATATTTTGGACCTTCATTGCTAGCCTACTTTGCCACTTGAGGTCCCTTATGAAATTTTTGTGCCTGGTCATCTGCACCTTTCGAATAGGGGCATTCTCAATTGTCAGATCTGGCTTGATGAATTGCGATTCTCAATCGATCTTATTATTTTGGATATGATGGAGTTTGATGTAATCTTAGGCATGAATTAGCTGGTTGCATATAAAGTAAAGCTAGACTGTGTGGCGAAGAGGGTCAATCTCAACATCGATAACAAGGAATACAACTTTCATATTCAAACTTGGGGCAACTTGAAGGTAATTTCTACTATGTGTGACACTCGTCTTCTTAGTCAAGGATGTTCTGCTTGTTTCGTTTATGCTTTGATTTTGGGTGCTACCTCTCCTCAACTCGAATCCATTCCGATTGTTTTTCAGTTTCCTGATGTTTTCCCGGCCAAATTTCCTGGTATGCCTCCTGTTCAAGAGGTGGAGTTCTCTATTGACATAGAGCCTAGAACACGCCAATATCTAAAGCTCAATATCTGATGGCCTCATGCGAGTTGGAAAATCTTAGATTGTAATTGGATGAATTGCTTGAGCGTGGATATATTCGTCCTAGCTCTTCACCTTAGGGAGCCCCTGTTCTCTTCGTTAAAAAGAAGGATGGTTCCTTGAGGCCGTGCATCGATTATCCGAATCTGAACAAGGTAACAATCAAGAATAAGTATCCCCTTCCGCACTTGGATGATCTATTTGATCAGCTCAATAGTAGTACTGTCTTTTCCAAGATAGACCTCAAAAATAGTTTATCATCAACTGAAGATCAAGGAATCTAACATTCCCTGGACTACCTTCTAGACTCGGTATGGACATTTTGAATTCTTAGTTATGTCCTTTGGTTTGCTCCTTCTACTTTTATGGATATGATGAACCGTGTCTTTCGCGAATATCTGGATAAGTTCATCATCATGTTCATTGATGATATTCTGGTCTTTTCCAAGACTCGTGAGGAGTATGTAGCCCATCCTAGGCTAACTCTCTCCACTCTTAATTAACATCAACTCTATACCAAGTTGGCAAAATATGAGTTTTGACTTGATTATGCTGCTTTCTTGAAGCATGTTATTTCAAAAGATGGACTTTCTATTGATCCTGCCAAGATTTCCGCAGTTTTGGACAAGAAGCGGGCATCTATCCCTAATGAAATTCACAGTTTCCTTTGATTGGCTGGCTATTATCGACATTTTGTCAAGGGTTTCTCCTCTATTGTTGCTCCTCTGATGCAGCTAACTAAAAAGCATGCTATATTTGAGTGGTCAGATCAGTGTGAGTAGGCCTTCTTGGAATTGAAGCAATGTCCATGCTCGGCGCCAGTTCTAGCTCTTCCTTTAGAGGGGGGATATTTTTCAGTTTACACTGACACTTCCGGAGTTGTTTTGGGATGTGTCTTGAAGCAAGATGATTGTGTTTTCACTTATCGGTCGAGGCAGTTGAAAGTTGATGAACGAAACTACCCCACTCATGATTTGGAATTCGCTGTGGTAGTGTTTGAGTTGAAGCTTTGGCTACATTATCTCTACTGAGTTAAGAATCACTTCTACACCAACCATCAGAGTTTGAAGTATATCTTAATTAATAAGGATCTCAATATTCATTAGCGACGTTGGCTCAAATTCATAATAGATTATGACTTGCAGCTCACGTATGTTCTTGATAAATCCAATTCAATGGAAGATGCGTTGAGCCGACATGCTTATATTGCAGCTTGTGCACCCTTGTCAGCTACTCTTATAGCTTTAATTGATGACCTCAAACAAATGGACATATCTATCTCACTTGAGGGTCAAGAAGAAGTCTCTGGTCTGTTATGGGTAGAATAAGTGAAGGATTTGCAGCCATCATCCAAAAGGCTGAACTTGGGGCTCTCCTAAATTTCTCCATTTCTGATGATGTTCTCCGTTTCTAAGGTCGCCTATGCATTCTCAATGTTCCTGAGTTACTTGATAGTATTTGCCATGAAGTTCATGAGTCCCGCACATCTCGTCATCCAGGAAATAATAAGATGTATCATGAGTTGAAGAAGATTATATGGTGTCCTAGTATGAAGAATTATATTGCATGCTTCGTCTCTTGATGTCTGACATACCAGAAGGTGAAAGATCAACATCAACATCCTAACAGTTTTTGCAGCCTATTCCTATTTCAAAATGGAAGTGGGAAGATATCCCTATGGACTTCATCACTTGTTTGCGCCATACTCCGAGAGAGCATGATGCAATTTGGGTCATTGTAGATCTCATGACTAAAGTGGCTCACTTCATACCGTATAAGGAAGGTCATTTCATCGAAAAGATGGCTCTGATATTTTTTTTTAAGATTGTTAGACTCCATGGGATTCCTCTGCGAATTGTGTTAGATCATGACTCAAGATTTGTATCCCTTTTTTGAAAGGGCTTTCAACAAGCTTTAGGAACTGATCTCAACCTGAGCATTGCTTATCATCTAATAACTGATGGTCAGATCAAAAGAGTTAATAAAATTCTTGAAGACATGATTCGGTGTTACATTCTTGATTACAAAGGAGCTTAGGATGAGCACCTACCTTTGGTTGAATTCGCCTATAACAATAGCTATCAAGAAAGCCTCAAGATGGCCCCCTTCGAAGCGCTATATTTGTGTCATTATAGGTCCACTCTCTATTGGTCGAAAGTGGGTGAAAAAGTTATTTTGGGGCCTGGTTTTCTTCAGGAAACGGAAGAAGAAAAAAAGAAGACTAGACTCCAGCTCAGTCATGCCATCAAGAGACAAAGAAAGTACGTAATTCAGCACCATTGTCCGTTAGAATTTATTGTGGGTGGTCAAGTGTTCCTGAAGGTTTCCCCTACTTCTAGGGTTAAACGGTTTGGTTGTCATCATAATCTCAGCCCAAGGTTCATGTGTCCATTTTCTATTTTAGAGCGTCTTGGAGGATCTGCATATCATCTTGAGATACCCACTTCTTTGGTCGGTGTTCACAATGTATTCTATGTTAGCCAGCTTCATAAGTACATTCATGATCCTACCCGTGTCATTGAACAAATTCCAGTTATTCCTGAATCCAATCTTTCTTATCCAGTTGAGCTCACTAAGATCGTAGAGTATCAAGAACGCAATCTTTGAAAGAGAATAATTCCTATGGTCAGAGTACTTTGGATGCATGGTAAGTCTGTGGAGTATACTTGGGAACTCAAAGTTGATATGTGTTGCAAATATCCGCAATTTTTCTAATGATTTTGGTAAGCCTTCGAACCTTTTCTCCTTCTATCTCATGAATTTCATGGTTAGCTTCCATTACTTTTTTTGCAAGCCCTATTGGAATGATTAGTTTCTGAATCTGCGCCTTTTGGACCACTATTTACTGAATTCTCCAAAGTTTCAGGACAACACTTCCTAAGTAGGGGAGAATGTAACAACCCATATTAACACAGGAAAAAAGAACAATAATAATAATAAAGATAATAATGTTAGGGGTATATTTGTAATTAGGGGTTAGGTTTATTTTTTCCCTCTATTTTCAGTTGATCCCTCACCCTCATAAACCCATTGGCCAGGGTTTTCCTCATCCCCCGCAACATTTTAGCCACTGGGTCTCCCACTTGATCTTACATGCCGCTGGGTCTCCCGCAAGCCTGCCATTCTACGACTGCCTGCCGCTCCGCCGCTTGCACCTCTCCCTTAGGATGACGATAACAATAAAGCCTCTCTCTCTCCTCAACTGGCTGCATCCCTTCTCCTCTAAGGGGCTGGTAACCTCCTCTCCATTTTTGTAGGCCGGTGTTTGTTGCTTCTGTAACACCGCCCCTGTAATGACCGTATAATATGGGTCCGGCCGGGGTCCTAAAACATACAGACGCCACAGCTTAAGCATTAAAAGATGATATAAACTACCCAACTCAACACTCAAACTATAAATAGTGGAAACAAAAAAACAACACTAGAAGTTATCCACTACCACAAGAGTATCAAATCGGCCTTAAGGCCTTACAATATTCAAGAGTCTAAACTGAAATAATAATATATCAACGTGCAAAAGCACCCCTAGGCTACCTCGGCATGCAAGCCGGAATCACAGTGCACTAAGCATAATATTCACCCAAACAGAGCTACCAAATAAGAGATAACTTATTGAGGCTTAGGCCTTTTTTGCCGGCGAGCTTGCTCCCGCTTGCGATCCTTGCCCTGTAAAAATTTGTGGTAATGTGGGTCAATAAAGACTGACCTCAATTGTGTAACCAACACATCTCCTCCCGGCCATCCTTAGCAGACCCTGGGGCACTCCATCACCCTGCATGTCAACACTTCATATGCAAATATACATGAACATAGAAAACAATAAAACAGGTTTGGATGTCGCATACAACAAACATGATTATATGTTGAGCATATAGACAAAGGATCCTACAATACAGCATGTATGCAATCCTGGAATTCACCCAAGGCACCCTATAGCGTATGAATCTAACACATAATCACGCATCAACAATCGGGTACTTCCAATTTCCCCTTCGGCGTTCAATCCACAAACATATGGGTACTTCCAATTTCCCCTAATGGCATACAAGCTGCCACACGGAACTCTTGCCTAAGCCCCACCCGCTCGTGGGTCTCAAAACCCTGACTTGTCTGCAAGCTCTGACTTCTTACGTCAGGATTCCATCACATAAACAAACTGATGCTAAGAACACTCGCTAGACCCCACCTGCTCGTGGGCTTCATCGCCCGCACTTGTCTAAAGCTTGGCGATCTCTTTAGTTTCACAGAAGGGGACTTGTCTCATTAGGACACTCTCCACACATGACTTGCACGTCATGGGATAGCTAGCCAACCACAAAGACAAAGCCACGCCTTAGAACATCACAATCAAAAGCCTTTCTCGCCCTAATCCACCATTCATACTCACATAAAAATAAGGGGGAAACTACAACACAAACGACATCTTGTCGTAAATGGATTTCTAGCACAATCCTTAAGGCTCGTTATGCAACATCACCAAGTCGAACTAACGGTCGCGACTACGGCTTCTCCCACAATACCTAATCCACCAACAAAGCGGATTTCTAGTGCAAATCATGCCGGGGACAGACACAATTGACCCGCTGGTTCCTCTTGAACCATGGAAATCCGAACCCCTCTCATTTGAGAGATCCAGTGCCTAAATGCTTGAAAGAAAGCAAGAAAAGAATGGATGTCATGCACACATCCTAAAGACCGAGAGGAGAAGTGTTGTTACCTTACAAATCCTCTTCCTCGCCATGGAAACCTTAATTTACATAGATGAAAATGTGTGCCTTCAAGTCCTCTCCACGGATCTGGCCTCGAATCAACGATCGGATCCCCGAAGCTACGTCAATGGAGGAGAAGGGTCTTCTTTTTCCTCCTCCAAACTCTACGACTCAAACCACAACTTCCACTCAAAATGAGAAGAATGAGGGTTTAGAACATTTTAGCCCTATATATGCCCTTTGTACGGAGTGTCCTGGTCCATAGGATCAAATCGTAAGAGGAATCGGATAGCTAAAGCGCCAAACGACGGAACTACTACCGCAAGCTATCGTCGGACGGTAACTACCTATCGCTGGGTGGTAGCTTCCCGAGCGCTCGTCCAAAAAAATAAGGTTGCGCAAATGTCGACGGTAGTACTACCGCTGTGCGGTAGCTCACTCAACGCCTACCACTCAATGCCTCCACTCAACTCCATCCTCTCAACGCACTCAACACCAAGCTACTGTTGAGCGGTAGCTAGCTAACGCCGCACACTAACACGCAATGCTCTTCACTCAACGCTACACGAACTACCACCGCGTGGTAGCATTCTACCGCCGCGCGGTACCACTCAATGCTCTTAATGCCTGGATTCAATGAAACAAGGCTATCATCGGGCGATAGCTACCTATCGCCGCGCGATTGCTTCCAGAGACTCAAGATCTGGAAAAACCGGGGTGTTACAACTCCTCCCCCTTATAAGAATTTCGTCCTCGAAATTTCGCATGCACTCAAACCAAAAGTTCTGAGAAATCCTCATGCATTGCTTGCTCATGCTCCCATGAGAATTTGTCTTGCCTGCATTTATCCTAGTGCACTTTCACGAGCTTAAGTTCTTTGTTCCACAACTGCCGAACTTTTGAATCCTCTATGCCGATAGGACAGACTTTCGTCCTCAAGTCCTCTTCAACCGGCACCACTGCCGACTCAACCACAACGATCTTCTCCATCAAGGATTTCCTCAAAACTGGGACATGGAAGACATCGTGCAATCCACTCAGCTCTATGGATAACACAAACCAATAGGCTGCTTCTCCAATACATTCCACGACCTCAAACGGTCCCAAAAACCTCGGGCTCAACTTATTGAGTCGACGAATCCTCAGAAAGCCTTTGAATGGCTTAATCTTTAGGTATACCCAGTCTCCTACTGCGAACTCCACATTCCTATGGCGAGCATTGAAATACTTCGCTTGCCGATCTTGAGCAACCCCCATGCGCTCCTGAATTGTCCGCACCAACTCGTAATCATCAGCCACCACCTCTTTTACCAAAATTTTATTGTCTCCGGCCTCTGTCCATGACATCGGTGTTTGACACCGCCTTCCATACAAAGCCTGGTATGGCGCCATCTTCATACTTGCCTCGAAACTTTTGTTATAGGAGAACTCCACCATGAAGAGGTGATCTTCCCATTTCTTACTAAAGTCAAGGGTACACATCCTCAACATATCTTCCATTATACGATTCATCCTTTCCATTTGTCCATCGGTTTGTAGATGGAACGCCGTACTAAACTTGAGCTTTGTGCCCAGACTCTTCTGTACTAATCTCCAGTCTTTCGTGTGAACCATCCATCGTGATCACTAACAATACTCATAGGAATTTCATGCAGCTGCACAATGTTGCAAACATACAATTCTACCTGCTTCTCCTTGCTATCCTCCTTCCGATTCAGGATGAAGTGGGCCACTTTGGTCAAGCGATCCACAATAACCCAAATCGCATCATTACCCTGCTGCGAACGAGGTAAACCATGCACAAAATCCATTGATATGTCATCAAATTTCCACTCGGGGATAGGAAGAGGCTTCAGGAACCCCCCAAACTTCTGACAGTCGGCCTTCACAAAGGCACAAGTTTGGCATCGACTCACGTACAATGCTGCATCTCGCTTCAAACTGGGCCACCAAAAGGATTTCTTCATATCCAAGTACATCTTTGTACTGCCTGGGTGAATGGATTACATCGTGAAATGAGCCTCAAACATCAACTACTCACAGAGCTTGCCGAACTGCAGTACACATACCCTTTCGTCCTTCCTTAAGATCCCATCAATCATCTCCCAGCACTACCCTCACCTTTTTGAGCTTCCACCACAAATTGTTGGAACTCCACATCCACATTCATTGCTTCCCGGATACGATCAAACAAGTCATTTTACAACTCTATAGAGTTCAACTGAGCCATGCTAGACTCGCCTCTTGCTACACAAACAATGTCGAGGGACTCAAAGTCTCGCACCAACCGCTCATCATGAGCTTTAATCCAATTCACTTGTCTAGTATATTTTCTACACAAGGCATCTGCCACCACGTTGGCTTTGGCTGGCGTATACTGAATTGCCATGTCACAGTACCCAAAGAACTCGACCCACCTGCACTGCTGAATGTTCAAATATTTTTGGTCTAAAAGATACTTCAGGTTTTTTGTGGTCCGTGAAGATCTTCATCTTTGTATTGTACACACAGTGCCACCACAACTTCAACGCAAAAATTACCACTGCCAACTCCAAGTCATGGACTTGTAATTCCTCTCATGAGGTTCAACTGTCTAGATCCAAAGGCTATCACCTTGCCATGTTGCACTAACACGCAACCCAAACCGCAACATGATGCGTCACTGAAAATCTGAAATCTTTTAGTCCCTTTAGGAAGACTTAAGATTAGAGCTATCATCAACCTTTCCTTCAAGGTGTCGATTGCTTGATTGCACTCCTGAGTCCATACAAACCTCTGGTCCTTACGAGTCAAAGTAGTGAGGGGCAGAGATTCCCGCAAAAAGTTTTCCATAAACCTTCTATAGTACCCGGCTAGTCCAAGGAAACTCCTAACTTCCACCACGGTGCTCAGAACTGGCCAATCTCTGATGGCCTCAACTTTCGCAGGATCCATCGCCACCCCATCACCGCTAATCACATGCCCAAAAATTCCAATTTCTTTAACCAAAACACGTATTTCGAAAACTTTGCATACATTTAGTTCTCTCTCAAAGTCTGCAAGACTATTCTCAAATGAGTCTCATGCTCCGCCTCCGATTTGGAGTATACAACGATATTATCGATGAACACTACTACAAATGAGTCTAAGTACTCTCGAAAAACTCGGTTCATCAAATCCATGTATACTGAAGGCGTGTTCATCAACCTGGACGACATGACCGAGAACTCGAAGTGACCATACCTCGTACCAAATGTTTTCTTGGGTATGTCCTCGTCTCGAATCTGTAACTGGCAGTATCCAGACTTCAAGTCCAACTTAGAGTACACCACTAACCCTACCAATTGATCGAACAGGTCATCTATCTGTGGAATCAGATACTTATTCTTGACGGTCAATTTATCCAACTCCCGACAGTCTATGAACAACCTCATGCTACCATCTTTCTTCTTAACAAACAGTACTGGCGCGCTCTAAGGAGATGAACTAGGTCTGATATACCCCTGCTCCAATAGTTCCTGCAACTATACCTTAAGCTCAACTAACTCCTTCAGTGCCATCCTAAAAGGAGGATGTGACACCGGCCTAGCTTCTGGTATTAACTCAATCGAGAAATCAATCTCCCGTCGAGGAGGTGCTCCAGGTAACTCCTCAAGATACACATCCTCGAATTCTGCCACTACCGGCACTTCTCCAATTGTTATCTTGAAAAGTCGAGCTTCTAATAATGCTATGAAAGATACTCCTCCCTGGTTAACTGCTCGCACCAACTACATGGCTAAGATAAGGAAATGGGCCACTCCATTAAGGCCTTCAAATCTGACTTCTTCCTTTCCTACGCTTCTCAGGGTCACAACCTTAAATATGTAGTCAATACTGGCATGCTGCTCCGCAAGCCAGTCAATCCCCAATATCACATTGAACTCGTCCAACGACATAACCGCTGCTTCCAACATGAAATCAACTCCGTCCAGACTCCAACAATTGTGCCCTCTCATCCCGGTATTCATGAAAGACCCATTGGGCATGCACACTCTAAGTTTTGTGTCCGTCGAAAAGGACGCGACTCCAAATCTTCGGATAAAGCTTTCCGCAAGAAAGGATTGCGATGCCCCCATGTCGAACAATACCCTAACGCGGTATCCAGAAACTATTACGAAGCCTAAAACACAAGAGACACACATAAAAGTCTCGAAAGTCTAAAGTAATTAAATAAACTTAAAATTTCCCCATACCTGTCACCACATCGAGTTAATGAATCGCTTCTTGCTGCCCAAGGTTGCATGCCCTTAGCTACACAGGTTGGAAACATGAAGCGCTTGAGTCCACCATCTTCCCTTTCTCTGCGGTGCTGAGACTGGACCGCACTGACTGCTCCTACCTTGGCTCCTGCTCAGCGCCACCTTCAGTACAAAAGCGAGCTATGTGGCTCAGCTTCCCACACTTGTAGCATAATGGTGGTCCCTTGAAGCGAGATCCCCCAAACATCGTACTGCTCTTCTCCCATGACTTGTATGGATGGGGCTTCTTTTTCCACTTACTCCCTTCCAACTTCCCATGCGATTGAGAAGGCTTTCCTTCTCCCTATTATACTATAAATACCTTATGATGTAAGGTTCTCTCTATATCACTTTCCAACGTCCTGCCTGCCTCAATCAACTCATTCAAGCCCACATTCTTCATAGCTATGAGGGGTTGTCTCAAATTCTCCCTCAACCCATGGTAGAAGAGATTGTCCCTCTCTTCATTACCAACCATGGTTGTTCCTGCATAATGACCAAATCGAGTAAACTCCTGAACATACTCATCCACAGTCTTGTCTTGTTACACCAAGATCAAAAACTAACTCTGAAGGGATAACCTTGTCGACGAAGGGATATACTTTTTCAATAAGGCATTCCCGAACTCTTCTTTGGACGGGGTGCGTCCAGGAAATTGGCGGCCGCTATGGCTCACCCACCACAACTTAGCATCACCTTCTAACATGAAGTTCACAAACTCAGATTGCTTCTCCACTAGCATCTCTACTGCCCTTAGCAATGCTTGAATCCTTGACAACCAGTCCTCTTCATCGGTCGGCGTGCCAACTCCCTTGAATATTGGAGGATGGAAACTGAGAAAATACTTCATCTGTCGGTCTCCCTTCCCGACGACCACTCTCTAAACCAACAACTCTTTTGGCCTAGCTTCTCTGCCCGGTATGACTGGTGCCGTATCCAGGGTCATAACTTGCGCTGCCATTACGGCTTGGGCCGCTACCATTGCCTCTGCTAGTATATGATAGAAGTCCGTTGCGGTTACACCCATGCCCATCAGACCTGGAGCAGTAGCAATGCTCGCAGAAGGCTCCTCTTGCGGCCTCGCTGTCCCCGCCTCGCCGCTTGTAAGCCGGAATAAACTGAATCAATAACATATCAAACCAGAATCAATAGGCTACCTCGGCATGCAAGCCGGAATCATAGTGCACTAAGCATAACATTCACCTAAATAGATCTACTAAACAAGATATCACTTCTTGAGGCTTATGCCTTTTTGGCCGGCGAGCTTGCTCCTGTTTGCGATCCTTGCCTGGTAAAAATTGGTGGTAACATGGGTCACTGTGTAACCAACACATATCCTCCCGGCCTTCCCTAGAGGACCCCAAGGCAGTCTATCACCCTGCTGTTCAGCACTCTGTATGCAAATATACATGAACATAGAAAATAGTAAAACAGGTTTAGATGTCATATACAACAAACATGTTTTATGTTGAGTATATAGAAAAAGAGGCCTACAATGCAGTATGTATGCAATCCTACACTTCACCTAAGGCACCATATAGCGTATAAATCTAACACATCAACAATCAGGCACTTCCAATTTCCCCTTTGGCGTTCAAGCCGCAAACACATGGGTACTTTCAATTTCCCCTAACAGCATACAAGCCGCCATACAGAACTCTTGCCTAGGTCTCACCCGCTCATGGGTCTCAAAACCCGGGCTTGCTTGTAAGCTCTGCCTTCTCACGTAAAGATTCCGTCACATAAATAAACTAAAAACCCTCGCTAGACCCCACCCGCCCATGGGCTTCATCGCCCGAGCTTGTCCAAAGCTTGGCATTCTTGTCAGTTTCACAGAAGGGGACTTGTCTTGCTGGGACACTCTCTACACATGACTTGCACGTCATAGGCTAGCCAACCGACCACGGAGACAAAGCCACACCTTAGCACATCACAATCAAAAGCCTTTTTCTCCCTAATCCACCATTCATACTCACATGAAAATAAGGGGGAAACCACATCACAAACAACATCTTGCCACAAACGGATTTCTAGCACAATCCTTAAGGCTCGTTATGCAACATCACCGAGTCGAACTAATGGTCGCGACTACACCTTCACCCACAATGCCTAATCCACTAATGGAGCAAATTTCTATTGTAAAGAATTTCGGGGATGGACACAATCAACCAGGTGGTTCCTCTTGATCCATGGCAACCCGAACCCCTCTCATTTGAGAGATCGGGTACCTAAATGCTTGAAAGAAAGCAAGAAAAAATTGATGCCATGCACGCATCCTAAAGATCGAGAGGAGAAGTGTCGTTACCTTACAACTACTCTTCCTCGCCATGGAAACCCCTATTGCACAGATTAAAATGTGCCTTTTCAAGTCCTCCCCACGGATCTGGCCTCGGATCAATGATCGAAGCCCCTAAGCTATGTCAATGGCGGAGAAGGGTCTTCTTCTTCCTCCTCCAAACCCTAAGACTTAAACCCTAACTTCCACTCCAAATGAGAAGAATGGGGGTTTAGAACATTTCAGCCCTATATATGCCCTTTGGATGGAGTGTCCTGGGCCATAGGATCAAATCCTAAGAGGAATTGGATGGCTAAAATACCAAACGACAGAACTACTCCCACTAGCTATTATCAGGCGGTAACTACCAACCGCCGGGCGGTAGCTTCCCGAGCGCTCGGCCAAAAAATAAGGCTGATCTAACTCCGGCGATAGTAATACCGCGCGCGGTAGCTCACTCAACGCCTACCACTCAACGCCTCCACTCAACGCCAGCCTCTCAATGCACTCAATGTCAAGCTACCGTCGTACAGTAGCTAGCTAACGCCGCGTGCTAGCACTCAATGATCTTCACTCAATGCTACACGAGCTATTGCCACGCAGTACCACTCAACGCTCTCAACGCTTAGATTCAACGAAACAAGGATATCTCCGGGCGATAGCTACCTATCGCATCGTGATAGCTTCCAGAGACTTAAGATCTATAAAATTCGGGGTGTTACATCTTCCCCCTCCTAAAGGCTGGTAGCTGTAACCTCTCCCTCTGACAGCCCTCTTTGTGTTTGTTTTGGCTAAGTTTCGTGAAGGGGATGCTTAGGGTTTGCTTGATTCCACCTCTACTAGGGTTTTTAGCCCAGATTTGGTTTCATTTGATAAAATTCCTCCTAATCCCTTCTTTCAGATTTTATGGAAATTATTTTGCTAATTTTTGCGCCTTAAGCTTCATATCTCTTGAGATTCATGTGTTTGCTCTCTTATAATCATCTGATCACCTTATATTTTTTGACTTCTAGCATCGTCCTTAGAATCAGTGGTGGGATCTTTCCAAGGCCCTCTCCAATTTTGGGTTTTCGTCTCCTAAGCGTCTTTTAATCTCCAATTTTCTCATGGTAGCCTCCTATCCCCTCATCCTTGGGGGAGGTAAATTTCTTTACTCACTCTTAATTTTAATGCACAATGAAGAAAATGCATGTGCTAGCGTAGGAATCTTGATGTACCAAATATTATGCATGCTTGCACTTGAACAGGTTCAAAATTATACTGTTATTTTTGCTTGCGCTGCTTAGGTGCCACCATCATTTATCTGCTTCACCTTAAGACAAGTAGAGAAATCTCTCTCGCTTGCAAACATTGAATTTAATCTCATGCACTCATTTTCCTATTATGAATTTTACTCCTGAATAACTGAACAGTTAAATTAGTAACCTTTCTTGATATGTTATGAATCACTAAATCATGAATTTTTAAATGCATTAATTTCATAAGCAATCATTGCAAAGGTAATTTTGAATTGATGTGATACTTTGACTCGAGTTTCAGCTTGACTTTAACGGAAACCAATAAATGACAACAACAAGGATAAATCTTTTGATAAGCCTTGCATTTTAACTAATATTAGATTCATGTACGTCAACTTAAAACACTTAAACCTTTCACCGATTACAGCTTATATCATTACGTGTACGAATCTATGCTATACTCTGGAGTTAGCCTCACATGATAAATTGACACACACATATTTCTATTTTCTCTGCTTGTACTTTATTTTCTTTGCTTACATACTATTTCAATGTTTTGAGGCTTTTTCCTTTTTGTTTGGAATTTTATGACTACGTCACCTGCTACCTGAGCTCGAGCTACTTCAAGTTCCTGTGTTCCTGGAGGTTTATCTTTTGTCACTGTGTCAGGTTTTATGTATTTAGTTTCTTTTACTATTGGATTTGTTTAAAGATGCAATAGTTATGTTCAGCTACTTTCTTTTGAGTCATGGACAACTGCTAGGCTACTACAAATGTACTAAAATATAACATTAATGACATGTTCATGACTTTTGTTTATTGAATTTATATTTTGTACCAACATAGTGTGATATGAGATTTTACTAAAGTACACGTGCATCAACTTTACATTAAATCATCTGCATATAAAAAAAACTAGTTTATCTCAAATTAATTAATTTTAATTTAATACTACAAATTTCAGCTCCCACAAAGCAGACATGGAATTTCCTTCGCTCATGCATGTGGCATCGCGACCCGCCCGTAGTGCACTCTAATTCCCTGATAATTGCATCAGGTGAGGTGATCTCACTGGCTTTATGTTTGTCATTGATAAACAATTCTTTCATCTCTAACTTTGTACTTGCAGCAATAGAAGAACTAGACCATCAGTTATAGATTAGGTTATTCTCATCAAATACAATATGAATAGATTCTTCTACTCCTTGAGTTTTCTTATTGAATACTCTATATGCTTTGCTATATGATCTAATCTAATAAAAATACCATCAAAGGACTTTTCAACAAACTTAGATAATGCTTCCCGTTGTTTAACATATAACACTTACTTTCAATGATTTTGAAGTAGGCTAAGCTTATTTTTCTGCCATTCAGAAGCTCATATGGAGTCTTATTCTAATTATGGTTAATTAATGCCCTATTTTGCACATGGTAAGCAGTATTGATAGCCTTAGCCCAGAAGTATTTTGATAGTGAGGAGTCACTCAACATAGTTCTACTAGCTTCAATACGGGTTCTATTCTTTCTTTCTGTATCTTCATTTTGTTGTAGAGTTCTTGGGAAGGAAAACTCATGAAAGATAACTAAGCATTTATTGAACTTTTTCATGACACTTGACTGAAAATCAATTCCATAGTCACTTCTAATTTTGGTCATAGAACTCTCATTTCATTTTGGATTTGCCTGACAAATGCAGTGAATATGTCTAGAGTATCTAACTTTTGTTTAAAAAAGAACACTCATGTGAACCTAGAAAAAATATCAATAATTACAAGTATGTAGGCTTTCCCTCCAAAGCTGTAAATTAGCATAAGACCAAACAAACCATGCACAAAAAGTGTAAACTCCTTGTAAAATCTTCGACACCAACTGGTTTGAAGGAACCCTTTGTTTGTTTGCCAATTTGGAATGCATGACAAGGGCTATCTTGGACACAATTCTACTTGGGAATTGCTCTAACTAAATTTTCTTGATAAGAGCTTATTAATAGTCTTATAATTAATATAGTCTAGTCTCTTATTCTATTGTACATAGAGAGATGCTCTATTTTTAGCTATTAGATAGATAGAAGAATCATAATTTTTGCACAAGAAATTAAGACAGTAAATATCCCACTCATAGTACCTTTTAGTATGATCTCTGAATTCTTAATCAGGCACTCATCCTTATTGAATTCAATCACATAGATAAGATCACAAAGTTGAGAATTGCTTTTCATATTGTGTTGCAATCCTTCTACAAAAGTTACCCTTGTGATAGTGACTATGCTATTGAAGATCTTACTGTGGCCTTTAGTCTTTTCTTTGTTAGAAACTCCAAAAAAAAAATTTTGGACCATCTTCTACTGAGGAATTTCTTTCAATAGACTTCTTATTCCAATAATATGCCTGAAACATCTACTGCCTAAGTACCAGATGGGAGTGTAGTTGGTCTTTAGACATACCTGTAAAAGTAAATCACCTTATCTTAGGCACCCAAAACTTGTCAGTCCCTAGATTCTTGTTAGCCTTAAATACCTTATTTAGCTTTTGACCATTTCGATTTGCATGATGGACCTTTTCAAGGTTGTATGCTAGCTTGATATTTATTGCCCTTAGAACTATTGGATTGAACCAGTAGTCAATGGAAATGTGGCCAATTTTTTCACAGCACTAGCATTCAAACTTGTTGTACCTTCTATTTGAGCTTACAAAAAGAATTAGATGATTCTTATTGTGTTCAGAAGGATATTTGCATGGCATGTAGTTGTGTATTGGATTTGACTTGGATTACACAGCCATAGCCACTGCCTTTTCCTATAGTTCTCTTAATAGATACTTTCTCTTTACCTTTGGTGTTTGTGTTAGAACAAAATACTAAGGGACGTGACTTCTCAACATAATTTATTCATGAGCTCCTTTGAAAAGACTCTTTCCATAGTGCACATCTTTTGTTCCACTTATGGAGCATTCATTTGAGAAATGTCCATAAATGGACTCTTGATCATACTTGTGGATAGTAGGATTACATTCCTACAACTGATGTTTTTGGCCAAGAGCTTGCTTCTATTTTCCTGCTTGCTAAATCCCAAGCCTTCCTTATGAACTGGGGAAAAACCATCAATTAATTGATGGATTGTCTTGGTCTTGGAGAAGCTTGTAATTAGCTTGTTTTCTATAAGAATCTTGTTCTCTAACTCCATGATTTTCCTGTCCCTTAATTTCAGGGCACTTGATTAATCTCCAACTTTCTTCAGAGATTCAATCTCCCTTCTGTATGCCTTGCACATCTCTTTGATGTCTAGCAAGGCTTTCAATAAGTTCCCAAACTGATTTATTAGCTCATCATTAGAGCTTTCATTAAAGTCCTTTTTAAGCAATATGAAGACTGAGTTTTATTGAGTTAGCCTTTCAACCTTATCAAGTAAGCATGACTCCCTGACCTTAAGATTAGTTATATCATCAGCCCGTGACTTGTAATGCTTCTTGCACCTTTTAAGGAATTCAAGCAATTTTTCATACTAATCTAATAAATCCCCTTCATAT
The DNA here is from genome assembly GCA_039513925.1 of Platanthera zijinensis. Lineage (NCBI taxonomy): Eukaryota > Viridiplantae > Streptophyta > Magnoliopsida > Asparagales > Orchidaceae > Platanthera > Platanthera zijinensis. The sequence goes on along the minus strand of CM077079.1, from coordinate 37,694,059 downwards.
TTTTCTCCTGAGATTGATCCTACCTCAGAGTCAGTCCCTAGAATAGATAGAGGAGCTTTGATTATTACTTGTGTAGAAAGAGAGTCCTCCTATCCATTGTCTTCTTTATTTATGTCCATTGCAGCCATGTATTCTTCTTCTTCAAAACTAGAGTGGTAGGACTCACTGTCACTAAGACTTTTTGTCTTCTCTGCCGAGGAGCTTCTGTCTTTCTTTTTCTCTCCAGGAAATCTTTTCTCATTAGACTTGCTTCTATTCTTTCTTTTAGAAGGACAGTCTGCTATCATGTGTCCAGATTTTCTGCACCAAAAGCAAATTATGTTATTTGAAATATGTTTGTTCTGTTTAGATTTATACTTGTCCTCTTGGTGATCCCTCGTTCTTCTAGAGCTGCTGTAGTGCTTATTTGAGCTGAAGATGGAAGAAGGATTGTTCTTCTAGTGCGTACTTGTAAGAGTCCTCCTTTCACATTTTACCTCAGGCCTCACGCATGTCTGAGGGGAGTCTTATGCCCAGAATCACCGCCTTGTCGTGATCCCAACTCACGAGTTAGTCACTACTACAAGATGTCAATCCTGCCGGCTAAATAAAATATCTAGGTTAACCACAAAGTATTAGTAAAAACATTGAATATTCTACAAATCAACATCAAACATGATATAAATAATCATAAATTGTTGTCCATAAAATAAGATAGATGTCTACTAATGGCATATGCCTGGTATAAAGTCTAAAAGAGCTTATACCAGTTGGAGCATGCGTTTCGCACTCCTTGGTTTGAAAATAACAAATCCCAAATGTATTTAATCATAGTGTATTTATGGTGTGCATATATAACAGGTATAACACTCTGATAATTTTGGATGAGCGACGTACATTAGTTTTTACATAGTTAAGCTATCGCAGACAATAGTTACTACCACCCCACATTAGCGTGATGATGTCAGCCACGATGTAGGCCACGATTCAGAATGGTTGCCATGATGTGCATTATCAGAGATACAGTTTGGAGATATCGTGCTATCGCGGCGTGATAGTCCTATGACTGTACACGATCTCCAACATATTGGCATCGTTATTATAGAGTAGGACACATTTCAACCATTGGAGTTATCGCAGGCGATATCACGTTATAACCACGCGATAGTGGAAAAACAATTAATGGGCTGAACTTTGGGAATTTGATGTTACACACCACCATGAGCCTTGATTTCATGCATCTTCAACTAAATAACTCTGTGAAACCAAAAAACTTTCTAAGTGTTTGTGAAATCTCAATAGCAAAGAAGGGACTATTCATGCTTCTCATCTCGGGCGATCTTTGCAAGGATTTTCCAGCCTCTTCAGTGCTCAAGACCTGAGGGAGTTTTTATTCTCAGATTATTTTTCCTTTTTCCATTTTCTTTTTAATCAGTAGAGAATTCGTCACCTTGTGAGTGAAGACTGTAAAAAAGAGCTAAAAATCAAATTTTATTGCTCTAAAAAGATAAACAATACATAGGTATGCCCCCTTATTTATAGAAAATGGGGAAGATGAGAGAATACAATAAGAGATGTGGGACTAAATATAATCTGTACGGCCTATGCGGTTTGACTCTGTTAAACCACAACACTGTACAAAAAACAACTAAAGAAGATCACTTAGCGGTTATAGAGGTAAGCTACCAGACAATCACTGTAGACCATTAGACTGCCAATATAGGCTGCCAAAACACAACTTTATATTGCCACCAAACCGTAGTTGTAGACTCCTACCACGGATGTTGCAAGCCTCCAGACCGCTACTACAACTAGCCTTCAGGCCACTATATCAGCTAACCACCAGACCACATCTGCAAGAAGTCCTCTGAGACTGGAAATCCCTGCAGGAAGCCGACTATAAAATTGCCTAGCCCTGCTAAATAGCCAGACCTCCAATCTGCTAAGACAAGCAGCCATACATAATCACTGCCTCCTATTAAACCACTACACAACTAGACCGCCTGGACAAACTGCCAGACTGCCCGAACAATAAGCCGCCAAGACTAGTCCATCAATCAGCCAAACTGAGAGAGGAAGTTGTCTACCTAAATCACCTAAGGGGGGTGAATAGGTGAGATGTGCGTCTATTTGCGGAATAAAAAATTAAGGAACCAGCAACAGCACAATACCAAGCATCACAGACGACAAAAGATTTATAGTGGTTCCCCAACCTTGGGTACGTCCTCTTTCCTCACCAATCTAGTAAACCACTAGACTTGGCTACTCAACTATCTCGGATCAAAACGATCCTACACCTCGGAACAACGTTCCTACAAAAACTCGATCCAAACCGATCTACACTCGGAAGATAAAACTTCCCTACAAGTCTCGGAGAAAAAAGCTCCTACACATAATTTGTTTAAAAAAAATGCAAACAATAATGATCTCAGATCTGGATCTTGACGGTCTTCTTCTTAAGAATGGCTTGATCAGAGAAGTTGAAGACGACTTGAGAGAGATCCACAAATCTGAAAAACTGAATCACCTTGATCGAGAGAGTAGATCTGGAATCTTTAAAGCGCGGCGAGATCGAGTGATTGACTTGCGTCTGGATCGCTGAAGAATTAGGGTTGCAAACAGAGATCGGAGATCGTCGATCCAGAGCTTCTTTCGTGAACGAGATTTTTATAAACTTTACTTAATAAAAACAAATCATCCAAAATTTTAACGAGATTTTTTTAAATGGACTTAAGCAAAGCAATGAAAATGAAAAACCCGCATTGAGTTGTTACTTGATCCAAGCAACGCATTATAATTATATCAATTTAATTAACAAAAATCTAGGTTTAAATCCAAAACTAAAACTGATTTACTGTTTTTTTTTCTTAGTTGTTAAATAAAAAATCAAAAAGCGTGAATCAAAAGGACTTAAATAGGACAGAAACGTTTGGTTTAGGAAAATGATTAGGAGTGGAATTCAAAGATAAACGTAAAGGTTTAAAATCACACTAAACTAAAGCAAAGTTTCAAAAACTTTCATAAAAATAAATACACATTTTTTTTCTTTTCTTCTTTTTTTTTCATTTTTTTTTCTTTTTCAAAACAAAGGCCATAAATATTTTTATTTTCCTTTTTGAATTGGCCAAACAAAAATAAACATCACTTTTGAACATACTTTTTTATTCAAAAACCTTTCTCCACAAAAATCACAAAATACCCTATCAAAATCGTCAAAATAATTTATGAAACTCAAAAAGGCTAGTGCGATTCGATAGGTTGGAAATTTTTGCTTTGGTGAAACTGAAATGAAGGGAGGAGCTATCAAATGAAATCGGAAAAAGGCTCAAAAATGGCTAACTAGTGGTAAAAGTTTTTAGGTTGACAGGAAAGCTCAAACGAAAACAAAAACGGCCTAAATCATTTTCACGCTTTTGAATTTATTTAAAACAAAGGTTTGAAAAATTTTCAAAAAGCGAGTCCTAGATAATAAAAGAAGATTGATGAAATTAACTTGAAAATAGAAATAATAGGTGACTTGGATCATTCACATCTACTACGTTATTCAAAAGTTGACTTTACAAAAATTATTCAAAAACGAAAAAGAAAATAGTGGATGATGAATTTTTGAGAAAGTAAAGGAAATAAACAACAAAAAAACCATAATAGAAATGCGAGTTTTAGAAAAATATTTCACCTTAACATGCTACCGTGAATTAGAAACACAGCATGACCAACATTTTACTTGTGAAACATAATTAAAAAAGATGATTAGAAATATTTATAATTAACTAAGTTGTTTATAGGAGATTTTGAGTAAAACAAAAACAAAAACTAGGGGTACTATTGAAATAACGAAATGTCTAAACTATTCAAAAACACATATTTTTCTTTTATTTAGTGAAATATTCTCTTTTTTTGGATTTGAAAAAATTTTCTCTTTTTGGAATTTTAAGATATTCATTTTTTATTATTTATTTATGGAACTATTTACAATATATACAAAAAGGAAATTATTTACACTAAGCAAAAAATGAAGGAGGAAATCCTCCCCAAGCTTAAAACAGACATTGTCCTCAATGGCTAAAGAAGGGGATTGGAGAAGGAGAGAAAAATAAATACAGAATTGAAAGATAGAATTGAAATACAGGTACTTCCCCAGATTTATTTGCTGCGAAAGCTGAGTGATGCCGCTCCTCCGAATGTCTTCTTTGGACTTCGTGATGGATTCAGCAATGTTGGAGCAGGCGATCGCAGAAGCTTCAGCTTGTCGGAGCCGTCCGAGGCAAAAATTGTAAAATAAAGAAAACAGAAAAAGATAACTTGGTTGCCTCCCAAGAGCGCCCTTTGTTAAAGCGTCGTTGAGCTCGACGCATCAAAAAAATAATATTGTCCAAAAAAAATATTGTTGTCCCGAAATAAAATTGTTTTTAGTAAAAAATTAAAGTTCAAGGTTAAAGTTCGTGAAGCAAAAAACTTAATAGTGTTTGGACTAACATCATCATCACCAAAAAGTAGAGTTTAAGACGCTGACCATTCACTTTGAAATTACCCTTATCAGGGTGAGAAATTAAAACAGTTCCATAAGGAAATACTTCTAAAACAGAAAACGGGCCAGACCAGCGAGATTTTAATTTGCCCGGAAATAAACATAAACGAGAATTATATAACAGGACTTGGTCGCCCGGCTTAAAGTTTTTAGGGTGCTTTAAGTGTTTATCGTGTAAACGCTTCGTCCGCTCTTTATAAAGTTTATTATTTTCATAAGCATAAGAGCGCCACTCATCGAGTTCATTTAGTTGAAATTTTCGAAGGTCACCGACTGAGTGGGGATCAAAGTTTAAAAATTTTAAGGCCCAAAAGGCACGGTGTTCTAACTCTACGGGCAGATGGCACGATTTTCCATAGACCAGCCGATACGGCGTACATTCGAGGGCGGTTTTGTACGCTATTCAGTAGGCCCATAGAGCATCGTCAAGTTTGGCTGACCAGTCTTTTCTAGAAGTTGAAAACAGTCTTTTCTAATATTCTTTTTATTTCTCTATAACCACTTCGACTTGTCCGTTAGTTTGGGGGTGGTAGGCAGTGGAAGCTTATGCGTAACGCCGTATTTGGTAAGAATTTTTGAAAATTGCGCGTTACAAAAATGGGACCCCTATCGCTAACGATTGCGCGAGGCGTACCAATCTAGAAAATAATTTTTTAAAAAACGTGACTACAACTCGGGAGTCATTCGTAGGAAGAGCTTGGGCCTCACCCATCGTGAAACATAATCAACAACAACTAAATATATTTGTTTCCGAAGCTAGAAGGAAGGGGCCACAAAAAATCAATTCCCCAGAGGTCGAAAATTTCGCACTCTAAGAAATAATTTTGCGGCATTTCATTTTTATTAGAAATATTGCCCGATCGTTGGCAACTATCACACCTGCTCACAAAGGCTTGCGCGTCTTTAAACAGGCTAGGCCAGTAAAAACCCGCGCAAAGCACCTTGTGAGCGGTGCGAGCAGCTTGATATTGCCCACCTGTCGGACCTTCATGCAAATGTTTAAGAATATCAATTCCTTCATCAAAAGAAACACATCTCCTTATCACCTGATCCGCACAAATTTGAAAAGATGCGGGTCTTCCCAAAAGTAGTTCTTCAGCTCAGAAAAGAATTTCTTCTTTTGCTGAGAGGAGAACTCTCTTGGGAGCACCCGGGCCACTAGATAGTTGGCGATGTGCGCGAACCAAGGAGAAGTAGATGTATTAACTAAAAGCAGCTTCTCATCAGGAAAATAGTCATTAAAGGATTTTTCATTTAATTTTTTCTATAAAGGGGTTATCTAATCTGGATAGATGGTCGGCGGCCAAGTTCTCGCTCCTCGCTTATCACGGATCTCTAAGTCAAACTCCTGGAGGAGTAAGACCCAGCGAATCAAGCGAGGCTTGGCATCCGTTTTGGCAAGAAGGTACTTGAGGGCCGAGTGGTCCGTAAAAACAATGATTTTTGAAAGTGTAATGTAAGGGCAAATTTATCAAACGCAAATACTACAGCTAAGAGCTCCTCTCGGTTGTGGTGTAATTTTCTTGTGCAGATGTGAGGGTTTTACTAGCGTAATAGATGGGGTGGAAGTTCTTAGATATGCGTTGACCTAATACGGCCCCACCGCAAAACTACTCGCATCGCACATAATCTCGAAAGGAAGGTCCCACACCGGAGCTATCATAATTGGTGCGTTAATTAACTTTTCTTTAATTGATTCAAAGGCAGAAATACAAGAGTCATCAAAATGAATGGAGCGTCTTTTTCTAAGAGATGGGTGAGGGCTTTGTGATCTTGGAGAGTCCTTTATAAAACGACGATAAAAACTAGCGTGGCCTAGGAAACTTCTTATAGCTTTATGTTTGTAGAGGCGGCAACTTCTCAATAACTTCTATCTTGGCAACGTCTACCTCAATACCTTTAGCAGAAATTTTATGACCCAAAACTAGCCCTTCCCTCACCATAAAATGGCATTTTTCCCAATTTAGGGCAAGTTAGTTTCTTCTCATCGTTCTAAGACTTTTTCGAGGTTTTCTAAACATCTATCGAAGGAATCGCCGAACACGGAGAAATCGTCCATGAATACCTCCATAATGCTTTCTACGTACTTGTCAAATATTGCGAGCATACATCGCTGGAATGTAGCTGGCGCATTGCATAATCCAAACGGCATTCTTCGGTACGCGAAGGTGCCGAAGGGACAAGTAAACGTAGTTTTCTCTTGGTCCTCGGGGGAGATGGGTATTTGAAAGTACCCCGAGAGGCCATCGAGAAACAATAAAAGCTATGGCCGGAGAGACGTTCTAAAATCTGGTCGATAAATGGTAAAGGAAAGTGGCTTGCGGGTGGCGTCATTTAACTTACGGTAATCTATGCACATACGCCAACCCGTCACCGTCCGTGTCGGGATTAATTCATTATTCTCATTACTAACTACGGTTATACCTCCCTTTTTTGGAACTACCTGAACGGGCTAACCACTTACTGTCCGATATAGGGTAGATAATTCCTGCGTCTAATAGTTTCATAACCTCGCCCTTAACTACTTCTTTCATGTTCGGGTTTATACGGCGCTGAGGTTGGATAGAGTTACGCGAATTATCTTCCATTAAAATTTTATGGTACAGAAAGATGGGCTTATGCCTTGATATCAGAAATTTGCCAAGCAATAGCCCAACGATGCTTACGTAGAACTAGAAGAAGTTTATCGTTTGCGTATCCATGAGGTAGGCCGAAACGATAACTGGTAACTTGGAATCTTTTTCTAAGAAAGCATACTTAAGGTGTTCGGGAAGTTCTTTAAGTTCTAGGGTAGGGGTTCTTCATAAGAGGATTTTGAGATTCTTTCTTTTTCAAAAATAATATCTTCATAAACTTTTTATAAGGAACGTAATAAGGGGTGGGGCTAGCAGCAAGACGGCTTCTTGTAGCGATTCAGTGGGAAGAACAGAGGAAGAACAAAATCAGAAAATTCTTTTTCAAACTCAGAAAGACAATAAGAAGATTCATCACTTTCTTGCAGTGATTCCGTTGTAAGAGAAGAAGAGCAAAAAGTAGAAAATTCTTTTTCAAAGTCGGAGAGGCAGTAGGAAGAATCATCACTCACGGCGTCTACGAAAAAGCATGAGTCATCGTTTGCTAAGGTGTTCTTCATCGAAGGGGTGATAGAAAATGTGACTTCATCGTCGCCTACTCGAAGAAAGAGCTTACCATTGCTTACGTCAATGATGCTCGGGAGGTGCAAGGAAGGGTCGGCCAAGGATCAGGGGAACCTCGACGTCTTCTTCAATATCCAAAATGACAAAGTCCCACCGGGAAGATGAACTTATCGACTTTCACTAGAACGTCCTCCACTATTCCTAACGGGTACTTGACGGATCTATCGGCTAGCTGGATACTCATATGTGTGGGTTTAAGGCTACCAATCCCTAACTTTTTGAACAACGAAAAGGGCATCAGGTTTATACTTGTGCCTAAGTCGGCTAACGCGTGTTTAACAAAGAGATCACGAAGACACACGGGATAGAGAAACTACCCCGGGTCACTGATTTTCTTCGGCAAACCGTTTGTTAAAACGGCGGAGCACTCGGCGTTTAGCGTGACGTGCGAAAGATTCTCTAACTTCTTCTTGTTTGTGAGGAGGTCTTTAAGATATTTGGCATATTTCGGCATCTGCGAAATAGCCTCGTGGAAGGGAAGATTAATGTGGATTTGTTGAAGATTTCTAAGAAGCGGAGTACTGATCATCTTGACGTTGTCTATTAAGTTCAGAGGGGTATGGAGGAGTTGAATTATTTTTGAAGATGGGTGGTGGAGTGAGATTATTTTCTAAAGCGGGGGTGATTACTTCTTCAGCAGAGGGTGGAAGCGGAGCGGAGCTTTGATTTTTAAAAGCGGGAGCGAGCTTGATTTTTAAAAGCAGGAGCGGAGCTTTGATTTTAAAAGTAGGAGCGGAGCTTGCCTCGGGCTCTTCACTTACCATACCGGAGACTTGCTTCCCACTCCGAAGAGTTATAGCTTTCGCTTGCTCTCTCGGGTTGGGTTCGTATTGGAAGGAAGAGACCCTGCGGGTCGCTCAGAAATTATTTTCGCGAGCTGTCCTACTTGATTTTCTAGACTTTTTACGCTTCCGGTTAACGTTCTTATAGTGGCGTCATTTGTGTGATATATTTAGAAAGTAATTCCTCCAAGCTTGGAGGTTTTGGGTAATTTTGAAGAGGTGGTGGTGGTGGTGGTGCAGAAAAATCATTTTGTGTGGGTGGGCGCATCGCATTCGATGGATTACTCCATGAAAAGTTCGGGTGATTTCTTAAAGCGGGGTTATAACTATTCGGAAAATTAAAACCAGGCGGATGAAAATTCGCAGAAAAAATTATTAAAAGCAGTTCTAGGCATATTATTAACATAATCTAAATGTTCTGGAGTAGGGGTTGCAGATTCCCATACCTGAGGGGCGGAGGCAGCAGTCATCTCCGTTATCTTTTTTGCTTAGATTTCTACTTGCAGAGCGAGCTGGGAGACGTTGTCCACTTCATAGATACCTGCAGGCTTGTTCGGGCGGACCTAGGCACATTCCACTGATAAGTGTTCTTGGCCATGTCCTCAAAAAGCTCAGAGCGGCTTCCGGGTCTTATGATTTAAAGTACCACCAGAAGCTGCGTCTATCATTTGCTTCGTGCTTTGATTTAGCCCTTATAAAACGTCTGCACTTGTAACCATACAGGCAGCACGTGATGTGGGCATCTTAATATTCTTTAAATCTCTCCCAGGTTTCATATAGGGTTCAGAGTCTATTTGTCCGAAGGCAGAGATGTCGTTCCTAAGTTTTGCAGTTTAGCTGGCGGAAAATACTTCGCCAAAAATTTTTCAGTTAATTCATTCCAAGTGGTATGCTATTTTTCGGAAGTGTGTTCAGCCACTGCTTAGCTTTAGTTCTTAGAGAGAAGGGGAAGAGTCTCAGCCTGATCGCATCATTTGTGACACCATTTATCTTGAAGGTGTCACAAATTTCAAGAAAGCTAGCTATATGTGCGTTCGGATCTTCATCTTGAAGTCCGTCAAATTGCACATATTGCTGCACCATTTTGAATTATGCTAGTCTTTAGTTCGAAGTTATTATTTGCTATAGCAGGGCGGACTATACTTGATTCTGTTCCCTCGAGGTTCGGTCGTGCATAATAGGACATAGTCCTTTGCAGGCCTCATCTACGTTGGGTTCTCCATTCTTAAAGTAGCAAATGACTCGGAGTCCTCAACCGGCACTTGGATAGTAGGACCTTGAAATCGCTATCTTCTCCGAAAGAGTACGCTCAATTTCGTGGTCCAAGTCCAAAATAACCGACGGACTCCCGCGGGACATGCACTAAAAGAACAGAAAAGAAGAAGAGAAAGAGAAAAAGGATAAACTAGAAAAAAGATTAAAATTTTTTTTTTTTGAAATAGATTTTTTTTATAGGTTAACTCCCGAACTTCCCAAGGACTACCCCGTGAAGGGTTCGCAAGGTACTAGACAAGACAGTGGCGCTTAAAGCCCTTTGCCCTTTTCATGTGAATTAGGTGGCGTAGAAAATTGTGAGGTTGGTTCTATTAAGAGCGTGATAAAATTTTTTTTTTTTTTAAAATTTAAAGAAAGAGGATGAGAAAGAGAAGAGATAAAATTAATGGTTCGTGTTTTCAAAATATCAACGGAAGTTGGTTCCCCGGCAACGGCGCCAAAAACTTGTTGCGCGCTAGGGTTCGAAGAAAATAAACGCAACCGAACTAGCAACCCGATGAGGCAAGTATACTATCGAATGTAGCAAGGGGACACAAGTGTCGTATTGAAATCCGGGAACTGTTGACTATGCTTACTCACACGAACGCTATTATCTTATCGACGGAAAAACTAGGTTTTAGAAAATCTAAGCGCAGGGGAGAATGTAAAGCTATACTAGAAAGAGAACTACTGCAATTAAGTAAAGCTGTTAAGTAAAGAACTATCTAGAAAGGAAACACTGCATTAATTAAAGAGCACAAATAGAGAACTACACGAAAGGTAGAAAATATGAAATGGAAATGCACCCGATCAAGATTCACCTCGGCTAAAGACGATAAGAAAATGCGATAAAAATCTAAACTTAATAGGATAAGGGTCCTTGACCGTGGAGGTTCCTAAAGCTTGAACACGCTTCTCTCGAAGTCGTGCCCAACTGAGTTTAGGAAGGCCCGACCGGAATCTCGTCTAAATCGGAGGCCTAAAACTCGCTTTACGCGATGAACCCCACTATTGGATTTTACTCCAATCCGGGAGATTTGGACGTCTGCCTCTCTCGAGGGGTGCGTATAACTCCCTTTACTCTTGAATGCTCACTTCATTCCTTCGGCCTCTCGGCTAGCCCAGAATGAAAGCAAAGGCGGAGAGTATATATCGAAAATATACCTCCAACCCGTGATTAATCAAGAGTAATTCAAGGCCCTAACCTAAAAAGAAAAGATTAATTAAAACATCATAACATAATCGCTCTAACCTCGGATCATCAAGATCGAGTACAAGGAGGATTAGTTAATCATATGGAGTGGAAGGGGGCGATGAGTAGTAAAGCATGAAAGAACACAAGCTAAGCAAAGAACAATTCTATTAATGAAAAGGGGCAAGTTACACTATTGAAATTGAAATTACAAGTGCATGAAAGTAAATCCTATTCTAGCCCTACATTAGCACTAAGCAAGAGCAAAAAGATTACAAAGAAAGCTAAGACAAACTACAATTAAGCTAGGGTTAAACAAAAAGTACAAAGAGAGGGAGAGAGAAGAGAGAGAAAGCATGAAAAAGGATCAAGAAACAAAGGGGCAGCACCTCCCCACTCAACAAAAGCTTGCTGAAATGAAGAGGGGGGGGCTCTATTTATAGATTTTTTCTCGGTTGGTCACGCCCACCGACACGCCCTAGGGGGGGCGTGTCCAGGGGGCGTGACAGTACTATTTGACCTCGGCTCTGGATTCTGGCGGGAGGGATGATTGCTTCGGTACGTCGGTGGTCACGCCTAGGTCACGCCCGTGTAGGGGGGCGTGACAGGCACGTCATGTCCAAATCATTGGTCGAAATCCGTCAGTCGTCGAAAAAGGAGGGTGTCACGCCCCAGGTCACGCCCGTGATATGGGGCGTGTCAGTACTGTTTGCGTGCTGTGGCGAATGGCATTTAATGCGGCGGCAGCCTTTGCGGCAGAGGGCGACACGCCCATGGTCACGCCTGGTGACACGCCCAGGGAGGGCGTGTCAGGGGGGCGTGACAACGTTTTAACCGTTTTTCTGTCTCTTCCAGCAGGATTCCTTGGGATCGGGTGACACGCCCTAGGTCACGCCCAGGAGGGCGTGACAGGGGCGTGACAGGCCATTTTGGCCAATTTTCTGAAACCCTGCAAAAAGACACGAAAAAGTCAGTGGCAATAATATTTACATAAAATGTTAAAAATAAACTAATAATTGACATAATTTGTACAATATAAAATAGAAAATACGATAATAGTTTAGGCTATAAAACGTATTATCAGTGGGATCAACACCTAATTGTAGGCGATTAAACCTTTTCTTTAGGTTTTTTATAATATTCCTGAGATTTTGTCTCCTTCCATTTAAAGAGTACTCAAAGGCTTTTTCTTTAGTTAGCTCTTCCTTTAACAGTGAGTTTTCTTCTTTTAACTCTACTACTCGATTCTTGAGATTTTCTACCTCAATTTTCCAAAAGTTGTCCCTTTGAACTTGTGCATTATCATATGGGTAGTTTTTAATTAGTTCAATTTCTTTTCTTAGTTGTTTAATTTGTTTTTCTATTCCTATGTGATCTTTATAAAAAAAACTTAAAACAAATTTTGAATTCTTTAGAAGAAAAATCAATGTCATCAAAGTAGCATACTTGATCTTCCTCATTATCTGAGTATGCTCCCAGGGCCATCAAATGGTATTCCTCTACAATACCCTCATCTTCACTTTTTGTTGATTGGCTTGACTTTGAGCTAGAGTCACTCCAAGTTTCTGTTATGAAGCCTCTTCCCTTTTTCATATCCATCATGTTGAAAGGTTGCTTCATGTGCTCCTTTTTGATGGACTTGTCCTTCTTCTCTTCAGGACATTCTTGAGCTATATGGATTGGTTTCCTCTAGGCAAAGCAGATGACCTTCTTTCAAACTTGGGCTGACTGATGCCCCTTTCTCTTCTCCTAGAGTCCTATGTCTTTATCCACCTTCTAAATCACCTTGCCAGAAGATTTAACATTTCTTATTCTGAGTTTGAGTGTTCTCCATCTGCATCTTTAAGAGCAATGGACTTCTCTATAAGGGTAGAGAGTTCTTCTTTCACTTCAGAATCAAGCCTATTTTTTAATAAGAGTTCATAGGACTTAAGCTTCCATAATAAGGCATCAGTTGTGATTTCCACATTGCATATGTACTCTCTGATGGCACAGATCCTTGAGTCTCAAGTGCTTAGGAAGCACATGATATGCTTGTCATTGATCTCAGTTAGTGAGATCTCCTTGTATAATCCCTTCAGTTCACTGACTATGATGTTTAATCTTCCATACATCTCTATCACTGTCTCTTTAGATTTTATTCGAAAGTTCTTATATTGGGATATGAGAAGGGGTCTTTTAATCTTTCTTTCATCTAAACTTCTATCTATAATTCTAGATAGTGATTCTCAGATCTCCTTAGCTAACTGTCAGTCAGTAACCATTTAAAAATTGTCATCTGACATGGTTAAAACTAGAATGTATGAAGCTTTAACATCCCGGTCCTTTATCTCGTTCTCATTATCTGTCCATTGTGATCTTGGCGCATGTTTAGATATAGTGTTGCCCTCTATATTTTCTATATGGCATGGGTGGTCCTGTTAAGATAGAACAAAAATGCCTTCATCAATAGAGTTCATATACAACTTTATTCTAGCTTCCCTGAGTGTGAACTTATCTAAGTTACACACTTTAGGTATGGTAGATGAAAATCCCTTGAAATTTTTTGAAGCCATTTTTGAAAATTGATATTTAATTATATGTGTAGTCTTTACAACTATTCAGATCTTTGTGATCAAGATATTAGCTTTTATTTGATCAACCACCCTCTAATACCAATTGAAAGGTGTGAATTATTGAGTAAACCTCTGAGAATTCTCTAGAGGGGGTGAATAGATATTTAAACAATTCTTAAACAATTTCATTTAGCTAATTATTTTCCGCACACACATAATTTAGACCAGAAAATTAATCACAACATAGTACAACACAACACTAAAATAAAGCAAGAAATAAAGAAAAGCACAAAACACATAAGACACCAAAACTATAGTGATTCCCCAAAATCTAGGTACATCCACTCTTCTACCACCTTGGTAGGAATACACTATCTCAGTGCATGAGTCTTTTAATAAGGATACTCTTAAGACTAATAACTAAATCTTTTGACTAGGAGATCTTGAACCACTACTACTGAATCTTTTGACAAGGAGACACTCAGTACCACAACCTAAATCATTTGAAGAGGGATTCTAAACACTCTTTACTCTATTAGTACAAAAGAGAAAGAGAGAGAAATTAAGAGAGAGAGAGAGAGAGAGTAGTGAAGAATTGTCTTCTAAATGAGTCCTCTTAGCAAGAATCTAAGGACTGTTAGGCACCAAGTGTTTTGATCCTTAAATATAAGGAAACCCTTAAGAAAGGAGGGAGTTATTCAGATCTACACTAGAGGGGGGGGGGGGGTTGAATAGAGTGTTTAAAAACTTTTGGCTATTTAAATTTATTCTATCAGAGTACTAAATAAGTGATACCAATAAATATATAAGCAGAAGAAAAACTAGAGAACTATTCTAAAGTATCACAGGAACTAGCAAGAGCAATAAGAAAAGGTGAAACCAGACGATACAAGAAATTATAGTGTTTCCCAAATCTGGGTACATCCACTCTTCTACCACCCTGATAGGAATCACTCTCAGATTTTTGATCAGGTGACTGCCACCAAATAATATCTATTTCAAGAGAGATATTGCCACCCTTCTGGCTTTTGATCAGGTGCCGGAAAACCAACTTGAAGTCTTTTGATCAAGAGACCTCACAACCAGGAATTACTTTTGAAGGGAGTAAGAACCCTTTACACAGAGGGGGAAGGAAAAAGATGTGTTGTCTTCTCTTTTCTCAAGCAAATGAGAGAAGACTTGAGAGTGATCCTGATGGAGTCAAGGCTTGTCCTGTGATTTGATGGTTCAGGAGATCAGAGCCTTATATAGGGTGTAGGACTTGAATTCCAGAAAGTTGAGACTGATTGAAGGTGATTGTCTCCACAAGCTTCCTGAATGAACTCTTGTTTTTGGAACTGAGGGATGTTCTTCTTCTTTTTCTTGCAGCCTTGTGATTTCTTTCAAAAAAGTCTGTCGACTACATCAAGAGGTACTGAATAATAATTCTCTGGGTCTTTTATTCTCTGAGTCACTTTTCTTTGAATAATTCCAAACTGAATTTGAAATTGTCCACATTGATTGACTGCCGGAATCACGGGAACTTGTGCAACGGCTATAAGAGAATTAACTCATTTCCTTAACTATCCCGAGAAAAGCTGTATAATAACTCTGTGAAAACCAGTAATTTAATGATTGCCAAGGAACGACTATATTCAGAGAATATATGCATTAATCACTCAGAGTCATATAAGCAATATAATAATCAGTCAATAAGGAAAACAATAACTGCAAGGAATAAAATGTTGATCTGGAAGAAAACGTCGATTTAGTCCTGAGATCGTCGAACTCAAACATCCTCTATCATCGAGCATAGCCCTGTGATCGTTGACCTGAAAATCTGATTTCCTAACTGGGCTTCAAGATGGTCGAACTAAGATGGTTGATCGTCGATCTCAATCCTAAAAGTAGATTAGAGATCGTCGACCTGAGTTAAGCAATTGTCGATCTCAGCATTTAGAGATTAAACTCTGAGATCGTCAAACGCAGAACAAAGATCGTCGAGCTCTCTTCAGAGATCGTCGAACGACTTTTTACTTAGAAAAATTTCTGCCTTGTTCACTCTCTGTTGTCTTCTAAGTCTCTTATGTATTGGTCTTATCTCACTGAGTTGTTGACCTGACTGACACCTAAGACACTAGACTATACCCTGGCTATACAATATGGGTTTGACTTAGCCTAGATTAGTGAACCTAGCCCAAATCAAAACTAGGGATCAAACATCTCCCCCTATTTGGGTGAGGTCACTAAACAACAATAAAAGAAAACAATAGGAAAATAAAATAAATATATCTGTCATGAGAAATAAGAAAAGTTCAACAGATATTTACAATAAGGAATACAGACACAAAAAGAAAACATTTACTAAGACTTGTCTGAATCTGGCTTAGTGAAAGCAATCTTCCTTTTTGGATCTTATTCTTGCTGTCTTGACATTTTTATGTCTGCTTTACCAAGAACTTTAATTGTGGCTGCTCTTGGAATAATTGCCTCAGGATGAACCTGCATATAGGCATTAACATCAAAGATATTCTTATCAATATCAAATTGTTCCAGTTCTTTCTCCCTATACTTAGACATAGTTGAGAATTGAGAAGGATCAGTTCCTTCTTTTCTAGCTTTGTTTATTTGAGAGAGAGCAATCAATTCATGAAACTTAGCCATCCTGAAGTTAGGATCAAGCTCAGGTTCATACTATAATGATTCTTCTTTAGAGACATGAGAGGTCTTATGAAGCTTCTTGTGCTTGATTGATTGTTCTTGGAATTTTGTTTCTGTTGTTGTATGCTGAGAATGACTGTCATGAAGGTTTGGAGGAGGTCTGACTTGACTGAATTTTCCAGGAATTCTAAATCTCCTGCCAGAATCTAAAATATCTTCTCTGTCAGCCTGATCATTCTGTCTACCTCTCCTTCTTGAATAGCCCCTTGAATAAGACCTGGATGGTCTGCTGTGAGAGTGAGGAGCATAAGAAATCTACTGATGGGAGGAGGTAGCATCCCTAGAAGCAACATTTCCACTAGCACCTGCTGAAGGAGGAGGAGGAGGAGGTGGATCCTTCCTGAAAACTTTGAGAGGAGAGGAGCCAGTCTTTCTCCTTTTCTTCTGAGCCTTCATCTCATTCTTGGAAAATCTCATCCAGTGAGGAGTAGTTGATGTGAGAGTAATATTGTGCCTGATGAAGTAAGGAATGTCATCTTGAGGATTAGACTTAGGCACTTCCTTCACTGGAGCTTTTCTTTACTTGGTCACTTTCTTCTTCTTGCAGACATCTGGATTTGAGTCTGAATCTGAATCTGAATCATTATCAGATGAGCCTGATGGATAATCATACAAATCATCAATCTTTTTGATTACTGAAAGTTCTTCAGCTGCATCACCAGCCATAATTTCATCCAAGTCTTGGATTAGAGAAGTAGAACAAGCATAGGTTGGAGGAGAGAAGGCCTTGGGCTCTGGACTCTCAACCTCTGGCATACTGATCAGCTCAGGCACTTGGAATTGCCGAAGGAGCTGCAGAAGGCTCAGGCTCAGGAGTTACCAAGAGCTTAGGCACTGGAGCAACAAAACTCTAATGAAGCTGAAGTAAAAGATCTTTGATCACAAGAGCAGTATAACATACTATATCTGTAAAAGATTGAAAAAGCAGGAGGGGGAAAACATTCTCTATATAAAAGATCAAAAGAGCTTAGAACTAAAGTCAGTTCAAAAGTTGGAGAGATGAAACAATCTCCATGAAGAACGTCCAAGGGTTCTTCAGGGATTTCAATGTCATCTTCCAAAAATACAATAACTTCTGCATTAGGAATATCAATATCAATATTCTCTGTATCTGCCAAAACTGTATCTACAATCTCTGTATCTACAACTGTCAAACTGTGTCTGCCTCTGCCGTTGAAACTGCTAGACGAGGAGGGACTTCTTCACTAGACGTCTCCCCCTTCCTGGTAGCAGTAATGTCTGCTGTCAGGCCCCGAGATGAAGAAGGGACCAAAAAAGAGGCAACAAAAGAATTAGAAGAAACTAGTAGAGGTGAAATGGCATCCTCTATAATGGCTTTGATGGTAGGGGTGAGGAGGGCAATAAGAGCAGATGGAGTAGATGATGTAGATGGAAGAGAGGAAGTGGAATGACCACAAGTTGTGCAGATGTTGGACATGGTAGATTAAGTGGTTGATTCAGGGATATACACTTATTATTGATGGGGGGAAACATGAGGTGAGGGTTAATGAGAAGGTAAATGAGTTGGTGAAGGAGTTGGTGAAGAGAAATGAAGATCAAAAGTTAGTGAGGTTTGGATTGATATGTTGGTGGAGGGGATCTCTTCTAGGTAATATGGTAGAGGGGACAAAGGAGTAGGAGTTATTGGAGGAGGGCTTTGAGGTGGAGTTGGTTGATGTATCAAAGGGGAAGTTGGTCTAGCTGGGGAAGGAGGAATCTCTGGCTCATCTTCTCTAGGGTAAGGAGTGAATGGAGAAGTCCTTGTGTCCTCAGAAACCCTGTGGGTGGAGGGAGCCCTGGAGGGCTTTGAGATAGTCCTCTCCCACTTTCCAAAGAGAGCTGGGGTCAGCCTCTTGGAAGCATTAATGAAATATTGTTGGGGATGTCAACAACTCAGGGCATTTTTTAGTGAGAAAAATCCCTAAAATTCTGCCAAGAGAGACCTCTCTCTTATTTTCTTTCTTCCTGATCAACTCAAACAAAACTTCAGCCCAATTCACTGATTTCTGATTAACAAAGGCACTCATCAAAAGAAACTGGTGCCTGGATAAATTATCATGGGTAATGTGCTTCCCAAGCAGCACTTTTCCCACAATATATGCCAAGAACTTGTATTGAGGAGACAAGTTCTTTTTCAGAAGCTTGTTAGGGTTTGCCTCAGCATGACCCATTATGGCAAGAATGGCAGCAAATTCCTCTTTATCCAAATCACTATCGTCTTCTCCATTAATTAAAACCCAAAATTTCTATAAGAAAACAAGTGTTAGATGTACCTCCTGTCCAGAAATAGTTCCTACCATTGTTTGTCCGTCTAAAGAAGAGGTATAATCCCATTCTTTAATTTCTGATACTGGTAACTTCATCCTGGTCGTCAGAAACTTCTGTAACTTCGGTGCATCAAATAGCTTCAAAACGTTCTTAAACATCTGATCACTATGCTTGAATGAATCCAGATCAATATCAAAAACTGAATCGAACTTCATGCTTGAAACAATCGCCGCTAGAATTGCCATTGGAGAGTTCCTGCAGAGAAAACAAAGATCAAGTGCAGAAGGGAAATGGAAAGCGCGGGACTATTTCTGTCTAAACCCTAGTTTATAAGGTTTAAGAAAACGAAGAGACGGGATTATCCAAGTGTATTAACTACTAAAACAACTTCAAAACCAAGGTTGGTGAAATATTTTAATAAAAAATGAGTTCGGTAACCTCAGATTGAAGATAAGGAATAAATCGTCGATCTCAGTTCGACAATAAATTCTCTGAACCAAAAATCATCGATCTCCGTTCGACGACAATTGTTCCACTAGGAAATGATCGTCGATCTCCGTTCGACATTCAACTTCACGAGACGTTAGCAGATTGTCGATCTCCGTTCAACGATCTGTCAACAAATCATCGAGCTCAGACAGAAAGTCAAATAATCTCATCTCTATTAATCATACCTAGCTGTTTCATGAAGAATAGATGTTTCTTTTCATCCAAGGGTTTAGTGAAATATCAGCCCTTTGCAAATCAGTTGGGATGAAGGTGAGATTTATTTTCTTTTTGTCTACACACTCCCTAATGAAATGATGCCTTACATCTATATGCTTAGTCCTAGAATGATGGACTGGATTCTGTGTTATAGAAATAGCACTAGTACTATCACAAAATATAGTTTAATTATTTAAGTTGTATCCATAGTCTAGTAGCTGATTTTGTATCCATAGTATCTGAGAACAGCAACTTACCAGCTGCTATGTACTCAGCTTCTGAAGTTGATGTAGACACAGATGTTTGCTTTTTACAAAACTAAGAGACAAGCCTAGCACCCAGGAACTGGCATGTTCCAGAGATACTTTTCCTGTCTACTCTATATCTAGCAAAGTCAGCATTTGAGTATCCAGTTAACTCAAATTCTGACTCAACAGGATACCAGAGTCCTAGATTTGGGCAACTCTTCATATATCTCAAAATCATTTTTAATAAAATAAAGTGGGTTTCTTTAGGATTCACCTAGAATCTAGCACAAAGACATGCGTCAAACATGATATCTAGAATACTTGTTGTGAGATATAACAGGGACCCAACAATGGCCCTATATAATTTCTAATCAACAGGTTTCCCATGCTCATCAGAATCAATCACAACATTGGCAGCCATGGGTGTTTTCTTAGCTGAGGCACTAGCCATCCCAAACCTTTTGATCAGCTCATTAGCATACTTAGATTGGGATAGAAAAATACTATCAGATGAC
This sequence comes from Platanthera zijinensis, assembly GCA_039513925.1. Classification (NCBI taxonomy): domain Eukaryota; kingdom Viridiplantae; phylum Streptophyta; class Magnoliopsida; order Asparagales; family Orchidaceae; genus Platanthera; species Platanthera zijinensis. The sequence continues at coordinate 37,674,136 of CM077079.1, read as the reverse complement.
TGCTTTACTTAGAGACCAATGAAGTAGGAGAGCTCACCCATACTGCTCATCTCAAACTTTGAATGCATAAAGTTGGAAAACCTTTTGCATAGTTTGGGATCAGTATAACCAAATATTATGTCATCTACATATATTTATACTAACAATATTTTATCATGATGATGTTTAATAAATAAAGTCCTATCTACTATACATCTAGAGAATCTATGTGATAGTTTTACTTTCAAGACTACCTAAACACCTAGAGGGGGATGAATAGGTTCTAATGCTTGTTCTCACTTTTAGGCAGAATATAATAACTGAATTAAATCACACAGCACAGCAATCACAGAAATTCATACAACACAGATTGCACACAGTTTTATAGTGGTTCCCCAAGGTCTGGGTACATCCACTTTCCCCCCTTCACCTATCTAGCAGTGTGCTAGATTCGGCCAAACTTCCTCTTTAACTCGGATCAGCAGATCCTACAGCTCAGAACCTGGAAAGGTTCCTACAACTCAGGCTAATCAGCCCTACCTCAGCCTAGCCATAAGGCCTATAACTAAGAGAAAAACTTTCTCCTACACTCAGGCAACACAGCCCTACCACTCAGAGATCAACTCTCCTACACTTAGCCTTTATAATTTAAGCTTACAACTCAGATCTACCTTAATAGATCCTACAGAAATTAGAAAAGAGTTTTACAGAATTTTGTCCTAGATGAGAGAGTAAGGACAGGACAATACTTGATTAGCTAATGGATGAAATCAACTGAATCTTAGCTTTCTTCAAAGCTTCTTGAATCTGAACTAGCTGAGTTGATTTCCAAATAGCTTCTTGAGAAACTTGTAACAACTTCCTTCTTGATCTTCAAATGGCTGGATCCTTCTCTATCCAATCCCTTTGATACTTCTTCAGAATTCTTGAACGAATTCTCCTTAGACATATCCTTATAGGTTGAACCCTTCAGAATGTCTTCTTAGATCTTCTGATGAAGATCTTCTTCCGTGCCTTGAACTTTCTTGATCAGTTTGTATGTGTGTTTCTTCTTAAATCAATCTCTTTTTTATTTGTCTTCTGAATCCATCTATTTATAGACCTTCTTCATGGTAACCGGCTGATCCGGTATCTAACTGTCTTCTGACAAGTCTGATAGCTTCAGATAAACTATTGCAACCCACAGCTATCAAGTCTTCAAACAGATCCTTAGCTTTTGTCTTGATCAGCAAAGTGTCGAGACTGACTGTCAGAAAATGTCGAGACCATCTGTCTATATGTGTCGACACAAGTTACTTTGGTGTCGACATAGCTTCTTCAGACATTCATCTTGAGGATGAGTCGACACTGAGAATTTGTGTCGACTCAAGCACTTCATCATTCTTCAGGAAATGACTTGGTCTAGACTTGCAGTGTGTCGACACAAGTCCTGTGTGTCGACACAGTTGTTATAGATTCAAAACATAGTATGTGTCGACACTGCCTTCAGGTGTCGACACAGCTTTTGTCGACTCTGCCAATATGTGTCGACTCTGTCTTCTGGTGTCGACACAACTATCGTCGACCCTGCCAATATGTGTCGACTCTGCCTCAATGTGTTGACACTTCCTTCTGGTGTCGACTCTGCCTCAATGTGTCGACACAGCTTCCCAGTGTTAATACAGCTGTTGTCGACTCTACTTCTGTAAGTTGACACTGCTTCCTAGTGTCGACACAAATGTGGTCGACTATTTTTATCTGTGTTGAACAAGCTGTTATCGACCCTACTTCTGTAAGTCGACACTGCCTTCCCGGTGTCGACACAAAAATGGTCGACTATTTTTCTCTGTGTCGACACAGTCTTCTTCAAGTGTCGACACAATTCTTCTGAAGTGTCGACAGCTTTTTCTGGTGTCGACACATGGACTTAGAATAATTTCCTGTACTTTTAGTACTTTCTTAATCTGCACATGTCAACTCAAAATAACATCAAATACACCTTGATGTATATCATAAAGCTAAGTTAGGCTTCTTCAAATTAGGTACACATTTTCCATTGTACCCAACAATCTCCCCCTATTTGGAGAAGTCATAACCCTTTTAACTAATGATATACACCATTTAAAAAATATAATATGATGATGTATATAAGCATGACATTACAGGAATACTTTAATAAACAAAACATACAGCAAATTCATCACAGAATAAAGATGAACATTAATAAATGATTACAGAACAATGTTTTATTTATAACTTGGAAATGTTTGTTAGATGTCTACATTGAATGACTTAACAAAACATTACAAAATAATTGAAAGGACTGGTAAGTTTAAGCTAAGACTGATCAGGCTCTCTTATGACAATTCCTTTGCCAGATTGAATTTGAGCCTTCACAGCTGGTTCAGCAACCTCAACAGGCTTCTTGCCTTTCAGATCAGCTTTCTTCTGAGCTTCTTCCTTGAGCCTTTGCCTTTCAAAGTAGTGAAAGGGCTTTGGAAAATATTTGCTTGGCTCCTGAGCATCTGGTGGTAGCCTCCCCATCTTGGCTTTTCTTCTATATTGAACTATAGCCTCCTGCCTAGCTTCATACTTTTGCAATTCAATCTCATTATACCACTTTCCTCTTTCATGGACTTGATCCTTTACAGCCTTCCATGATGTCAGTATAATGTTTCTTGAAGTGGGACTCCATTGCTCAAAGTCAGGCCTAAGTTCAGCTTGCTCTCTAAATCTTTTCTTGGACAGTAGAGCATCTTGTTGTTCTTTCAAACTTGCATCAGGCTTATCAACTTTCTCAATAACAACATTTGTAACCTCCTGTGGAGGACTATACATAGCCTGTACTTGCTGATTAATCATATCAAAATCTGCAGGGGGGTAAATGACTTGGGCAACCTCAGGTTGATTGCCTTCAAGTAAACCTTGTTGAATTCCTGACTCAGCCACCATATCATCATCACATAAAGGTGGATATCCCAATGTGGCTCGAATACTATTAGTCACCCATTTGGTGTGTTCTGAGCCAGCATGAACTAATAATCTCTCCCCCTTTAGGACTTCTCTTTCAATATGGTCTCTGAGATCATCCTTCTGAAATCTGATATGGCCATCAAGATAATTCACACCCTCTTTAAAATATGGTTTTAACTTTTGAAGCTTAGTAGATATCTCTGTCTGAGAGGTTGTGATAGCAGTTTGAACTGAATCTAAGGCATCCTTGAGTTTCTTATCAAAATCTACCATCTCTTGTGCTCTTGCTTCAGTCATCCCTGTAGCACTCTTTTTCGACTTATCAAGAATTTCATGGTGAGATTCAGCCAGATTCTCATTCATTCTCAGCTGATTTTCTAGAACATAACCTTGCTTTAGTGCAATATCATCTACCTTGGTAAGAATTGACTGTTGTTGTTTAGCCAAAAATACTACAGCATTACCTCCCTTATGCAAGCAATCTGTCATTTCCTTTTTGTTCAAGTTAACTTCAAATCTGATTGATTTAATATCTTGAGCTAAGTCAAACTGAAGTGACTTATTATTCTCATCAACATATTTTTCCACAGCCAATCTGTGTTCATCCAACTTAACTTGCAAGTCCACCATGAACTTATTATAATCAAAAGCAGTAGGAGTTTGGTGACTTGTAGTTTGGAGAGCTTGCTTATAGGTTTGGCTTCTTCTCTTGAAGACTATAAGCTTCCTTTTCTTTGCCTCTTTGGCTTCTGCAGTCTCAGATTCTGAAGGGCTATCAATCTGAACTTGTTCATGAGAAGGAGCAGGAATTTCTACCTCAGTGACATGTTGTTCAACCTCAATATTCACAGGCTCCCCCTCAACAACTTGCTCCTCAGCAACAACTAGCTCTTTCTCAACCTCTTGTTCTTTCTCAACCTCTTGCTCTACCTCTTTTTCATCAGCAATTCCATCACCAGCAATTCCATCATTAATAATTCCATCATTAGCAATTCCATCATTAGGAAACAACTCATCTAGAGTGAATTCCTGCTGAGCTGGAGCAGAAGATGAGACATCTAGATCAGCTATATTCAGATCTTCTGGTAGGTTTTCCCTTTCTACCTCTTGGACTTGTTCAGAAATTCTCTCCCCCTGCACCTGTTTAGTATTGGGAATGTCCTGGGCAGGAGAATAACCTTGCTCCCCCTGCACCTGAGCTGGATCAGTAATATCCTGAGTAGGAGAATGAACTTGATCCCCCTGCTCCTGTGCAGGTAATGTTTCTTTCTGGACTAGAGTTGATCCAGACTGATCTTCACCTTGTTCTCTCACTTGATCTCCTTGATGTTGTTCAGTACTTTGCTCATGTCCAGGTGACATCTCAGTTATGTCTTGCCTGACCTCTTCAGGCATCTCTTTGGATAGTACTCTATCCCACCTTGAGAATAATCTCATGTCCATCTTTCTCATGTGATTGATCTTAGTCCCTGATATCTGTTGCAGGACTTCTGAAATCACTCCAACAAAGTATAAACTCAAAATCCTAGCCAGATTTGGCTTCTTAAGTCCATCCTTGATCTTATCAAATACAACTGCTGACCAGTCAGTTGGAATTTTAAAAACAATTCTTGTCATAAGGCAGAACATATAGGCTGAGACCCTATCATGTCCTCCAGGATTGCACAAAATCACCTTTCCAACTATCTCAGACAGAAATTTGCCATGGTGATTCATTCCTTTTCTATTGATGGCTGCTCCAATCTTTATGGTTGGATCCAACCCACACCATTGGAGAGCCTCCCTTGTCTTAGAGGCTGGAACCTCTTCTTCATTCTCAATGCTTGGCAATTGAAGAATTTGTCTTAAACTCTGTAGAGTAAGTTTGACCTTGGTGCCATGAACTGTGGATTTGATCTTGAGTCCAGAAGAATCCACTGATGCAGAAGTGTAAAATTCAAGTACCTCCTTCTTCCAGATCTTCATTGGTTCAGAAACCAGAAATTCCAATCCATTTTCAGCAATAAGGGAAATCACTTGTTTGAATTCTGGTGCGGCGGTGTCAAACGCAACCCTAACCAGCTCATATCCTTCATTCACGTTATCTTCAACCTTAAGCGCCATTGAATCAGTCGAGAAAGCTTGAGATAAGGAGAGAGAATGTCGACACAGGGTTTTAGTCTCGAAAACCTTGTGAGCGTGTCGACAGAATACGTTCTTGACCTATTTATACCCTCTAAAGAAAGAAGATCAAAAGTCGGGCAAAAACAATCTAAATGTGTCGACACAAACTTCTATTGTCTCGACAAACAATTCTGTCTACTATGTGTCGACACCAATTGAGGATATGTCGACACCTGAGATACATAGTAGAGCATCAGAAATTCTGTGTCGACTTTTTGTTCAAGTGTCGACACAAAATCTGTAAGTGTCGACACCAATGTTCTGGTGAAGTCGACACTATATTTCTGGATGAGTCGACTATTTGACCCTTAAGTGTTGGCACATATTCTCTGTGTCGACACAATTTCTCTGACTAGTCGACCAGACTTCACTGAGTCGACACTTTATCACTATAAGTGTCGACACCATTTTGCTTAGCCAATATTTGTTTGTTGATACCACTTGAAATTTTATTGATATACTAGTCAATGGTCAGCATTCCTAATTCAATTTTAAATTTATTGAATTTTGTTTCATCTAGTGGCTTAGTAAATACATCTGCTATTTGATAATCTATTTTAAAAAATTCCAATGAGATGTCTTCTCTTTCTACATGCTCTCTAAGAAAATGATATTTGATTTCTATATGCTTAGTTCTACTATGAGAAACAGGATTGTTAGCAATAGAAATAGCACTCTTAGAATCACACAATAAAGGTGTTCTACTTACTTGAATACCATAATCCTTCAATTGATGCTGTATCCATAATAGCTGTGCACAGCAGCTTCCAGCAGCAACATATTCTGACTCAGCTGTGGATATTGCCATACTGGTCTGCTTCTTACTGCTCCATGATATCAGTCTTCCTCCCAAGAATTGACAAGTACCTGTAGTACTCTTTCTATCCTCTCTATAGCCTGCAAAATCTGCATCTGAATAACCTGTTAGTAGAAAATCTCTATTCCTAGGGTACCAAAGGCCTAGATTAGGTGTGCCCTTAAGATATCTCAGAATCCTTTTGACAGCGGTATAATGAGATTCTTTAGGGCAGGCTTGGTACCTAGCACAGACACATGTAGCATACATAATATCTGGTCTACTAGCAGTGAGATATAGTAGAGAGACAACTATTCCTCTATACAAAGATTCATCAACAGGTTTACCTGCATCATCTTTGCATATAGGCATACTTGTTCCCATAGGAGTTCTCATGGTGGAGGATGACTCCATACCATACTTCTTAATTAATTCCTTGGTGAACTTAGACTGGGATATGGATAAGCCATCTTCAGTCTGTCTTACTTGGAGTCCCAAGAAGAACATAAGTTCCCCCATACTGCTCATCTCAAACTTCCCTTGCATAAGTTTGGCAAACTTTTTGCAAAGGTTATTCTCAGTAGATCCAAAGATTATGTCATCTACATAGATCTGTACTAAGATGATCTTACCTTTAGATTCCCTAAAGAATAGAGTTTTATCTATTTTCCCTCTTGAGAATTTGTTCTCAATAAGGAAAGTAGACAGGGCTTCATACCAAGCCCTTGGGGCTTGCTTTAACCCATACAAAGCTTTCCTAAGCCTATAGACATAATCAGGTTTAAGAGGATCTACAAAACCTGATGGCTGCTCTATATAGACTTCCTCTTTTAGATCACCATTCAGGAATGCTGATTTCACATCCATCTAGTACACTTTGAAGTTTTGATATGCTGCATAGGCAAGGAACATTTTGATTGCCTCCAGCCTTGCTACTGGGGCAAATGTTTGATCAAAGTCAATCCCTTCTTCCTGCTTGTATCCTTTAGCAACCAACCTAGCTTTGTTCTTCACAATTATTCCACTCTCATCCAACTTGTTCCTATAGATCCATTTTGTGCCAATTATATTGTGGCCTTTTGGTTTAGGAACAAGCTCCCAGACATTCCACCTTCTGAATTGATTCAGCTCCTCTTGCATAGCATCAATCCAGTGTTGGTCTTGGATGGCTTCTTTAAACTTCTTAGGCTCTATTTGAGACAGGAAACTTGAATGCAGAACTGTGCTCAGATTTTTGCTTCTTGTCTGAACTCCCTGTCTTGGATCACCTATAATCTGATTAGATGGATGATCTCTTAAATGTCTTGTAGATGGAGGTAGATTCCCTTCTGGTTGAACATCTCCAGCTCCTACATCATGCTGTACCTCTTGGATTTCATCAGCTTCTATTGAGTCTTGTACTCCCCCTAGATAGTAGCCTTCATTTTCCAATGCTTCATCTGCATTTGATGCTTCTGCAATGGAAAGCTTGTCCATCCTTTTGCTTATACCTGTTGAATCATTTGATCTACAAGACAACTCACAGTTGATTAATCTTGTTTCATCAAATACAACATGTACAGACTCCTCTACAACTTGAGTAGTCAAGTTGAAGACCCTATAGGCCTTACTATTTATGCTGTACCCAACAAATATCCCATCTTGGGATTTGGCAGCAAACTTAGTCAGATATGACTTGCCATTGTTAAGTATATAGCACTTGCAACCAAAGATCCTGAAGTAGGATAGATTTGGTTTTTTACCTTTCATAATCTCATAGGGAGTCATTTTTTGCCTCTTGGTGATAGAAGCCCTATTGATCACATGACATGCAGTGTTTACTGCCTCAGCCCAGAAATATTCTGGAATAGAGGTGTCACTCAATAGAGTTCTACCAGCTTCAATTAATGTTCTATTCTTTCTTTCAGCAATGCCATTTTGCTGTGGTGTTCTAGGTGAGGAGAACTCTTGGAAAATCCCAAAGTCTTCACATAATTTTGTCATGCTTTTAGATTGAAACTCAGTACCATGGTCACTTCTAATTTTGACCACTATACAATTCAGTTCATTCTGAATTTGCTTCACAAAACTAAGTAAGACACTTGGGGTTTCTGATTTCTGTCTCAGAAAGAACACCCATGTAAATCTAGAATAGTCATCTACAACCACAAAAGTGTAGACCTTCCTACCTAGACTATGAACTGGCATAAGACCAAAAAGATCCATATGTAAGAGGTATAGGCACCTCACAGAATCCTTGTTTTCAAGGCTATGAAAGGAGGATTTTGTTTGCTTGCCCTTTTGACAAGCAGAACATATCCCATCCTTTATACACTTAACTTGAGGACCATTCCTCACTAACTCTTTGCTAAAGAGTTGGCCAATTGTCTTGTAGTTAAGATGAGCCAATCTCTTGTGCCACTTGACACAATGAGATGCATTATCATCAGCTATAAGACAGATGGGAGAAACCTTGTTCTCACATACAAAATTAAGACAATATACATTTCTCTTCCTATACCCAGTCAAAATGATCTCTTGATCACTTGACCTTTTGATATGACATCCATCCTTAACAAATGAAATGTCATATCCTAAATCACTCAGCAGTCTTATGCTTATCAGATTGTGTTTCAAACCTTTTACATAAGCCACTTGGGTAATAGTAATTAGGTTAGAAGAAATGTTACCAAACCCTTTGATGACTCCTCTTTCAGATCAACCAAAGATTACTTTAGGTCCATCTTTGACAGATGTGTACTCCTTCAACAGCCCCTTTGTTCAAGTCATGTGCCTGGAACATCCACTGTCCAAGTACTATATAGGGGCATGGCCACTTGGACTTTCCTTACTAGGACCAGACTGATTCTGGCACATGTCTTCTTCTGATCCAGTCATCAGTCCCATGCACTGATGATCCTCTTGTTCATAGATGGAGTCTAGCAATTGCATGAACTCCTCTTCTTCAGTAGCAGCATATAATCTAATATATGCTTCAGCTTCAGATTTTGACTCTGAAGTTGATTGATCTGTTAGGCTCTTTTCCTTCTTTGCAACAAAGGATTTCTCCTTCTTGCCCTTTAGATGAGTCTTCTTCTTGTCTGATGACTCCTTCCTCTTATCAGGACAATCAACCACTACATGTCCAGGCTTATTGCAACAATAGCAGACAATCTTTGATGTAGTGGCTTTGCTGGGCTTAGTTCTGTTCCTTTCCTTCCTTGATGACTTATTCTTCTGATAATAGTCATCAACTTGTTGTGATGTGGAGGGCCTAGACTTCCACTGCTTCTTCTTCAAGAACCTCTGGAATTGCCTTGGGAATGCAGCAAAGTCTGCATCTGAATCACTCCTCTCTGAACTCTGACTGTCTGAATTTTCAGAATTAACTTCTGCAACTTCCTTAGGAGGAGATGAAAATATCCTCCTATTCTTTCTATTGGCTTCAGCCTTGAAGGCCACAGATTTTTCTCTATGCTCACCTTTTGAATTCTTTTCTTCCTCCTTTCTCACCATTAGTTGCATTTCATAAGATAACAACTTTCCAAACAAGGTTGGAGGAGAAATTTCTGCCAGTTTAGCCACTTCTCTTATGGCACAGATCTTGGTGTCCCAATCCTTTGTCAAGGATCTTAAGAATTTGTCATTCAGTTCATAGTTACTGAAGACTCTTCCATAGGACATTAATTCATTCACTATTCTGTAGAATTTCTTATAGCATTCAGTTATGCTATCAGATTTTCCTTGTCTGAAACTTTCATACTCTTGGTTGAGCATAGACTTCCTATCCTGTCTTACTTCTTCAGAACCCTCCATGTAGACAATCAAGGTGTCCCACATTTCTTTGGAGGTTTTGCAGTGAATCAAATTTTGGAATGTAGAATCATCTATGGCACTTACAATAATGTTCTGTGCTCTTTTATCCATGGTTGCCAAAATGATTTCATCCTTTGTCATTTCTGAATAACTCTTTGGAGTTTGGATATTTGCATCAAGAACTGATACCTTCATTGGAATGAAGGGGCCTTCCTGTACTGTAATGTATATCCTTGGGTCAGAAACCTCCATGAACAATCTCTTCCAAATTCCAAAGATTTCTTTTCTACAGATTGGTAATTTCATTGACCCTAACTCCTTGTGATTCTCTCCAGAACCCCTTTTCTTGAATCTTGATTCTGCCTTAGGGATCTTACTCAAACTGTTAAGTCCTTATTTGAGTAACCTCCCTCTGATACCACTTGATAGTTTTACTTTCAAGACTATCTAAACACCTAGAGGGGGGGTGAATAGGTTCTAATGCTTGTTCTCACTTTTAGGCAGAATATAATAACTAAATTAAATCACACAGCACAGCAATCACAGAAATTCATACAACACAGATTGCACACAGTTTTATAGTGGTTCCCCAAGATCTGGGTACATCCACTTTCCCCCTTCACATATCTAGCAGTGTGCTAGATTCGGCCAAACTTCCTCTTTAACTCAGATCAGTAGATCCTACAGCTCAGAACCTGGAAAGGTTCCTACAACTCAGAACCCAGAATGGTTCCTACAATTTAGGCTCAACAGCCCTACCTCAGCCTTGACACAAGGCCTACAACTCAGAGAAAAACTTTCTCCTACACTCAGGCAACAACCCTACCACTCAGAGATCAACTCTCCTACACTCAGCCTTTATAACATAGGCTTACAACTCAGATCTATATTGATAGACCCTACAGAAATTTGAAAAGTGTTTGTATTATCTTTCCCTTGATGAGAGAGAAAAGGACAAGATAGTTCTTGATCAGCTGATGAATGAAATCAACTGAATCTGAGCTTTCTTCAAAGCTTCTTGAATCTGAACTTAGCTGAGTGTACCTGCAGCAAGTAGTGTACCTGCAGCTTCAATTAGGGTTCTGTTTTTTTTCCTTTCAGCTACCCCATTTTGTTGAGGAGTTCTAGGAGTAGAAAAACATTGCCTAATACCTTCCTTCTCATAGAAATCTTGCATAAGAAGAGACTCAAACTCAGTACTATGTCAGTTCTGATCAATAAAACTTGAGTAAAGAACTCACTATGTATGCACTTGAGAAAATCTGTAAGAACTTTGAAGTTATCTGACTTGTTTTTCAATAAGAACACCAAGTGAACCTAGAGAAGTCATCTACAATAACTAAGGTGTAAGACTTCCCTCCTAGGCTTTGTACAGCAATGGGTCCAAAAAGATCCATGTGAAGCAAATACAAAATCCTAGGTGAGTCACTCTTATTAATGGATTTGAAACTATTTTTAGTTTGCTTTCCTAGTTGACAAACCTTGCACAGGCTTTCCTTCTTATTGGGGTAAGAATGCAATCCTCTTATAAGGTTGTCCTTAGATAGCCTAGCAATGTATTTTAGATTTACATGTCCTAGTCTCATATGCCATAATTAATTTTGATTACAAGATTGGTTAAATAAACAAATTTCATTTATGCCTGAAATGAAGTTGACAATGTAAATGTTACCTACTCTAGAACCAGATAAAACTCCTATGCCGTCAGCTGAAGAAATAATGCAAGAGGACTGATTAAAAGTTACCTGAAATCCTTCATCACAAAGCTGACTAATGGAGATCAAGTTATGCTTCAATCCACTTACATATGCAACCTTCCTGAATGTGACAGCACCTATCCTGATTTCTCCATAGCCTTCAGTCAGGCCAAAGTTGGAGTAACCAAAAATAACCTTAGGTCATAGCTTTGACTTATAGTTGGATAAGTTATCCTTCTATCCTGTCATGTACTTTGAGCACCCACTATCTAGATACCATTGTTGGTTGTATGGTGGACAGTTCTTCACCTTCAATAATTAAAGGGTTTATTGTTCTTGACCCAGGTTACCTTGGGTCCTTTGTTTTCTAAATAAGAAAAACTTGAGACAACAGACATAGTTTGCTGAGATTTATAGCATAGTGGAGGGTATCTCCTAGGTGGAATTTCCCAAAGGGTGAAAGGATTGATTGTTTGTCTTTTCTAATTAGGGTTTCTATTACAGTTAAAAGTTTTATTAATTGTCACTGGGTTCGACGATTAAAAGTGAGATCGTCGATCTGAGTTTGACGTCATGGGTTGAGATCTTCGATCTCTGCTCAGAGAAGGATAATACTCATTCTCTGTGCCCCAAGTTCGTCGATCTCTGCTCGATAATCCATACAGAAATCGTCGATCGCAGTAAGACGATTGATTATAGTAGAAATTTTTGTTCAAAGATCGTCGACCTGGGTTTGACAATTTGTTCATATTTCGTCGATCTGAGTTCGACGAAAGTTGCTGAACATTATTTTTGTTTTGATTTTGTCTGTTTCTATTTTTCTGTTTGTTAGGTTTGTTCTTATTTGCAGTTGAGGGTTTCTCATAGATTAGTTCTTTACCCTTTTCAGAAATGAATTTTACAGGAGTCCTTAATATATTTTTTTGGACCAGTGGGGGTTGGCTTGATGAAGCACCCAAGCCTAGTTTGCCAGTGAGTCTAGCATTAACAGTGCTTGCAATGTCCATCAGCTTGAGGCTTCTCCCATTAAGGGATTCTTCAAGTTGCCTTGCCTCAGCTAGTTCAGATTTTAGATTAATTATCTGTTCATTTGCAAGAGTAATTTCATCTTTTAATTTATGGTTTTCTGCAACTAAACTACTTTGATCATTTAATTTCTCTCTAAGTTGTTTAATTTCCTTTTCTGAACTAATTAGGTCCATGCATATAGTTTTGAATTCATGTACAAAATCTTCAGAATTGAAGTCAAAGGATTAGAGTACCTGATCCACTTCAGAGTGGTTCTTCATCATCTGATGAGTTATTTTCTGAATGACTGCTGGAAGCATCAATTTTCATTAGGAAAACTTCCTTTGCCTTTGCTTCCTCCTCATCTTCATCACTGGAGATAGAGGATGAGGAATCCTCTTCAGTATCACTCTAGGTTTCTGCTACAAAGCCTTTCTCTTTCTTCTTATGCTTGCTTGAGGAAGGCTTGTAATACTTCTATTTTCTGGAGTCCTTGTCCTTTCTTTTCTCCTTCTTCTGATTTTCTGGACACTCAGAGATATAGTGTCCAGGTTTCCTGCAACCAAAACAAGCAACCTCTTTAGTAGGTGTTTTGTCATACCTGGGTTTATCTTCTTGTCTGGATAACTTCTTCCTGAAGTCTCTTTTTCCTAACTTGTAGAATCTCTTTGCTAAGAGACTCAAGAACTCTTCATTAACAACAAGAGCTGTTGTTTCTTTTGTACCCTTAAAAGTAATGTTCTGCTCTTTCCTGACTGGAGTAGAGACCTTCTGCTCTACCTCCCTAGTCTTTGTCAAGTGCTCAAAGGATTTGAGCTTTCCTAAAAGTGTTTCTGTGGAAATTTCTGAAATACTTCTTGCATCTTTGATAGGCCAGATTCTTGTGTCCCAAGAACTGGTAAAACACATCAATATTTTATCATTGATCTCTGTCAGTGAAATTTCCTTCTCCAATGTTCTTAGTTCACTGATGATGGCACTCAATCTGTCATACATCTCTTCAACTGATTCAGCATCTTCCTTTCTGAAGTTCTCATACTTGGAAATAAGAAGGGATCTTCTGTCTTTCCTTTCTTCCACTGAACCTTCCACCATTTGGTTTAAATAATCCCAGATGGCCTTTGCTGAAGTGCAGTCAGCAACCTTTTGGAAAATGTCATCTGATATAGTCTGGGCCAGTATGTTCATGGCCTTGGCATCTGCAATTTTTGCTTTCTTTTGAGCATCAGTCCAAGTTGGTGGTGGTACTACATGAGTGTCAGTAGATTTAGAAGCAGCTTCAGTTGGTTGAGGGGGACCTGTCAAAATTAAGTTAAAAATATCTTCATCAACTGAGTTCATGTAAAGTCTTATTCTTTCCTTCCAGATACTGAACTTATTTAAGTTACAGATTGGAGGTCTGGTGCTTGCATAATCCTTGTTCTGTGCCTTGTGATAAATGAATAGCTAAGGAAAAGAAAAACTAAATAAGCAAGGATCTTGATTCAAGTGTTAGCTTATACAACCAAAGAACCAATCCTCTGATACCAATTGAAAGGAGGGAGTTATTCAGATCTACTATAGAGGGGGGTGAATAGAGTGTTTAAAAACTTTTGGAAGTTTTAATCTATTCTATCAGAGTACTAAATAAGTGATACCAATAAAAATATAAGCAGAAGAAAAACTAGAGAACTATTCTAAAGTATCACAGGAACTATCAAGAGCAATAAGAAAAGTTGCAACCAGATGACACAAGAAATTAGAGTGGTTCCCCAAATCATGGTACATCCACTCTTCTACCACCATGGTAGGAATCACTCTCAAGTTTTTGATCAGGTGACTACCACCAAATAATATCTATTTTAAGGGGGATATTACAACCCTTCTAGCTTTTGATCTGGTGCCGGAAAACCAACTTGAAGTCTTTTGATCAGGAGACCTCACAACCAGGAATTACTTTTGAAGGGAGTAAGAACCCTTTACATAGAGGGGGGAAGGAAAAAGATGTGTTATCTTCTCTTTTCTCAAGAAAATGAGAGAAGACTTGAGAGTGATCCTGATGGAGTTAAGGTTTGTCCTGTGATTTAATGGTTCAGGAGATCAGAGCCTTGTACAGGGTGTAGGACTTGAATTCCAGAAAGATGAGACTGATTGAAGGTGATTGTCTCCACAAGCTTCCTGAATGAACTCTTGTTTTTGGAACTGAGAGCTATTCTTCTTCTTTTTCTTGCAGCCTTGTGATTTCTTTCAAAAATGTCTGTTGATTGCATCGAGAGGTACTGAATAATAATTCTCTGGGTCTTTTATTCTCTGAGTCCCTTTTCTTTGAATAATTCCAAACTGAATTTGAAATCGTCCACATTGATTGACTGCCGGAATCACGGGAACTTGTGCAACGGCTATAAGAGAATTAATTCATTTCCTTAACTGTCTCAAGAAAAGCTATATAATAACTCTGTGAAACAATAATTTAATGTTTGTCAAGGAACAACTATATTCAGAGAATATATGCATTAATCACTAAGAATCATATAAGTAATATAATAATTAGTCAATAAAGAAAACAATAACTATAGGGAATAAAATGTTGATCTGGCAGAAAGCATCGATCTGGTCCTGAGATCGTCGAACTCAAACATTCTCTATCGTCGAGTTGAGCCCTGTTATCATTGACCTGAAAATCTGCTTTCCAAACTGGGCTTCAAGATCGTCGAACTGAGATGGTTGATTGTCGATCTCAATCCTGAAAGTAGATCATAGATCGTCGACCTGAGTTCAGCAATCGTCGATCTCAGCATTTAGATATTTAACTCTGAGATCGTTGAACGCAGAATGAAGATCGTTGAATGACTTTTTACTTAGAAAAATTTCTTCCTTATTCACTCTCTACTGTCTTCTAAGTCTCTGATGTCTTGGTCTTGTCTCACTGAGTTTTTGACCTGACTGACACCTAAGATACTAGACTAGACCCTAGCTATACAATGTGGGTCTGACTTAGCCTAGATTAGTGAACCTAGCCCAAATCCAAACTAGGGATCCAACACCTTGATGAAAGAATAATTGGAGGGTTTATAGTCTTTGGATCTGGTGGTCTTCTTTGAATATTCAAGTTGATTTTTTGTTTCAGTGCTTGTAGAGAAGAAAGAAGATTGAGAGGATGAAGAAGAAGAATAGTCAGCTATTGCCTTTTTAGAGTATCAGTTGTGTTGTCCTTTTCATTTCATTCTTTGACTATATCATCTCTGAATAACAATTGAATTATTTCTTTCTGTGTATAATATCTTCAGAAGGAATGATGTTATATTTTTCAAAAAATTATTCAATCAGTCTTGATATTCTCTTCAAAATCTTTCTATAATATCTTCTCTGAATTCGATAGAGAAATTTTTCCTTTAATCTATCTCCCAATGATTATAATTATGAGAATGAATTCCATGGAAGTTCCTTGAATTAAGTCTGGAATCATTCTCTAAATATTTCTATTTTGGACTGTACTCGACGCTACGTCAACTTCATATATGTGTAATATCGACTTCTTGCTTCTATATAAAATAAGTTTGTAGTCAAAGTTGCATTGATATCATATCGATGGATCTGTCGACTTCTATCCTGAAGTAGTGTCGATCTCAGCACATGTAGTTGCTCTGAATTCTTATCGAATTAACGTCGATATCCAGTCGAAGTAATGTCAATATCTAGTCGAAGTAATGTCGATATCCATTTGAATTAACGTCGATATCCAGATGAATTCCAGTCGACGTTTCATCGATTTCTAATAGACACAATATTACTTCTCTTGATTTTCTTCTTTAATTCAAAGTGTTTGGCTTATGTCCTTGACTCTACTAACTTCTTAGGACTTCTAAGACCACATTAACCTCTCTATACACCATGGGTAATTCAACCTAGGCAGTAAAATCACCTTAATATAATTTATTAAGTTAAATTATCAAGATATTTTGCAACAACTAGAATGCTTTCATTAATATTATATTAAACCTTAATCCATTTAGTTGCCCACTCATGCTTTTGTCTCTTGCTTGTTGTTGTTCATTCAATGCTATAAAATTATTCATTTTTAATATTTTATTCTGTAAAATTATAATTGAAAACTTTGTAAAATTTGTTAAGCTAAATAAGGGGATTGTTGGGAAATACCCTTTTGATTTAATTTCACAAATTATATTATAAGTTATTTACAACCTTGGATTATTACTCATATTATATAGTGAGGGTAATATGGCCATAGATGTTCTAGGAAGTTAGTTGAGTCAAGGGCATGATAAATGCACACTAAAATAATAAAGAAAATCAAGTTAAGATAACATGCGTAAACTAGAAGACGATGTAACATGGACTGAAAGTTGTTGCCACTTTGACAAGAAGCCAAAGCATTCTCAAAAGTAAAGTCGACGCTACTTTAGGCCAAAAAACAATGCATGCATCGATATGATATCAATGCACAATAGATTATAGAGTCAAGTCGACTGGACTTTATATTGAAGGAAGATATCAACGTAACTTCTACATAAACTTGACATTGCGTCCAGTAAAGCTTAAAATGGAAATAATAGAGATATTGTCCAGACTTATTTCTAGGAAGAATCTATGGAATTATTCCAAATCTTTAGATATATTGAAAGAAGAATATAATGAAAGATTTCTCCACCAAATTCAGAAGAGTTTATATGTGAGGAATTTGAAGAATTTGTTGAGATCTATTGAATAATATTTGGAAGAAGATAATATCATGCCTTTTGAAGAAAATTTCTATAAAGAGAAAAATTCAAATTTATTCAGGAATGTAATGCTCATATGATACAAGAAGAATACAGTAAGAATAAAAACAAAATTACAGAACATACATATAGTTGACAGACTTTCTTCTTCTGTCTTCTCTGTTGCTACAACTATAGATTCTAGAAGAATAATCTTAGAAGAACTTTGGATCAAAAGCTTATAATCCTTACAACTTCTTCAAGTAAGGATTCATCATCAATAGAGGATCTAAATACACTTAGTTCCTACAATCCTCGGATTCTTACTAAGAGAAGACTCATCTTTGAAGACACTTCTTCAACTCTTTCTTATTTCCTTCTTACTTTTCCTTTTTTTGATTGAGTAAAGAGTTTTAAGAATCCTTCTTTAAAGGATTCAGTCACTGGTTCTAAGAGTTTCCTTATCAAAAAACTCATTCAGTCAGTGGTTCAAGATCTCTTTATCAAAAGATTGGGTGTTAGTTCAAGATCTCCTTATCAAAAGATCTGGTTGTTGGTTCTGAGAGTCTCCTTATCAAAAGACTCAGGCACTGGGATAGTGTATTCCTATTAAGGTGGTAGAAGAGTGAATATACCCAGATTTTTGGGAACCAATATAGCTTTTGTGTCTTCTATGGCATGCTATTTTTTGAGATTATGTGTTGTGTTGTGTTTACATTTCTGCACTTTATTTCTTAAAATCACTTATTTTATTATGGTTTGGAATTATAAAAGCAAATCTGAAAATACTCTGATAACTTAAGAAAATCTTTTAAAGTTTTTCACTCAGTATTCGCCCCCCCTAGAGAATTCTCAGAGGTTTCACTCAACCATTCTCACTTTCATGTTCTTTATCCACCAAACTAGGGTTTGAGTCCCTATGGTGTTTCCTTGCATTCAAGCTAATAGAAAGTGAGTTTCCACTCATTGATCTTCGCAAAGCTAACAAGGATCTAGGGTTGATGTGGACAACATAGACTAATGAGAAGACAAACACTTAGGAAGTGGTGATAGCCTTCCATGACCTCGTACTCAATTGATGAGTGGCCTACAAGACATAGATTTACAATACAGTGCATCCCCCTACATCTATGGCAAAGTCTCATTCATAGTTTGTATCTCTTTCCTTTTCTTTTAGAAATCTAGGATTTCAATGATAGAATCTCATTATTGTTGATGCTAAACCTTGATGAATATTTTTATTTAATGTCATTTCAGTTTGTTGTGATTTTGAAATGATGTTGTGATATTCATGTTTGGTTTTGGAAAACACCTAGCTTGTGTGTGATGTTGAAAAGGAAAATACTAATTGAGTTTTGCTAAGTGTTATTTGTTAGGCGAAGAGATGTTTGCGACCCTCAATCTCACTCTCACTCACACCAACGAAGCAGTGTTTGCAACCCACATAAGCTTGATTTTTTGTGAAGTGGTGAATGTAACTAGTTCTTAAGTTCATTGAACTATTCTTGAAGCCTTAAGCAAAACGGTGAAGGAGACTCGCAATTCTTTCCTTATTCCACACAGACTACCAGCACTAATTAAATCATTGCTTTAAACCTTTATAATTAATTTTCCTAATAATAAAAACACTAGCCATTATGCATTCCTTGAGAGATTGATACTTGGGGATAACTTTCCAATTTATATTACTTGAACGACTAGTGCACTTGCCTATTACGCATCACATATTTAGTAATTTGACTAGATCCATTCGACATGATGAGGAGAAGTAGAGGTATTAAAGTATAACTATTCTAAGTCCAGATTCGACTAGAAGAAGCTCTAAAGAAGTAATTTGACTACACACTTTTGGAAGAATTTACACCAAGTAAGAATTCGACTTGATATCAAGCCTTTCAACTAAGCATGAAGTAGTTTCGACTAGATTACATAGTTTAGAGGAATGAATAGCCCGATTCGACTGGATATCCATCATTTGAGTAAAAGAAACACTGAAGAAGCAATTCAACTAGACATAAAAAAATTCAACCAGGCATCTAGTTGAATTTATGAGACCAGCATGTATTCAAATAGACATGTTGTTTTGGAAATATCTCATTTAAAGTCATTGTAGAAAGGGCCAATCAGACTAGTCCTTTAAGGTAAAATATTTCTTACACAAAAATAACTCAAAGATTCGACTAGTAAGGATCTCGGCCATATAAAAGAAGAGAACGTAAATAGTAATCCCTAATTGATAATTGATAATCATTACATTTTGAACTCGAGCTTTTTCGCCGCCATCTTTTTAAAAGGGATATACATCAGGAAGCTCAAGCTTGGAGAAGAATGAATCTAAAACAAATCTCTTCATTCTCCAAAGGATAATTGATTCAACTTGTTGAAACTCTCAAAGATCTCATCTAACAATAAAAAGACAAATCTTCAAAAGCACGGTGGAAATAACCTTTATTAAAGCAGATATTCTCCAAGTCCTATGCAAGAAGATCCAAAGAATTCAATCATCACTAGACTTCAAGAAGACTCCAAATTTATCAAGATTTATTATTTTGAATATATAAAAAGTTTTTTACATTAAAAACTTATTTCACTATAGATCTTACTGAGATATGAGCTATAGGATTTGAGTGACAAGAGGTAGGGGGTCAGATAGAGCCTCTAAGGTAGGATAATTTGTCTGTGAGCTGTAGAATTTCCATGTAGAATCTGAGTGTAGGATTCCCGTATGGAATTTGAGTTGTAGGATCTTAAGTAAGGGGATTTGAAGTAGGAGGCCAACTAGTGCCCCTGAGGTATGGTTCTAGTGACCTGAGGTAGGAGGCCAGTTAGTGCCTCTATTGGGAATATTACCCTTAATATTCTAGGATTTGAAGAAGCATCTCTTGCAATGATAAGTGCATATTGTATTTGATGGTTATCTATTTTTATATCTGTGCAGGAAATATTTTGTTGGTACCCTAGTTTGATTTGAGTTTAGTCTTGTCCTTTTAGTCCCTTGACCCAAGAATTATCTATGGTCAATGGTTAGTAGTCTAGCTGTAGAGTCCTCACTTTTCCAGATTGAGAATTTGGTTAAGTAGTTTTTCATTTGACTATAGTCGAACGCCGCTCGACTATCGTCTATCGGCTGATCGACGATCGTCTATCAGTTGGTCGACGCTCTGTCTGCGTTGATAGGTCGACTATCTGCTGATAGGTCGACTATCTGCATGGCGTGGTAGATCGACTATCTGTACTGATAGATTGACTATCTGATAGTTCGACTATCTGTCCTGATAGATCGACTATCTGATAGTTCGACTATCTATTGATAGGTCGACTATCTGTTCTGCTTTGATAGGTCGACTATCTGTTGATAGGTCGACTATCTGTCGTCTTTGATAGTTCGACTATCTGTCCTGATAGTTCAACTATCTGTCCTGATAGTTCAACTATCTGATAGTTCGACTATCTTTTGATAGGTCGACTATCTGGTCTGTTTTGATAGGTCGACTATTGTTGATAGGTCGACTATCTGTTTTCTGAGGTAGGTCGACTATCTGCTTGATAGGTCGACTATCTGTTTGCGCTTGATAGTTCGACTATCTGTCCTGATAGATCGACTATCTGATAGTTCGACTATCTGCTCTGATAGGTCGACTATTTGCCGGGGTAGATCGACTATCTTCTTTGATAGGTCGACTATCTGGATCGTTCGACTATCTTCCCGATAGTTCGACGATCTCCGTGCGTCGGTCGACGATCTCCGAAGGTCGTTCGACGCTTTTTATCTGCCTTTATATTTTGTATTTATTTATTATATTTAATTAATTAATACATTTTCTGGCAAGTTGTTTCAGTTGTTTTATGATAATATTTCCAGGCAATATCTGCTCTATCCTTTTTGCCTGAGTAAAATCTTTTTAGATAAAGTTGTTTGTCTTATTAGCTGTCTTTGTATTTTACTTTATCTGCTGACAGCCCTTTATAGCCGTTAGACTGAAAAGTCTTCTTTTTGCTATAAAGAGTATTTCTCTGATGTGACTTTATTTAGTCCTTCTGTTATTTGATTTGATCATGCAGCTTCTTAGAAAGAGGTTCATTCCTTTTATAGAATATCCTGCTGCAGAGTTTGTTTTGCTGTGTGTTATTTACAGCCCAGGTCTCAAGTTTCAGAAGAAGACAAGTATTTCAAATTGAAGAGAGCTGTTGCTTGCTGATGTTATAAAAAGGACCCTTTGAAGAAGGATTCAAGCTAGCTAACAAGTTAACCAGATATTTTAAAGCTTTCAAGCCTTCATCAAGATCAAGTCTTCTGCTCTCAGTAATTTCCATCTAACTGAGAAGTGTTAAGATCTTCTACTCCTCTTCAACCTGAGTTCTCCTGCTTTCAGGAAGTTCAAACTCAGAGTTCTCTTGAAGAAGAAGAAGAAGAAGATAGCTGCTTGAAGATCTTTTATTTTATTATTTATTATCTTCTTGTAGCTTTTCCTTCAGAACTTTCTGAAGAGTTTTTCTGCACTGAAGCAAGACTTCACCTGGACATCTTTGAGCCAGGGGGAGCCTTGATTCTTTAGAGCTTTCTAGCTCAGTGCAAGTTTTTGTGCTTCTCTAATCTTTGTAAAATAGAGAAGACATCTTAACCTTCTTCCCCCTCCTGTACAGGGTTATTACTCCCTTCAAAAGTATCCCTTAGTGGCAGGGCACCTGATCAAAAACCTGTGCTTGGTTTTTAGACACCTGATCAAAAGTCTAAAGGGTTTCTGGATCTACCTGAAGCAGATCCTGTTGGTGGCAGGGCACCTGATCAAAAACCTGAGTGGATTCCTACCGTGTGGGTAGAAGAGTGGACGTACCCAAGTTGTTTGGGGAACCACTATAAATTTCCTTTTGTCATCTGGATTCACTTGTTTAATTCCTGTATTGTGGCTGTGATTAGATATAACTAGGATTGCTAGTTGCTGATTAGGTTTTTCCAAGCCTTAACTGTAATTACAGTTAGCTTGAGTTTGTGCACATCACCTGTGTTAGGCTCTAGGGTTAAATCTATATCTATAATCTTTTCATTCCGCACTTCACTCCAAGGGAGTTGGGTAGACCATTAAGTTTTGTCTAGTGCAAAATTTGATAACTCTATTCACCCCCCCTCTAGAGTAGTATCTATCCCTTCACTTTCAATTGGTATCAGAGGGATGTTGACTGACTGAATAGGCTAACACCTAAGTCACAAGATCCTGATAGATACCAAAGCTTATAGATATTCACTATCATGGCCCAGTCTAAGGATTATTCTAGCACCAGACCTCCAGCATGCAACTTAGCTAAGTTTGGCATCTGGAAGGCAAGGATAAAATTATATATGAATTCTATTGATGAAAGCATCTTTGCTTCTATTTTGTCAGGTCCCCCAAGAGCACCTGCTACTGCCTCATCATCTGATATGAGTGCAGTGCCTCCTCCAGATTACAATGATGAATATAAGAAGGCCAAAATTGCAGATGCCAAGGCAATGAACATTCTGGCTCAGACAATGTCTGATGAGGTATTCCAGAAGGTTGCTGACTGCTCCTCAGCAAAAGCCATGTGGGATACACTGAACCAGATTGTAGCTGGTTCAGCTGATGAAAGGAAGGACAGAAGGTCCAACCTGATCTCACAGTACGAAAACTTCAAGAAAACTGATGCTGAATCAGTTGAAGCTATGTACACCAGGCTCAGCTCAATCATCAATGAGCTGAGGACCCTGGACAAGGACATATCATTGACAGAGGTCAATGATAAGATTCTTATGTGCTTCCCTAGCACATGGGATCTAAGGATCTGGCCAATCAAGGAAGCCAGAAGTACAAATGAGATCTCCACTGAAGCCCTTCTCGGCAAGCTCAAGTCTTTTGAGCAAGTGCTGAAGACAAGGGAAGCAGAAGCAGAAGCGAAGACCCCCACTCCAACAAGAAAAGAGCACTCTCTAGCTCTTAAGGCTGCTGAAGTGTCAGAAGGCAGCCAATCCAATGAGGAGCTCATGGCATTGTTTGCCAAGAGATTCCTCAAAATGGGGAGAAAAGAATTCAGAAGAAAGTCTTCAAAATATGAAGAAAAACCAAGGTATGATCGCACCCCAACTAAAGAAATTATTTGTTATGGGTGCAGGAAGCCTGGACACATCTTGCCATAGTGTCCAGAGGAGAAGAACAAAGAAAAGAGAAAGGACAAGGATCATCACAGGAAGCACTCCAAGCCATCCTCCTACAAAAACAAGAAGAAGGAGAGAGGTTTCATTGCTGAAACCTGGAGTGATTCTGATGAAGAATCCTCCTCATCAAGCTCCAGTGAGGATGAGGAAGAGAAGAAGGCAAAAGAAGTTTGCCTGATGGCAATAGATGCCTGCAGCAACCACTCAGCTGCAGAGAGTTCTAATTCTGATGAAGAGATGCCTACAGAAGATGAGGTACTCTCTTCCTATGATTTTACTTCAGAAGAATTTAAATTAGACTTTAAATCCTTATGCTTAGATTTGATTAGCTCAGAAAAGGAAATAAAAGAACTTAGAAATAGGTTAGCTGACTCAGAATCAATAGCTACAGAAAATGTTAGGTTAAAGGAAGATCTCACTACTTGTAGTGAAGAAATTAAATTTCTTAAAATAGAGTTAGCTAAGTCTAAGAGGTTAGAAGAATCACTTAATGGTAGAAGCCTTAAGTTGTTAGAAATTACCAGCATGACTAACACTAGGTCAGGCAATGACAAACTAGGCTTAGGAGCTTCTCCCAGTGAACCCCCAGTTCTTCTTAAAAACAATCTTTCAACTCCAGTGAACTTCATTTCAGCTAGTGGAAAGAAGAACACTGAGCAAGTAAATCTAGTTAATAAAACCCTAAATAAAGCTAAGAGAGAAAAGAGAAAGAAATTTTTTAAAGAAATGCAAAGAGCGTCGAACGCAGCTCGACGATCGGAAGCTCAATGGTCGAACGAAGGTCGACGATCTGAGCACCCATCGTCGAACGTCGATCGACGTTTTCAATATGATTTTCAAAATCATAATCAGTACCATAGAAACCTAAATGAGAATAGAAACCCTAGGTTTGTTGACCCATCATCTGCATGGAGAATCCCACCTAGGAGATCTCACCCACTAGGTTATCACCCTCAGCCTGCATTTTTATATATTTCCAGTTTTTCTTATGTGAAAAACAAGGGACCCAAGGTTACCTGGGTCCACACTGTCTAAATAAATGTCTTGCAGGTGAAGGCCTATCCAATCACTCAAAATAAGTGGTATTTGGATAGTGGATGCTCTAAGCATATGACAGGAAATAAAGATCTTCTGTCAAAGTTCAAAGCTAAGCTCGGCCCAAAGGTCATCTTTGGAGACTCCAGCTGTGGTCAGACAGAAGGCTATGGCAAGATCACAATTGGAGCAGTTACTTTCAAGAGTGTTGCATATGTCAATGGACTGAAGCATAATTTGATTTCAGTCAGCCAGCTATGTGATGCTGGCTACCAGGTTTCATTTTCTAACTCCTCTTGCAATATTACTTTAAATAATAATGTTGTTTTAGTAGGTATTAGAATAGGTAATATTTATTTAGTAGATTTTAATTCACCTCATTCTGAAATCTGCCTGTTTAATGAAGTAACACTTAATAATAATTCTTTGTGGCATAAAAGGCTTAGTCATGTTAACCTTAAAAATATATCTAGGTTATCTAAGCACAACCTTATTAGAGGTTTACCTTCTTGCCCCTACAAGAAGGAGAGCCTATGCAAGGCTTGTCAGCTAGGCAAGCAAACCAAAAACTCTTTTAAATCTGTAAATAAGAGTGATTCTCCTAGAATCCTGTATCTATTACATTTGGACCTTTTTGGCCCAATAAATGTACAGAGTTTAGGAGGGAAGTATTACACCTTAGTAATTGTAGATGACTTCTCTAGGTTCAGTTGGGTTTTCTTTTTGAGAACTAAGTCTGATAACTTCAAAGCCCTTACAGACTTTCTACTATGTGTGCAGACTGAGTACTCTACTCATGTGGCCTTGATCAGAAGTGATCATGGTACTGAGTTTGACTCTCTTCTCATGCAAGAATTCTGTGAGAGAGAAGGTATCAAACATAGCTTCTCAGCTCCTAGAACTCCTCAACAAAATGGGGTAGTTGAAAGGAAGAATAGAACACTCATTGAAGCTGCCAGTACATTATTGGCAGATGCTAACATGCCTCTCTCCTATTGGGCAGAAGCTGTTAGTACAGCCAATTATGTATTGAATAGAAGTTTGATACACAAGCTTAAGTGTAAAACTCCTTATGAGTTGCTTAAGGGAAAGAAACCTAAAATTAATTATTTTAGAGTATTTGGTTGTATTGTTTATATTCATAATAATAATAAAGAATACATTAGAAAATTTGAAGCAAAAGCTTCAATGGAAATCATGCTTGGATATTCCCAAGTAAGCAAAGCTTATAGGGTTTATAACAAATCAACCTGTAAGATTGAAGAATCTGTGCATGTATCATTTGATGAGCATCAGATGTTTTACAAGGAGAAGGAAAATTCTCCTTCCTCAAGTTCTTTGCAGGTACATGATGACCCTTAAGAAATTCTTCAACTATCAACTCTTCAGATCACTGAATCAGACAGTGATGAAGACATTGCTGAAGCTGTTGTTGTACCACCAACAGTAGATCAAATTCCTCCTGAGGAATTAATCCCAACTGTTGCTGAAGATCACATCCCACCTGCTGATATTGTCACACTTAGAGATCACCCCACATCTCAAGTGATTGGAGACATATCAGCTGGTGTGCAAACAAGACACCAATTAAGACAGGATGTGATGCATGCTTGTTTCCTCTCACAGGTTGAGCCCCTCACCTTTAAAGATGCAGAGTTAGATCCCCACTGGATCATTGCAATGCAAGAGGAGCTCAATCAGTTTGAGAGATGTAAAGTTTGGACTTTGGTTCCAAGACCTAAAGGCCAACTGATCATAGGCACCAAGTGGGTGTATAGAAACAAGTTGGATGCCAATGGAATTATAGTAAGGAACAAAGCTAGGCTTGTAGCTCAGGGCTACAGACAGGAGGAAGGTATAGACTATGACCAAACCTTTGCTCCTGTTGCAAGGCTAGAAGCAATAAGGATCTTCTTGGCCTATGCAGCCTTCATGAAGTTTAAGGTGTTCCAAATGGATGTCAAAAGCGCATTCCTAAATGGTGAGCTTAAGGAAGAGGTGTTTGTTGAACAACCACCAGGGTTTGTTTCTTCAACTCAGCCTTCTCATGTGTTTAAGTTGCAGAAAGCTCTTTATGGACTAAAGCAAGCTCCTAGGGCCTGGTATGAGACCTTAGCTAGTTTCCTGTTAGAGCACAACTTTACTAGGGGAGTAGTTGATAGAACCCTTTTCGTCAAGCATCACAAGGACACAATCCTGTTAGTTCAGGTGTATGTAGATGATATTATATTTGGCTCCACTGATCCCAAACTTTGCAAAAGGTTCTCTGACCTGATGCATTCCAAGTTTGAGATGAGTAGTATGGGTGTGCTGTCTTACTTTCTTGGTCTCCAAGTTAAGCAAGATGCTGATGGTATCTTCATCTCCCAATCCAAATATGCCAAGGAATTGGTAAAAAAATTTGGGATGGCTGATGCTTCAGCAATGCCTACACCTATGGCTACTAATGTAGTTATTGATTCTGATGATCACGGCAAGCCAGTTGATCAAAAGAATTATAGGGCCATTGTTGGTTCCCTATTATATCTAACTGCAAGTAGGCCTGATATAATGTTTGATACATGCCTTTGTGCTAGATTCCAGGTCAACCCCAAGGAATCTCATCTGATTCTTCTAAAGAGAATCCTGAGATACCTGAAGGGATGTCCAGATCTAGGACTTTGGTACCCAGCTGAGTCAGAATTTGAATTAATTGGATATTCTGATTCTGATTATGCTGGTTGCAAAGTTGACAGGAAGAGCACCTCAGGAACTTGCCAGTTCCTGGGAGAGAGATTGGTCTCTTGGTTCTGTAAGAAGCAGGCTTCTGTCTCAACTTCAACTGCAGAGGCTGAATATATAGCAGCTGCCAGTTGTTGTTCACAGATCCTGTGGATTCAAAACCAGCTTGTGGATTATGGTTACTCACACAAGAACACCAAAATCATGTGTGATAGTACCAGTGCTATCTCAATTGCACAAAATCCAGTGCACCACTCTAGAACGAAGCACATTGAGATTCGGCACCATTTCCTGAGAGATTGTGTGGAAAAGAACAAGATTTGTCTTGAGTTCATATCCACTGAGTTTCAGAGAGGTGATATATTCACCAAGCCCTTAGATGAACAGAAGCATCTGTTCTTTTTAGTTCAACTAGGCATGATCAATGGACGAGACTAAGTGTGACTATATCTGCCTTTGTTGAAACTTGTTTGAAGATAGTCGAACGACGTTCGAAGATAGTCGATCGGGTCAAGCCCATCATCGACCTATGGTTGATGAAAGTTTGTCTGATTGAAGATCGTCGACCGGCGTTCGACCATAGTTGAACAAGTCAAGCTCATCGTCGATCTCTGGATGACGACAGCTTGTTGTTTGAGAAGCCAGAAATAGTCGAACGATTGTCCGACTACTCTACTTCTGAGCCGATCGTCGAACGGCCGTTCGACCATCGGGTCTAGTATCTTTTAATAGATCGACTATTTCCGGTCTAATATAAAGCCGATAGTCGACCTAGGTTAAAAGATCTTCTGCTTTATCGTCGACGGAGCGTGTCTTTTCGCATTCTGTCTTCCCGCTTGCGATTTTCTGCCGCTTCGTCCCCTTTCGTCTCCGCCGTCCTTCTCGCGCTTTCTCCAGCAATCAATGGCGATTTCTCCCGCAGTTCTAGCAGTTGTAAAGTTTGATGCAGGCTTTAGTGTTGATTTCGACGCGTTCAGTAGCTGCGAAGCTGGGATCGTAGAAGTTCTTCAGCTTTGCCGGGATCAAGGACTCGAGAGGTTAATGTCTTCAAGAATTAAGATAAACATCCCAGAGATCAAGGAATGGGCCTTCACGTCGTCCTCCACCGACGACTCGATGACTGGCACCATCGGCGGAGAAGAGGTAATCCTAACTCCAGCCGTTCTGACTGATATCTTCGGTTTAATAAATGGTGAAGAGGATTATGAGCAAGATGCTCAGGAATTCGGAAGAATGTTAGTTGAGCTGGGACATGCTGAGGGCATTCCCACCAAGCTGCTCAAAGTAAATTTCCCTTTTAAGATCAAGTTTCTTGCTGAGCTGGTAGGAAAAGTGCTCCTCGGTAAGCACTCTGCCCATGATAATATAACAAGGCAACAATTCGCACTGATGTGTGCGATTGTTAATCGGAAAAAGATCGATTGGGCCGCAGTAATGTTTGATTTAATAAGGAAAAAGACTGGTAAGAAGGAAGTTACCCTAGGAAGGGTTATTGGCATTTTCTTGAAGGAAAAATACCCCCAGCTGCTGAGTTCAACCGCAACAACAATAAATGCAAGCAAGAAGATGGATCCTAACCTGTTCTCTAAGTGGAAGAGAACTTTTGTGAAACCTGCTCCAGCAACATCTGAGAGCACCAGGACCGGTTCGGTCGCTCCTCACCATGTTGAAGCTGGCTCAGCTCTTCCCTCTTCCTCTTCTGCTATGTTGTCTGCTTTAGTTGAAGTTCCATCAACTTCAGCTGAAGTACGACCTTCTCCCTCTTCTGCTCCAGAAACAACTACGGTTGTTCTTCCTTCCCCTCCAGCATCTCCAATTCCATCTCATCAGACTAGGATATCTGCTCTTAGCTTTGATTTGTTAGGTTCTGAGAGGATTCCTACTCCTCCTCAGTCTCCTTTTCATTCCCCAGTTAATTCTCCAATTAACTCTCCAGCTCCCTCTCCAGCTCCTTCTCCAGCTCCATCTCCAGTCCACACCATTCTTCATCCCATCATTTCAACCATATCTGCTGCAGCTCCATCCACTACACATCCATCATCTTTTGAGATTACTCCTGAACTCATCTCCTGCATTGTGGAGTTGATTACCCCGTCAATCAAGACCATGATTGAAGAGGCAATCGCTCCCCTTGCATCCTCCATTGATATCTTAACTGCCTCCATTAAATCTCTTTCAAAATCTGCTGAGCCATCTTCCTCAAGGGGCCTGGTTTCAGTCTCCACTGAAATCAGGCAGGGGGAGATGTTCTATGAAGATGCCTCAGAACCTCCTGCCTCCCTTCCAGCTATAACAGATACTGTAATGACAGCCCTGGAAGAGTCTGCTCCAGCTGAGAAAGAAGTAGTTCCAGTATTATCTGATAAGGAAATAGCTGATGGAATCATGCTATCTGAAATTGCAGTAAAAGTCTGCCTAGAAGATCTCACCACTCCTGTGGTTGCTAGATTCCTAGAAGGAATTATAACTTCATATCTAGATGAATCATGGGAGATGGTCAAGTATGAAGGTAATTCACTTATTCGATTTATTGACGAGTCAATTAATTTTCTTGCTAGTGAATACCTTGAAGGAATGAGTATTGCTTATTTAGCAGATCTGTATTCATAAATTCTACAGATGTTATTAGAGAAGATTTATCTGCTCAGATAATAGTAATTGTCTCAGAGGCTGCCCCAAGTGTTCCTGATATCCAAGTAGATCCTGAATTGGAATCTTTTTTAGATGATAGAGAAGATGAGTCTGAGAAGCAAGATGAAGTCAAAGATGACACTCCTGTTCTGAGTGTGGAAGAAGTACAAGCAAGAGCTGCCTGGGATCTAAGAGTACAGTCTTTGTTGAAAGAGAAAGAAAAAGAGCTGCAAATTGAAAAGTCAACTATCTGGGATGATTCACCAGGGTTGGACTTAGATTCCCTTCTGGCTCTGGATGCCATTGAAGAGGAAAGAGAGAAATCAGATCTGAAGTTAAAAGAAAAGGTTGTTTCTGAAGCCTATGATCCTTATGATAATCTTCCATCATCTCACTCTGATGATGAAGATGATTCTGATGTATCTGAAAATTCAAAGAAAAAGAAAGTTGTTCAAAAGAAGAGAAAAACTGCTCCTCCTCCTCCCAGTAAAGACAATGATACTCCTTATTATATTCTGAAGGGCATTGACCCTAAGTCAAAGGAATTTCAGCATTGGATGTGGTTCTCTAAGAACCAGCAGAAAGAGAGGAAAAGATCTAAAAGATATGATAGTCCTGGTTCAAGATGGACTCCCAGAGGTCCTCCTCCTCCTCCTCCAGGTGCAGGAGCTTCTGGTAATCTTTCTGCCAACCCTTCTACCTCTTCAGGAAAATCTGCTCCATCAGCAAGATCTGCTTCGTCTCAACATCAATTAAGGAAAAGCTCTCATAGCTCTCATGGAAAGTCTCATTCTGGCAGTCAAATGCATGAAGCTGAAGTGAAAGAACAAGTTAAGGAGGTTGTGTATCTAAAGCCAACCTTTTCACCTCCTCCTTCTCCTAAGAGAAAGGTTTCAACTGCTGTACCAGTTCAGTCTGAGAAAGTTGTTTTAAAAGGTAAGTAGTTTACTTTGTTTTAAAATTCTAGTAAGAACCTTTTGCTAAGTCTGCTCCAATATCTTATCTAGATAAAGAATCAGATGCTGCTCCTCCTGAGTCTATTTATGAAAGTCCTGAGCTTGATCCTAACTATAGGATGGCTCGTTTTCACGAACTGGTTGGAGCAGCTCAAATAAGAAAAGCTAAAGCTGAAGGTAAAGATACTACTGGTTTAACCACCATGTCTGCTTACAGAAAGAAAGAGTTTGAAAAGTTCCAGGTTAATCCTGATGTTTTTGACCCCTCTAAATACATGGAAAGGCTCCCTGAAGCAGTTGTCCCTAGGGCTGCAGAATTGAAGATCATTGGGGTGCAGGACTTGAAGCTATCAAAGAAAGAAGCTGATGATCCTCTAAGGAAAATCTTTTTTATTTCTAGCTCTTTTGTATCTAAGCCTGACTCTGTTGATCCTTAGTTTTATTTGCCTATTATCTATCTGTTTGATAACTGCTAGTTAATTATTAACTATTTCCTGTATTAATTGTATTGCTCTTTAGCTAGCTGTTGATTTTGTTTTTGAGAGACTTAACTCAAATAGGGGGAGATTGTTGGTACCCTAGTTTGATTTGAGTTTAGTCTTGTCCTTTTAGTCCCTTGACCCAAGAATTATCTATGGTCAATGGTTAGTAGTCTAGCTGTAGAGTCCTCACTTTTCCAGATTGAGAATTTGGTTAAGTAGTTTTTCGTTCGACTATAGTCGAACGCCGCTCGACTATCGTCTATCGGCTGATCGACGATCGTCTATCAGTTGGTCGACGCTCTGTCTGTGTTGATAGGTCGACTATCTGCTGATAGGTCGACTATCTGCTTGGCGTGATAGATCGACTATCTGTACTGATAGATTGACTATCTGATAGTTCGACTATCTGTCCTGATAGATCGACTATCTGATAGTTCGACTATCTGTTGATAGGTCGACTATCTGTTCTGCTTTGATAGGTCGACTATCTGTTGATAGGTCGACTATCTGTCGTCTTTGATAGTTCGACTATCTGTCCTGATAGTTCAACTATCTGATAGTTCGACTATCTTTTGATAGGTCGACTATCTGGTCTTTTTTGATAGGTCGACTATCTGTTGATAGGTCGACTATCTGTTTTCTGAGGTAGGTCGACTATCTACTTGATAGGTCGACTATCTGTTTGCGCTTGATAGTTCGACTATCTGTCCTGATAGATCGACTATCTGATAGTTCGACTATCTGCTCTGATAGGTCGACTATCTGCCGGGGTAGATCGACTATCTTCTTTGATAGGTCGACTATTTGGATCGTTCGACTATCTGCCCGATAGTTCGACGATCTCCGTGCGTCGGTCGACGATCTCCGAAGGTCGTTCGATGCTTTCTGTCTGCCTTTATATTTTGTATTTATTTATTATATTTAATTAATTAATACATTTTCTGGCAAGTTGTTTCAGTTGTTTTATGATAATATTTCCAGGTAATATCTGCTCTATCCTTTTTTTCCTGAGTAAAATCTTTTTAGATAAAGTTGTTTGTCTTATTAACTGTCTTTGTATTTTACTTTATCTGCTGACAGCCCTTTATAGCCGTTAGACTGAAAAGTCTTCTTTTTGCTATAAAGAGTATTTCTCTGATGTGACTTTATTTAGTCCTTCTGTTATTTGATTTGATCATGCAGCTTCTTAGAAAGAGGTTCATTCCTTTTATAGAATATCCTGCTGCAGAGTTTGTTTTGTTGTGTGTTATTTACAGCCCAGGTCTCAAGTTTCAGAAGAAGACAAGTATTTCAAATTGAAGAGAGCCGTTGCTTGCTGATGTTATAAAAAGGTCCCTTTGAAGAAGGATTCAAGCTAGCTAACAAGTTAACCAGATATTTTAAAGCTTTCAAGCCTTCATCAAGATCAAGTCTTCTGCTCTCAGTAATTTCCATCTAACTGAGAAGTGTTAAGATCTTCTACTCCTCTTCAACCTGAGTTCTCCTGCTTTCAGGAAGTTCAAACTCAGAGTTCTCTTGAAGAAGAAGAAGAAGAAGATAGCTGCTTGAAGATCTTTTATTTTATTATTTATTATCTTCTTGTAGCTTTTCCTTCAGAACTTTCTGAAGAGTTTTTCTGCACTGAAGCAAGACTTCACCTGTACATCTTTGAGCCAGGGGGAGCCTTGATTCTTTAGAGCTTTCTAGCTCAGTGCAAGTTTTTGTGCTTCTCTAATCTTTGTAAAATAGAGAAGACATCTTAACCTTCTTCCCCCTCCTGTACAGGGTTATTACTCCCTTCAAAAGTATCCCTTGGTGGCAGGGCACCTGATCAAAAACCTGTGCTTGGTTTTTAGACACCTGATCAAAAGTCTAAAGGGTTTCTGGATCTACTTGAAGCAGATCCTGTTGGTGGCAGGGCACCTGATCAAAAACCTGAGTGGATTCCTACCGTGTGGGTAGAAGAGTGGACGTACCCAAGTTGTTTGGGGAACCACTATAAATTTCCTTGTGTCGTCTGGATTCACTTGTTTAATTCCTGCATTGTGGCTGTGATTAGATATAACTAGGATTGCTAGTTGCTGATTAGGTTTTTCCAAGCCTTAACTGTAATTACAGTTAGCTTGAGTTTGTGCACATCACCTGTGTTAGGCTCTAGGGTTAAATCTATATCTATAATCTTTTCATTCCGCACTTCACTCCAAGGGAGTTGGGTAGACCATTAAGTTTTGTCTAGTGCAAAATTTGATAACTCTATTCACCCCCCCTCTAGAGTAGTATCTATCCCTTCACTTTCAATTGTTGTCTCTAAAATAGGTTTAGAGAAGAGTTAGAGCAACTGGAACAATATCATTTAGATAGATGAAGTGTTCTCGACAAGGAGTGCTTCATGGCGGTATCATCCCAAAGCATGAGAAGAAGTAAGCTCTAGTACTAAAGGAAAATACTATTGAGATCAGTATATTATTCTCCACGATATCAGCTCGATTGTGGATTATTTTATGACAATATCTCTAAATTTTAGCGCTGAAGGATGGAATCATTTTGAAAGAAGTATTTTCAAAATGATATCAGTTTGACTAAAATATTATTACTATTAAGCACGTGTCTGGCAAAATTTCAAATTTGGCGGTGGTACATAAAGTCCTGTCAGATCATTCCATTCTTGCCCACGCCTTGATTGGACATTTTTTATCATTCAACTATTGAAAATTATCAAGGATATAAAAGGTAAAAGTTAGGGTAATCAAATAGCACCTTTGCTCAAGATTGTTGAACCGTGAAAAATAAAAGACGGTGCATTCTCCTACTGCTGAGCAATCTCTTTTTGAAGTGTTTCTAAAAAAGCGAGGAGGAGTTTATCAACACAACTCCAGTTAGGTCTTCTCCCAGCTGAAGAAGAAGATCAAGAAGAAGATCCCTTGATCTAATTTTCCTGACGACATTATCTATTCAGGGTCTGTTTCAAGAAGATTGCTTTCATAGTAAAGGCAATTGAAGAGTCAGATACATCAAGGTTTATTTTATAGATTATTTAATTATATTCTCTAATAAACATTCATCTGTAGGATTTATTGTTAGATCTGAGTTGTAGGGATGAACTTATATTCTGAGTGTAGGACTTGGTGATAAGTTTGAGGTAGGGTCTCTATATAGATCTATAGTAGGAGACTAACTAGGTCTCTGAGTTATAGGAGTTGGAGAACTCTGAGGTAGGGTTGTTGTGCCTGAGGTAGGGTTGGTGTACCTAAGTTAGGGTCTTAGAGTAGACATAAGAAGAGATTTTGAGGAATCTATTTTGTAAGCTCTTGGAGCCAAGTTTTGGAGATGTTTGCTGAATCTAGAACATTACTAGATAAGTGGAAAGAAAAAGTGAATGTACCCATACCCTGAGGAACCTCTATAAATAACTATGTTGTGATCTATGTGGTTTGTTGTGCTTTACTTTCATTTATTCTTATTAAAAATAAAAGGAGATAAATAAATTTCCTGACCACTTATTCGCCCCCCCCCCCCTCTAGGTGATTTAGACTACCAATACCATTCTTTCAAGTGATATTAGAGGGAGGTTGCTCAAAAATGAGTTAACAGTCTAACCAAATCCTAACTAGGGTAGTTAGTAGATCATAATGACTTCCAGTGAAATTCATATGGAGATGAGCTCTATGAAGCTCCCCATATGCAGGAAAGTGAACTATAGCATTTGGAAATAAAGAGTCAAATTGTATAAGGAAATTGTTGATCTAAGGATATACATGACCATAGAATAAGGGTCTTTCATCCCCATGAAAGTCTCTTTTATAGATTCAAACCTTCAAGTTCCCAAACCATATGCTGTGATAACTAGGGATGAGATAGTGCTGGCTACTATGGATAAGAGAGCTAAAAATATAATAGTCAGTATTATTGATGATTCAACATTTTAGAACTTTATCCATTGCTAGACAACAAAGTAGTTATAAAATACACTTATTGTGTATATGGAGGGAACTGAGGAAGTAAGGGATGATAGGAAATCTCTTCTAAATCAAGAGTATAAGGCCTTTTGGCAAGGCAACAAGGATAGCATAGCTGAGTGCTATGAAAAATTCTTAATGGCTGTGAATGAACTGAAGACTTATGGGAGAGTCTTCATAGATTATGAACTAAATGATAAGTTCCTCAGGTCTCTAACTAGAGACTGTGATAATAGAATCTATGCAATCAGAGAAATGGGTAACCTGGCTGATATTCCTCCCCACATATTATTTAGAAAGTTGTTCTCCTATGAGATGCAGTTAAATGCAAGGAAGGAAGAGGAGGTTATTGCCAGGTCTTACCAAAAAGAAAAGTATGTGGCCCTTAAGGCTATGTGATCAAGGAAGAATAAGGAGAGAATCCCCTCTTCTCCAGGAAGGTGTCTGAGTCAGAATCTTCTAAGCCCAACACTTCTGATGCTGACATATTATATGGAGAGTTTGTTGCCATCTCGAAACAATTCAAGAAAATGATGATAAAGAGGAAGTAGTGGAAGGGTAGACCTTCCTCCTTTTCCAACTACAAGAAGGAGCATAGAAAATTTGAAAAAACTAAGAAGGATCCCAAGGAGGAGAGCTACGGCTCTAAAACTAATAAATTTGTTTCTTCTAATATTGTGTGTTATTGCTGCAGCAGACCTGGGCATGTTGTTGCTGACTTCCTAGTCAAAAGAAAGGAAATGGTTGCAGGTGAAAAGAAGCATTACAAGGGCAAGAAGTCTAAAAACACTTTCCTTGCTAAGAAAGAGAAAAGCTTGTGCTAAAGTGTGACACCCCCACCTGTCTCATAGAATATAATAGAAGGTCTGGTAGGGGCCCCATGCCCTATGCCACAGATAGTAAGTAGAGTTACGTATTAAAACCAAATCATTAACGCATCCTAACACAGAGATGCATTCTAGCAGAAGCATTTAAAATTACTTAGAACCCAACACAAGAATTTCCACTAATAAACTGAGGAATGATATATAATACACAAAGTGTTTGTCCTTAAGGCCTTACAACATATTTACTTTATAAAAGTGTTTTGCATACATCGACACATAGGCCAACCACACATGACATTAAGTAAACACTTCGCTTAGACTTTGACGACTGGCATAGCATAAAGGGGCTTCAATGCGCTACTTCCCGCTCGGCTCTCCAGCACATGTATATATACAATCCACCAAAAAGTGGCAAAATAAAGCAACAGTCAGCTTTAGCCCACACAAGTCGTGCACTTAGTCCGAAATCGATGGTCAATATTGAGTATTTCCAGTCTTTCTAGCCAATAGCCTAAAACTCTAACTATGCCAACGATTATTCCAAGTACCTTAGGAATCAAGCCCGAATGACATAGCTTTGTTACAGTTCAGCTACATCCTGTTGCTCAAGTCGTTATTTATACTACGCACAATGCGGGCCAGCCTCCCCTTTCCTATTACTGCATACCTAACTAACATTATGTAACAAGGATGGCTCTCACAACCACCATAGTTGGGCACTCCATGCTCTCAACTCCTCATGCTACCCAACTTATCCCTAGGACCTGGGCTTGCAATCACATATCAGCTGACTAGGAGCTATCGCCAGCGGTATCACTGCCATCTGGCGGTAACAAATATAATCATAACATATGTCTTTTTCCAGTCACATAAAGCCTTCTCGCTTTCTAATGATATGCACCCCATCATCAAGACATAGACTTCACATCTATCATAATTGGCATGTCGTATATGGCCAGGAGCTACCGCCAGTTGGTATCGCTACCACTGGGCGGTATCTGACAGAATAATATTTCTGTCCCAAATCTGGGTGTTTTTCTTGGACCACGCCTCCAGTACAACATACAACAAGCCGCATACCCTAAAACTCCACAAAAATACACATTACCCATGGAATCTTCTCCGGCATGCAAATCAATCATCACCAATCAAGACCAACCTATCCAGATGGGCTTCACAAAGCATGCCTATTTCGTACTTCAATTCTGGATTCTATATGCAAGTTTAATATCAGGGATAACACCGATCGGCCCATTGGAAACTTCTCATTCTCCACCAATTGGTGAGTGTTTCCATGAATATGCCAAATAAGGACATCACTTGTCTAACAAGGAAGATTGTTACCCTTGTCGATCGCTTAGGTTCCATGATTTTGTAAGAGATTCAGATGGAAGCATTCGCAGTACCTTCCTCTCCACAGATCTAACCTCAACTTGCGAATTCGATCACAAGAACTCCTTCCAAGCCCTTCAAGAGGACTGAACCATCCTTCTCCTTCCTCTCCTTTCCTTCTTCTTCTTCTTCCTCAAGGTCTAAGATAAAGTGTGTGTGTGAGAGAAAGAATAAGAGAAATGAGGAGAGTTTTCCTCTCATCCCTCTTAATATCCATGGGCCAAACATCAGCCATTTGATTCCCAGGCCAAAAAAAATAGACGACCATGATTCAACTAACCATTCATTTTAAATTTGCTACTACCGCATGGTAGCTCGATATCGCTTAGCAGTAGCTTAGGTGGTGGCCGCTTGACCCAGTCAGTGCCATTTTGCCGCTTAACGACCGCCAAAACCATATCCGATATATGGCATGCTATCGCTAATGGTACCGCTATCGCCTGACGGTAGCAACTCAATGCAATGATTTCTCGATGCCAACAACTCGACGCCCATGACTGTTCTCGACGCTTGCTACTCAACTCCTGCTACCGTCGCGCGATACCTAGCTATTGTCGGGCACTAGCTTCTAGTAACCAAATAGATTATTGTTTTCCAAATATAGGAAACCTTGGGTGTTATAAATCTCCCATCCTTTAAGAAATTTCGTTCCAAAATTCAAACAATTCAGAAAACAATAAATAAGTACAAAATATACAAAATGTACCTCAATGGAAAAGCTCGGGGAACTCCTCAATCATGGTTTGCTCGTGCTCCCATGATAGTTCATCATGTACATAGTTGTCTCAATGGACCTTGACAATTTTGATCGACTTATTCCGCGGCTTCTTGACATCTGTGTCTTCAATTTGAATGGACTTTGAGTCTTGTTGTCAACCCACTATCGACCGGTACCTGATCTGCAGCAACCACTTGCATAGGCTCTAGCACTACCTTCTACAGCACTGATATGTGAAACACATCATGGAAACCACTTAGTTCTGCTGAAATAGCAACCTGATAGGCAGCTTCACCAATCTGTTCAATAATTTCAAAAGGCCTAAGGTATCTCGGACTCAGCTTCTTCAAGCATCGTTTTGGTGATACACCTTTGAATAGCTTGATCTTGAGTTAAAGCCAATCGATAACAGCAAACTCAATGTTTCAGTTCTCAGAATTATAGTACTTTGCCTGCCTATCCTAAGTAATCAGTAGGTACTCTGTAATCAAACATATCATCAAAGTCGCATCATCGACATTTTTATGCGTATACAGCATCGATCCACCTGTTCCTACCCAAGTCAACAGAGTATGACACTTCCTCCCATATAAGGCCTCAAAGGGTGCCATCTTAATACTCACTTGGTAACTATTGTTATAGGCTAACTCGATCATAAAGATATGGTCCTCCCACCTCTTCCTGAAAACTAAGGCGCACATGCAAACCATATCTTCCATTGTTCTGTTTACCCACTCGGTCTGACCATCCATCTGTGAATAAAAGGTTGTGTTGAACTTCAGCTTGGTACCCAACAGTTGATGAAAAATCCTCCAATCATTTGAAGTGAAACAGCCATCTCGGTAACTCATGATGCTATGGGGTACACTTTACAATCGTAAAATATTGTTAAAGTAAACTTTTGCCAACTTTTCCACTGAATCGTCCCTCCTGTTTGGAATGATGTGTGATAGCTTTGTCAATCGATCAACAATCACCCAACTGACATCATTCCCTCTCTGCGATCTCAATAAACTGTGCATGAAAACCATAGATATGTCTTCAAACTTCCACTTCGAAATCAGTAATGACTTCAGGAAACCACCAGGTTTCTGACTTTCAGCCTTCACTAGGGCACAAATTTGACACTTCGCCACATAATGAGCTATGTTCTTCTTCATCCATGGCCACCAAAATAGCTTTTTCATACCCTTGAACATCTTTGTGCTCCCCAGGTGGACTGAGTACTTTGCAAAGTGTGCCTCGTATATCAATTCCTCCCATAATTTGACCACATTTGGGACACACAACCGGCTGTCCTTCCATAAGAGACCATCTTCAAAGGAAAATTGGGCTGTTGGAACACCCTATTACTAATTTGGGCAAGGATCACTATGTTTTTAGGAAATTGGTTTGACCTAGTTGTATAGTTGAAAAGGTCAAATTAGAATGAGTCTAAGGGTTAGAACTTAGGTTTGAAGCTGCCCCCAAGACCATTCAAAGATCAGGATTCAGTGCTGAGACAAAGACAATTCTCGTCGAGCTCAGGTCAACGAAACGTCAAACTCAGGTCGACGATCTCTGAGCTCAGTTCCATAAGGCATCAAACTCAGGTCGACGATCTTCGAGCTCAGATCGACGCTTTGTCTCTAGTTGTTTTCCCAGTCACTGAGCTCAGGTCGACGATCGTAGAGCTAAGGTTGACGTTTTCTGTCTCTAGTATAAATACAATCTCTGAGCTCAGGTTGACGATAGTTGAGCTCAAGTCGACGATTTCTGTGAGAGATCAACGCTTTCAGAATTCAAATTCAAGAACAGTTATGGAATTCATTCAGATTTATTTCCTGTATTTATGACAAAGGATTATGTAGCCGTTTCAAGCAATCTGGAGCAAGTTTCAAGGAAGGCTAAAAGGAATGTTACTTAGTACTTTCCACTGGAGACAGTTGTCAATTATATAAGTCATTTATGACTGAGTAACAGCCATCTAAGTCAGAATCTGATATACTCCTACAGAATATGTTTTTGAATGAGATATAATAGATCAATATAATAAGATAGAAAAGAGATATACAGGATTATCATATTGAGAAAAAGAGTTACAGAAGAGAGATCAAAACATACTCTGATCAAGAACTCATCTTCTGGAATATACTGATTCACTGAGTCAAAATCTTCAAGAACACAAGAAACTTTTCTGTGGAGGAGATCATCTGCTATTTTACTCCTCCAAATCCTTAAGTGTTCAAAAGCTTCAACTTCAAGGACTCCAGACATCACACATTTCAGCATCTGCTGAAATCATCTTTTGTTGGAGATCTAAAGCAACTGAAGACCTATCACCCTAGCAAAGCTCACCTTCCTGAACCCTTACAGATCTCAGGGGGAGCTTTAGAAACATCTTCCACTTGTCTTCTCTCAGATTGTTGACATAGAAGAACATCTTCAAACTACTATATTTTTCCTTTCACTCCTGTAAAAGGGTTTATCAAAACTCCCTTCAAAAGTTCTTAAACTGGTTTCTGAGACCTTATCAAAACTCAGTGGTGGCAAGACACCTTATCAAAAAATCTAGATCTGGTTTTTGAGCACCTTATCAAAAGCTCATTGGTGCCCAGGACACCTGATCAACTATTCCTGCAGTGGATTCCTACCTAGGGTGGTAGAAGAGTGGATGTACCCAGGTTGTTAGGGAATCACTATAGCTCCTTGTGTCATCTGGTTGTTGTGTGTTTGAATTTGCTGTGTGCTGTGTGCCGTGTGATTTCTTATTTCTTGCTTTAGTTTCTATTTCACTGCAAGCATCTTACACATATACATAAATTAAGTCTTCTACTGCTTTACAGTTTTAAATTGTAAATTATTTTAAAATACTATATTCACCCCCCCCCCTCTAGAGTGAAGATAGATCTTACCCTCACGTTTAATTGGTATCAGAGGAGGTCACGGGTTCAAGACAGGGGGGCGCTATTAAATCCTGATTTTTCCCTTCTACCTGTGTGGGTCCGGTGAGTCTAGCAACTGTGGACATGTGGTAACCCCACATCTTAGCCGTGTTGGCCATGTGGTAACCCCACCTCTGAGCCGACGGGTTGTGCTGGATGCTGGGGGGGGATTTTTGGGTCCGGCGTTCCTTCACTTGACCCGTTGCACTCTGCTACTTATATAAAAAATTAAGTAGCACCATCTCCAATAGTCTGGGCTTTTGGTGTAGTTGGGTATGCGCTTGATCCTTCATGGGCATTTGACCCATCCATAGTCTCATCCAAATAGCATTTCAAGCTACCATCCAGCTCCAACGCTTGAAAAATCCTGTCTGCAAGATCATATTGCACCTCTGTCCAGTTTAAATATATATTTACACTAGAGCTTCCATCAACACAAGTGATCTCCAAATCCTCTAAGTCACGAATAAGATGCTTATCATGCATCTTTATCTAGCTGGCATGTGTCGGAGACCTGCGACTCAACACATTTGTGATAATATTTCCCTTTCCGGGAACATAGTGTATCTCGAAGGTATAGTCCCCAAGGAACTCCATTCACCTCCTTTGTTGCATATTCAAATCATTCTTGTTTAGCAAGTATTTTAGGCTCTTATGTTCTATAAAAATATCAACCTTCACGCCATATAAGTAATGCTGTCATAGCTTTAGGGTGAATATCACAGACACCAACTCCAAGTTATGGACTGGATACTTTCTCTGGTATACCTTCTGCTGGCGAGAGCCATAAGCTATATCCTTCCCAAACAGTAGAAAAATGCAGCCTAATCCATTCCCTGAGGCATTGTTGTAGATTTCATAGCCTTTTGCACCACATGGAAAGCATAAAATAGGTGTCATGGTCAGAAGACTCTTCAAATCCTCAAAAGCTCGCACACACTCTTGCATCCAAACGAACTTCTAATCCTTCCTTATCAACATAGTAAGAGATAGATCTATCTACGAAAAGTTCTCTACAAAGCGCCTAATGTAGCCAGCAAGTCCAAGAAAGCTCCTAACTTCTGACACCGTAGTTAATACAGGCCACACCCGTAACGCAACTATCTTCATCGGATCCACAACAATACCCTCTCCACTAACCATATGACCAAAAAATCCACTAACGATAGCCAAAACTCACACTTAGATAACTTGATATAGAATCGATTACTCCTTACAGTATGCAAAACAAATCTCAAATGATTCGCATGATCCTCATCTTACTGAGAGTATACCAATAGGTCATCTATCAAGACAACCAAAAATCTATCCAAATACTCCTGAAAGGTTCTATGCATCAGATCCATGAATACCGATGACACATTTGATAACCCAAACGACATCATAGTAAACTCATAGTGTCCATAACGTGTACCAAATGCTATCTTGGGAATATCACTTTCCCTAATCCTCAACTAATAATAACCAGACTTCAAATCCAACTTTGAATAAATAGTTGATCCAACCAGCTGATCAAATAAATCATCGATTCTCGGAATCAGATACTTATTCTTTTCTGTCAGCTTATTTAGTTCATGGTAATCAATACATAAACATAAGCTTCAATCCTTATTCTTCAAGAAGAGGACTGGTGCACTCCAAGGTGACATACTTGGACCTATATAGCCTTATTATAGCAACTCCTACAACTTAAACTTCAGTTCCACCATCTCCTTTGATGCTACTCGATACGATAAGCATGACACGAGTTTCGCACCTGGAACCAACTTAGAAGTGAAGTAGATCTCTCGCTAAGGTGGAATATTAGTGAGATATTTAGGAAACACATCCACAAACTCTGACATAATAGGAACCTTACTCAAACTGGAATTCTTCTCTACATCCTCCAATAGCGTGAAGAATAACTCCATGACCTTTCAAACTGTCTTGACCACTTGGAGAGCAGACATAAGTATCTTGCTCGATCCTCGCATACCAGCGAATTTAGTCTTGCATTCGGTGTTCTGTTCCAATGTGACTTCCTTTGAGATACAGTCAATGCAGGTACGTTGCTATGAGAGTCAGTCAATGCCAATGATCACATCAAAATCAGATATCAATAGTATAAATGTTTCCAATCCAAAGTCACGACTTCCTATCTGCACCTGAAAACAACAAGTTATTGGGTCCATTGATCATAATGTCCTAGATTTGAAGAAGGCTCATAAGTCAATAGTATACACATGATTGTATTTTATATATGTTCAAGTTCAATATATGCAGGATGTCTACTGTTCCATGATTAGACATGTTTTCTAGGTCAGAATACCATCTGGACTCAAATCTGGCTAAGTACAAAAGCGTTGAGTGAAGGTTGTTCACTTAACGCCTACTCAAAAGCAAATATGTCTAAGTACATAAGCATTGAGTTAACAAGGCTCACTCAATGCCTTATCAATAATTCAGCAGAGTCCAAAAGTGTTGAGTGAACGTTGTTCACTCAACGCCTTTATTCAGAAATTTAGTGTAAGTCCAAAAGCATTGAGTGTAGAAGGTTCACTCAATGCCTATAATCAGGATGACTGTCGAGTCCAGAAGCGTTGAGTAAAGTGGCTTCACTCAACGCCTTCAACCCAAAAAATTCTGCAAAATACAAAAACGTTGAGTGATGAAGGTTCACTTAATGTCTTATCAGTTTAGCTGTTTGAGACAAAAGAGTTTACAGATGAAGGCTTACTCAATGCCTCAAGAAGTAGATTTTCTACTAAGTGTTTTTGCATTGAGCCGCATAGCTTCACTCAATTCCTATGTAGATTAACTGTAAAAACTACTAAGTCCATAAGTGCTGAGTCATGTCGATGCCATCCTAATTAAAATTAAGCAGGATTTGCGCACTAAAA
This sequence comes from Platanthera zijinensis, assembly GCA_039513925.1. Lineage (NCBI taxonomy): Eukaryota > Viridiplantae > Streptophyta > Magnoliopsida > Asparagales > Orchidaceae > Platanthera > Platanthera zijinensis. The sequence continues at coordinate 37,630,380 of CM077079.1, read as the reverse complement.
TCCAAATGGCGTCGAACACTTTCTGAACAATTGTTAAAGATAAAGTAACTTTACAGCTGTTATTTTGGCTTATCCATACAAGTCAAAGATCCGTTGGATGGCAAGATATATATTGACCTTATGGAGAAGTTAAAGGTCTTCTTCTGAAAGTAGTCTTCTAAGTCGATAATTCAAAATTTTATAAAAGACAGTGGCTGCTGATTGAAGTGATAAGAATCAAAAATATCAAAGTCATCTTCAGCAAGAATAGAAAATCTAATTTTCTTCAAAAGGTGGAGTAGTAGAGAACTCAAAGAAAGTTGTTTTTCATCTTTAAGGCTACTGATTTCAACACTGATATACTTAAGCTTGAAGATATAGAGCTCTACACCAGGTCTTCTCAGCACAAGCAGAACTACTCTAAAGATCAATAATCTTGTTGCTATGAAGAGTTAGGACTGGGTTTACTCAGTTCAGGAAGGTGACTAAGAGAACCATTTATCTGGAGTAAAACATCTCAAACTCATTACTCAACCTATAGGATCATTATTTGATCTGAGATATAAGCCCGTGTTATAAAGGCTAAGTGTAGGAGTTGTGTCTCTGAGTTATAGGATCCTGTTTAGGATTTAAGGAAAGGCTTGTGCCTAAGTGTAGGATTTTTGTGTAGATTTAGGGTAGGAGATTTGTGAATCTTTGAGGGTAGGGCTGCTAAGCCTGAGGTAGGAGTTGTTATACTCTGAGTTGTAGGAGTGAATTTTACTCTGAGGTGTAGGATCCTGAAGGATCTGAGGTGCAAGCTCAAGGAGCTGAGTAAAAGGAAGTGTAGGCTGAATCTAGCAAACTACTAGATAAGTGAAGGGGGAAAGTGGATGTACCTAGATAGGGGAACCACTATAAATTCTTGTGTGTTATGGTGATGCTTTAAAGCTAAATAACAAAATCTAACACACAACTTGACCTAAGCTCAAAAGAATTAAAAAGATTTAAAACATACCTATTCACCCCCACCCCCTTTAGGTGTACAGCTACTCTTAAACAAAGACCTTTAAGTGGTATAAGAGGGAGGTTGTTCAAATAGTACATAATAGTCTGAACAAATCTCCAAGAGTAGCAAAGAATTATCTCTATAGGTTCAGGAGAGAGTGATGAGTCCATATTTTATACTTAATTCAGGACTCATCTAAGCTTATTTTCTTGTCTTTGGACACCGTTTAGCGTCATTTGCACTCCTTTTGGTTCGCTACAGTTTTCCATGTCTTGTGCACCCCTTTTTAGCCTATTTCTGTGTGTGTGTGTATTTCGTTCTCGCTATGATTATTATTGTTTGCTGTGGCTGCCACGATCGATGTCCCGTGCAGTTTTCCTGCAGGTTTGGGGATCGTGAGGGCATTTGGGATAGGCATTTCACTATTTTTTGGCAAAAGGGTCAGTGGTCGTGCGTTTTTATCCACGCACGACCATCGACCTCTTGGCGCACGATCACTGATCGCGCGCAGCCCGGCCTCATTTGTGAAATCTCTATCTTGAACCTTCTGCACGATCACTTGCCATACCGCGCACGATCACCGCTCGTGCGCTGCCGGTCGTGCACAGTCATGGCCCTTTTTACAAAGTTCTGCCTGGCTATTTCTACACGATCATCAGCATTGCCTCGCACGATCACTGATCGTGCGCTGCTGATCGTGCGAGCCATTAATTTTCTGATGCAGGTCTACTGGTTGCTGGCGCACGGGCGCTGACCTTGGTTGCGCATGACCACTGGTCGTGCGCTAGTGGTCGTGCGCCCTATTTATTCTGCAATCTATAAATACGCAGGTTCCGCCCTAATTTCGGGAGATCGCCAAAGTCCGCCGTTTTTCCGCCATTTTCGTCTCCAAGGAGGGTTTCCACCGCCCTCCATCATTCTCCACCATAGGGAGTTGCTCCGGGCAAGCCTTCAACGCCAAATCAAAGCCGGAGCATCCCCTCGGCCTCCTCCTTCATCCCCAAGCTTCAAGCAGAGTTTTGACCGAGCTTTCTCCATCAAGTTAGGAGGAGCTGGAGCCGCAATCTACCGGGTCATTTCAACGAAGAAGACGGGTCCATTGGGAGTGAGTGACAGCCTCCTCTACCTCGGACGCAGTTGAGGACCGAGCTTGGACTCGGATTGACAACCCGGGATTCCAACCATGAACCTTCAATAAGGCTTCGGATTCGGTCGATTCGCACACCTCTTCCTCTTGTTGTTGATAGCTTAGTTTAATTTCTATGTATTGATGAAGAATGCTTATTTGTAGTTAACATTTACTCTTATTCATGTCTATGTGAGTTAGTGTTTTTGTTATATTTACTTGAGGTGCGCCATATTCCATCCTCCACCATCCGCCCTTACCGCACTAGCAATTGCTAGTGGCGTGCGTTGCGAAGAGGTGCTCACGACCCTCATTCCGCCATTCTAACCACCTCATCCGCTAGCCTACTCGTCCATCCGCCAAGCGATTCGGTGCATAACGGCCCGTGTAGTTTCCATCCCGCCTGGCGAAGCATCGCATAGCGGCGTTGCATAGGAGTAGCTTGTAGATTTTACTTCCTGTTTCCGCAACCATCAAAACCCCCATTTCATTACCTCCGACCCGAGGACTTCAATCTCAAGTCCTCCTTGACATTAACTCATCCCTTACTGTGTTCCTCAAGAGACCGACACTCGGGGATTTATTCCCAAACTTTATTACTTGTGCGACCGGTGCGCTTGCCGTATTTTCTACGCATCAAGTTTTTGGCGCCGTTGCCGGGAAACACAGTCGTTTGAGTTTTTGAAGAGGTAGATGCGAGATAGTCGCCCTTGTCCATTTGTTCATACCCTGTTTTGTCTTTATTTTAGTTTTTGAAATTGTTTACTTTATTTTTTCTGTCCCTTCCTTGTTTTCTTTTTTTTAATATTGCAGATCTGAGTTGTTTTATTCTTGTGTGTAGTAATTTCCGGTAAATATTTCTGTTCGCGATGGATTCTGCTGCCGAGTGCCGTATTTTTGACCCTTTGCGGAGTTGCATCGATGCCATGGCTGTTTCTAATGCCGAGCACTATTTTCGGTGTATTCTATGTCAAGGTGTGGGCCATATGTTGAAGGATTGCCCTCGCTTGTGCAAGCCTTCTACCTCTGTGGACGCATCCGCAGCAGTCCCCTGTTCGCGGGAGACTACTGTGGATGGGCCTACCAGGGTGTTGCCTGGCCTATACACTGACATGGCGCACCTTGCTCGATCTTTGCCCGTTGAGATTACGGAAAAATCTCTCACCGCATATAGTTCCTTCATGGGTTCCTCAACCCCTTTTTACGAGCTTCCTTTGAGTGATCACTCTCACTCAGATGTTAGCCCGCAAGGAGTGGATCGGGAACTCATGGACGATCCTGTATGGGACGATGAGAGTGTTCTGGTCGTCGACGGGGTGGCATCTGCGGATGATGTTGCGAAGGGGCCTGCGCATTCTATGCCTAATTTTGAGAGCAGCTTTTCCCCTACACAGTATTTGCCGGAGTTTTCTACTCCGTTTTCTTGTGAGTCGGCTGATGAGGCCGTTATTATGGATGATTCGGTGCCTGAGGTTGTGCCGAAGTGGGATGACGATTCTGCTATCTCCGATGGAGAATGTAGATCTTCGGACCACTATGACGCACCCCGGTGGGACGAGGAGTATTACCTTTCGGATGCGGAGGTTTGCACCTCCCTATCTGACGAGGCGGTCCCCCTTTCCACCGTGGACTTCGAGTTCTCGGATTCTCCCCAATACGACTCATATGACACTGACGATGATCATTGTTTGGATCCTGCTGGGGGTGATACCGGGATCACTCTCCCGATTTCTGATTATTTTTGTCCTTCTTCTCTTTTATTCCTTGATCCCCCTTCCATATCTGAGCCTGTGTGGGTTGATTCTCCGCTGGTGTGTTGGGATGACGATGAGCCTTGTGCTCAAGCCGTTGACTCCTACGCACCTGTATGGGATGACCCCTTGCTAGGCAAGGATTCTTTTTGTGATGAGATGAGCGAGGACCAGGTCGCCTCCTCATCTTATTTCCTGCTTCCTCTACCTGAGCTTTTCAGGTATTATTATCTAGGTAGAGGAGTAACTGTTCTATCGCCGTATCGGTACCCGTTACCGCAACGGATATTGGAACAGTTACCTGTTCATCTTCTCTTCCATAGGCCCATTAGCTAAGGCTTTTCTGCTTCGAATAAGTCGTGCTGGGATGACAATAACCCCAGTGCTTATCTTTCATTTTCTGCATTTTTACTTTTTTTTATGTCTAGCTTAGTTTAGTATTTCTTTTTGTATATTTTTCTTTTGTTTTTGCGGAGCTCACCCCTGCAGGTATTCATGGAAACTACGCATTGGCGGGGTTGTGATTCTTCGTTTGGCGGGCCTGCTGCTACTTTCCACGCGTCTTCTGGTATGCTCACTAGCTGAGCATTAGGTAACCTCTTCCCTTAGCTCATTCTGATTTTAATTTCTCTATCATTTGATGTGTTGTTTAGTCTAAGTCTGGGGGAGAGCATGTTTAACTTTTGCACGTGCACATTTCTTTTGCATACTAGAAGCTTTTTGTATTTTATTTTGTTTATGTTCATTGCATCGCACACCACTGCACCCACATGAGCGCGAGCTTAGCTGTTAGCGTGCCACGAGTTGAACTTGTATCTTTGTTAGATTTGGAAAATTTCTGTGCTAGTTTAGGATTGTGCGACGGAGTAAAATGTTGGCCTTGCTGTGTTTCTAGTCAACTGCTCTCGTTTTGTATAGAAATTTGTGTAGATTTAATTTTTTTCGTATGCTTATAGTTCTATATTTTTCTATTTGCGTACATATTTCTTATTCTACTCAAAAGTTGGTGAATCCGGTGTGAATCAAACGGTAGCGTAGGAATGTGTGTAGCCGCCACTAGACTCGTATTGCTTGAGTCGGGAGGAAGGATTATCTTTCTCGATTGCTAAGAACTTGCCCCAAACTATTCTTGAAGCATTGGTACACAGTTAGTCTAGCGTGAGAGTGATGTAGGCCACCTTTTGGCCCGGTTGAGCTTTGTACCCATTCCTAACATCGCCCTTGCTAGCCCCTTTGTGCCTACCCTTCCTTTTGATTCAGCTCCACTATATTCGCCAAAGCCTCATAGCCAATCCTAGTCGCACACCCAATTTGAGCTTTAGTAGTTTACATTTTATGTTGGGTTGTGATGTGGTGATTCGTATTTGTGATATGTGATTGTGCCCAAAAGAAAAATGTGCTGATTTTGTAAAAAGAAAAAGAAAATATTTAAAAGAAAAATATTTGAAAAAGAGAAAAAGAGAAAAGAAAAAGAGAAAGAAAAAGTTTGATTGAAAATCTTTATTTGAGATGATTTAGATTTGGAGTAGGCGGTGCACACACTCATTTAGTAAAAGATAAGTCTGGGGGTGTGGTGTACCCATGTTTATTTTGTGGGCAGCGGGTGCTAGTTTTGTACGTTAGCTCATTTGGGTTAGGTGCATACCCTTCATGTTTATCCTTGTTTTCCTCACCGTAACCCAAGCCCCATTATTACCTGAAGTTCTACGGACTTGCGCTTGAGTTGACTAGTGCCGTGGAGAGAGTGCGAACGGGCAAGCGTATGGTTTCTGACATTGGTGGATTCCTTTGGGGGTAATCTTAAACCCCGGTCTTCGGCAATGCTCACCTTAGTGGCCTGTCTACTTTCTCCCTGCGTAGGACCGGATGATTCACCGTGATTCCACTTTTGAGTAATAATAAATTTTTGATACGCATTGTGAAAATATAAAATATTTTGTATACTTAAAAATTTCCTCTACTTTATTTTTATGCACGCGAGCATGCGACTTCGCATGGTACTCCGTTTTGCAATTTCTTTGTTAGCTAGTTCAATTTCCCCGTCTGCTTAGGTTTTGTTTGCTCGGGACGCGCAAACGGTTAAGTCTGGGGGTGTGATGAGTCCATATTTTATACTTAATTCCGGACTCATCTAGGCTTATTTTCTTGTCTTTGCACACCGTTTAGCGTCATTTGCACTCCTTTTGGTTCACTACGGTTTTCCATGTCTTGTGCACCCCTTTTTAGCCTATTTCTGTGTGTGTGTGTATTTCGTTCTCGCTATGATTATTATTGTTTGCTGTGGCTGCCACGATCGATGTCCCGTGCAGTTTTCCTGCAGGTTTGGGGATCGTGAGGTCATTCGGGATAGGCGTTTCACTATTTTTTGGCAAAAGGGTCAGTGGTCGTGCATTTTTACCCACGCACGACCATAGACCTCTTGGCGCACGATCACTGATCGTGCGCAGCCCGGCCTCATTTGTGAAATCTCTGTCTTGAACCTTCCGCACGATCACTTGCCATACCGTGCATGATCACTGCTCGAGCGCTGCCGGTCGTGCGCAGTCATGGCCCTTTTTACAAAGTTCTGCCTTGCTATTTCCGCACGATCATCAGCATTGCCTCGCACGATAACTGATCGTGCGCTGCTGATCGTGCGCGACTATTGATTTTCTGATGCAGGTCTACTGGTTGCTGGCGTACGGGCGCTGACCTTGGTCGCGCACGACCACTGGTCGTGCGCCAGTGGTCGTGCGCCCTATTTATTCTGTAATCTATAAATACGCAGGTTCCGCCCTAATTTCGGGAGATCGCCAAAGTCCGCTGTTTTTCCACCATTTTCGTCTCCAAGGAGGGTTTCCACCGCCCTCTATCATTCTCCACCATAGGGAGTTGCTCCGGGCAAGCCTTCAACGCCAAATCAAAGCCGGAGCATCCCCTCGGCCTCCTCCTTCATCCCCAAGCTTCAAGCGGAGTTTTGACCGAGCTTTCTCCATCAAGTTAGGAGGAGCTGGAGCCGCAATCTACCGGGTCATTTCAACGAAGAAGACGGGTCCATTGGGAGTGAGTGACAGCCTCCTCTACCCCGGACACAGTTGAGGACCGAGCTTGGACTCGGATTGACAACCCGGGATTCCAACCGTGAACCCTCAATAAGGCTTCAGATTCGGTCGATTCGCACACCTCTTCCTCTTGTTGTTGATAGCTTAGTTTAATTTCTATGTATTGATGAAGAATGCTTATTTGTAGTTAACATTTACTCTTATTCATGTCTATGTGAGTTAGTGTTTTTGTTATATTTACTTGAGGTGCGCCATATTCCATCCTCCACCATCCGCCCTTACCGCACTAGCAATTGCTAGTGGCGTGCGTTGCGAAGAGGTGCTCACGACCCTCATTCCACCATTCTAACCACCTCATCCGCTAGCCTACTCGTCCATCCGCCAAGCGATTCGGTGCATAGCGGCCCGTGTAGTTTCCATCCTGCCTGGCGAAGCATCGCATAGCGGCGTTGCATAGGAGTAGCTTGTAGATTTTACTTCCTGTTTCCGCAACCATCAAAACCCCCATTTCATTACCTCCGACCCGAGGACTTCAATCTCAAGTCCTCCTCGACATTAACTCATCCCTTACTGTGTTCCTCAAGAGACCGACACTCAGGGATTTATTCCCAAACTTTATTACTTGTGCGATTGGTGCGCTTGCCGTATTTTCCACGCATTAGAGAGCCATAAGTAGTTGAGCTCAATGAAACTTCCTATATATAGGAAGAAAAATTTTGGGATCTAGAAGGAAAGGATAAGACTATTTATGGAAGCCTCGGGCCCTAGGATATTCATAACTATTTAAGAGGGACATCTCATTCCCATAAAGGTCTCTGCTATATATGCTAATATCCAGACACCCAAGAAATACTCTAAGATGACCAAGGATGAAGTCATTATGGCAACTAGGGAAAAAAGGACTCAGAACATCATTTTTAGTATCATAAATGACTCCACATTCCAGAACTTGGTCCACCACAGAATAACTAAAGAGATGTGGGATTCTCTGATAGTGTATATGGAAGGGATAGAGGAGGTGAGGGATGATAGGAAATCCCTCCTGAATCAGTAGTATGAGGCCTTCAAGCAAGGTAAGAAAAATTTCATAGTTGATTGCTATGAAAAGTTCTTCATGATAGTGAATAGTCTGATTACTTATGGCAGATAGTTCACAAACTATGAGCTAAATGACAAGTTCTTGAGATCTCTCAACAAGGAATGGGATATCAAAATCTATGTCATTATAGAGGTTGGAAACTTGGCCAACACAATGCCTCAAAACTTGTTTGGGAAGTTGTTGTCTCATAAGATACAGCTGAACTTAAGAAGGGCGGAATAAGATGCTGTCAGAACTCTCAACAAAGATAAAGCCATGATATTTAGATCTGAATCAACTAGGAGAAATAGAGAAAGGACTCATTCTCCACCAAGGAGAGCTACAGAGTCAGAGTTCTTAGATCCCAGCTCCTCAGGCAATGAATTGTCGGGTGGAGAACTGATACAATTCCCCAAACAATTCAAGAAAATGTTGAGTAGGAGAATACATTGGAAGAACAAGGGTTTTCGAAGCTCCTCCTCAAGAAAGCCTTATTCCAGCATTGAGAAGTCCAAAAAAGACCCCCCTGGGAAAGGTATGACTATAAGTAGAACAAATACATTAAGATAAATGTTGTTTGATATTATTGCAATAGAAGTGGACATGTCATTGCTTACTATCCAATAAAAAGGAAGGAGCACAAGAAATCTGATGACAAGAAGCACTACAAGGACAATAAGGCTGAAAAGAGCTTCTTGGCCAAGAAGAAAACTAGCTTATCAGATAGTGATTCTGCATCTTCAGAATCAGAGGAAGAAGAGTCCTACATTGGTCTCATTTCTATTGAAGTGGAGGCTAATCATCCAGCTACCTCAACCAGCATAAGAGCTCCACTGTCCTCTATTAATAGTGAATTTAAAGAGGATTATGAATTCAACCTTATGGCCCTAACTAAAGACAATAAGGACAATTCTGTTTCTAATGAGGCACACTCTCTCCCTAACTCTCCTTCTATCTATGAGACTGGCTCTGACTCTAAAGCGTCCACTTCATCTAGTGGGGATGATGGATAAGAATCTACTGATGATGTCAATCAACTAATTAACAAGTATAGTGCAATTCTTAATACTCTGAAGAAGAGCAAGAATCTTGTCACAAGACAAGCTGAGGAGATTTCCTCTTTTCAGCAAGCTTCTTTCCTACAGTCTGAGTCAGCTCCTTTGCTAGCAAAGATGAGGAGGTAATTCAATCAGCTGAAGACAATCTCAGTCATCCAAATTGGCACCATTAGCCAAAAGAACAAGATCATCAAGGATCTTGAAGAGAAGCTCCTCAAAGAGAGGATGTTAGTGGCTGAGTTTTCTAAACCCAAAACTGTATGCCATTGATTGACTCCTTCACCTATCAAAAAGATAAGAAAGGTTTGGGGTTCAAGTGGAATACTAGATTTGTCCATTCCAAAGGGAAAAGTAAGGCTCTAGTAGCGCCTCAGAACACCTTTCAGAAGGTAATTCTCCATTCTAACAGGTATGACCATGATAGTATGTATGGTCACTAGAAGAATAGTTGCTCTTCTTGTAAGGATACAAGTGTATCTTGTAATGGAAGAAAAAATGGCATGGGATTGAGTACATTGAAGGCTCCCCATGAGGAAATCCAAATGGCCCATCATGGACCATTTGTGTTTGGTGCTCCCAGTCCAACTCTCAAGGATAAGGCTGTTTCCAATCCTCATGTTCCTTCAGCAAAGAGCAAGACTATGAGAATGTCAGTCAGTAAGCCTCACTTGGCTATTTATAATGCCATCAACACCATGTCAGCTGCAAATAAGACACCTGTTGGTGTAATTTAGATTCAACAAGTGTACCTACTGGTATACTTGCAATCAAATACTTGCTGAAAGAAATAGGAAAAATGTTGTTGCTCTCCCCCTAAACAGAGAAAAAATGATAGCTTGCAAACTTCTAAGGTTGTTCAGAAGCGAAGATACAATATCCATGACTTTTGGTGCTGTGGCAAGGTGGGCCACTTTGTCATAGACTATTGGCATAACCCAAGTGTGCCATGGGTAAGGTGAGTCTTCCTATCAGGGTTGCAGTATGTAGATATAGTGATTCTCAGGCTAACATGATCCAAGGACCCAAACCTTTTTTGGTTCCTAAGGTAAACTAATTTGTGATTGCAAGATAGTCTAAGTACCCATATAATGTCAATATGGTACTTAGACAGTGGATGTTCCAGAAATATGACTGGAATAAGGAGCCATCAAAAGGATTATACTCCAGTGAGGAATTAACCTAAAGTCATCTTTGGTGGTTCTGATAGAGGAGTTACCAAAGTCTATGCTATGATTACCAGTGACATATTCTCCATTACAAAAGTAGCTTATGTAGAAGGATTGTAACACAATCTGATCAGCATTAGTCAACTACGTGATATTGGTTATGTCATTATCTTCCACAAAGATAAATGTCTGATCAAAAGGTCAAGTGACCAAGAGGTCATTTTAACAGGCACAAGGAGTTGAAATATTTACTATTTGAATTTCTTATGTATAATATATATACTCTCCTGTGCGCCTTGTTGCGAATGAGAAAGTGTTTTACTATGTGTAATGGCACACGAGGCTTGCTTACTTGAATTATAAGGCAATCATCAAGCTCTTCAATGGAGTGCTAGTCAGAAATGGACCCAATCTGAGATGTACCAAAAAGGGCATTTGCTCTCCATGCCAAAAGGGCAAACAGATAAAGGCCGCCTTTAAGAGCATTGGGGTCAAGGATTCTGAGAGGTGTTTATTCCAGGTCCTTGACTAAGGAGACTTTTCTAAGGAGACTTAAGATATATAAATTCTACATGTCCTCTAATAAAATAATATATAATCTCTATATGCTTAGTCCTGCTATAAAACACAAGATTCTTAACAATAGAGATAGCATTAGAAGAATCACAGTACAAGGGAGTTTTACTTAGCTGAAGATTGTAGTCTTGGGGTTGATGTTTAATCCATAGTAGCTGTTCACAGTAGCTTCCAGTTGAAATATATTCTGATTCTGTAGTGGAGATGACTATACTGGTCTGCTTCTTACTGCTCCATGATACCAGTCTTCTCCCTAGAAACTAACATGTGTCAGATATGTTTTTCTTGTCTTCTCCACAACCTATAAAATCTGCATCTGAATACCCAATTAGATCAAAATCATTATTACTAGGGTACCATAGACCAAGATCAGGTGTTCCCATAAGATATCTTAGAATTCTTTTAGCAGCAGAATAATGAGATTCTTTTTGGCATGCCTGGTACCTAGCACAAAGACATGCAATATACATGATGGCAGGCCTACTAGCAGTCAAGTAGAAGAGGGGGCCAATTATGCCTCTATATAAGATTTATTCAACATGTTTCCCAATCTCATCCTTGTCTATTGACACACTTGACCACATAGGAGTTTTCATTATGGAGGCACTCTCCATTCTAAACTTCTTGATTAACTCATTGGTGAACTTAGACTGAAAGATGAATAACTCATCCTCTGATTGTCTAACTTGGAGGCCCAAGAAGTACTTGAGTTCACCTATACTGCTTATTTTAAAATGCCCTCGCGTAAGTTTAGCAAACTTCTTGTAGAGGCCATCATCAATAGACCCAAAAATTATGTCAACTACGAAAATTTGCACTTATATGATCTTAACCTTGACTTCCCTAAGGAATAATATTTTATCTATCTTCCCCATTGAGAATTTGTTCTCAATGAGAAAGCTAGACATGGTTTCATATCATGCCCTAGGGGCTTGTTTTAACCCATACAAAGCTTTTCTAAGTTAAAATACATATTCAGGAAAGTTAGGATTAATAAAACCCAAGGGTTGCTCAACATAGACCTCTTATTTTAGGTCATCATTAAGGAAAGCTGACCTAAAATTCATTTGGTAGACCTTAAATCCCTTATATGCAGCTTATGAAAGGAATTGTCTAATTGCCTCAAGTCTAGCAACTGGTGCAAAGGTTTGATAAAAATCAATACATTCCTCTTGCATGTATCTCTTGGAAGCCAGTCTAGCTTTATTTTTGATGATAACACTATTCTCATCAAGCTTATTCCTATAAATCAATTTGGATCCATTGATGTTATGTCAATGCGGTCTAGGAACCAGCTTCCATACATTGCATCTCCTAAACTTGTTTACTACTTCTTGCATAGACACAATCCAAAATGGATCTATGCTGGCATCTTAAAACAGCTTTAGTTCAATTTGAGACAGAAAGCTTTAGTGCATGGCGATGCTGAGGCTTCTGCTCCTTATTGTAATACCTTGGTTTGTATTTCCTATGATTAGATCTCTGAAATGATCTCTAAAGTGTTTGACAATAGCTGGCATATTGTCCTCAGCACCTTGAACTTCAGTTACTAGACCCTGATGATCTTCATCAATATCCAGTGCACTTGGACCTTCTTTAGGAATGATCACACCCTCACTTTCCTCTTGTATAGTAGGAGGAGTGTCATTGATGCACAGCTTGTCTAACTTCAATTCTGCACCTGCAGATCTAGAGTAGCTTGGCAGCTCACTATGAATCATGAAAGACTCATCAAATAATACATTGACAGATTCATCTATAACTTGGTCCTTCAAGTTGTAGACTCTATAGGCTTTGCTGTGGTTGGTTTACCCAACAAAACTTCCCTCATCCGATTTGGCAGCAAACTTTGTTAAGTAGGACTTCCTATTATTGAGCACAAAGCATTTGCTTCCAAAGATCCTGAGAAAGGCCAGATTTGATTTTTTTTTATCTTTCATAATCTCATAGAAAGTCTTCTTGTGATACTTGTTGATAGATGCTCTATTCAGTACAAGATAAACAGTGTTTACTGCCTCAGTCCAGAAGTATTTTGGGAGTGAAGTGTCACTTAATAAAGTACTACCAGCCTTTATGAGAGTCTTATTCTTCCTCTTAGTAATCCCATTTTGTTGGGGTGTTCTTGGAGAAGAAAACTCTTGATGAATACCTTGCTCTCCATAGAATTTTGTTATGCCTTCAGACTTAAATTCATTACCATGGTCACTTCTGATTTTGACCACAGAACTATCTTTTTCATTCTGAACTTACCTAACAAAGGTCACAAAGATGTCAAGGGTTTCATACTTTTTTAAGGAAGAATATGTAAGACCCCCCTCCCGGAACACAGAACACGGCACGAGAGGGTCTTATGCCTAGAACAACCGCCTTGTGGTAACACCAGCACTCGGGCTAGCCTGTACCACAAGATGCCTATCCAGCCGGCTACAACCAATATCAACACATAAATGCCAACCCAACCATAATAATATAAAGAAGTCAATCCACACTAAGCATGAGTCCATAAGTACAGTAAAAGAGAAGCTAAACAAGCTTCTACATAATCAGAGTACGTAAATAGAATGGCCCCGAAGGGCTACAACAAAATCTCTCTCACTCACATCTGTAACCGACGGTAATGACGGTACCGTCCCCTCAGGCCCTTTCGTCCTGGCCTGGCTGTCCAGCTGCATGACCTGCTGCTCCACCTGCGGGGTTTCCTACTAAAAAGGAAGACGTAGCAACCGTTATTCATAAAGACTAAGTGGCTTCACATCCGCTCCCCCGGTGACTCCTCGGCACCGGGCAGAGAAAGGAACAGGTATAATATATAAAATAGTTGTGCAAGCAGGTGAAGTAAGTATACATGCCATAAGTAGTAATAGAAGTAGTGTATAAATGAGCAACCTCTTATTCTACAATTCTACCATCTACAGCAGCAAGAGAGTATAATGTTATAACAGTAAGTAACTGAACTTAAATGGATGCCCATACAAGCATATAAGTTGAGGGTCGTTCAGCAGTAAGTAACTCATCGTATAGGAGTGCTCATACACACTTATACGATGAGGGTCTTGTGTATGTAATGAAGTACAATGCTATATATGCAATGCAATGACACACCCATGATCAAGCACATGCAATCTCTATGTCGACACAGACTTATAGTTCCCACTATTCGAGCAGGTAGATAACCTCTCAGGCGCCAACCGTCGTGGCCCAATGGTGACAGTAGAGCGGGCATCTCCACTACTAGGCTGGCCTCCATACTACCTGGCCTAGGCCTCTGTACGCCTCAAAGCTAAGAACACAACAGCAGATCTCACACGCGTACTACGTCTCAGCGGGTTCTCTTGGGTAAATGTGCACCAAGATCCTAGCCCCAAACTGGCCTAAAGTATGACACGGAAGGAGCCTCGATAGTGAGCACGAGGACCAAGCCCAACCGTTCACTTGGCACGGAAGGAGCCTCGAGACGTGAACACTGAGGACCAAGCCCAACCGTCCAAGGTCTAACTGTCAACTCCCATCGGTGTGACAATTGGCGAGCCCGTAGACCTGCCACACTATCCTTAACCCGAGATTACGACACCGCGTGTCGACTCACACAACATGCAATTCCATAATATAGTGGCATGGAAGGAGCCTCGGGATGTGAACACCGGGGACCAAGCCCAAGCATCCATCAAATACGGAAGGAGCCTCGGGACGTGAACACCGAGGACCAAGCCCAATCGTCCAACTTTACTCATCTCAACCTCATTCCAACTAATGACAGTCAACACCGCACTTGTTAAATACCACAATGCTACTCGTAGGGAGACGACACTCTAAGCATTGGATTACTAATTCCCTTCCATCCATTCAACATACATCATGGCCATAGTTAAATCATTTATATGCCCTTCCAAATGAATTCAACATGATATAGATAATGGGCATCAATATACATCTACCAATTTATATCAAGCTCTTTCTTTAAATTAAGCTTGTCCACAACTCGTTATACGAATTCAGATTTATAACATCAACTTATCATATTACTATGATGATTATGTCAAAAGAGTTAACCCAAACCTCGAGTTGGATTGCAACATTAAATTCCACCAAATTGAATTTAACATTACACAGCCCAGAATTTAGGTGCAGCCTTAATCCGGGCAGCAACTTTGACCAAGGATTCCCGTGGCTACTGAAATCTGGAGAGTGCGTGTAACCACTCGTTGGAAAGATAATTTTAAGGGCTACAACTTTTGTGTTTATTTGAAATCCCTGATCTGATCGCACCACACCAGAAATTCTCTTGAAGCCTGCTGCGTACAGGATACAGATTTCCTGGGTGGAATTTCCCCCAATCACAGCAGGTTCAAACTGACTTTCCCGAGGCTACAGGTATCGCTCGGAAACGTGCAACCACTCATTTGAAAGATAATTTTGAGGGCTACGACTTGCATGTTGAGTCGAGAACCCAGATATGACCAGAACCCCTCTGAAACTGGCCACGAAGATCGCTTCGTGCAGAAATCAGATTTCTGCACGAATCTTAAGGTGAGATGAACGACAACCGTTCATCTTCCTCCTTGCACCGATCTCCCAAAAACTCCTCCAGAAATTCGTCCACCCTTATTCACCCTCACAAAGCCATACTTCTCCACGAATCACTCTCTCATCTTCACTTTGAAGAATGAAGAGGTTGGAGGGGACTAAGCCTAGAAAACGACCTAGGCATGGCTTTTTCCCTAAGAAATCTCCTCCTCACCATCAAGACTCTATGGAGTCGATATCTCTCCTAGAATATTAACTATAGATCTAGCACCAAGGGAGAGGGGAGGAAGCTCACCTCATTTCCAGCGGTACCATCATTCCTGGTCATGGATCTAGTCATCCTCCTCCGCGGTATCTTTTCCTCCTAGACGGCGATGGCGTTTCTCCTCTTTCAAAGTTTGGCTGGCTCCAATAGGACTCTCCTCCTCCAGAGCTCCGACTCCGACGATCCTCTTCTCTCCCGATAGCTTTGCGTGGGTAGCGGCTCGGCAACGATGGAAGTGACGGCTAGGGTTTAGTTTTCTTCTTATTTATATTAGCTCATTAGGTTATGTCACTTCGCCACGTATCAACCTCTGATTGGACCGACCAAATTAGGTCTTACTTGAAATGATCGGTCCAAGGGATCATCCAGCATGAATCCCAAAGTCTGGTTCAATCCGCCTGTACAAGCCAGCGAATCTGCCTGGGCGGAAAAAAAAGCACAAGTCAAATTCGGCGAGAATCAACTTCTATTCTCGATGATCGGCGAGTATAGCCGGGCATTCTCGACGAATTCGTCGGTTATCAACAATGTTCCCGACGAATTTACCTTAGAGCTTATCAGAAATATTGGCGTTGAGTGCGTTGAGTATCAGTCAACGATACTCGACGATTGTCATCATTCTCGACGAATTCGTCGGGTACCAACAATGATTCCCGACGAATTTCCCTTAACCCGTTTATCGAAATTCCTGGCGTTGAGTGCGTTGAGTATCAGTCAGCGATACTCGACGATGCGTCATCATTCTCGACGAATTCTTCGGGTATCAACAATGATTCCCGATGAATTTCCCTTAACCCGTTTATCGAAATTCTTGGCGTTGAGTGCGTTGAGTATCAGTCAGCGATAGTCGACGATCGGCCATCATTCTCGACGAATTTGTCGGGTATCAACAATGATTCCCGACGAATTTCCCTTAACCCATTTATCGAAATTCATGGCGTTGAGTGCGTTGAGTATCAGTCAGCGATACTCGACGATCGGCCATCATTCTCGACGAATTCGTCGGGTATCAACAATGATTCCCGACGAATTTCCCTTAACCCGTTTATCGAAATTCTTGGCGTTGAGTGCGTTGAGTGTCAGTCAATGATACTCGACGATCGGTGGGTATATCCGGGCATTCTCGACGAATTCATCGGATATCACTCAACCCATCACTCTGTTCAACACGCTTGATACCTTTTACCAGTGTGCCCCGAGCCCGAGTCAAGTCTCTTGACTCGGAACTCGTGCGAGGGGGCCTAGTGCGAAATGGGATGTTACAAATCCTATAAACAAAATAAAAGATTTCGTCCCCGAAATCAGGCTGAGGCTATGGGGAGTAAAGCATACAAAAATAACATATGATTTTAAATAAAACTACCTGAAGCAAACAACTCCGGGTAGCGTCCTTGCATCAAATCCATCGGATCCCATGTGAATTCCTCCTTCCCATGATTAGACCATAACACTTTTACCAAGGGAACACTTTTGCGGCACAAGGTTCTTATCTCATTATCAACGATCTGCACCGGCTCCAGTCGCACAGATCTGTCAGACGCCACAGTACCATCAGTTGTGGGGATGTATTGTTCGGGCTACAACAGCGCCTTCCGAAGCGACGATACATGGAACACATCATGGAGATTCTCTAGCTCGGGCGGTAGCTCCAGCCGATAAGCCAAATGGCCAATCCTTTCCAATATGGCATAGGGCCCAACATACCGTGGGCTGAGCTTCTTCACTCCCCGCACCCGTGATACTCCATGCATCGACTAGATTTTTAGGAACACTTTATCACCCATCTGAAACTCCACCATACGGTGCCTTGCATTATAACACTTCGCTTGCCGACTTTGAGCCTCTAACATACGATTCCGTATCAACCTAACCACCGCATCCGTATCATCTATATATTCCACACCCAAAGTCTTCGGCTCTTTATCTTGCACCCAAGACAAGGGGGTTCTACACCTCCTTCCATATAGGGCTTCATTGGGCGTCATGTCAATGCTAGCTTGATGACTGTTGTTATAGGAGAATTCCACTAAGGGCAAGAGTCTTTCCCACGGCTCTCCCCTATCTATCACACACAACCTCAACAGATCCTCCAATGTTCGGATGGTTCGCTCAGACTTACCGTCCGTTTGAGGATGAAATGCGGTGCTGAAGGTAAGGCGCTAGCCCAAATATGCCTGTACTGCCTTCCACTCCTTGGAGGTAAAGCGACCATCACGGTCCGAAACTATCGTCTTAGGTACACCGTGATACCGTACAAACTGCTCCACAAAAAAGCGTACTAAGACATCCCCATGAGCCTCCTTCTTCATAGGAATGAACCGGGCAACTTTAGTCAGGCAATCAACGATCACCCATACTGAATCATTTCTTGAGCGGGAGCGAGGTAGACCATGTACGAAGTCCATGGAAATACCCTCAAACTTCCACTCGGGGATGGGAAACGACTGCAACAGGCCACCGGGACTCCTGCACTCCGCCTTCACTCTTTGGCAGGCTTCACAATGCGTGACAAAGTATCGGACATCCTTCTTCATTCCTGGCCAACACATCGTCTTCCGTAAGCCGGCGTAGATCTTTGAAATTCTCGGGTGCACTGAATATTGAGAACAATGTGCCTCTCTCAAGATATCCTCCCGGATTTTACCGCCTTTGGGAATGTAGAGCAGGCCGTGAAAGTAAACGAGACCGTCATTTAGTGTGTACTCGTCGGTAGCCCCATCTTCGATCAACTTGAGTGCCGGGGCCAGAGCCGTATCAAATCATTGCTCCACTCGGATCCGGTCCCGGATATCACAAACTATGCTCATGCTGGACAAGTACTCTGTATATTCTGCCGAAGGAGCCTTAAATACCAATGTAATATCCATCTCCTCAATCATTCGCGCCAACTCCATGCTCATCAACCGAGACTCTGGGCTCGAGCCGGGTACTTTCCTGCTCAACGCATCGGCTACAGAGTTTGCCTTTCCAGGGTGGTAGTTCAAGGTGAACTCATAATCGCATAGAAACTCTAACCACCACTGTTGTCTTAGGTTCAACTCCTTCTGGGTATAAACGTACTTCAAGTTTTTATAGTCCGAGAAGATTTCGCAGTGGACGCCGTATAGATAATGCCTCCATACCTTCAAGGCAAACACCACTGCTCCTAGCTCCAACTCATGCACCGGGTAATTGATTTCATGCTTCTTCAATTATCTTGAAGCATAAGCAATCACGTGCCCGTGCTGCATCAACACCGCTCCCAACCCCCGATAAGACGCGTCCGTGTAAACTTGAAATCCTTCCTTCCCAGACGGCGGGACAAGGATGGGGGTGGAGGTGAGTCTATCCTTCAATTCCTGGAATGCCGCTTCACATTGGGGTGTCCACTCAAATTGCACACCTTTCTTTGTCAAAGAAGTAAGCGGGAGGGCAATCTTGGAGAATCCTTTTACAAACTTGCGGTAGTATCCGGCAAGTCACAGAAAACTCCTCACATCGGCCGCCGACTTCAAGGGCGACCACTTATTCACGGCACGCACCTTGGCCGGATCCACAGCTAGTCCAGCCTCACTGATTACATGACCCAAGAAAGCCACTTCCCTAAGCCAGAATTCACACTTGCTAAACTTGGAGAACAGGGCGTGCTCTTTTAGCTTCTCCATAACTAAAGCAAGATGCCTGGCATGCTCTTCCTCCGTCTTAGAGTAGACTAAGTTGTCGTCAATAAACACAATGACGAAGACATCTAGATAGGCCTCAAACACTTTATTCATCAAGCTCATGAAAGCTGATGGGGCATTTGTGAGCCCAAACGGCATCACTGTAAACTCATATAAGCTATACCTTGAGCTGAAAGCCATTTTCTTGATATCATCCTCTTGTATTCTCAATGTATAATACCCTAAGCACAAATCCAGTTTGGAGAACCAATGCGCTCCCACCAGTTGATCGAACAACTCATCGATTTGAGGTAACGGATAGGTGTTCCATACCTTCAGTCGGTTGAGCTCCAGATACTCTATACATAAACGCAGGGTTCCATCTTTCTTCTTAACGAATAGAATAGGGGATCCCCAAGGTGATGAACTGTGGCGAACAAACCCCTATTCTACCAACTCCTGCAGTTGAACTCTAAACTCTGCGAGTTCTTTTGGGGCCATTTGATAAGGGGTCCTTGAAACAGGCTTAGCTCTTGATACAAGCTTAATCTGAAAATCCACTTCTCTATGCGGTGGTAACCCTGGTAATTTCTCAGGAAATACCTCAGGGAAATCCCGTGCTAGCCGCACATCCTTCACATCTACCCTCACCTACTTCAGTTCGAAACATATCATGTAGACTTCATCCCCTCTCATATGAGCTTTCAACGTCTGGATTGAGGATAACAATAATCGTGGTGCAAATTTTATACCTTGGAAGATCACATCAGTATCTCCATGTCTCAAATAGATTTGCTTCTCCGCACATTCAATCCTTGCATGGTGCCAATCCAGCCACGCCCTTCCCAGAATGAGGTCGAATTCTGGTATTCTCAAAATTATGGCGGGGGTATCAAAGGTCTTTCCCCCAATGGTTATCTCCAACTAACACTTCGTAGTTGCAGTCATCTGAGATCCATCTGGGAGGCATACTATTCGAGCAATACCAGTGAAATATTGCACTCCGTGTATGTCCTTGATGAAGTCTTCGGACACAAAAGAATGTGAGGCACCGGTGTCAAATAATGTATAAGCCGGTTTCCCGCCGACCATCACGGTGCCTAAGCGTCATTAATAATACTCAAGCTAGACGTCTAGTATATCTTAAACCACTTGAGGATATTAATGAAAGCAAAATGGCTAATTCAAATCTTACCTACAATCATCTCCTGAGGATTCCGCTCTTGAGTCATATCCAAGGCATACATCTGATCCCGAGCGGGTCTGGGGTTTCTTCCTCGTGGTCCACGTCCTCGACCACACACATACCCTCGCTCCTTAGGGGCTGCTGGAGGGAAAGAAAAAGGCGCATCTCCAAACAGTTGCGGACAGTAGCATCGAATGTGGCCCGGTTGGTTGCATTCAAAGCACACCCGTTCCTGCCTTCTGCCGTGTTGCTAAAATTATTGAGGTGGAGGTAATGCTGGCAGTTGGGGAACCGGGCGCTCCTCTATAAAATTCTGGGGGAAACGCCCGCCACCTCTCCGATATCCTCTTCCTATTCTATTGTCAAATCTCCTTCTATTGCTGGGGCCGGCTTCCATCACACCCTCCGCTGGCCTCTTACTACTTCCCAAGTGGTCCGCTTCCAATCTCTTCGCCATATCGATAATCTCCGCCAGACTAGAGTCCGCTATAAACAAAAGGGCTTGCCTTAGGGGATCTCGCAAGCCGTTGTAGAATCGTTTGGCGTACCCTCTATCATCCAACTCATAGGAGTCAGCGAATCTAGCCAAGGGTTGAAACTCTCATTGGTACTCTATAACCGACTTGGACCCTTACTTTAGTTGCAAAAATCTCTCTTCAAGACCATCCCGAGCGGCAGAAGGGATGAAATGCTCTAAGAAGGCTTCCGAGAATTCACTCCAACTAATGTCCGTGTACACTCTTCCATGAAAAGTGGAGCCCATGAGGGACTTCCACCACCTTTTGGCATGCAGCTCTAAGAGTGTCACCACAAGGGTCACCGCCATGTTGTTTTGACATCTTATTCCTGCCAGCAATTCTTGTATAGTGTAGAGCCACTCTTCCGTATGCACCGCCGACTTTGTCCTAATATAAGCAGGAGGGGAGAGAGCTCGGAAAATGCTTAACCAACTAGATCCCGGACCCTATTATTGTACAGGTGCCTGCGGAGATTGGGACCTAAAGGCATCAAAAATAGCTGTGAGCGTCTGCGCCAGCTCTGATTGTTGGAATTGTATAGGTAGTGACGGGGCGGGGGTGCCCCTCACTGGCTCAGCATGTACTGGGATCTACACATAGGGTACAGACCTAAGGTTAGGTTGGCTAATCTAAGGCCAAAGATGGACAACTTAGTGTGAATTATATATGGGAACACCACTGCTTCCGCTAATTCAATTTGTCCCCAAACAGACTAATCAAACGGGGGTGGCACCATTGTTAAGTGACTTTCTCCTTGGAGGATTGTAGCAAGCTGATACCATTGGTAAGACCCCCCTCTTGGAACACAGAACACGACACGAGAGGGGTCTTATGCCCAGAACAGCCGCCTTGCGGTAAAACAAGCACTCGGGCTAGCCCGTACCACAAGATGCCTATCATGCCGGCTACAATCAATATCAACACATAAATGCTAACCCAACCATAATAATATAAAGAATTCAATCCACACTAAGAATGAGTCCATAAGTACAGCAAAAGAGAAGCTAAACAAGCTTCTACATAATCAGAGTACGTAAATAGAATTGCCCCGAAGGGCTACAACAAAATCTCTCTCACTCACATCTATAACCGACGATAGCGACGGTACCATCCCCTCAGGCCCTATCGTCCTGGCCTGGCTGTCCAGCTGCATGACCTGCTGCTCCACCTGCGGGGTTTCCTCCTAAAAAAGAAGATGTAACAATCGTTAGTCATAAAGACTAAGTGGCTTCACATCCGCTCCCCCGGCGACTCCTCGGCACCGGGCGGAGAAAGGAATAGGTACAATATATAAAACAGTAGTACAAGCAGGTGAAGTAAGTATACAGGCCATAAGTAGCAATAGAAGTAGTGTATAAATGAGCAACCTCTTATTCTACAATTCTACCATCTACAGCAGCAAGAGAGTATATGTTATAACAGTAAGTAACTCAACTTATATGGATGCCCATACAAGCATATAAGTTGAGGGTCGTTCAGCAGTAAGTAACTCATCGTATAGGAGTGCCCATACAAACATATACGATGAGGGTCTTGTGTATGTAATGAAGTGCAATGCTATGTATGTAATGCAATGACATACCCATGATCAAGCACATGCAATCGCTATGTCGACACAGACTTATAGTTCCTACTATTCGAGCAGGTAGCTAACCTCTCAGGCCTCAACCGTCATGGCCAAACGGTGACAGTAGAGCGGGCATCTCCTGTAAGACTTCCCTCCCGGAACACAGAACACGGCACAAGAGGGGTCTTATGCCCAGAACAGCCGCCTTGCGGTAACACTAGCACTCGGGCTATCCCGTACCAAGAGACGCCTATCCTGCTGGCTACAACCAATATCAACACATAAATGCCAACCTAACCATAACCATATAATGAAGTCAATCCACACTAAGCATGAGTCCATAAGTATAGCAAAAGAGAAGCTAAACAAGCTTCTACATAATAAGAGTACGTAAATAGAAGTGCCCCGAAGGGCTATAATAAAATCTCTCTCACTCACATCTGTAACCGACAGTAGTGACGGTACTGTCCCCTCAGGCCCTGTCGTCCTAGCCTGGCTATTTAGCTGCATGACCTGCTGCTCCACCTATGGGGTTTCCTCCTAAAAAGGAAGACATAGCAACCGTTAGTCATAAAGACTAAGTGGCTTCACATCCGCTCCCCCGGCAACTCCTCGGCACCGGGCGGAGAAAGGAACAGGTACAATATATAAAACAGTAGTACAAGAAGGTGAAGTAAGTATACATGCCATAAGTAGCAATAGAAGTAGTGTATAAATGAGCAACCTCTTATTCTACAATTCTACCATCTACAGCAGCAAGAGAGTATAATGTTATAATAGTAAGTAACTCAACTTATATGGATGCCCATACAAGCATATAAGTTGAGGGTCGTTCAGCAGTAAGTAACTCATCGTATAGGAGTGCCCATACAAACTTATACGATGAGAGTCTTGTGTACGTAATGAAGTGCAATGCTATGTATGCAATGCAATGACACACCCATGATCAAGCACATGCAATCGCTATGTCGACACAGACTTATAGTTCCTACTATTCGAGCAGGTAGCTAACCTCTCAGGCGTCAACCGTCGTTGCCAAATGGTGACAGTAGAGCGGGCATCTCCACTACTAGGCTGGTCTCCACACTACCTGGCCTAGGCCTCAGTATGCCTCAATGCTAAGAATACAATAGCGATGTTCACATGCGTACTACGGCTCAGCAGGTTCTCTTTGGTAAATGTGCACCAAGATCCTAGCCCCAAATTGGCCTAAAGTATGACACGGAAGGAGCCTCGGAAGTGAGCACGAGGACCAAGCCCAACCGTTCACTTGGCACGGAAGGAGCCTCGGGACGTGAACACCGAGGACCAAGCCCAACCGTCCAATGTCTAACTGTCAACTCCCATCGGTGTGACGATTGGCGAGCCCGTAGATCTTCCACATTATCCTTAACCCGGGATTACGACACTGCGTGTCGACTCACACCACATGCAATTCCACAATATCGTGGCATGGAAGGAGCCTCAGGACGTGAACACCGTGGACCAAGCCCAACAATCCATCAAATACGGAAGGAGCCTTGGGACGTGAACACCGAGGACCAAGCCCAACCGTCCAACTTTACTCATCTTAAACTCAATTCAACTAGTGACGGTCAACACCGCACTTGTTAACTCCCACAATACTACCCGTAGGGAGACGACACTCTAAGCATTGGATTAGTAATTCCCTTCCATCCATTCAACATACATCATGGTCATAGTTAAATCATTTATATGCCCTTCCAAATGAATTAAACATGATATAGATAATGGGCATCAATATACATCTACCAATTTATATCAAGCTCTTTCTTTGAATTAAACTTGTCCAAAACTCGTTATACGAATTAAGATTTATAACATCAACTTATCATATCACTATGATGATTATGTCAAAAGAGTTCACCCAAACCTCGAGTTGGATCGCAACATTAAATTCCACCAAATTGAATTTCACATTACACAGCCCAGAATTTAGGTGCAGCCTTAATCCGGGCAGCAACTTCGACCAAGTATTCCCATGGCTACATAAATCCGGCGAGTGCGTGTAACCATTCGTTGGAAAGATAATTTCAAGGGCTACAACTTTCGTGTTTAGTTGAAATCCCAGATCTGATCGTATCACACCAAAAATTCACTCGAAGCTTGCTGCGTACAGGATACAGATTTCCTGGGTGGAATTTCCCCCAATCGCAGCAGGTTAAAACTGACTTTCTCGAGGCTACAACTATCGCTTGGAAACGTGCAACCACTCGTTGGAAAGATAATTTTGAGGGCTAAGACTTTCATGTTTAGTCAAAAACTCAGATATTACCAGAACTCCTCCGACACCGGCCACGAAGATCGCTTCGTGTAGAAATCAGATTTTTGCACGCATCTTAAGGTGAGATGAATGACATCCGTTCATCTTCCTCCTTGCACCGATCTCCCAAAAACTCCTCTAGAAATTCGTCCACCCTTATTCACCCTCACAAAGCTATACTTCTCCACGAATCACTCTCTCATCTTCACTTTGAAGAATGAAGAGGTTGGAGGGGACTAAGCCTAGAAAACGACCTAGGCATGACTTTTTCCCTAAGAAATCTCCTCCTCACCATCAAGACTCTATGGAGTCGATATCTATCCTAGAATATTAACTACAGATCTAGCACCAAGGGAGCAGGGAGGAAGCTCACCTCATTTCCAGCGGTACCATCATTCCCGGCCATGGATCTAGTCATCCTCCTCCGCGGCATCCTTTCCTCCTCGACGGCGATGGCGTTTCTCCTTTTCCAAAGTTTGGCTGGCTCCAACAAGGCTCTCCTCCTATAGAGCTCCGACTCTGACGATCCGCTTCTCTCCCGATAGCTTTGTGTGGGTAGCGGCTCGGCAACGATGGAAGTGATGGCTAGGGTTTAGTTTTCTTCTTATTTATATTAGCTCATTAGGTTATGTCACTTCGCCACGTGTCAACCTCTGATTGGACCGCCCAAATTAGGTCTTACTTGAAATGACCGGTCCAAGGGATCATCCAGCATGAATCGCGAAGTCCGGTTCAGTCCGCCTGTACAAGCCAGCGAATCTGCCTGGGCGGAAAAAAATGCACAAGTCAAATTCGGCGGGAATCAACTTTCATTCTCGACGATCGGCGGGTATAGCTAGGCATTCTCGACGAATTCGTCGGGTATCAACAATGATTCCCGACGAATTTCCCTTAGAGTTTATCGGAAATCCTGGCGTAGAGTGCCTTGAGTACCAGTCAACGATACTCGACAATTAGTCATCATTCTCGACGAATTCGTCGGGTATCAACAATGATTCCCGACGAATTTCCCTTAACCCGTTTATCGAAATTCCTGGCGTTGAGTGCGTTGAGTATCAGTCAGCGATACTCGATGATCGGCCATCATTCTCGCCGAATTCGTCGGGTATCAACAATGATTCCCGACGAATTTCCCTTAACCCGTTTATCGAAATTCCTGGCGTTGAGTGCGTTGAGTATCAGTCAGCGATACTCGACGATCGGCCATCATTCTCGACGAATTTGTCGGGTATCAACAATGATTCCCGACAAATTTCCCTTAACCCGTTTATCGAAATTTCTGGCGTTGAGTGTGTTGAGTATCAGTCAGCGATACTCGATGATCGGCCATCATTCTCGACGAATTCGTCGGGTATCAACAATGATTCCCGACGAATTTCCCTTAACCCGTTTATCGAAATTCCTGGCATTGAGTGCGTTGAGTATCAGTCAACGATACTCGACGATCAGTGGGTATATCCGGGCATTTTCGACAAATTCATCGGATATCACTCAACCCATCACTCCGTTCAACAAGCTTTACACATTTTACTAGTGCGCCCCGAGCCCGAGTCAAGTCCCTTGACTCAGAACTCGTGCGAGGGGGCCTAGTGCGAATTGGGACGTTACAAATCCTATAAACAAAATAAAAGATTTCGTCCCCGAAATCAGGCTTAGTCTATGGGGAGTAAAGCATACAAAAATAACATATGCTTTTAAATAAAACTACCTGAAGCAAACAACTCCGGGTAGCGTCCTTGCATCAAATCCATCGGATCCCATGTGAATTCCTCCTTCCCATGATTAGACCATAACACTTTAACCAAGGGAACACTTTTGCGGCGCAAGGTTCTTATCGCATTATCAACGATCCGCACCGGCTCCAGTCGCACAGATCTGTCAGACGCCACAGTACCATCAGTTGTGGGGATGTATTGTTCGGGCTGCAACAGCGCCTTCCGAAGCGACGATACATGGAACACATCGTGGAGATTCTCTAGCTCGGGTGGTAGCTCCAGCCGATAAGCCAAAGGGCCAATCCTTTCCAATATGACATAGGGCCAAACATACCGTGGGCTGAGCTTCTTCACTCCCCGCACCCGTGACACTCCATGCATCGGCCGGATTTTCAGGAACACTTTATCACCCGTCTGAAACTCCACCATACGGTGCCTTGCGTTATAATACTTTGCCTGCCGACTTTGAGCCTCTAACATACGATCTCGTATCAACCTAACCACCGCATCCGTGTCATCTATATATTCCACACCCAAAGTCTTCGGGTCTTCATCTTGCACCCAAGACAAAGAAGTTCTACACCTCCTTCCATATAGGGCTTCATGGGGTGCCATGCCAATGCTATCTTGATGGATGTTGTTGTAGGAGAATTCCACTAAGGGAAAGAGTCTTTCCCACAGCTCTCTCCTATCTATCAGACACAACCGGGCAACTTTCGTCAGGCGATCAGAGATCACCCATACTGAATCATTTCCTGAGCGGAAGCGAGGTAGACCATGTACGAAGTCCATTGAAATGCCCTCGAACTTCCACTCGGGGATGGGCAATGACTGCAACAGGCCACCGAGACTCCTGCACTCCGCCTTCACTCTTTGGCAGGCTTCACAATGCGTGACAAAGTATCGGACATCCTTCTTCATTCCTGGCCAACACATCATCTTCCGTAAGCCGGCGTACATCTTTGAAATTCCCGGGTGCACTGAATATTGAGAACAATATGCCTCTCTCAAGATATCCTCCCGGATTTTTCCGTCTTTGGGAATGTAGAGCAGGCCACGAAAGTAAACGAGGCTGTCCTTTAGTGTATACTCGTCGGTAGCCCCGTCTTCGATCAACTTGAGTGCCGGGGCTAGATCCGCATCCAATCCTTGCTCCACTCGGATCCAGTCCCGGATATCACAAACTATGCTCATGTTGGACAAGTAATCTGTATATTCTGCCGAAGGAGCCTTAAATACCAATGTAATATCCATCTCCTCAATCATCCGCGCCAACTCCATGCTCATCAACCGAGACTCTGGGCTCGAGCTGGGTACTTTCCTGCTCAACGCATCGGCTACAGAATTTGCCTTTCTGGGGTGGTAGTTCAAGGTGAACTCATAATCTCATAGAAACTCTAACCACCGCCGTTGTCTTAGGTTCAACTCCTTCTGGGTATAAACGTACTTCAAGTTTTTATGGTCCGAGAAGATTTCGTAGTGGACGTCGTATAGATAATGTCTCCATACCTTCAAGGCGAACACAACTTAGCTCCAAATCATTAATCGGGTAATTTATTTCATGCTTCTTCAATTTTCTTGAGGCATAAGCAATCACGTGCCCGTGCTGCATCAACACCGCTCCCAACCCCTGATAAGATGCATTTGTGTAAACTTGAAATCCTTCCTTCCCAGATGGCAGGACAAGGATGGGGGCGGAGGTGAGTCTATCCTTCAATTCCTGGAATGCCGCTTCATATTGGGGTGTCCACTCAAATTGCACACCTTTCTTTGTCAAAGAAGTAAGCGGGAGGGAAATCTTGGAGAATCCTTTTACGAACTTGCGGTAGTATCCGTCAAGTCGAAGAAAACTCCTCACATCGGCCGCCGACTTCAAGGGAGACCACTCCTTCACGGCACGCACCTTGGCCAGATCCACAGCTAGTCCCGCCTCACTGATTACATGACCCAAGAAAGCCACTTCCCTAAGCCAGAATTCACACTTGCTAAACTTGGCGAACAGGGCGTGCTCTTTTAGCTTCTCCAGAACTAAAGCCAGATGCATGGCATGCTCTTCCTCCGTCTTAGAGTAGACTAAGATGTCGTCAATAAACACAATGACGAAGACATATAGATAGGCCTCAAACACTTTATTCATCAAGCTCATGAAAGCTGATGGGGCATTTGTGAGCCCAAACGGCATCACCATAAATTCATATAAGCCGGACCTTGAGCTGAAAGCCATTTTCTGGATATCATCCTCTTGTATTCTCAATTGATAATACACAGAGCGCAAATCCAGTTTGGAGAACCAATGCGCTCCCACCAGTTGATCGAACAACTCATCGATCTGAGGTAACGGATAGGTGTTCCGTACCGTCAGTCGGTTGAGCTCCCGATAGTCTATACCTAAATGCAGGGTTCCATCTTTCTTCTTAATGAATAGAATAGGGGTTCCCCAAGGTGATGAACTGTGGCGAACAAACCCTGATTCTACCAACTCCTGCAGTTGAACTCTAAACTCTGCGAGTTCTTTTGGGGCCATTCGATAAGGGGTCCTTGAAACAGGCTTAGCTCTTGATACAAGCTTAATCTGAAAATCCACTTCTCTATGCAGTGGTAACCCTGGTAATTTCTCAGGAAATACCTCAGGGAAATCCCGTGCTACCCGCACATCCTTCGCATCTACCCTCACCTACTTAAGTTCGAAACATATCATGTAGACTTCATCCCCTCTCATATGAGCTTTCAACGTCTGGATTGAGGATAACAATAATCGTGGTGCAAATTTTATACCTTGGAAGATCACATCAGTATCTCCATGTCTCAAATAGATTTGCTTCTCCGCACATTTGATCCTTGCATGGTGCCAATCCAGCCACGCCATGCCCAGAATGAGGTCGAATTCTGGTATTCTCAAAATTGTGGCGGGGGTATAAAAGGTCTTTCCCCCAATGGTTATCTCCAACTCACACTTCGCGGTTGCCGTCATCTCAGATCCGTCTGGGAGGCGTACTCTTCGAGCAATACTAGTGAAATATTGCACTCTGTGTATGTCCTTGATGAAGTCTTCGGACACAAAAGAATGTGAGGCACCGGTGTCAAATAACGTATAAGCCGGTTTCCCGCCAACCATCACGGTGCCTAAGCGTCATTAATAATACTCAAGTTAGACATCTAGTATATCTTAAACCACTAGAGGATATTACTGAAAGCAAAATGGCTAATTCAAATCATACCTGCAATCATCTCCTGAGGATTCCGCTCTTGAGTCATATCAAAGGCATGCATCTGATCCCGAGCGGGTCCGAGGTTTCTTCCTCGTGGTCCACGTCCTCGACCACGCACATACCCTCGCTCCCGAGGGGCTGCTGGAGGGAAAGCAAAAGGAGCATCTCCAAACAGTTGCAGACAGTAGCGTCGAATGTGGCCCGGTTGGTTGCATTCAAAGCACACCTGTTCCTGTCTTCTGCCGTGTTGCTGAAATTGTTGAGGTGGAGGTAATGCTGGCGGTTGCGAAACCGGATGCTCCTCTCTAAAATTCTGGGGGAAATGCCCGCCACCTCTCCGATATCTTCTTCCTCTTCTATTGTCAAATCTCCTTCTGTTGCTGGAGCCGGCTTCCATCACGCCCTCCGCTGGCCTCTTACTACATCCCAAGTGGTCCGCTTCAAATCTCTTCGCCATATCGATAATCTCCGCCAGGCTAGAGTCCGCTATAAAACAAAGGGCTTGCCTTAGGGGATCTCGCAAGCCTTTGTAGAATCGTTTGGCATACCCTCTATCATCAAACTCATAGGAGTCTGCGAATCTAGCCAAGTGCTGAAACTCCCGTTGGTACTCTATCACCGACTTGGACCCTTGCTTTAGTTGCAAAAATCTCTCTTCCAGACCATCCCGAGCGGCCAAAGGGATGAAATGCTCTAAGAAGGCTTCAGAGAATTCACTCCAACTTATGTCCGTGTACACTCTTCCATGAAAAGTGGAGCCCATGAGGGACTTCCACCACCTTTTGGCGTGCAGCTCTAAGAGTGTCACCACAAGGGTCACCGCCATGTTGTTTGGACATCTTATTCCTTCCAGCAATTCTTGTATAGTGTCGAGCCACTCTTCGGTACGCACCGCCGACTCTGTCTGAATATAAGCGGGAGGGGAGAGAGCTCAGAAAATGCTTAACCAACTAGATCCCGGACTCTGTTGTTGTACAGGTGCCTGCTGAGATTGGGACCTAAAGGCGTCCAAAATAGCTATGAGCGTCTGCCCCAGCTCTGATTGTTGGAATTGTGTAGGTACTGACGGGGCGGGGGTGCCCCTCACTGGCTCAGCATGTACTGGGATCTACACATAGGGTACATACCTAAGGTTAGGTTAGCTAATCTAAGGCCAAAGATGGACAACTTAGTGTGAATTACACATGGGCACACCACTGCTTCCGCTAAGTAAGTTTGTCCCCAAACTGACTAATCAAATAGGGGTGGCACCATTGTTAAGTGACTTTCTCCTTGGAGGATTGTAGCAAGCTGATACCATTTGTAAGACCCCCCTCCCGGAACACAGAACACGGCACGAGAGGGGTCTTATGCCCAGAACAGCCGCCTTGCAGTAACACTAGCACTCGGGCTAGCCCGTACCACAAGACGCATATCATGCCGGCTACAACCAATATCAACACATAAATGCCAACCCAACCATAATATTATAAAGAAGTCAATCCACACTAAACATGAATCCATAAGTACAGCAAAAGAGAAGCTAAACAAGCTTCTACATAATTAGAGTACGTAAATAGAATTGCCCTGAAGGGCTACAACAAAATCTCTCTCACTCACATCTGTAACCGACGGTAGCAACAGTACCGTCCCCTCAGGCCCTGTCGTCATGGCCTGGATGTCCAGCTGCATGTTCTGTTGCTCCACCTACGGGGTTTCCTCCTAAAAAAGAAGACGTAGCAACCGTTGTCATAAAGACTAAGTGGCTTCACATCCGCTCCCCCGGCGACTCCTCGGTATCGGGCAGAGAAAGGAACAGGTGCAATATATAAAACAGTAGTACAAGTAGGTGAAGTAAGTATACATGCCATAAGTTGCAATAAAAGTAGTGTATAAATGAGCAACCTCTTATTCTACAATTCTACCATCTACAACAGCAATAGAGTATAATGTTATAATAGTAAGTAACTCAACTTATATAGATGCCCATACAAGCATATAAGTTGACGGTCGTTCAGCAGTAAGTAACTCATCGTATAGGAGTGCCCATACAAACTTATATGATGAGGGTCTTATGTATGTAATGAAGTGCAATGCTATATATGCAATGCAATGACACACCCGTGATCAAGCACATGCAATCGCTATGTCGACACAGACTTATAGTTCCCACTATTCGAGCAGGTAGCTAACCTCTCAGGCGTCAACCGTCGTGGTCAAACGGTGACAGTAGAGCAGGAATCTCCACTACTAGGATGGTATCCACACTACCTGGCCTAGGCCTCCGTACGCCTCAACGCTAAGAACACAACAACAAAGCTCACATGCGTACTACGGCTCAGCGGGTTC
The DNA here is from genome assembly GCA_039513925.1 of Platanthera zijinensis. Lineage (NCBI taxonomy): Eukaryota > Viridiplantae > Streptophyta > Magnoliopsida > Asparagales > Orchidaceae > Platanthera > Platanthera zijinensis. The sequence goes on along the minus strand of CM077079.1, from coordinate 37,598,380 downwards.
TCTATGGTAAATGTGCACCAAGATCCTAGCCCCAAACTGGACTAAAGTATGACACGGAAGGAGCCTCGGAAGTGAGCACGAGGACCAAGCCCAACCGTTCACTTGGCACAGAAGGAGCCTCGGGACGTGAGCACCGAGGACCAAGCCCAACCGTCCAAGGTCTAACTGTCAACTCCCATCGGTATGATGATTGGAGAGCCCGTAGACCGTCCACACTATCCTTAACCCGGGATTACGACACCGCGTGTCAACTCACACCACATGCAATTCCACAATATCGTGGCATGGAAGGAGACTCGGGACGTGAACACCGAGGACCAAGCCCAACCATCCATCAAATACGGAAGGAGCCTCGGGACGTGAACACCGAGGACCGAGCCCAACCGTCCAACTTTACTCATCTCAACCTCATTCCAACTAGTGACGGTCAACACCGCACTTGTTAACTCCCACAATGCTACTCGTAGGGAGACTACACTCTAAGCATTGGATTACTAATTCCCTTCCATCCATTCAACATACATCATGTCCATAGTTAAATCATTTATATGCCCTTCCAAATGAATTTAACATGATATAGATAATGGGCATCAATATACATCTACCAATTTATATCAAGCACTTTCTTTAAATTAAGCTTGTCCACAACTCGTTATACGAATTCAGATTTATAACATCAACTTATCATATCACTATGATGATTATGTCAAAAGAGTGCACCCAAACCTCGAGTTGGATCGCAACATTAAATTCCACCAAATTGAATTTCACATTACACAGCCCAGAATTTAGGTGCAGCCTTAATCCGGGCAACAACTTCGACCAAGTATTACCGTGGATATAGAAATCCGACGAGTGCGTGTAACCACTCGTTGGAAAGATAATTTCAAGGGCTACAACTTTTGTGTTTAGTCAAAAGCCCAGATCTGATCGTATCACACCAGAAATTCACTCGAAACTTGCTGCGTACAGGATACAGATTTCCTGGGTGGAATATCCCCCAATCGCAGCAGGTTCAAACTGACTTTCCCGAGGCAACAGGTATCGCTTGGAAACGTGCAATAACTCGTTGGAAATATAATTTCGAGGGCTACGACTTTAATGTTGAGTCGAAAACCCAGATATGACCACAACCCCTCCGAAACTGGCCACGAAGATCGCTGCGTGCAGAAATCAGATTTCTGCACGCATCTTAAAGTGAGATGAACGACATCCGTTCATCTTCCTCGTTGAACCGATCTCCCAAAAACTCCTCCAGAAATTCATCCACCATTATTCACCCTCACAAAGCACAACTTCTCCACGAATTACTCTCTCATCTTCACTTTGAAGAATGAAGAGGTTGGAGGGGACTAAGCCTAGAAAACGACCTTGGCATGGCTTTTTCCCTAAGAAATCTCCTCCTCACCATCAAGACTCTATGGAGTCGATATCTCTCCTAGAATATTAACTACAAATCTAGAACCAAGAGAGAGGGGAGGAAGCTCACCTCATTTCCAGCGGTATTATCATTCCCGGCCATGGATCTAGTCATCCTCCTCCGCGGCATCCTTTGTTCCTCGACGGTGATGGCGTTTCTCCTCTTCCAAAGTTTGGTTGGCTCCAACAAGCCTCTCCTCCTCCAGAGCTCCGACTCCGACGATCCGCTTCTCTCTCGATAGCTTTGCGTGGGTAGCAGCTCGACAACGATCGTAGTGACGGCTAGGGTCTAGTTTTCTTCTTATTTATATTAGCTCATTAGGTTATGTCACTTCGCCACGTGTCAACCTCTGATTGGACCGCCCAAATTAGGTCTTACTTGAAATGACCTGTCCAAGGGATCATCCAGCACGAATCCCGAAGTCCGATTCAGTTCGCTTGTACAAGCCAGCGAATCTGCCTGGGCGGAAAGAAATCGCACAAGTCAAATTCGGCGGGAATCAACTTCCATTCTCGACGATCGGCGAGTATAGCCGGGCATTCTCGACGAATTCGTCGGGTATCAACAATGATTCCCGACGAATTTCCCTTAGAGCTCATCGGAAATCCTGGCGTTGAGTGCGTTGAGTACCAGTCAACGATACTCGACGATCGGTCATCATTCTCGACGAATTCGTCGGGTATCAACAATGATTCCCTACGAATTTCCCTTAACCTGTTTATCGAAATTCCTGGCGTTGAATGCGTTGAGTATCAGTCAGCGATACTCGACGATCGGCCATCATTCTCGACGAATTCGTCGGGTATCAACAATGATTCCCGACGAATTTCCCTTAACCCGTTTATCGAAATTCCTGGCGTTGAGTGCGTTGAGTACCAGTCAGCGATACTCGACGATCGGCCATCATTCTTGATGAATTTGTCGGGTATCAACAATGATTCCCGACGAATTTCCCTTAACCCGTTTATCGAAATTCCTTGCGTTGACTGCGTTGAGTATCAGTCAGCGATACTCGACGATCGGCCATCATTCTCGATGAATTCGTCAGGTATCAACAATGATTCCTGACGAATTTCCCTTAACCCGTTTATCAAAATTCCTTGTGTTGAGTGCGTTGAGTATCAGTCAACGATACTCGACGATCGGTGGGTATATCCGGGCATTCTCGACGAATTCATTGGATATCACTCAACCCATCACTCCGTTCAACACGCTTGACACCTTTTACGAGTGCGCCCCAAGCCCGAGTCAAGTCTCTTGACTCGGAACTCATGCGAGGGGGCCCAGCGCGAATTGGGACGTTACATCTCCACTACTAGGCTGGCCTCCATACTACATGGCCTAGGCCTCCGTACGCCTCAATGCTAAGAACATAATAGCGGATCTCACACGCGTACTACGGCTCAGCGGGTTCTCTTGGGTAAATGTGCACCAAGATCCTAGCCCCAAACTAGCCTAAAGTATGAAACAGAAGGAGCCTCGTAAGTGAGCACGAGGACCAAGCCCAACCGTTCACTTGGCACGGAAGGAGCCTCGGGATGTGAACACCGAGGACCAAGCCCAACCGTCCAAGGTCTAATTGTCAACTCCCATCGGTGTGACGATTGGCGAGCCCGTAGACCTTCCAAACTATCCTTAACCCGGGATTACAACACCGCGTGTCGACTCACACCACATGCAATTCTACAATATCATGGCATGGAAGGAGAATCGGGACGTGAACACCGAGGACCAAGCCCAACCATCCATCAAATACGAAAGGAGCCTAAGGACGTGAACACCGAGGACCGAGCCCAACCGTCCAACTTTACTCATCTCAACCTCATTCCAACTAATGACGGTCAACACCGCACTTGTTAACTCCCACAATGCTACTCGTAGGGAGACGACACTCTAAGCATTGGATTACTAATTCCCTTACATCCATTCAACATACATCATGACCATAGTTAAATCATTTATATGCCCTTCCAAATGAATTCAACATGATATAGATAATGGACATCAATATACATCTACCAATTTATATCAAGCTCTTTCTTTAAATTAAGCTTGTCCACAACTCGTTATACGAATTCAGATTTATAACATCAACTTATCATATCACTATAATGATTATGTCAAAAGAGTTCACCCAAACCTTGAGTTGGATCGCAACATTAAATTCCACCAAATTGAATTTCACATTACACAGCCCAGAATTTAGGTGCAGCCTTAATCCGGGAAGCAACTTCGACCAAGTATTCCCGTGGCTACATAAATCCGGCGAGTGTGTGTAACCACTCGTTGGAAAGATAATTTCAAGGGATATAACTTTTGTGTTTAGTCGAAAGCCCAGATCTGATCGCATCACACCAGAAATTCACTCGAAGCATGCTGCGTACAAGATACAGATTTCCTGGGTGGAATTTCCCCCAATCGCAGCAGGTTCAAACTGACTTTCCCGAGGTTAGAGGTATCGTCTTGAAACGTGCAACCACTTGTTGGAAAGATAATTTCGAGGGCTACGACTTTCATGTTGAGTCGAAAACCCAGATATGAGCAGAACCCCTCCGAAACTGGCCACAAAGATTGCTACGTGCAGAAATCAGATTTCTGCACGCATCTTAAGGTGAGATTAACGGCATCCGTCCATCTTCCTCCTAGCACCGATCTCCCAAAAACTCCTCCAGAAATTCGTCCACCCTTATTCACCCTCACAAAGCCATACTTCTCCACGAATCACTCTCTCATCTTAACTTTGAAGAATGAAGAAGTTGGAGGGGACTAAGCCTAGAAAACAACCTGGGCATGACTTTTTCTCTAAGAAATCTCCTCCTCACCATCAAGACTCTATGAAGTCGATATCTCTCCTAGAATATTAACTACAGATCTAGTACCAAGGGAGAGGGGAGAAAGCTCACCTCATTTCCAGCGGTACCATCATTCCCGGCCATGGATCTAGTCATCCTCCTCCGCGGCATCCTTTCCTCCTCGACGGCTGTAACGCCCCGTCTTTTCAGCGATTATTTTATTCTCGTTTGGTGTTACGATGACGCGTTTCCGTGGCTTGTGCCATGTGTGGAGTATGGTTTAGCTCCTTAGAACTGAGTGCCCTGTTTGGTAGCCTGTTGGCAAGATCTCCCTAGCAAACCGAGTCGTTTTGGTGACCCGGTGTGGCCTCTCGGGGGGATGTTTGTGTTTGTCTTTGTTTGGGTATAACTCGAGTTCTGTTCGTCGAAAGTTAATTTCGACTTCGCCGTTGTGTTCGTAGCGTGGGTATTTAGCTACGGTGCGAATTTCGTCGAATTCCGAGGTGAATCGGTTTTCGCGTCGATTTGGTGCTTTATGTAATTTTGTAATTAATTATATAATTATATAATTATATATATATATATATATAGTATTAGAAAAGCCATCATCTTCCTCACGATAGAAAACCGCCGGCCCCTTGTACGAGAGAAACGGAGTAACCGCCTACCTTGCCTTCGGACGCCGATTCCCGGAGCGTTTGTGGACGGAATTCGATTCCGAGAGTGGATTCGGATTGCTCTCGTAGAGACCTTCATTCCTGCGGTAAGAAATTCGATTTTCGTGGAGTTTTGGAAGGATTGGAATTTTCAGTTTTGGAAGTTTTCCGCCATTAATGGCCGAATCTTTGTTCTAGGTGTTGCGGCCGTCTTGATCCGTGCGAAGAGGAGGAAAGCAGTCCAAAGCTTCGCTGAGATTTGAGGCAAGTGGTATTCTTGCCCTTGCCAAGTGTTTTCTTTGATTTTATTTGCTGAAATTGAAATCCCGGTTAGCCCAGGTTAGAGGCCTTGTTGTTCTCGTTTTCTTGCTAACTATAGGGCTTAGTTCTTCCTACTGAAACCCCCCTATGTTGTGGTGTTTGGAATCCAAATTGTCGGCGTGAAGCCGTTGTTCCCCTTGCTCTGATTATTGCTCTGGTTCGGGCGTAGCCGAGAGGGAGAGTTAGGAGGGGGGGGGGTGTGGTTGCCAATTTCCTTCGTTAAGGTATTATTCGAAAGGTTAGGCATAGTTTGAATGGTAGTAGCGTGCGACGTGATAGTTGTCTACTTCTACTGCAGTGGCATGGGTCGTGTGCGCGTTCCGGTGTCGTTCGGGAAATTCCAAACGGTGCAGGTTGACCGCGCACGGTCATCAACCTTTAGGGCGCACGACCACTGGTCGTGTGCCTCTGTTCGTGCGCGTATATATTTCAGTTTCCAAAGTTCTGTCTCGGGCAATCGCACGAGCGCTAGCAACAGTGCGCACGACCACTGATCGTGCGACACTGACCGTGCGCAGTTGCTAGGTTTTCTGTCAGGTTTCCAGGTTTGTTTCGCACGATTATCAGCCGATGAGTGCGCATGACCACTGATCGTGCGTCACTGATCGTGCGCTTTGTATATTTTATGTTGCTAGGCGAATTTGGCTGGTTTCGAGTGCGGGAGTTTAGATACTCAAGTGGCAGGCAACTACTCGAGTTCTGGATCTTCTGCCTTGGTCGTTCGATTGTCGTCGAGCTCCGTTTTCTTTAGTGGGTTTGTGGGTAGTAACTTTATTTTGGCGGCGAGTGAGGCTAGCTCACTCAACGCCAAGGTTTAGGTAGGCACTGAGTGGGTTTCACTCAACGCCTAGTCGTGTTGGTTTATTTCAACACTCTTCCTTAACCTTGTATTTCGTTTCCGAGTGGATTTTCCAGTTGTATTTCTGGGTTTTCCTTGTCGGCCGTTTTCTTTACTTTCCTAAAGGCCGAATCGTGGGTCGTGGATAGTAGTGGTGGTTGTAGCTCTTTATGGGGGTGGAGTTGTGTGATATAGCCAAGGCCACCCATGGATTTCTTGCTCCAGGTACGGGCTGGGCATGTCGGGTGGAAGGTCCCTTGTGTTTTCACGTGTTGACCCTCGAGCTTTTGACTTGGACATGGTGGATTGGGGGACTGCGTTTGCCTTCGATCCGGTTCCTCGTTGTTGTTTTTGCTACTATCACTTCCCGCAGTTTAGGGTGTTAGAAGTTTCTTCTTTGGTAGTTTGCAGCGTTCTGGCTCTTGGTAGCCTAGTAGGCCCTGTAGGATGTTGTTCCTGGGCTGGGTCGTTGCTGTTTCTTTGCACGTTGTGCATTTCTTGTTGTCCTGTTTTGGACAGTTGTGACTCTTTCTACTGCATGTTTTCTGTTATTTTGTCCTTTTGGTTGACTCTTTCATGCAATTTTACCTTGATTTTTGCTTGCTGAGATATTCTGTTTTCTTTTGGAATACCCCAGGTTCTGAGCTGTAGCCAGTCTGGTGGCTAGTTGGAGGTGTTGTTGTTGGTGGACTCCCGGACTTTGGAGTTTCGTTTACCTTATTTGTGAGGTCATTTTCAGTACTTTCTTACAAACATATATGTGTGCTGGTGGGTTCGTGTCAGGTTGTTAGCGCCCACTAGTAGTTTTTACCTTGTACTAGATATATACTATTGCTGCTACCATCTATTTTTCTGGAGATAGTCTACTTGCTTTGAGAAGGTTTTATGCTAGGTTGCTAGTTATTTTTAAACTATAATTATGATTATAAATGAAGCTCATGATCAGCATGTTTTGTAAACTTAATCACTATTTTCCAAACCACGTACGAAAACCGTTTTCTTATATGTATTATATAAACTAAGTGTAGTGTCTTGCATAGCATGAGTGGTTCTCTTGGGACCCTTATGTGCTCTTTAGGGTGTAAAACCTAATTAAAGTATTTTTCCGCAGCGTTTAAATATAGTTTTCTTTTGTGGACTAGATGATCCACTGAGCCGAGGGATACGGACTCTAAACATAACTGATTTTCTATTCATTAAGCACATGATTTTTCTTGCATAAAGATTGTAGTTGGATTTGCCTGAGCGTCAGCAGTTATCCCCTGCTTGACGTGGCATCATGACGCGTGTTTTCTCTTACTCTGATAATTCTTAATTCGGAGAAAATGCGGGTTGTGACAACGGCGATGGCGTTTCTCCTCTTCCAAAGTTTGGCTGGCTCCAACAAGGCTCTCCTCCTCCAGAGCTCCGACTCCGACGATCCGCTTCTCTCCCGATAGCTTTGTGTGGGTAGCGGCTCGGCAACGATGGAAGTGACGGCTAGGGTTTAGTTTTCTTCTTATTTATATTAGCTTATTAGGTTATGTCACTTCGCCACGTGTCAACCTCTTATTGGACCGCCCAAATTAGGTCTTACTTTAAATGACCGGTCCAAGGGATCATCCAGCACGAATCCTGAAGTCCGGTTCAGTCCGCCTGTACAAGCCAGTGAATCTGCCTGGGCGGAAAAAAACACACAAGTCAAATTCGGCGGGAATCAACTTCCATTCTCGATGATCGGCGAGTATAGCCGGGCATTCTCGACGAATTCATTGGGTATCAACAATGATTCCCGACGAATTTCCCTTAGAGCTTATTGGAAATCCTGGAGTTGAGTGCGTTGAGTACCAGTCAACGATACTCGACGATCGGTCATCATTCTCGACGAATTCGTTAGGTATCAACAATGATTCCCGACGAATTTCCCTTAACCCGTTTATCGAAATTCCTGGCGTTTAGTGCGTTGAGTATCAGTCTGCGATACTCGATGACCCGTCATCATTCTCGACGAATTAGTCGGGTATCAATAATGATTCCCGACGAATTTTGCTTAACCCGTTTATCGAAATTCCTGGCGTTGAGTGCGTTGAGTATCAGTCAGCGATACTCGACGATCGGCCATCATTCTCGACGAATTCGTCGGGTATCAACAATGATTCCCGACGAATTTCCCTTAACCTATTTATCGAAATTCCTGGCGTTGAGTGCGTTGAGTATCAGTCAGCGATACTCGACGATCGACCATCATTCTCGACGAATTCGTCGGGTATCAACAATGATTCTCGATGAATTTCCTTTAACCCGTTTATCGAAATTCCTGGCATTTAGTGCATTGAGTGTCAGTCAACGATACTCGACGATCGGTGGGTATATCCGGGCATTCTCGACGAATTCATCGGATATCACTCAACCCATCAATCCATTCAACACGCTTGACACCTTTTACCAGCGCGCCCCGAGCCCGAGTCAAGTCTCTTGACTTGGAACTCGTGCGAGGGGGCCTAGCGCGAATTGGGACGTTACAGAATACCCAAGAAAATTTGTAATATTCATCAATTATTACAAGTGTATAGACTTTCCTACCTAGACTCTCCTGGGTTAGCTTTGCTTCCAGGTCCTTAATAGTCTTTACTTATTCTACTATTACCTCTGACTGGCTATCTATCTTATTAGTTAGTTCTATAAGCTTCTGTTTTTGCAGGTCAAACTTTATGTTGGCCCTCTCCAACTGAAAATATACTCCCTTCAAGGATTCTAATTCTCCGGCTCTATCCTTAGCAAGCTCTTTGCTTGCAATCAAGACCTTTAATAACTTCATATATCTATTGATAAGGATGTTGAAATCAGCTTCAATGTCTGAATCATGTTCTCTATTATTAGAGGAGTGTGAACATGATTCATTTTTTAATACAGAAAAATAATCTGAGGCTAAACTATGAGAGATTGGTTTTACCTTAGCACGATCTAAACAATCCTTATTTCCTTCTCCTGATTGGGTCTCCTAAATAGCCATCAGGCCCATAAGAGCCTCATCCTCTTCTGATTCTGATGAACCAGACTCACTATCATATAGTGTAGACTGTCTCTTTGCCAAAAGGCTTTTGTTAGCCTTCTTGAGCTGTCCATCCTTACAGTTCTCTTACATTTTCTCCTTTCTTTTTTTGGGCAATCAGCTATGACATGCCCTTTCCTGTTGTAATAATAACATGCAATATTAGTCTTAATATATTTGTTCTATGAAGAACCATACCTGTACCTAGATTTCTTCTTCCTGGGTTTATCTGGATGATTGTTCTTCTTGAGAGAAGAGTCTTCAGTTGGACTCTTTCATCTTCCCTGCTTTCTTCTCCCCAACATCTTCTTGAACCGTCTAGAGAAGAGAGACAGTTCCTACTCAGTTAGGTCTCCTCCTGATGAGGATGATTCTGAACACTCGAAGACTATGTCTTGTATCTCTGAGTGTGTTGACTTTTCTCTGACCTTCCTGGATAACTCTGCCTTTAGGCCCAGGGACTTTTCTCTGTTGTGTGCTCTAGCTGAATCTTCTTCAGACTTCTTGAGATTGAGTTTTAACTTATGGGACAACAACTTACCAAATTGATCCAGGGGGTCTATATTGGCTAAGTTATCCATTTCTCTTATGGAACAGATCTTGATGTCCCATTCCTTGTTTAGGGATCTCAAGAACTTATCATTAAGTTTATAGTTTGTGAAACTCCTGCCATAAGTCCTCAGAGTGTTCACAATTCTAAAGAACTTTTCAAAACATTCTGCCATTGAGACCTTCTTATCCTGTCTGAAGGCTTCATACTGTTAATTTAGCAGAGATTTTTTATCATCTCTGACATCATCAGTTCCTTCCATATAGACAATTAGTGACTCCCACATTTCTTTAGATGTTTTGCAATGATTCAGGTTTTTAAAAGTGGAATCATCTATTGCACTAACTATAATATTCTAAGCCCTCTAATCCATAGAGGCCAGAATGATTTCATCCTTATCCATTTCCATGTAGGTCTTTGGTGTCTTGATGTTTGCATCAAGAACTCACACTTTCATGGGAATGAAAGGTCCTTCAACCACTGTGATGTATATTCTTGGATCTACTGCCTCCATGAATAATATTACTCTCTCCTTCCAAATTCCAAAATTTTCTTTGGAGCAGACTGGGAGCTTGATGGAATTATTTTCCCTCTGAACCATGATTTATCTCTCTGCAATCCTTTGGATTCTCACTAGGCTGTTATGCCTTCTCAGTGAACCCACCCTCTAATACCAATTATAAATGTTTATTTTAGGATTGAGTGAACTAGAGGGGGGTGAATAGGTCCAATTTAAACCTTGGCTACTTTTAGATAATGAATTCTGATTTTCTATCTTTATTACTACCCTAGTCAGATAAAATAAGAAAACTATTAAGTAATTAAAACAATCACAACACAGCAATCACAACACAGTACACACAGATTTATAGTGGTTCCATAATTTATGGGTACATCCACATTCCCCCTTCTCCTATCTAGCAATGAACTAGATTCGGCCAAACTCCTTCTTCTTTCTTTACTCAGATCCTCAGATCTTATATCTTAGAGCCCATCTAGCTCCTACAACTCAGACTATACAAGTCTTATCACTCATATCACTAAGATCCTACACCTCAAGTTCTTTCCAAGAACTCTACCTTAGAGGGAATCAACACTCCTACACCTCAGGCAAATCCTGCCCTACAACTCAGAACAATTAGTTCCTACACCTCAAAGAAATACCCACTTCTCCTACCTCAGGCAATTCATGCCCTACATCAGCCTTTATAACACATGCTTACAACTCAGAGAAATTGATTCCCCTACACTCAGATCTACAAGTAGATCTTACAAGATTGATAATGGTGAAAAGAAATTAATTCAGAATTAGTCACCCAACAAGAGAGAATCGGGTGACTGCTTCTTGAATTGAACTTGATAAGTCAGCTTCCCTTGATCCTTATTGTAATTGATTTGATCCGACCCTTCTTAGATTTTCAAATCTTCTTGAAGTAGAAATTAGGATAGATCTAGGCTGGAGAATGTTGAAGACGATTCTTGATCAAACTTCTCTCCACCTTCTGAATTCTAGCAAATTACTTCTTAGATCTGGATTCTTCAATTTTACTACTCTTTTTTCTCTATTCTATGTCTGCTTCTGTAGTGATGATCCCTTTATATAGGCTCTGTCAAAGGTCACCAGCTAATCCGGTTAATAACTGACATCTGACAGTTCTGACATTTGTTTGGTCCTTTGGCTTGATTTTTGCACTAAGGAAACAATTCTGCTTGAAGTGTTGAAACTTGACTGTTAGATGTGTCGACACAAGTCCTAGGTATCGACACTACTCTTGTAGGGATATTGACATACTTCTGAATGTGTCGACACAACCTTCATCTTATCCCGACACAGCTGATGTAGAATGTGTCGACACTAGTCCTGAGTTTCGACACAGTTGTCTTCAGTCTCGACACTGCTTGTAAAGAGTGTGTCGACACAACCTTCAACTTGTCTCGACACAGCTTGTGTAATGTGTGTCAACACTAATCCTGAGTGTCGACATAGTTTCTTTCTTGTATCATAGTGTCGACCCAAGTCCTGAGTGTCCACACAAATTTCTTTTTGACTCGACACTTCTAGTTTAAGAGTTTCGACACTAGTCCTGAGTGTTGACACAGCTTTCTCCTTGTCTCAGTGCATCTTTGACAAAAGTGTTGACACTTATCTAGTGTCTCGACGCTTTTGTACTTAGATTTATTTGCCTGCACACTAGAACTAAACATTCATCAAATAAAACTATGTGTATATCATTGAGTCGAAAGGACTTCTTCAAATAAAGTACATTGTGACCAATGTACCCAATACCCCCCCCCACCACCACTGAATAGATATAAAGGATGAAAGGACAGTCTACTGCTGAAGAAGATGAAGAGATCAGGCAAAGTAAGAAGAGATACAGAGAAGTAATGGAATCCAGGCCTGACTTTTAGAGATGGAGTCCTCAATCTAAGACTATCATTCTATCATCCTAAGACAAAATCACAGAGAACAAAACCGAAAGATGAAAGTTATACAGCTCCCTAGAATGGGAAAAACTGGAAAGGAATGAAAAATTAAGGAGGAAGTTTAGAAGGGATAAGAAGACAAGTGCAGTGCCATAAAATGCCCCAGAGCCTAGCAAGTATTTCCCAACGAATTACAACTATTTTGATTGGCAAAGGCAAAAGAAGGTTTAAGCTGTTGAGAAGGCTGTCAAGAAGCCAAGTAGGGGCATAATCATCAAGGAACCAGAAACATAAATGGTTTTGTGTATTAGGTTCCTTAGGGCCTTGGAATATGAACATTATTATGAGCACGAATTTTGGGTTATAATTATCACTTTCTATGTTAATCATATCTTGATTATGTGCCATTTATTGTTCCTGTTTGCTGTGAAATTTATCTCTTCTATATTGTAATGTATATCATTGACTAGGGTTTTGACTTCTTCAAATAGAGAGAGATTATTGGGTCCATTGATCACAATGTCCCAGATTTAAAGAAAGCCCACAAGTCAATAGTATACACATGATTGTATTTGATATATGTTCAAGTTCAATATATGCAAGATGTCTACTATTCCATGATTAGACAGGTTGTCTAGGTCATAATACTATCTGGACTCAAATCTGGCTAAATCCAGAAGCGTTGAGTGAAGGATGTTCACTCAATTCCTACTCAAAAGGAAATATATCTAAGTACAGAAGTTTTGAGTGAAGAAGGCCGACTCAACGCCTTATCAATAATTAAGAAGAGTCCAGAAGCATTGAGTGAAGGTTGTTCACTCAACGCCTTTATTCAGAAATTTGTTGCAAGTCAAAAATCGTTGAGTGTGGAAGGTTCACTCAGCGTCTACAGTTAGGATGATTATCAAGTACAGAAGCATTGAGTAAAGTGGTTTCACTCAACGCCTTCAACTAGAAGAATTCTGCAAAGCACAAATGCGTTGAGTGATAAAGGTTCACTCAATGCCTTATCTGAGACAAAAGAGTTGAGAGATGAAGTCTTACTCAATGCCTCAAGAAGCAGATTTTCTACTATGTTTTTACGCTGAGACATATAGCTTCACTCAATGCCTATGTAGATTGACTGTGAAAATAGCTAGTCCATAAGTGTTGAGTCATGTTGACGTCATCCAAATTCAAATTAAGGGGGATTTGCGCACTAAAATCCAAATGGCATCGAACACTTTCTAAACAGCTGTTAAAGCTAGAGTAACTTTACAGCTGTTATTTCAGCTTGCCCATACAGGTCAAAGAGTCATTGAACAGAGGGATATATAGTGACCTTACAGAGAAATTAAAGGTCTTCTTCTGAAAGTAGTCTTTTAAATTTATCATTCAAAATTTTATAGAAGGTAGTGGCTTGCTGATTGAAGTGATAAGAGTCAAAAATCTCAAAGTCATCTTCATCAAGAATAGAAAACCTAATTTTCTATAAAAGGTGGAGTAGCAGAGCACTCAAAGAAAGATGTTGTTCATCTTCAAGGCTGTTGATTTCAACACTAATATAATTAAGCTCGAAGATACAGAGCTCTGCATCAGGTCTTCTCAGCTCAAGCAGAACTACTCCGAAGATCAATAATCGTGTGGCTGTGAAGAGTTAGGATTGGGTTTACTCAATTCAGGAAGGTGACTTAGAGAACAATATCTCTAGAGTCAAACATCTCAAACTCATTACTCAACCTATAGGATCATTGTTTGATCTTAGTTGTAAGCCTGGGTTATAAAGGATGAGTGTAGGAGTTGTGTCTCTGAGTTGTAGGATCCTATTTAGGATCTGAGGTAAGGCTTGTGCCTATGTGTAGGATCTCTATGTAGATCAAAGGTATGAGATCTGTGAATCTCTGAGTGTAGAGTTGCTAAGCCTGAGGTAGGAGTTGTTATACTCTGAGTTGTAGGAGTGAATTTAACTCTGAGGTGTAGGATCCTGAGGAATCTTAGATGTAAGCTCAAGGAGCTGAGTAAAATGAGGTGTTGGCCGAATCTAGCACACTACTAGATAGGTGAAGGGGGAAAGTGGATGTACCCTAGATAGAGGAACCACTATAAATTCTTTTGTGTTGTGGTGACTCTTGAAAGCTAAACAATCAAATCTAACACACAACTTGACCTAAGCTCAAAAGAATTAAAAAAAATTTAAAACATACCTTTTTACCCTCCTCTAGGTGTGTAGCTACTCTTGAACAAAGACTTTCACAAGCTCTATATGTACGTATTGAGTAGCCATTAGGCAGAAATACATGAAATCTATCTATCAATATAAAAGAAGGTACTCTAATACGCAACATAAAGTCCTCAGACAGAAAGGGATGTGAAGCACATGTATCGAACAGTGATCTTATAAGATAGTCCATGATTAGGACAAAGCCTAATTTAAACAAGTTAATCAATGCACACAAGGTAGCAAGTATATAAAGCAACAAAAGATGTATATAAAACCATACCTATCACCATATTGCTTTGCTTTATGGCCTCATATTGGCCAAGATTGTACACTCGGGGCTGTGCTGGAGCATAATGCGATGCAGACGACTCATTTGCCTTCCCTTTCTTCGCATAAGTCACACCAGACTTTTTCTCCACTTTTGGACGACCACTCCAAAAATCTCGAGCAAATTTTCTTGGCTTTCCACAAGTATAGAAAGTGGGCGGACCTCGGCCAGCAGTCGCCCCAGAAGCATTAAAAGAAATTTGTCCCCAAGACCTAGTCTTCTTCCCACATCAATTTTGATGCTCAGAATTTGCCAAATATGGTACCTTAAATTTTTGCTTCTTCACGCTCAAGTCCTTCTTATGTTGTACATGCTTTATATCCTACTCCAGGGATCGAGCAGTATTATCCAACATCAAAAATCCATGCGTCATCGGACCTGAGAGAAGCAACCTCAGATCATCATGCAGACCTTCATAGAATCTGTTTGTCTTTCGCTCCTCGTCAGAAAATGTAGAGCCTGCATACCTTCCTAATCTTTTAAACTCATGCAAGTAGTCATCAATAGAACTCTCACCCTGAGTTAACCTCTGGAACTAATCTCCATTGCAATCCTCTGTGCAGATGGGAGATACCTCGCTAGAAAAAGCCTTGAGAACTCCTCTATCGAGACCACAGACATTTGCCTTCCAACGAACTGATGTATTTCCAGCTCATCCCACTAGATTCTTGCCTCTCCTTCCAAAATAAAGGTAGCCATAGACACCTTCTGCCTCTCTTCTATCTCCATCACCATCAGAGTTATCTTTATTCTTGAGAGCCAAACTTCGGCTTGAGTGGGGGATTCAGTTCCCTCAAATGTTGGAGGATGGAAGATCATAACATACTTCAATTGCTTTTCCATCACTCGCCTCATTTCCAAAGGCTCATTGGGCACTTGCCTCAAAGCCACAGCCTCAACTATGCTAACATGCGCTAGAGCAACCTCAGGTGTAGGAGGTTGTACTCACCCTCCTAGCTGTGGATTAAGCATTGCAAACACAGCTTCGATAACCAATCTTATTGTTTCAGTAGAAGGAGGAGGTGTGGGCACCTCAGCTGGTACACTACTCTCCATTGAGCGCTAGGGCTGATACTACCCTGCACCGCTTCTAGTCACCTATAATCGTGAAATAAACAAGTAAGCGACTAGAAATATTACATAACAACAATCAAAGGAACACACAGGTTCCACAAACATTTGTATTTTCATTCCTAAGTGGACATTCATGGGTTCTTTCATGTTATAATAGTAATACACATGCACCTGCTCATCACCCCTTAAAAGAATTCACCACAAATTTGAATAAGAAAGATCGACACCAGAAGCTGATACCAAATTGTAGCACCCCCATTTATCTCGTACAATATAACATATGGTCCAGCAAGGTCCCTACGCCATATGCCACGAACAGTCAGTGGAGTTACGCATCGAAACCAAATCATTAATACGTCCTAACTCAAAGTCGCATTCTATCGGAAGCATTTAAAATTTATTAGAACCCAACACAGGATTGTCTACTAACAAACTGAGGAATGATATATAATACACAATGTGTTTGGCCTTAAGGCCTTACAATATATTTCCTTTATATATAACCCAACACTTTGTTTGGCCTTCAAGGGTCGGGATAACATAAAGAGGCTTCAACCTGCTACTTCTCATTCGGTTCTCCAGCACCTGCATATGGACAATCCACCAAAAAAGTGGTAAAACAAAGCAACGATCAATTTTAGCTGACCAATTTATAACGATCCCGCTCCTTACTCGGGGCTACAATGCTCCTTCCCTGCAAACAACATAATGACAATATATATATATATATATCTAAACAATATACAAAGATATAGCAACAACCAAGCGGTGTAACAACGGAAGACCATCAAATAAATTTGAACCATCCGATCTGATTTGTAGCTACCCAACAGAGTGAAGTTACAATCTTACCCTCAAAATTTTGAAAAATTAAGAACAGCACAACCCACTATTTATAAATCTTACAAAGTTTAAAAAAGCTACAACTAGACAGGCCCTCCTAAAAAGGCCCACTAACCCAACCCACTAAGGCAATTTTTGAATGTGCATGCAGAAATTTTAATATATACCCAAATCTGACATCATATTCAGTTATGTGGGACTATTTACACAGCGGCTCAAAGAATAATTCAACATTTAATAATATAATTATATTAATTAATATAATACTAATTAATTAAATTACATTAAAATGGTCAAAGTAGGCTCACGCCACTGTTCATCCGCCTGCTATTTTTCTTATTAAATAATTATTTTAAATTATAACATAATTTTAAAAACAAAATATTTTTAATACAATACAATATTTATTAACCGTCGACAGGACGACCTTGCCGTCGGGGGCGGGCAAAGCCCGCAGGGGGCAAGCGAAGTCTGTCGGGGGCCTGGTACTATCGTGTGGGGCATGGGGGGCCACCGTGCACTGTCACTCATATATATCGGTGAACTCAGGCACATTATCGGTGTACTGGACTTTCCTAGTCCCACCACTATCCTCAGTCCCAGACCGATGGTCAACATTGAGCATTTACAGTCTTTCCGGCCTATAGCCTAAGACTCTAACTATGCCAACAACAATTCTAAGTACCTTAATAATCTAACACGAATGACATAGTGCAGGTACAATTTAGCGACGTCTTGTTGCTCAAATTGAAGTTTGTACTATGCACGATGCGGCTCCGCCTTCACTTTCCCATTACCACATATATAACCAACATTATGTAATAAGGCTGGCTCTCATGGCCACCATAGTTGGGCACTCTAGGCTCTCAACTCCACATACTACCCACCTTGTCCCCAAGACCTAGGCTTGCAATCACATATCAGCTCACTGGGAGCTTTCGTCGGCGGTAGCACTACTACCTGATAGCAACAAACAAAATCACAACATCTATATTCAGTTAGGCACAACATGCCTTCTTTTTGTCTGATGCTACACACCCAGTCCCCTGGACCTGGGTTACACATCCATCACAATCGACTTGTTGGATACAACTAGGATATACCGCCTGTGGTATCGCTACTATCAGGCAGTATATGGAAGAACAATATTTCTATCCCAAATTTGGGTGTTTTGTCCTTGAGCACACATCCAGTACTACCTGCAGCTAGTCGTGTCCAAAAAGCTCGACTCGGCCGGCTTGGACTGGGTCGTTTAGTCCCGGGCTTTTTACCAACCAGGCTTGGCCCGGGCCCAGCTTGAGCCGGGATTGGCTGGGCTCGAGCTCTATCTCAAAGAGGAGGCCCGATAAGGCCCTTCAAGCTTACCCGGGACGGCTTGAATTTCAACATGCACTTGGATTAGGGCCATTAGGCAGGATTAATCCCACTTAAATATGCTGGAATTCCGCCTGATTAGGAGGGATTAATTAATCCTGCTTAACATTTTTTGATTCATTGATCACAATGTCCTTGATTTGAAGAAGGCATACAGTTCAATGGTATACACATGAGTGTATCTGATATTTGTATAAAGTTCATTATATGCAGGTTGTGTACAGTACATTGATTAGACAGGTTGTCATGGTCACAATATTAGTTGGACTCAAGACAGGATGCTGGAAAAGCAAAAATTAGACTAAGTCCATAAGCATTGAGGGAATACACTTCACTCAACGCTGGAGGTCTAAAGGCATTGATAGAAGTTCAAGCAGTAAAAGCCTCAGTGTTGTTGGACTTAAATCTGGCTAAGTCTAGAAGCATTTAGTAAAGCCAGTTGACTCAACGCCTACTCAAAATAAAATCTACTTAAGTATAGAAACATTGAGTGAAGAAGAGTCACTCAACGCCTCATTAAGAATTCAGTAGAATCAAGAAGCGTTGAGTAAAGAAGCTTCACTCAACGCCTTTAACCAGAAGAATTCTGCCAAGTCTAAAAGTGTTAAGTGATGAAGGTTCGCTCAACGCCTTATCAATTAAGTTATCTAAGTAAGATGCATTGAGTGATGAAGGTTCGCTCAAAGCCTCAGGAAGCAGATTTTCTACCAAGTGCTTTTGCGCTGAGTCACTTGACTACACTCAACACATGTGCAGATTGACTAAAAACTACTATGTCCACAAGCAATGTCATGTTGATGCCATCCATAATTCAAATATTGTGGAACTTGTGTGCTAGAAGACAAATGGTGTTGAATGCCTTATGTACAGCAATTAATGATAAAGGTTTCCTATTTCGGCAGGCCCATACAGAGAAAAGATTTGTTGGTCGACGGGAGATAAAAAGAACTTTTACAGAGAAATGAAGAGAGTTATTTTTTTTCATGATAACCATCTTCTCCATCAAGTTAGTAAATCCATTACTCTTTGTGAGAAATGAGTGAGAAAATGGCCAAGAGGTAAATAAAGGCAAATTTTATTGCTCCAAAAAGATAATCATTACATAGGTATGCTCCCTTATTTATAGAAATCGGGGGAGATGAGAGAATACAACAACCGATGTGGGACTAAAAACAAGTCGGGCGGTCTACGCGGTTTGACATGGTCAAACCGCCCACTATACAACAAATAATAAAACATCAATCGGCAACTAGGAAAGTCTCCTAACTGCCAGGGAAGACCACTGGTACAAACCTCTAGACCGTAACTGCGGGTTGCCACTAGACCGCAGTTGCAGCTACCCATCAGATCGCAGCTGCTGCAAGCTATCGGACTGCAACCACGGGTTGCCACCAGACCACAGTTGTATTTAACCATCTGTCCGCTACTGCGGCTTCAACCAGGCCGCTGCGACTTCACCCAGACCGTTGCGGCTTCACCAACTAACCATTGTTGCGGCACTCTGCAAGACCGCTGCTACTTCATTCAGACCGCTACAGCTTACTGACAGACCGCTACTGCATCTTTCGGCCAGACTGCTCCGGCTTCCTTCAGATCACATCAACTAACCACTAGACCGCTACTTCGGCTATCCCCCAGAATGCCACTACTGCTGTCCACCTGACCACAAGCTGAGGTTCACCACCAGACCGATGGACCAAACCGCTAGGTTACTGAAACATATAGACCGCTGCAATTAGACACTATTCCTCCCGGTATCCTTAAGCTTCAATACTCCCCCTTAAGCTAGAGCATATATATCTACCATGCCCAGCTTGCTACAAACCTCCTCGGAAGGTGAAACTAGCTTGGTGAAGAAATCAGCTAGTTCTCTCTCTGAGGTAACAAATGGAGTGTAAATCTTATTCTTTAAAATCTCCTCTCTAATGAAGTGGCAATCAACCTCAATGTGCTTTGTCCTCTCATGAAAGACAGGATTCTTCGATATATAAATGGCAGCTTTGTTATCACGGAATATAGGAAGAGGATGATCATAGACTTCTCCCAAGTCAAGCATAAGTGCTCGTTGCCATTTCCACTCATAGGTAGTTGAAGTCATGCTCCTATACTCTGCTTTAGTACTTGACCTTGAAACCACTGCCTGCTTCTTGCTTTTCCAGCTAACCAAGTTTCCTCTTACAAAGATGCAAAAATCTGATGTAGACTTCTTATCTTCTTTTTTATCAGCATACCTGGCATCAGAATATGTTTCAATCTTCAGATGGTTATTCTTTTGAAACAATAGGCCCTTTCCTGGAGACCCTTTCACATACTTTAGAATTTTCATGGCAGACCGAAGATGAAACTCTGTAGAATTCCGCATAAACTGACTGACCTTTCCAACCGCATAACAGATATCTGGTCCAGTAACAGTCAGATATATGAGTTTGCCTACAAGACGTCTGTACACAGTGAAATCTGGAAGAAAAGGAGAATATTCAGTCTACCCCTTATCATCTCCAACCACCATCTGGCAACGAGTAGGTTTTGTGCCAAGAAGACCAATTTCCTTTAAGAGATCTAGCGCATACTTTCGCTGTGAAAGAACCACCGAGTTCCTCTTTCTTGAAATCTCAATGTCCATAAAGTACTTCAAAGGTCCCATATCTTTAGTAACAAAATGTTGTCAAAGATATCATTTGGCTAGATCAATGCCCTCTTTATCATCACTAGTCAGGAGAATATCATCAACATAGACAGCAAGAATCACAAGGCCTTTGGTAGTCTTGCATATAAAGAGGGAATTATCAGCAGAGCTTCGATTGAACCGAATAAGAAAAACAACTCCATTAAACTTTTCAAACATAGGTCGTGGGCTCTACTTTAAACAATAAATCGCCTTCCGAAGCTTGCATACCTGAGACTCCCCCTGAGCAACATACCTAGGAGGTTGCTCCATGTAAAGTACCTCTTGCAAATCACCATAAGGGAAGGCATTCTTCGCATCTAACTGAGACATCTCCCAGTATCGATTAACAGCCACAGAGAAGAGAACATGTATAGTGTTGATGCGAGCAATGAGAGAAAAAGTATCAAAGAAGTCTACTCCAAATATCTAAGTAAACCCTTTTGCCACAAGCCTTATCTTATAACGATCAACTGAACCATCTAGAAGATACTTAACCACAAAGACCAACTGACAGCCAACCTTATCAATTCCCAGAGGTGGGGGAACAGGAGTCCAAGTACCTCTCTTAGTTAATGTGTTCATTTCTTCATCCATCGTGACTTTCAAATGAGGAATGGCAAGAGCTTCTTGATACGTACCCGGTATAACTGTAAAGAGATAGCAAGATCAAAACGCTTGCCAATTGGTGAAAGCTAAGCATAAGAGACAACCGCATCAACAGGATTCTTAGTGCATTAGTCAATGCCTTTTCGCTGGGTAATAGGAAGATCAAGATCACTCTTGTCCAAGGGAGGCAATTCACTGCCAGAAGAAAGAGGAGGCCCGAGAATAATAACAGAAGGCTCCAAGGGCAAGGAATAAGTTTTGAGAGAAAGAGATGACACAACAGGAATAGTTGTGGAAAGAACTAGTTCCGGCAGAGGTGCCAAGACAATAGGCACTGAAGAAGAAGTATCAGAAGGCAAGAGAGAAGAATCAAGAGAAAAATACGGTGTATCTTCAAAGAAGGTAACATCTGCGGAGATATACTATTTGCGTAGAAGAGGATCAAAACAGTAATAACTCTTCTGAGTAGGACAATAACCAAAGAATATGCATTTAACAGAATGAGGAGAAAATTGGTCACGGCCAGAAGAAGGTATGTGAACAAATGTTGTACATCCAAAAACCTTAAGAGGTAATGGAAATGGCTCGGCCGTGGGATACAAAATTGAAAAAAGAGTCTTGCCCAGAAGAACAGATGAGGTTATCCAATTAATGAGATAGCGGGAGAGAAGAACGGAATGACCCCAATAGAACCGTGAAACATTCATTTGTTACAGAAGGCTGCGAGCAACATCCAAGAGATGATGATTCTTGCGTTCAGCAATGCCACTCTGTTGAGAGGTATAGGGGCAAGAAGTTTGATGAATCAAACCTTGGTTCGCACAAAAATCAAAAAATTGTCGGCTGACATATTCCTTGGTATTATCAGTACAATGAACTCGAATAGGCACCTGAAACTGTGTCAAGATCTCATGATAAAAGGCGATAAACACAGTGTAAAGTTCAGAACGATCTTTCAGGAGATACAACCAAGTATACCTGTAGAAATCATCAATGAAAGTGACAAAGTATAAGCTACCTCAACCAATAGTGGCAGTAGGAGCAGGACCCCAGAAGTCAGAATGAACTAGTTCAAAAGGATGCGAAGAACTACGTATCGTTCGTGCTGGGAAAAAAAGCGATGATGTTTGCCAAACCGACAGGCTTCGCAATTCAAAGGGGAATCCTCTAGAGGAAGATCTAGAAGAAGTTGGTGGATGAGGCGAGAAGGAGGGTGGCCAAGATGATGATGGCATTGCTGAAGAGATGAAAAAGTAGAAAGAGCAATGTCGTGGTCAAGAAAGAAGAGGCCACCATTGGTATTCACAATACCAATCGTATCTTTGGAGACAGAATCAGAGAAAAAACAAGTGGTGCCCGTAAAAGTAACTATGCAATTTAACTAAGTGTAAAGAGCATGAACATAGAGGAAATTATAGAGGAAATTAGGGACAAAGAGAGTGTCCTCAAGAAGCAAAAACTGAGAGAGACGCATAGTGCCAATACCATGCACATGAGCAGAAGTCCCATCAACAATAACAATAGGTGACAGCCTATTCTATTCAAGAAAATAGGAGAATAAATGAGAGTTGTCAGACATGTGACAAGTGGCACCAGAGTCAATAAGCCACTTATCAGGGAGGCCACAAGAGCACGAGTGGTAGAAGAGAGAAGGAAAGCCATCCTCAAGAAGAAATTGGAAAGCGGAAAGACTAACCGCATGTTTAGAAACAAGCCGGCAAAAGAGGAGTGAAAGAAGAGAAATTGTAGTGGCCAAGCAGCGAAAAAACCATGCGAGAAGACCACAACGATAAGAGAAAAGACCACACGGTCAAGGTGACAACACACTAGCGGCTAGAAAAAGAAGCCGCATATAAGAAGAAGAAGAGAGAGAGAAAGAGATAAGAAAAGAAGAGGAGAAGCAATGGGAGCGTGCACATAAGGAAACCACGCAACCAAGAAGAACACAAGCCAAAACAAAATAGGAAGGCAAACAAGTCGCAGAAAGACAGTGACCAAGAGTAAGAGACCGGCAGAAAGGGAAACCACGCGGACAAAACCGAAGCCGCGTGAACAAGAAAAGAAGCAAACAGGAAGAAGCCGGCTCGGGAAGCAAACCGGAAGAAGCCGCGCGGGAAGCAAACCAGAAGAAGCCGTGCGGGAAACAAACCGGAAGAGGCAGACGTAGTTAGACAAATAAACTGCAATTTGATTGGAGCAAAGGATCGATTTGCTATGATACCATGTGAGAAAAGAGCGAGAAAACGGCCAAGAGGTAAATAAAGGAAAATTTTATTACTACAAAAAGATAATCATCACAAAGGTATGCCCCCTTATTTATAGAATTTAGGGGAGATGAGAGAATACAACAACCGATGTGGGACTAAAAACAAGTCGGGCGGTCTACATAGTTTGACATAGTCAAACCGCCCACTATACAACAAATAATAAAACACTAATCGGGAACTAGGAAAGTCGCCTAACTACAAGGGAAGATCGCTGGTACAAACCGCTAGACAGCAACTGCGGGTTTCCACCGGACCACAGTTGCGGCTACCCATAAGACCGCAACTACTACAAGCTATCGGACTGGAACGCTGGTTGCCACCAGACCATAGTTGTAGTTAACCATCTGTCTGTTGCTGCGGCTTCAACCAGGCCGCAGCGGCTTCACCCAGACCATTGTGGCTTCACCAATAAACAACTATTGCGGCACTCTGCCAGTCCACTGCTGCTTCATTCAGACCGCTGCGGCTTACCGACAGACCGCTACTGCGGCTTTCAGCCAGACCGCTCTGGCTTCCTTCAGACCGCTGCGGCTAACCTGCAGACCGCTGCTGCGACTAACCTCTAGACCGCTGCTGCGGCTATCCCCCAGACCACTACTACTGTTGTCCACCTAACCACAAGCTGAGGTTCACCACCAGACCGATGGACCAAACCGCTCGGTCGCTGAGACATATAAACTGATGCGGTTAGACACCAGTCTGCCCGATCTCCTCAAGCTTCAACACTCTCAGATTTATATAAGTTTTCTGGAACACAGAAAGAAGCTTGTTGATTGAAGAGATCAAGAACTGAAAACATCTAACTCTTCTACAGTAAGAACAGAAAACATTTCTTTGTAAGAGGAGAAGAAGCAAATCTTTCAAAAGCTGTTGTTCATCTTCAAGGTCATTGATTACAACACTATTACATCAAAATCTTGAAGACACGGAGCTCTGCATCAATTCTTTGAAGTACAAGCCAAAGTACTCTGAAGATCTAAAGTCTTATTGTTGTGAAGAGTTTGGACTGGATTTTCTCAGTTCAAAAAAGAGACTCAGAGAACTATTTCTCTGGAGTCATTCATCACCAAACCTTAGCTCAATCTATAAGATCATCTGTTGATCTGAGTTGTAAGCTTGAGTTATAAAGGCTGAGTGTAGGTGCTGAGTCTCTGAGTTATAGGATTCATGTTTAGGATCTAAGGTAGGGCTTGTTCTTGAGGTAGGATCTCTATGTAGATCTGAGGTAGGAGATCTGATATCTCTGAGTACATGCCTTTCTAGCATGAGGTAAGAGTTGTTATACTCTGAGCAGTAGGAGCGAGTTTCCCTCTGAGGTGTAGGATCCTGTAGGATCTTAGGTGTAAGCTCAAGGAACCGAGATAAAGGAGGAGTTAGGCGAATCTAGCTCACTGTCATATAGGTGAAGGGGGAAAGTGGATGTAACCTAAATAGGGGACCCACTATAAATTCAGGTGTTTTGTTATGTCTCTTGAAAAATAACAATAAAATCTAACACACAACTCAACCAAACTTAAAAGTTGTTCAAAATGACTTGAAAACCTATTCACCCCCCCCCCCCCCTCTAGGTGTGTAGTTACTCTTGAACAAAGACTTTCAAGTGGTATCAAAGGGAGGTTGTTCAAAAAGAAATTAATAGTCTGAACAGATCTCCAAGAGTATTGAAGATTATCTCCAAGGGTTCAGGTGAGAACCATAAGGAGCTGAGCTCAATGAAACTTCCTATATGTAGAAAAGAGAACTTTGGGATATGGAAAGAAAGGGTAAGGTTGTTTATGGAAGCCTTAGACCCTAGAATATTGATAACAGTTCAAGAGGGACCTTTCATTCCCATAAAGGTCTCTGCAATAGATGCTAACATCCAGACACTAAATAAATATACTGAGATGATCAAGGATGAAGTCATTTTGGCAACTATGAATAAAAGGGCTCAAAACATTATTTTTAGTGACATAGATGACTCCACATTCCAGAACTTTGTCTACTGTAGAACTGCTAAAGAGATGTGAGATTCTCTTATAGTATATATGGTAGGGACAGAGGAAGTGAAGGATGTCAGGAAATCCCTCCTAAATCAAAAGTATGAGGCCTCCAAGCAAGGCAAGAAAGATTTTATAGTTGAATGCTATGAAAAGTTATTTATGATAGTGAACAGTTTGATCACTTATGCCAGACAGTTCACAAACTATGAGCTAAATGACAAGTTCTTGATATCTCTAAACAAGGAATGGGATATCAAGATCGGTGTCATTAGAGAGGTTGGTAACTTGGCCAACACATTGCCTCAAAATCTATTTGGGAAGTTGTTTTCTTATGAGAGGCAGCTGAACTCCAAAAGGGCAGAAAAAAATACTGCCAGAACTCTCAACACAAAGAAGGTTATGGCCTTCAGAGTTGAAGTAAATTGGAGGAGCAGGGAAAAGACTCCTCCACCATGGAGAGCTACAGAGTCAAAGAGCTCAGATCCCAGCTCATCAAGTAATGAGCCGTCAGATGGAGAAATCACCTTGTTCTCCAAGCAATTCAAGAAAATGTTGAGCAAGAGAAGACAATGGAAGAACAAGGGCTCTTCAAGCTCCACCTCAAGAAAGTCTTACTCCTGTATGGAGAAGACCAGAAAAGACCCCTTTGGGGAAGTTATGACTCTAAGCAGAACAAGCATATTAAGACTAATGTTGTTTGCTACTGTTATAACAGGAGTAGACATGTCATTGCTGACTGTCCAATCAAGAGGAAGGATCACAAGAATTCTGAAGACAAAAAGTATTACAAGGATAAAAGTGTTGAAAAGAGCTTCTTGGACAAGAAGAAAATCATCCTGTTAGACAGTGATTCTGAGTCTTCAGAATCAGAGGAAGAAGAGGCCTACATTGGCCTCATTTCTGTTGAAGAAGAGGCTGATCATCCAGCTACCTCAACAAGCATAAGATCTCCACTATCCTCTGTTGACAGTTACTTTGAAGAGGATGATGAGTTCAGTCGCATGGCCCTAACTGAAGATAATCATGATAATTCCGTTCCTAATGTAGTACACTCTCTCCCTAACTCTCCCTCTGTCTATGAGACTGGCTCAGAATCTGAAGCATCTGTAACACCTCCCCTGTAATGACCATATAATATGGGTCCGGCCGGGGCCCCACAACATACGGACGCCACAGCTTTAGTATTAAAAGATGATATCAAAACTACCCAATCTCAAAACTCCAGACAAACACAGCGGAAACAGAACACTAAAAGACAGAAGTTATCCACTAACAGTAGAGTATCAAATGGCCTTAAGGCCTTACACAATAATAGTCCAAATATAAATGTGCCAAGCACTCCTAGGCTACCTCGGCATGCAAGCCAGACATAAACATAACAAGAGTAGCAAACACAAAAGGAAAATCCAAGCACGGCAACACTTCATGAGGCTTAGGGCTTTTCGCCCGGCGGGCTAGCTCCTGCATGCGATCCTTTCCCTGTAAGGGTTTGAAGTAACGTGGGTCAGCAAAGGCTGACCTCTACTGTGTAACAAACACATCTCCTCCCGGCCGTCCCTAACGGACCCCGGGGTACCACTCCACCTGCAAGTTAGCACTTCGTATACCAAAAGAGCATATATATTAAAGCGTTAAACAGGCTTGGATGTCTCATACAGCATACATGTTTTCTATGTTTTGTACAAAGTGAAAGGGGCCTACTATGCAACATGAATGCAACCCGGGTTTCACCCAAGGCACCCTAGCTCGTATGCATCTAGCACAACATCAAACACTGGGTACTTCTATTTTCCCATTGGCTTAAAGCTGCAAACAAAAGGGAACCACCATGTCCCTAACGGCACACACGCCGTCACACGGAACCTTGCAAAGGCCCCACCCGCACAAGGGTAATAAACCCCGGGCTTGCCCGCACATTCTGACTTCGCACGTCAGGGTTCCGTCTCGCACTGACCGATTCTAAGAAGCCTTGCTGGACCCCACCCGCTCATGGCTACATTGCCCGGGCTTACCCTCCGCTCGGCATTCTCGTCAGTCTCACACAAGGGGCTAGTCTCGCTGGGACACTTTCCCCACATGACTTGCGCGTCACGGGATAGCCAGCCGACCACGGAGACATAGCCGTGCCTTTGCACAACACAAACAAGGGTTTCCCCACCCCAATCACCATTCGCACCATATCTTTCCCGTGCTCCAAGGAAACCATCTACCGCACAAAGCGGAGCTAACCTTATCCAGTTCCGACTACGAGTACTCACTCAAATAAAAGGGGGAAAACGCATACACACAACGGTGTCTTACCGCAACGGATTTCTACCGAATCCTCAAAGCTCGCTATGCAAAATCACCGGGTCGGACTAACGGTCGCGACCATGGCTTCACCCACAATGCCTAATCCACTAACGGAGCGGATCTCTAATGCAAGCATGCCGGGATGAACATACTCAACCCGGAGGTTCCTCTTGAACCTAGGCTACACGAATCCCTCTCATTTGAGAGATCCGGTGCTTAAAACACGAAAGGAAGGGGATGCTATTCATGCATTATAAATCCTAAATCCTAAAAACCGAGAGGAGAAGTGTCGTTACCTTCTGTCCCCTCTTCCTAGCCATGGAGAAGATTTGCTCGGTTGAACACCACCGCAACGCTCCAACCTTCACGGATCTGAACTCCGCTCGCGAAACGGACCTCCGAAGCTTCCCCGGCGGCCGAAACTTGGCCTCCTTGCTCTCCCTTCTCTCTAGAACTTAGAGAGAGAGAACCCAAAGCAAAATTAAAGGGTTTTGTAACGCCCGTTTTTTCAGCGATTATTTCTATTCTCGTTTGGCGTTACGATGACGCGTTTCCGTGGCTTGTGCCATTTGTGGAGTGTGGTTTAGCTCCTTAGAACTGAGTGCCCTATTCTGTAGCCTGTTTGCAAGATCTCCCTAGCAAGCCGAGTCGTTTTGGGTGACCCGGTGTGGCCTCTCGGGGGGATGTTGGTGTTTGGCTTTATTTGGGTATTACTCGAGTTCTGTTCGTCGAAAATTAATTTCGACTTCGTCGTTGTGTTCGTAGCGTGGGTATTTAGCTACGGTGCGAATTTCGTCGAATTCCGAGGTAGTTCGGTTTTCGCGTCGATTTGGTGCTTTATGTAAATTTGTAATTAATTATATAATTATATAATTATATATATATATATAGAATGAAAACCCCCGATTCATCATCTTCCCCGCTTGAAACCGCCGCCTGTACGAGAGAAAGGAAACCGCCGGCTACCCTTCCCTTCGGACGCCGATTTCCGGAGCGTTTGTGGACGGAATTCGATTCCGAGAGTGGATTCGGATTGCTCTCGTCGAGACCTTCATTCCTATGGTAAGAAATTCGATTTTAGTGGAGTTTTGGGAGGATTGGAATTTTTGGTTTTGGAAGTTTTCCGCCATTAATGGCCGAGTGTTTGTTTTAGGTGTTGCGGCCGTTTTGATCCGTGCGAAGGGGAGGAAAGCAGTCCAAAGCTTCGCTGGGATTGAGGCAAGTGGTATTCTTGCCCTTGCCAAGTTTTTTTTTCGATTATACTTGCTGAAATTGAAATCCCGGTTAGCCCAGGTTAGAGGCCTTGTTGTTCTCATTTTCTTGCTAACTATAGGGCTTAGTTCTTCCTACTGAAACCCCCCCTATTTTTGTGATGATTGGAATCCAAATTGTCGGCGTGGAGCCGTTGTTTTCCTTTATTTTGATTGTTGCTCTGGTTTGGGTGTAGCCGAGAGGGAGAGTTAGGAGGGGGAGGGGGGTGAAGTTGCCGATTTTCGTTAAGGTATTACTCGAATGATTAGGCATAGTTTGTATAGTAGCGGTGCGCGACGTTGGTAGTTTCCTGCTGCTTCTGCAGTTGCGTGAGGCGTGTGTGCGTTCCGGTGTCGTTCGGGAAATTCCAAACGGTACAGGTTGACCGCGCACGGTCATCAACCGTTAGGGCGCACGACCACTGGTCGTGTGCCTCTGCTCGTGCGCGGCTGTCTTTCAGTTTCCAAAGTTCTGTCTCGGAAAATCGCACGAGCGCTGGCAACAGTGCGCACGACCAGTGGTCGTGCGACACTGATCATGCGCAGTTGCTAGGTTTTCTGTCAGGTTTTCCAGGTTCGCTTCGCACGATCATCAGCTGATGAGTGCGCACGACCACTGATCGTGCGTCACTGATCGTGCGCTTTGTATGTTTTCGTTTGCTAGGCGAATTTAGATGGTTTCGAGTGTGGGAGTTTAGATACTCAAGTGGCAGGCAACTACTCGAGTTCTGTATCTTCTGCCTTGGCCGTTCGACTGTCGTCGAGCTCCGTATTCTTTAGTGGGCTTGTGGGTAGTGGTATTACTTTGGCGGCGAGTGAGGCTAGCTCACTCAATGCCAAAGTTTAGGTAGGCACTGAGTGGGTTTCACTCAACGCCTAGTCGTGTTGGTTTATTTCAACACTCTTCCTTTACCTTGTATTTCGTTTCTGAGTGGATTTTCAGTTGTATTTCTGGGTTTTCCTTGTCGGCCGTTCTCTTTATTTTTCTAGAGGCCGAATCGTGGGTCGTGGTTAGTAGTGGTGGTTGTAGCTCTTTATGGGGGTGGAGTTGTGTGATATAGCCAAGGCCACCCATGTTTTCTTGCTCCAGGTACGGGCTGGGCATGTCGGGTGGAAGGTCCCTTGTGTTTTCACGTGTTGACCCTCGAGCTTTTGACCTGGACATGGTGGATTGGGGGACTGCGTTTGCCTTCGATCCGGTTCCTCGTTGTTGTTTTTGCTACTATCACTTCCCACAGTTTAGGGTGTTAGAAGTTTCTTCTTTGGTAGTTCGCAGCATTCTAGCTCTTGGAAGCCTAGTAGGCCCTGCAGGATGTGGTTCCTGGGCTGGGTCGTTGCTGTTGCTTTGCACGTTGTGCATTTCTTGTTGTCCTGTTTTGGACAGTTGTGACTCTTTCTACTGCATGTTTTTCAGTTACTTTGTCCTTTTGGTTGACTCTTACATGCAGATGTTGTTTCTTTTCTTTGTTTAGCTTGCTGAGGTATTCTGTTTTCTTTTGGAATACCCCAGGTTCTGAGCTGTAGCCAGTCTGGTGGCTAGTTGGAGGTGTTGTTGTTGGTGGACTCCCGGACTTTGGAGTTCTGTTTTCCTTGTTAGTGAGGTTGTTTTCAGTACTTTCTTACAGACATAAATTTGTGCTAGTGGGTTCGTGTCAGGTTGTTGACGCCCACTGGTAGTTTTTACCTTGTACTAGATATATACTATTGCTGCTACCATTTTCTAGAGATAGTCTACTTGCTTTGAGAAGGTTTTATGCTAGGTTGCTAGTTATTTTTAAACTATAATTATTAGTATAAATAAAGCTCATGATCAGCATGTTTTTATAAACTTAATCACTATTTTTCCAAATCACGTATAATGATCATTTTCTTATATATTATATAAATTAAATGTAGGGTCTTGCATAGCATGGGTGGTTCTCTTGGAACCCGTATGCGCTCCTTAAGAGGTTAAACCTAAATAAAGTATTTTCCGCAGCATATAAATATAGTTTTCTTTTGTGGACTAGGTGATCCACTGAGCCGAGGGATACGGTCTCTAAAATATAACTGATTTTCTATTCATTAAGCATATGATTTTCTTGCATAAAGATTGTAGTTGGTTTTGCCTGAGCGTCAGCAGTTATCCCCTGCTTGACGTGGCATCATGACGCGTGTTTTCTCTTACTCTGATAATTCTTAATTCGGAGAAAATGCGGGTTGTGACAGGTTTCTACCCAATTCCCAGCTTTAAACCGCCCAGGGAGGCTCCCCACCGTTGGATCCTCCCAAGAAACAAATGAACGGCCACGATCGGAACCCAAAATAAAAAAATCTGGGCCGAACACGGGTTGCAACACGGCCGTGTGCAGGGCCGTGTCAACCATTTGCCGTCATCCAAAAATTCCCAACCAGAACACGGCCTGGAACACGGCCTCTGACACCCCCGTGTCAGACCCGACACGGCCGTGTCAGACCCGACACGGCCGTGTCACTAGACGTGTCAAGCCCGTGTACCAAACTACTCCAAACTACCCGAGAAGGACACGTCCCTTGACACGTCTTTGAACACGCCCGTGTCACGGCTGACACGCCCGTGTCAAGTCCCGTGTCACGACCCGTGCCCCCCTCAACGCCACAAAATTGTTAAGTGCTCGACACGCCCTGAGACACGCCCGTGTCTCAGGTGACACGCCCGTGTCGCACCTGACACGCCCGTATCAAATCCCGTGTTTTCACTCACCGATCGTCGACAGAAAAACATCGAACCCGAGCACGACACGCCCTGTGACACACCCGTGTCACAGGCCGTGTCAGCCTACCCAGAACCCACTTTGGCCAAAAAATAACGCCATCGGTTCCTCTTCCAAATTTTGGGGTGTTACAACTCTCCCCCCCCCCCCCTTAAAAATAATTTCGTCCCGAAATTTTAAAACATGGAAAGTAAACAAAACTAAACGGTACCTGAGGAGAAAAGCTCGGGGTACTCTTCCAGCATTGACTGCTCTCGCTCCCATGAGAGCTCCTCGCGGCCACAGTTGTCCCAACGGACCTGTACGAGTCTAACCTCCTTGTTCTGCAGATGCCAAACCTCTGAATCTTCTATCCCGATTGGACGAACTCGCGTCCTCAAGTCTTCCTCTACCGGCACCGACGCCGACTCAATCACCATGCTAGCTTCTAACAAGGCTTTCCTCAAGACAGAGATGTGAAATACGTCGTGTAGTCCACTTAGCTCCGTGGACAACGCTAACCGGTATGCTGCCTCTCCCACTCGCTCGGTGACCCTGAATGGTCACAAAAATCTCGGACTCAGCTTCTTGAGTCGGCGAATCCGTGAAACGCCTTTGAATGGCTTGATCTTAAGATAAACCCAGTCACCCACCGCGAACTCCACATGCCTGTGGCGAGCGTTGAAATACTTAGCTTGCCGATCTTGAGCTACCTTCATGCGCTCTTGAATGGTTCGCACGAGCTCACTAGCGTCGGCTACCACCTCTTTTCCCAAAAGTTTAGTGTCTCCCGCCTCTATCCAAGATATCGGTGTCCGACACTGCCTCCCATACAAAGCTTCGTATGGCTCCATCTTGATACTAGCTTGGTAACTATTGTTATAAGCAAACTCCACCATGAAGAGGTGATCCTCCCACTTCTTGCCGAAGTCGAGAGTACACATCCTTAGCATATCCTCCATAGTACGGTTCGTTCTATCGGTTTGCCCATCGATTTGAGGATGAAAGGCCGTACTGAACTTGAGTTTTGTGCCCAAGCTCTTCTGCACCAACCGCCAATCCTTAGATGTGAAACGTCCATCCCGGTCGCTGACTATACTCTTCGGAATCCCATGAAGTCATACAATGTTGCGGACGTACAACTCCACCAACTTTTCCACACCGTCCTCCTTTCGGTTTGGGATGAAATGTGCCACTTTGGTCAAGCGGTCCACAATCACCCAAATGGCATCATTACCCTGCTGTGATCTAGGCAACCCATGCACAAAATCCATGGAGATGTCATCAAATTTCCATTCAGGGATTGGAAGAGGCTTCAAGAACCCGCCCGGCTTCTGACACTCGGCCTTCACCAAGGCACAAGTTTGGCACCGACTCACAAACAAAGCTACGTCCCGCTTCATCCCAGGCCACCAATAGGACTTCTTCAAATCCAAGTACATCTTTGTACTACCCGGATGAATGGAGTACTTAGTGAAGTGGCCCTCAAACATCAACTCCTCACGGAGCTTGCCGAACTACGGTACACAAATCCTTCCGCCCTTCCTCATAATCCCATCAACCATCTCCCAGGCGCTACCCTCGCCCTTTAGAGCTTCCTTCACGAAAGGTTGGAACTCCGCATCCACACGGGTCGCTTCCCGAATACGATCGCATAAGTCACTCTGCATCTCAATCCAGTTTAGCCAAGCCACGCTAGACTTGCCTCTTGCCACACATTCCAAACTAAGGGACTCCCAGTCCTGCCTTAACCGCTCATCATGAGCTTCAATCTAATTTCCTTGCCCCGAATATTTCCTACTCAAAGCATCCGCCACCACATTGGCTTTCCCCGGCGTATACTGAATCGCCACCTCATAGTCCCCAAGGAACTCGACCCACCTGCGCTACCGCATATTTAGGTCCTTCTGATCTAGGAGATACTTCAGTCTCTTGTGGTCCGTGAAGATCTCCATCTTTGCACCATAAACGTAGTGCCTTCACAACTTCAAAGCAAAAATTACCGCCGCCAACTCCAAATCATGGACGGGGTAATTTCTCACATGAGGCTTCAGCTGCCTCGACCCAAAAGCTATCACACTACCATACTGTACCAACACGCCCCCTAAACTGCATCCGGATGCGTCGCTGAAAATCTCGAATCCTTCGATCCCCTTTGGTAGACTTAGGATCGGGGCCGTCATTAGCCTCTCCTTCAGGGTTTCAAACGCCTGATTGCACTCTTGAGTCCATACAAACTTCTGATCTTTGCGAGTTAGTGAAGTGAGGGGTAGAGCTATCCGCGAAAAGTTTTCCACAAACCTTCGGTAGTACCCGGCTAGTCCAAGAAAACTCCGGACTTCCGCCACGGTCCCCAATACTGGCCACTCTCTGATGGCTTCTACTTTCGTGGGATCTACCGCCACCCCATCCCCACTAATCACATGGCCTAAAAACGCCACCTTATCCAACCAGAACTCGCACTTGGAGAACTTCGCATAAAGCTGGTTCTCTCTCAATACTTGCAACACTGTCCTCAAGTGCGACTCGTGCTCCGCTTCCGACTTGGAATACACCAAAATGTCATCGATAAAGACAACTACGAACCAGTCCAAGTATTCGCGAAACACTCGGTTCATCAAGTCCATGAACACGGACGGCGCGTTCTTCAACCCGAACGGCATCACCGAGAACTCAAAATGACCATACCTCGTACCAAACGCTGTCTTGGGTATGTCTTCATCTCGAATTTGCAAATGATAGTATCCGGACTTCAAGTCCAATTTGGAGTACACCACCGACCACACAAATTGGCCGAAAAGGTCGTCTATCCGAGGAATCGGATACTTATTCTTGACAGTCAATTTGTTCAACTCTCGGTAGTCTATGCATAAACGCATACTACCGTCCTTCTTCTTTACGAATAACACTGGCGCACTCCACGGTGAAGAGCTGGGTCTGATATACCCTTGCTCCAAAAGCTCCTGCAACTGAACCTTGAGCTTGGCGAACTCCTTTGGTGCCATCCTAAAGGGTGGACGTGACACCGGTCTAGCCTCGGGCACTAACTCGATGGAGAAATCAATCTCTCGCCGAGGAGGTGCTCCCGGTAGCTCCTCAGGAAATACATCTCCAAACTTCGCTACCACGGGCACTTTTCTAAGAGACAGCCTGGAAAGGCTAACCTCTAACAACGCTACTAGATCTACACCTCCCTGGTTAACAGCTCGCACTAGTTGAAGTGCCGAAACTAGGGAACATGCCACCCCATGCAGGCCCTCAAACTTGACTTCCGCTTGCCCCACGCCCCTCAGGGTTACCACCTTAGACAAACAGTCGATACTGGCACGCTGCTCCACTAGCCAGTCCATCCCCAAAATCACATTGAACTCGGACAATGGCAAGATCGCCGCTACCAACATGAAGTCGACTCCATCAAGACTCCAACAAATCCGCCCTTTAGCCCTGGTTGTCATAGACGACCCATTAGGCATGCGCACTTTCAACTCTGATTCCGTTGAGAAGGACTCAACTCCAATCCTCCGGATGAAACTTTCCGCAAGGAAGGAGTGTGACGCTCCCGTATCAAAAAGTACCCTAGCGGGGTACCCAGATACCACTACAAAGCCTACACAAATGAAATAAACATAAAAAGGCTTGAAAGGAAGAAATCTAAGGTGCAGGTTGAACTCTCATACCTTTCACCACATCGATTTGGCGGATTGCTTCCTGCTGCCCAAGGTTGTAGGCCCTTGGCTACACTGGTTGAAACCAGGAAGCACTCGACTCCGCCATCTTCCCCTTCTCTACTGCACTGGTGCAGGAGCGCACGGTCTGCTCCTGCCTTGGCTCTTGCTCAGCGCCCCCTTGGGTACAAAATCTTGCTATGTGGCCTGGCTTGCCACAAATATAACACGTCTGCGGTCCCTTAGAGCGTGACCCTCCGGACGTCCAATTACTTTTCTCGCCCGACTTATATGGGGGAGGCTTCTTCTTCCATCGGCTTCCTTCCGCCTTTCCATGGGACTGAGCAGGCTTCTTCTCTTCCCCCTATTTGGGTGTGAAACCCTTGTGACGCTGGGATCGCTCCATGTCACTCTCCAAAATTTGGGCCGCCTCCACCAATTCATTAAAACCCGCACGTTTCATCGATATGAGGGGTTGTCTAAGATTCTCCCTCAATCCATGATAGAAGGGATTGTCCCTCTCTTCATCGTCTGCCATAGTCATTCCCGCATAACGACCCAAGCGAATAAATTACTGAACATATTCATCCACTGACTTGTCTCGCTGCACCAGATGTAGAAACTGCCTCTAGAGGGATAACCTTGTTGATGCGGGAATGTACTTCTTTAGAAAGGCATTCCCAAACTCCTCGATGGACGGTGTGCGTCCTAGAAACTGCCTACCACTATAGCTCACCCACCATAACTTGGCATCTCCCTCCAACATAAAGGCTGCAAACTCCGCCTTTTTCTCATCTGGCGCCTCTGCCGCCCTCAGAAGCTCCTGAATTCTAGCCCACCAATCCTCTGCATCTGTGGGCATGCCGATTCCCTTGAAGGTTGGAGGGTGGAAACTTAGAAAGTACTTCATTTGCCGGTCCCCATGCCCGACAACCACTCTCTCGGCCTGCGGCTCTGCCCGCCTGGCTTCCTCAACCGGCACGGTCGCTTCCGTGTCCGGGGTAGCAGGAGTTGCTACTTGAGCAACGAGAGCTGCTACCTGTGTTGTCGCTGCAGCTTGGGCCGCCACCATCGCTTCTGCAAGCATACGGCAGAAGTCGGCCGGTGTTACCCCCATCCCTAGCGGACCTTGAGCAGTCGCACTACTTGCCGAGAGCTCTTCTCTTGGCCTCGAGGTCCCAGCCTCGTTGCTTGCACTCTAAACACAAGCAAGAAAATGCAAATCAGTCTCTAATCGCAAGACTCGAACACAAGGACACTCATGGTCCCGCGATACTCCTATGTGGATAACTTCTTATACGTGACTCGACTTATACTTTCGACCGCGAAACTTCTCATTGGAACGCAACCTCCCTCTGATACCAAATTGTAACACCTCCCCTGTAATGACCATATAATATGGGTCCGGCCGGGGCCCCACAACATACGGACGCCACAGCTTTAGTATTAAAAGATGATATGAAAACTACCCAATCTCAAAACTCAAGACAAACACAGCGGAAACAGAACACTAACAGATAGAAGTTATCCACTAACAGTAGAGTATCAAATGGCCTTAAGGCCTTACACAATAATAGTCCAAATATAAATGTGTCAAGCACTCCTAGGCTACCTAGGCATGCAAGCCGGACATAAACATAACAAGAGTAGCAAACACAAAAGGATAATCCAAGCACGACAACACTTCATGAGGCTTAGGGCTTTTCGCCCGGCGCGCTAGCTCCTGCATGCGATCCTTGCCCTGTAAGGGTTTGAAGTAACGTGGGTCAGCAAAGGCTGACCTCTAATGTGTAACAAACACATCTCCTCCTGGCCGTCCCTAACGGACCCCGGGGTACCACTCCACCTGCAAGTTAGCACTTCGTATACCAAAAGAGCATATATATTAAAGCGGTAAAACAGGCTTGGATGTCTCATACAGCATACATATTTTCTATGTTTTGTACAAAGTGAAAGGGGCCTCCTATGCAACATAAATGCAACCCGGGTTTCACCCAAGGCACCCTAGCTCGTATGCATCTAGCACAACATCAAACACTGGGTACTTCTGTTTCCCCATTGGCTTAAAGTCGCAAACAAAAGGGAACCACCATATCCCTAACGGCACATACGCCGTCACACGGAACCTTGCAAAGGCCCCACCCGCACAAGGGTCATAAACCCCGGGCTTGCCCGCACATTCTGACTTCGCACGTCAGAGTTCCGTCTCACACTGACCGATTCTAAGAAGCCTTGTTGGACCCCACCCGCTCATGGCTACATTGCCCGGGCTTGCCCTCCGCTCGGCATTCTCGTCAGTCTCACACAAGGGTCTAGTCTCGCCGGGACACTTTCCCCACATGACTTGCACGTCACGGGATAGCCAGCCGACCAAGGAGACATAGCCGCGCCTTTGCACAGCACAAACAAGGGTTTCCCCACCCCAATCACCATTCGCATCGTATCTTTCCCGTGCTCAAATAAACCATCTACCGCACAAAGCGGAGCTAACCTTGTCCGGTTCCGACTACGAGTACTCACTCCAATAAAAGGGGGAAAATGCATACACACAACGGGGTCTTGTCGCAACGGATTTCTACCGAATCCTCAAAGCTCGCAATGCAACATCACCGGGTCGGACTAACGGTCGCGACCACGGCTTCACCCACAATGCCTAATCCGCTAACGTAGCGGATCTCTAATGCAAGCATGCCGAGATGAACATACTCAACCCGGAGGTTCCTCTTGAACCTAGGCTACACGAATCCCTCTCATTTGAGAGATCCGGTGCTTAAAACACGAAAGGAAGGGGATGCTATTCATGCATCCTAAATCCTAAAAACCGAGAGGAGAAGTGTCGTTACCTTCCGTCCCCTCTTCCTAGCCATGGGGAAGATTTGCTCGGTTGAACACCACCGCAACGCTCCCACCTTCACGGATCTGAACTCCGCTCACGAAACGGACCTCCGAAGCTTCACCGGTGGCCGGAACTTGGCCTCCTTGCTCTCCCTTCTCTCTAGAACTTAGAGAGAGAGAACCCAAAGCAAAATTAAAGGGTTTCTACCCTATTCCCGGCCTTAAACCGCCCAGGGAGGCTCCCCACCATTGGATCCTCCCAAGAAACAAATGAACGGCCACGATCGGAACCCAAAATAAAAAAAAACTGGGTCAAACACGGGTTGCAACACGGTCGTGTGCAGGGCCGTGTCAACCATTCGCCGTCATCCCAAAATTCCCAACTAGAACACGGCCTGGAATACGGCCTCTTACACGCCCGTGTCAAACCCGACACGGCCGTGTCACTAGCCATGTCAAGCCCGTATACCAAACTCCTCCAAAACACCCGAGAAGGACACGTCCCTTGACACATCTTCGAACACGCCCGCGTCACTGCTGACACGCCCGTGTCAAGTCCCATGTCACGGCCCGTGCCCCCCTCAACGCCACAAAATCGTTGAGTGCTCGACACGCCCTGAGACACGCCCGTGTCTCAGGTGACACGCCCGTGTCACACCTGACACGCCCGTGTCAAATCCCGTGTTCTCACTCACCGATCGTCGAAAGAAAAACGTCAAACCCGAGCACGACACGCCCTGTGACACGCCCGTGTCACCGGCCGTGTCAGCCTACCCAGAACCCACTTTGGCCAAAAAATAACGCCATCGGTTCCTCTTCCAAATTTTGGGGTGTTACAGCATCCACTTCTTCTAGTAAGGATGATGGATCAGAATCTGATAATGATGTCAATTAATTGATTGATAAGTATAATGCTATTCTGGAGGCTTTGAAGAAGAGTAAAAGGCTTGTCAAGAAACAAGCTGAGGAGATTGCCTCTCTTCATCAAGCTACTTCACTATAGTCTGAGCAACACCTTTACTAGCCCAAATGAGGAGGGAAGCCAGTTAGCAGAAGACAATATCAGTTTTACAAATTGACACCATTAACCAGAAGAACAAGATCATCAAGGATCTTGAAGAGAAGCTCCTCAAGAAGAGGAAGCTTATCGTTGAATTTTCTAAGCCCAAAATAGTTTTGCCACTGATTGACTCTTTCACCCCTCAAAATGATAAGAGAGGTTTGGGTTTAAAGTGGAATACTAGAGCTGTCCATTCCAAAGGGAAAGTCAAGGCTCATGTTGTGTCTTAGACCACCTTTCAGAAGGTAATCCTCCCTTCTAACAAGTATGACCATGATAGTATGTATTGTCATTGGAAGAATGAAAACTCTTCTTGTAAAAAATACAAGTGTATCTTACAATAGAAGGAGAAAGGGCATGGGATTGAGTGAACTAAAGGCTCCCCATAAGGAAATCAAAATGGCCCATTTTTGTTTGGTGCTCCAGCCCCCACTCTCAAGGATGAGGCTGTGGCCAATACTCAAGTTCCCTCAGCAAAAACCTTGACTAAGGGTAAGTCAGTTAGTAAGCCTCACTTGGGTGTCTCTGATGCCATCAACAGCATGTCAACTGCAAATAAGATATCTGTTTGTGTAACTCAGAGTAAACTAAGTACATCTACTGGCAGACTCACCTTTAGTCAAATTCTTGCTGAAAGAAATAAGGAAGAAGGTTTCTGCTCTCCCCTTTAAATAGAAAAAAAGCTTGCTAACTCCAAAGGCTATTCTAAAGAGAAGATATAATATTCATGAGTGTTGGTGATGTGTCAAAGTGGTTCACTTTGGCATAGATTTTTGGCACAACCCAAGTATGCCAAGGGAAATGATGAGTCTTCCTGTCAGGGCTGCAGCAGGTAAATATAGTAATTTTCAAGCTAACATGATCCAAGGACCCAAACCTTTTTGGGTTCCTAAGGTAAATTAATTTGTCATTGCAGGGCAGTCCAAGTACCCATCAAATGCTAATATGGTACTTGGACAGTGGTTGTTCCACACATATGACTGGAACAAGGAGTCATCTTAAGGATTATACTCCAGTAAGAAATGGACCTAAAGTCATCTTTGGGGGTTCAAACAGAGGAGTTACCAAGGTCTATAGTATGATCACCAATGACATAATCTCCATTACAAAGGTAGCTTATGTGGAAGGATTGTAACACAATCTGATTATAATTAGCTAACTATGTGATATTGTCTATGTCATTATCTTCCACAAGGATGTGTGTCTGATCAAAAGGTCAAGTTACCAAGAGGTCATTTTGACAGGCACTAGGAGTGGAGATATTTATTATTTAAATTTCTTATGTTTAAGTACAGACTCACCAATGTATCTTGTTGAAAATGAGAAAGTACTGTATGTGCATTGGCATAAGAGGCTTGCTCACTTGAATTATAAGTTAATCAGCAAGCTCTTCAATGAAGGGCTAGTCAGAAATAGACCCAATCTGAGATGCACTAAAGAGGGCATTTCCTCTACATGCTAAGAGGGCAAACAGAGAAAGGCCTCCTTTAAGAGCATTGGGCCCAAGGATTCTGAGAGGTGTTTATACCTCTTATATATGGACTTGTTTTGTCCTATGATAGTTCATAGTCTAGGTAGGAAAGTCTACACACGTGTGATAGTTGATGACAATTCCAGATTTTCTTGGGTTTTCTTTCTAAGAAAAAATTTGAAAGCTTGACATCTTTATGACCTTTGTTAGGCAAGTTGAGAATGAAAAGGACAGCTCTATGCTCAAAATTATAAGTGACCATGGTAATGAATTTCAGTCTGAAGGCATAACAAAGTTTTGTTAAGGGCAAGGTATTCTTTAGGAGTTTTCTTCTCCAAGAACACCTCAGCAAAATGGGATTGCTAATAGGAAGAATAGGGCTCTCATAAAGGCTGGCAGGACATTAATTAGTAACACTTCTTTTTCAGAGTACTTCTGGGTTGAGGCAGTAAACACTGTCTGTCATGTCCTGAATAGAGCATCTATCAACAAGTATCACAAGAAGACTACCTATGAGATAATGAAAGGCAGAAAACCAAATCTTGTCTATCTCAGGATCTTTTGAAGCAAGTGCTTTGTGCTCAATAATAGTAAGTCCTACTTGACTAAGTTTGCTTCCAAATCCTATAATGGAATTTTTGTTGGGTACAATAACCACAACAAAGCCTATAGAGTCTATAACTTGAAGAACTAAGTTGTAGAAGAGTTTGTCAATGTAGTGTTTGATGAGTCTTCTATAATTAACAGTGAGCTATCTAGCTCCTCTAGATCTATAGGTGTAGAATTAAAGATGGACAAGATGACCATCTATGACACTCCTCCCTCTGTCTAAGAGGGAGATAATGGTGTGTTCATTCCTAAAGAAGGTCCAAATTCTTAGGACATAGATGAAGACCAGTAAGATCTAATAATTTAAGTTCAAGTTGCTGAAGACAGAATGCCAGCAGTTGTTAGGCACTTGAGAGATCATCCCAGAGATCAAATCATAGGAGATGCAAACCAAGGTGTTACTACAAGGAGCAGAAACCTCAACATTGCTTTGTATTTAAGCTTTCTGTCTCAAGTTGAACCAAAGAAGTTTGAAGATGTCAACATAGATTCTTTTTGGATTGTGGTCATGCAAGAAGAACTGAACCAATTCAAGAGATGTAAGGTCTGGAAGCTTGTTCTTAGACCACATAGACGTAACTTCATTGGAACCAAGTGGATTTATTGGAATAAACTTGATGAGAATGGTGTTATCATCAAAAGTAAAGCTAGTCTGGTTTCCAAAGGATACAGATAAGAGGAAGGTATTGACTTTGATCAAACCTTTGCACTAGTTTCTAGACTGGAGGCAATAAGGCTATTCCTTGCATATACTGCACATAAAGAATTTAAGGTCTACCAAATGGATGATAAGTAAGATTTCTAAATGGTGACCTAAAATAGGAGGTCTATGTTGAGAAACCCTCAGGTTTTATTAATTCTAACTTTCCTGATTATGTATTTAAGCTAATAAAAGCTTTGTATGGGTTGAAACAAACCCCTAGGGAATGGTATGAAACCCTGTTTAGCTTTCTCATTAAGAACAAATTCTTAAGGGGAAAGATAGACAAGACATCATTCCTTAGGGAAGTCAAGGGTAAGATTATTCTAGTCCAAATTTATGTAGATGACATATTTTTTTGGTCTACTGATGATGGCCTCTACAAGAAGTTTGCTAAACTTATGCAAGGGCAGTTTGAGATGAGCAATATGGGTGAACTCAAGTACTTCTTAAGCCTCCAAGTTAGACAATCAGAGGATGGTCTATTCATCTCTAAGTCTAAGTTCACCAAGGAGCTAATTAGGAAGTTTGGAATGGAGAGTGCCTCCATAATGAAAACTCTTATAGGGTCAAGTGTGTCAATAAATAAGGATGAGACTAGGGAACCTGTTGATGAAACCTTATATAGAGTCATAATTGACACCCTCCTCTACATGACTGCTAGTAGGCCAGACATTATGTATGCTACATGTATTTGTGCCAGATACTATGATATCCCTAAAGAGTCTCATTATTCTGCTGTAAAAAGAATTTTGAGATATCTCAAGGGAACACCTAATCTTGGTTTATCGTACCCTAGGAATAATGATTTTGAACTAATTGGGTATTCAGATCCATATTTTGAAGGTTGTAGAGAAGATTGGAAAAGCACATCTGGCACCTGTCAATTTCTAGGGAGAAGATCGTTATCTTGGAGCAAAAGGAAGTAGACCAGTGTTGCTGTCTCCACTGCACAATCAGAATATATTTTAGTTGGAAGCTGTTGTGCACAGCTGCTATGGATTCAACATCAACTCCAAGACTACAATCTCTAGCTAAGTAAAACTTTCATCTTTTGTTATTCTTCTAATGAAATCTCTATTGCTAGGAATCCTGTGTCTCATAGCAGGACTAAGCACATAGATATTAGATATCATTTCATTAGAGAGCATGTGAAAAGGGAAAACATTAGTCATGAATTTTTCCCTACAGACAAACAAGTGGCTGATATTTTCACTAAGCCTTTAGATGAAGCCAAGTTCAACACCTTCAAATTTGATTTCAGCATGTTGAACTTAGTATAGCTTTATTGTCTTTTCATCCATATGTGCTCTAGGCAGGATTGACCTTTGCAGGTTATCAAGGAAGATATGGACTAACTGTCCAGGCGTCGAGTGCGCTGAGAAAACTTCAGGCTTCGAGTGTATCGAGTTAGCTCAATGAATTTACTCAGACAGTTTTGATTATGGCTATCTTCTTGGATTAATCTCAACCGTTGATCTACTTGTGTTAATCACGATAGGTACGCACCTCTCCATATTCTCGAATATGGGTAACTATAAATAGAAGTGTATGCTTAAAATAAAACACATAAATCCTAGACCTATTTGACTTTCTGCCTCCCTGTGAAGATATCTCGTGCATGTTTCTTGTCACTCCAGAAATTCAAAGTTTCAATGGCGCCCAAAGGAATGGATTTCCTTTTCGAGGGTTCTAAACTAGTTTGGAATGGGTTCAAGGATGCTCCTGAAGATGTTCAGCAAGTACTTCACTTATTGCAAGTCGCCGACCTAGAGTTTGTCATGTCAGAGCTGAGTTCGATATGGAAGTGAGAAGTACTAGAACTCTACTCGATTGACAAAATCGACTCCTCTTCCAACAAAATCTAGACTTCTATCAGTAAACACAAGATTAAGATCACCCCAAGGAGGCTGAGCAAAGCTTTGAATCTGACAAAGAATGAAGAAGATGAACTATTTCAAGAAGATATGAAATCCACTCTCAAGTGGTGTAGCCTTTCAAAGCACACCACTGGCTCTATTCTGAGAAAGGAACTTAATCTAAAAGAGAAGTTTCTATCTGATTTAATCGGCAAGGCTCTGATCTGCAAAACAGAGTCTCATGATAAAATCTTCAGAAAGATGTTTGAGATAAAAACAAGGGTCATTATTTCAAAAAAGACTGACTGGGGAAAAATTCTGTTTGAAAGAATTGTGGAATGTGTTTCAGAGCCAGACCTAGGAAGAATTCTATCTTTGTATTTATATGGTTCTATTCCAGGGATCCTCAATGTGAGGCTAGTAATAATGATTGACCATATGAGGAAGATGGACTCCAAGATGTGTTTGACAGATAATACAGGAGGGTGGTTCTTCTACACCAACAAACAGCTGATAAGAAGGGAAAGAAAGCAGTAATCATCACTGAAAAGTACTGTAAGCAGCACTTCTGAGAGCAGAGGTGATGAACCTCATGCCCCATAGCTATCTGACTCTACTGTAGACACTAGAAGAGATATGAGTGCTCAGCTTTTTATGTCCTCAAAACCTGCAGTAAGGACTGTACAAGGTAGTGGCTCTCAGTCTGAAGACATTCTAGCCAATACAACTAAACAAGTGACTGGAAATGTAGTGGACAGTAACTGTGCAGAAATTGAGGGGGAAACTATCATGTTGGATGCTCCTGTTGAGGGGGAGCGGGGTCAATCATTACAGGAAAAGCTTGAATCCTTCTTGGAAAATCTACAAAGAAGATAGATCAGACTCCAGATGGT
This sequence comes from Platanthera zijinensis, assembly GCA_039513925.1. Taxonomy (NCBI): domain Eukaryota; kingdom Viridiplantae; phylum Streptophyta; class Magnoliopsida; order Asparagales; family Orchidaceae; genus Platanthera; species Platanthera zijinensis. The sequence goes on along the minus strand of CM077079.1, from coordinate 37,553,658 downwards.
CCTGAGTTGCTGCTCTTCTGCCCTCAAGCTGAGGGGGAGCAAATTCCTGGCATAGTGAATGAATGTGCTCCTATCATAGTTGATATAGACCAATAAGTTACTTTGGAAAGTACAGAAGTTGAGGGGGATATTCCAACAAAGCTCCATGCTCAGGTAATTGAAAATGTCATTGACATATCTGAGGATGGTGAGCCAAAAGGCTGACACTGCTGATAACTTCTCTGAATTCATGAGGGCTGACTCAGAAATAAGGGAAGATACAAGGAAAGAGGATGAGGATGTCTGCTTCGAAGGGGCATCTCATCAACCTGATATTATGTCCTCTACATTCCTAGTATAGTTGAAAGGACTTCTAGATGATCAAAGGAGACAGGTAGAGCATTATGTTGATGATTCTATAAAAGTATTAAGACAAGATCTCTCTACTAAGATAAAGTATATAAGATTTGAGTTGAACTTCCTAAAGGCCAACACAGTTGCATGCTTCATGAGAGTTGCTCCTACTGTGACAAATACTAAAAGCAAACTTCAGGAGATTAGACAAAAGCAAAAAGATATAATAGAAAATCAAAACATCATCTCAGGCAATATGAAAATGGTACACAATGTGCAAAAGAAATTCATGGAAACACACAAGACAACTCTAGAGAGGAGGATGGATGCCTGCACTCAGTTTCTGGATGATCACATGCTAGAGGTTAAGAATCATGTTACCAAAGGGGTAAATTTTTTGGATGAAAAGGTTTCTTTTGCCAAGAACTCTGTGACAATAGCTACGTCTGAAGAAGTCATAAAGGGGGAGAAAGCAATGATCAAAGAAAACACTGATAATGTTGTTTGGGTAACCAATGTCATCAGGGGATCATTAGGAATAGAATAATATACATATAATAATGTTCCTGTTCCTCCTCCAGAAGAACAGACTGATGGTGATCAGTAGGTTGAATTCTCTATTGTTGATATTCTTACCTTCAGCCCCATAACTAAACAGATATCAAGGGCCAAGGCAAGTCTGCTGTTGAAAAAGATGAAGAGATTAGGAAGAGCAAAAGATGATACAGAGAAGAGATGGAAACCAGGCCTTCCTTTGAAAAATGGTGTCCTCAATCAAGGACTATCATACTGTCTGTCTAGGATCAAATCAAAGAAAACAAAATCGAAAGAGGAAAGCTATATAGCTCCCTAGAATGGGCCAAGCTGGAAAAAAATGAAGAGGTAAGAAAAAGTTCAGAAGGGACAAGAGGACAGGTGTAGTGCCTTCAGATGCTCCAGAGCCAAGCAAGTACTTTCCAAAGCCTTACAGCTACATTAAAAGGCAAAGGCAGAAGCAGATTGAAGCTAATGAGAAGGCTGCCAAGAAACCAAGCAGGGGCATAGTCATCAAGGAACCAAAAACTTGAAATGTTTTATGCATTAGGTTCCTTAGGGCCCTAAGGATATGAAATTTATTATGAGCACACACTATGTTTATAATTATCACTCTTTGTGTTAATCGTATTATGATTATATGATATGTATTGCTCGTGTTTGCTAAAATATTTATCTCTTTCATGTGGTAGTGTATATAATTGACTAAGGTTCTGACTTCTTCAAAGAGAGGGAGATTGTTGGGTCCATTGATCACAATGTCCAATATTTGAAGAAGGCCCACAGGTCAATGGTATACACATGATTGTATCTGATATCTGTTCAAATTTCATTATATGCAGGTTGTCTACAATTCATTGATTAGACAGGTTGTTAGGGTAACACTATTAGTTAGACTCAAGGCAGGATGCTGGAAAAGTAGAAATCATACTAAGTCAAGAAGCACTGAGCAAATACACATTATTCAACGCCAGAGGTCTAAAGGCATTAACAGAAGTTCAAGCAGTCAAATCCTCAGTATTGCTGGACTTAAATCTGGCTAAGTCCAGAAGCGTTGAGATAAGACAGTTTACTCAATGCGTACTCAAAAGTAAATATGACTAAGTATAGAAGCATTGAGTGAAGAAGGGTCACTCAACGCCTGATCAAGAATCCAGTAGAGTCAAGAAGCATTGAGTTATAGAGCTTCACTCAATGCCTTCAACCAGAAGAATTCTGCCAAGTCCAAAAGCATTGAGTGATAAAGGCTCGCTAAATGCCTTATTAGTTAAGTTGTCTAAGTAAGATGCGTTGAGAGATGAAGGTTCACTCAACGCCTCAAGAAGTAGTTTTTCTACCAAGTACTTTTGCGCTGAGTCACTTGACTACACTCAACGCCTGTGCAGATTGACTGAAAACCGCTAAGTCCACAAGCAATGTCATGCTGACATCATCCATAATTCAAATATTATGGGACTTGTGTGCTAGATGACAAATGGTGCCAAATTCCTTCTGTACAGTAATTAAAACTAGAGGTACTATATAGTTTCCCATTTTGGCTGGCCCATACAGTGAAAAGAGTCATTGATCGATGGGAGATAAAAAGAACTTTTATAGAGAAATAAAGAGAGTTGTTTTTTCACAACATTCATCTTCTCCATCAAGTTAGTAAATCCATTACTCTCAGATTTATAGATGTTTTTTGGAACACGGAAAGAAGCTTGTTGATTGAAGAGATCAAGAACTGAAAACATCTAGGTCTTTTACAGCAAGAACAGAAAACATTTCTTTGTAAGAGGAGAAGAATTAGATCATTCAAAAATTGTTGTTCATCTTCAAGGTCACTACTTACAACACTATTACATCAAAAGCTTGAAGATACAAAACTCTGCATCAGTCCTTCTAAGCACAAGCCAAACTACTCTAAAGATCTAAAGTCTTGTTGTTGTGAAGAGTTTGGAGTGGGTTTTCTAAGTTCAAAAAGGAGACTCAGAGAACTATTTCTCTGGATTCTATCATTTTCAAACCTTAACTCAATCTATAAGATTATCTGTTGATCTGAGTTATAAGCCTTAGTTATAAAGGCTGAGTGTAGGAGCTAAGGCTCTGAGTTGTAGGATCCTCTTTAGGATCTAAAGTTGGGCTTGTGCCTAAGGTAGGATCTATGTATAGATTTGAGGTAGGAGATTTTATATATCTTTGTGTAGGGCTGTCTAGCCTTAGGTAGGAGTTGTTATACTCTGAGTAGTATGAGTGAATTTTACTATGAGGTGTACGATCATGTGGGATCTGAGGTCTAAGCTCAAGGATCTGAGATAAATGAGTAGTTAGCCGAATCAAACTCACTGTTAGATAGGTGAAGGGGAAAGTGGATGTACCCTAGATACGGGAATCACTATATATTAATGTGTTTTGTTGTGTCTCTTGAAAGCTAACAATAAAATCTAACACACAACTCAACCCAACTTAAAAGTTGTTCAAAAAGACTTGAAAACATATTCACCCTCCCTAGGTGTGTTGCGTCTCTTGAACAAAGACTTTCAAACAGGAATCCCTCCTAATCTGTCGTGATTAGTCCCGCCTAATAGGCAGGAAATCCGCATAGCCTGGTGTTGGGACCAGGCTAGCCCCGGTGCCCGGGCTTTGCCCACCACGGGTCGGGCATCATGTCGAACAACCAGTTAATATAGGGGCTTGGTACAGCCCCCAATACCGACCCTGATTCGGTCCGGGCGTTTCCCGGGTCGGGTCTAGTCAGGCTGGGCACGCGCTGGCTTTTCGGGCATGTGATTTTTGAACATGACTACCTGTAGTAAGATGCACACCCTAAAACTCCGCAAAACTACACGTTACCCATGGAGTCTTCTCCGGCACGCAAATCAATCATCACTAATCCAGACCAACCTGTCTAGATGGGCTTCACACAGCATGCATATTCCGTACTTCAATATGCAAGTTTAATATAAGGGATAACACTAATCGATCTGTTGGAAACTTCCCGTTCTCCACCATTTGGTGAGGGTTTCCATGCACATGCTAAACAAGGACTTCACTTGTCTAAGAAAGAAGATCGTTACCCTTATTGATCGCTTAGGAGCTATGATTTTGCAAGAGATCTAGATGGAAGCGTTCGCAGCACCTTCCTCTCCATAGATTCAACCTCAGCTCCTAGAATTTGATCACAATAACTCCTTCCAAGCTCTTCGAGAGCACTGAACCAGCCTTCTCCTTCCTCTCCTTTCCTTCTTCTTTTTATTCTTTCTCAAGGTACAAGAGAAAGTGAGAGAGAGAGATAATAAGAGAAATGAGGAGAGTTTTCCTCTCATCCCTTTTAACATCAACGGGCCAAACATAACCCATTTGATCCCCTGGGACAAAAAGAATGGATGGCTACGATTCAACTGGCCATTCTTTTTAAATTATCTACCACCGCGCGGTACCTCGCTATCGCCTATCGGTATCTTAGGAAGTGGTTGCTTGACCCAGTCAGCGCCGCTTTGCTGCTTAACAACCGCCTGAACCTTATCTGACACATGGCATGCTATCACTAGGGGTGTCACTATCGCCTGGAGGTAGCTACTCAACCCCATGCTTTCTCAACACCAACAACTTGATGCCCCTGGATTTTCTCAATGCCCGCTATTCGATGCCCACTACCATCGCGCAGTATCTAGCTATCGTCGGGCAGTAGCTTCCAGTAACCAGACAGATTGTTGTTTTCCAAACATGGGAAACCTAGGGTGTTACAAATTGACTCTAACTCATCTGAGTCAGAGGATAAGGAATCCTACATTGGGATGTTTGCTCGAAATGAATAAGAAGATGCACCTTTACAAGCATAGGCATCAGGGCTCCCTTGTCACACTCAGATAGTGATAATGAGGAAGAAGAAGAGAGTTGTGGCTTGATTGTCATGATTGATGGAGATGATCAGGAAGACTCCATTCCTGATAAGGTAATAATTCTAAACCTGTCTTCTTCTGAATCTAACTATGAGACTAGCTCAGAATCTAAAGCATCCACTTCATCTAATGATGAGAATGGTTCAAACTCTGATGACGATGTCAATAAATTGATTAACAAGTATGACGCTCTCTTGGAAGTTCTAAAAAGAATAAGAATCTTGCCAAGAAGCAAGTTGTGGAGATAGCATCCCTCCAACAAGCCAAATCTGAAAACTCTGTGTATGCTACCAGGTTGGCTCAAATGAGTAGAGTGATTAGCTAGCTGAAAGGAATAACAATCATCCAAGTAATCACCATCAGCGAGAAGAACAAGATCACCAAGGATCTTGAAGAGAAGTTCCTCAATGAGTGGAAGCTAGTGGCTTGATTCTCCAAGCCACAGTATGTGTTGCCAATCATTGACTCATTCTCTTCCCAAAATAATAGAAGGGGAGTTGGCTTCAATAGAAAAGCAGCAGCAAAGAATAGGAGAAAAGGTCAGGCTGCAGTCGATCAAACCACCTTTTAGAAGGTAAAATTTCCTTCCAACAGGTATGTCCAGGACAACATGTATGGTCACTAGAAGAATAGAAATTCCTATAGTAAGGGAAATTATACACCTCACTATGGAGGTAGAAAGGGCATGGGATTAAGTGCAATGAAGTCTTCTCATGAGGAAATTCAAATGGGTTATGCACCATTTATTTTTGGTGCACTAGCCCTTCACTCAAGGGTAAAGGAGTTGCATCTTCCCAATTCACTCAAATGAAAAAGCAAACTATTGGGACAATAGTAACTCACTCTCACAAAGCAAAATCAGATGTCATCAACACTATGTCCGCTATCAAGCCGACATCTGTTGTTGCCAATCTGATATCATCGAGTAAGATTAGTTATCACCCTTCACCTAGCCAGGTGATTGTTGAGAGGATTAGAAAGAATGCAATGGCCTTCTATACTGAATATGGACATTCTCATGTGACATCAACTTCCAAGAATGTTTAGAAGAGGAGATATAATATTTTTGAGTGTTGGTGATGTGGTAAAGTCGGTCACTTTGCCATAGATTATTGGTACAATCCCTCTGTGCCACTGGCAAGGAAAAGCATTCCTACTAGATTAGCTCTCAGTAGAAATGTTGTTGTTAATGCTGACAAGAACCTAGGACCCAAAGTCAGTTGGGCTACTAAGGTAAAATGAATTTTATCCTGTAGGATAGTTCAAGTACAATCTGGTACTTGGATAGTGGGTGTTCCAGGAACATGACCCAGATAAGAAGTATTTTAAAGGATTATATTCCAGTGAAGAATGGACCTAAAGTTATATTTGGAGGCTCTAATAGGAGAGTCACAAAATACTATAGTGTGATATCCAATGGCATAGTCTTAATTATAAGGGTAGCTTATGTAGATGGGTTGCAACACAATCTTGTAAGCATAAGTCAACTCCGTGATTTAGGCTATGCCATTGAGTTCTATAATGATAAGTGTCTGATCAAAAAGTCTAATGACTTGGAGACTATTCTCTCAGGCACTAGGAGTGGGATTGTATATTGTTTAGATTTTTTATGATCTAATTCTTCAACTCATGTGTGCCATGTGGCTAAAAAGAAGGAATCACTTTGTGTACAGTGGCATAAGAGATTAGCTCGCATTAACTATAAGACACTTAGTAAGCTATTATTTGAGAGTTTAGTTAGGGATGCTTCTAATTTAAAATGTGTTAAAATTATTCTTTGTCATGCCTGCCAAATAGGCAAGCAAATAAGGGCTACTTTTAAAAGCATAGCTCCTAAAGTTCTATTAGATGTCTTTATTTATTGCATATGGATCTATTTTGTCCTTTTCCCATTTTGAGTTTGGGAGGGAAGTTGTACACCTATGTGATTATAGATGATCACTCTAGGTTTATATTGGTCCTATTCCTTAGAAAGAAGTCAGATACTTTGGCTATCTTCATGACTTTGGTCAAGTCCATTCAGAATGAAATGGACTATACTATAGTCAAAGTAAGAAGTAACCATAGTATAGAATTTCATTCTGGTGCTATGACAAAATTCTATCAAGAGCAAGGTATCTCCCAGGAGTTCTCTTCTCCCAGAACTCCACAATAGAATGGAGTTGCTGAGAGAAATAATAAACCCTTATAGAGGTTGTTAGGGCATTGCTGAATGACTCCTCACTATCAGAATATTTTTGGGCTAAGGTAGTGAACACAACATGTTATGTTCTGAATAGAGCCTCTATCAATAAGGTGCATATAAAATTTCCCTATGAACTCTTAAAAGGTAGAAAACTAATAGCTTTATATTTTAGAATCTTTGGTTGCAAATGTTTCATTCTAAACAATGGAAAATATCAGCTAACTAACTTTGTAAAGAAGTGTTGTGAGGGTGTTCTTATTGGATATAGCTAATATAGTAGATCCTATAGAGTATTCATCAAAAAGACACGTGTTGTTGAATAATCCATTAATGTTATTTTTGATGAGACTAACCTTATATATAAGGGTTGTTCTAGTGCTCCTAACACTACAAGTATTAAGCTAACATTACAGGAACTATCTATATAAGACAGGCCCAACTCAAGCAAGACTTCACCTCCTAATGAAATTTTCTGTGAAGTAGTCCAACTAGTTGATGAAGTTCATGATGTTGTTGAGAATCTTCTTACAAGGGATAATCTAGCAGTTCAGCCAGCTATTGAAATACTGCTTGTAGCAACCAGGCACCTGAGAGATCACACTAGATATCTTATCATTAGAGATGCAAGATATAAAGTCACTACAAGTAGAATGATTCAAAATGAAGCTCTATTTCTGAGATTCCTATCCCAGATGGAGCCTAAAAAGTTTGAAGAAGTAAACAGAAATCCCTTCTAGATAAAAGCCATGCAGGAGGAACTACACCAATTCAAGAGATGCAAGGTGTAGAAGTTTGTGTCAAAATAACCAGGACATAACATAATAGGCACCAAGTGGATCTTCAGGAATAAGCTAGATGAAAATGGTGTTGTTGTGAAGAACAAAGCTAGACTGGTAGCCAAAGGATATGGATAAGAGAAGGGCATTGACTTTTACTAGACTTTTACTCCAATTACAAGGCTAAAGGCTATAAGGATGTTCCTGGCCTATGTATCCTTTAAGGGGATTAAAGTCTACTAAATGGATGTCAAGTCTGCCTTCATGAATTGTAATCTCAAAGAAGAGGTATATGTCGAGTAGCCCTTAGGTTTTGTGCATCCAACTCTTTCTGATCATGTTTATTTTCTTAGAAAAGCTTTATATGGGTTAAAGCAAGCCCCAAGGGCATGGTATGAAACCCAATTTACTTTTCTCATTAAGAAAAAGTTCTTATGGGGGCACATTGTTCCTTAGGGAAACAAAGAACAAGTGTCTCCTAGTCCAAATATATGTCAATGATATTATATTTGGGTCTACTGATGACAACTTTTGCAAGATATTTATCAATCTAATGCAGGGGGGTTTGAGATGACCAGCATGGGATATCTCAAGTACTATTTAGGTCTCTAAACAAACAATTAGGGGGTGGAATTTTCATCTCTCAGACTAAGTACACTGTAGAGCTAATTAAGAAGTTTGGTATAGAGTTGGCCTTTATTATTAGAACTCTCATAGGATCAAATGTATCCCTGGACAAGGATGAAAAGGGGAAACCCTTTGATGAGTCCATGTATTGGTGTATTATTGGGTCCCTACTTATTTAACTGCTAGTAGACCTTATATTATATAGGCAACTTGTGTGTGTGCTAGGTACCCGGTATGCCCCAAGGAATCTCATTACTCAACTCAAAGAGGATTTTGAGATACCTTAAGGTCACCCAACAACTTGGCCTTTGGTACCCTAGGAAGAACGATTTTGAGCTGATTGGTTTTTTAGATGAAGATTTTGTAGGATGCAAAAAAGATAGAAAGAACACCTCAAGAATATGCCAGCTCTTATGGAGGAGGTTGATCTCATAGAGCAACAAGAAGTAGACCATTATGGCTATATCCATAGTTGTGTCTGAGTACATATCAGTAAGGAGTTGATGTGTAGAACTTCTTTGGATTCAGCATCAGCTTCAAGATTTTATCCTCCAGATAAGTAATACTCTCATGTATTGTGATTCATCCGGGGCCATCTCTATATCTAAGAATCCTGTGTCATACAGTAGGACTAAGCATATAATGATCTGGTATCATTTTATTAGAGAGTATGTTGAAAAGAAGGATATTTGTCTTGAGTTTTTCCCTACAAAAAAATAAGTGTCTGATATCTTTACTAAGCCTATGGATGAAGCAAAATTAAATTCTTTTAAAATTGAATTAGGAATGCTTAACTTAGAGTAATTTTATCTACATGTTTTTCACTCTTTTATTGATAAAGTGAACTACTAGATAGTATAATCTAGTAGTATGTTAGGTAGCTAACCATGTTTGTAGGGTAAACTAAGTTCAAGACACTTGACTTTCAATTATTATACTAATAGGGTCATCTTTATTTAAAGAAGGTTCAAAATGGTGAAAGGAGATTGGCTGAGTCTGTGTCGACGATATCGTCATGATCATCTTGAGGATACAACACTTTATCAAAACAATATCATCGAGATTGTTTTGAATAATACCAGTTGATCAAAATGATTTTGTCTTGACGAGATATTTTCGATCAATTTCATATCAAATTAATTCTCAGTTGTCAGATCTTAAGTAAATCTCCACTACAGATATACGGCTCTTCAATTTCCGCAATTATAAAATATATTAAAATATATATATGATCCAAGGTTAGTTTTAGAACATAAACCCTCTAAGCCCTAAAATACCATCATCATAATCGACATCGCCCCATCTCTCACAACCTTCAAAACATCAAGGTTAATGTACAAATGGCGCCAAAACCTAAAAAGATCTTATATGAAGGATGTGAAGTCGTGAGATTTAGATTCAAGTCAGCAACTGATGAAATCAAGGATGTCATCTGACTGGTAGATGACGCAGGATTAGAATTCATTCTATCAGAACTAAATCCCATCCTGAAGGAAGATGTGTTGGAATTTTATTCATATATCACCCTTTGGGAATTCAATCAAGAGTAAGATTGGCAATGTGAAGATTTAGATCAGTTCTAATAGGATTGCACAAACTCTGCATCTTCTACCTACAAATTTGGAAGAAGATCAGGAAATCTCTCCTCAAAAGTTAGTGGATGCTCTAGACTGGTGTGAATTCAGTGAAGAGAGATATGGTTCTTTGGAAATAAAACACTTCAATTAGAGAGGAAAGTTGCTTGCGGATATCATTGGGAAGGTCATCCTATGCAAGATAGGATCCCATGATAGAATTTCAAAATTTATGTTTGAGTTGGTAACAGGAGTCATTCTGAAGAAATTGATAAATTGGGCCTTACTAATACTTCAAAAACTTCTAGATTTCCTTCAAGTGCCCAACATTGGTGGAATACTTTCTTTGTACCTGATAAATTCTTATCCTGAGCATTTTAATAAGAAGCAAGGTACCAAGATCCATTACATGGAAAGAATGGATATCAAGACTTTGGAAAGATAAACCAGAATTCTTCCAAAGAGGCCAACTGAGAAAAAAAATATCAAGAGCAAAGTGAAAGGCAAGATTGTAGTTGTTGAGAATCAATCTGAGTCTGAATCAGACAGCAAGGGTGCATATAATAATATAGACAGGGAATAAGTCTACAACCCCAACTTGTGACCCTCAAGTATGGAAAGAGAATTTGTTTAGGATATCAGTCTTCAAATTCAAGTTGAGACTACTGAGACATTTTTTCCGAAGGAAATTATAGTTGTTATTGAGGCGGAGACAATTGGGCTAGAGAAAAGTTGTGCCACAATAGAGGGGGAGTTTGCTGGATAAGAGAAAGTTAATTCTTTAGAACATTTCTTAAGTGGAGGTGATGATAATGTTGTGGGGGAACATCAATCTGAGTTCCCTGCTCTGGGAGATTGCATGTCAATATCCCTAGAGGCTGAGACAATAATTTACACTGAGTTGGCTAGTCAAGAGGACCTGAAGATAAGTATAAATCTAGTTGTTGATGAAACACCATCCCAAGTGACTCACACTCCACCAACCACAAGCAATGATGATAGTTCCATCCTACACTCTCTGAAAGCTATGCTAGAAGATCAATCATCTTCATTGAAAACCTACAAAGATGAGTCGGTAAAGGGAAAGAAAGCTGAGATTATGTCAAAAATTCAAAAAGTCAAAGTAGAAATCATGGATGATCTGTATTTTCTGAAAGGTGACACTGCTTACATAAATATTGAATTCACAAAATGGTTTAACAAATCTGTAAGTACAGTCCATCAGAATGTGAAGATATTAAGATTAATGGATGAAAGTCTAAGACTAACTACTAAGGATATAACAAGTATGAAATAATATGTGAGCTAAACTGATGGGACTATCAGACAAGGTGTGAATCACATTAAAGAATATGTATAGTCCACTTAGCTTCAAGCAATGCATCAAGCTGAAAAGTATAAGGATACTATTCTGGAAAATAGTGAAAACATCTTTTAGACTCTCTTTAGTAAATTTGAGGTCAATACTCTTCATCTAGACAATATAATATTTAAAGAAGCCAAAAAGGGAGAGAGTGTATCAGTTGACAAATCCCTCTGAAATCTCAAGGAACTAGGCTGGCACTCAACCTTCCTTTACTGGACTTCACTGAACCCGATGATGAGTTCATCAAAGAAAAAGAGTACCGAGAGCAAAGAAAAGAGAACAAGATGTCACAATGCATCTTGAGGAATACATGGCCAGACAGAGAAAGAAGAACACAATGGATCCTGATTTTGAATATTGGAGTGATGATTCAAAGACCAACATCATGGATGCTTGGATTAGACATGGACAGATAATACTTGATATTGATAATGTTTATCCTTTTGAATAGTTGGTCTAGCATTTGGAAAGGAAATCCCAAGAGAGAAAACCATCAAAGAAAATATGCATAAGCATAATCCTACAAGGGTACCTTCCAGATATATTCCCAAACCCTTCAAGTACTTTGCATGGAAGGAGGCAAAGAAGAAAAGAGCTGGAAAGAGTCCAATTGGTACAGGAAAAGCATCTACTGCACCCATCCAAACAGAGACAAGCTCAGATTTAGATGATTAAATTAGCAAATTGGTTGACAAATTTCATGTTTCTTGAATAGATGTGAAATATACTGAGATTGGAGATGTGTTGTAGTTTATGTTTTATTGAACTTATCCTCTGGACTCATATATATTCATTTTGATATATTTGTGTTTATTTGTTCATGCAGCTCTATTCTCTGTGCTATATTTACCTGCATATTTCTATGTGTGAAAAAATTGAATAATAAGTTTTGCATTTCACAAAAAGTTATGTTACATGAGTATGACCCCCTATTTATAGGGAGAAGAGAAAGAAGGAATATACAGCATACGATGCAGGACTAAAATATAATATGCGGGTTGGCGGTTATAAAATTTCAGACTGCTATAATTAAGTAGTTAGATATATTGTCCTCTCCACACAAGTAACCGCTGGTCTCTACTCAGCCCACTACCGCCATACTGATCAGCAGTCCGCTCAACACAAGCGGATAAATGCATAAGATAACCGAACTTCAGGTCAGCTCCCTTAATCATCATGCCGCAATAATAACCTCTACCTATAGCTTCACCTCTGCCTCTATCCGTAGCTTCAGCTACTCCTCAAACCACGACCTTTATCTGCAGTGACTTCAACCTCCTATCCACCAAACCTGTAATAGAGGGTTGAATGATCCCAGCCTAGCTATAACTCTAACCTAACTGCCAGAGGCAGTCTACAATATAGCAAAACAAGACTGCCAAGGCTAAATCCTCTACTATCAATCCGTCATACTGTCAAACCTCCAAACTGCCTGGTTCAAGTCGCCAGACCGCCAAACTCCAGACCGCTTAGACAAAGCCTCCAAACCAACAAACTGCTAGGCTGCCCGACCAAACTGCTAGATTACCAAGCTCCACAAAATCTAACACTCCCCTCAAGCTTGAGCATATATGTCAACCATGCCCAGCTTATCACATACATCTGAAAGAGAAGCAGACACTAGTTTTGTAAAGATGTTTGCAAGTTCCTTGTCAGAAATGATGAATGGAGTACATATTTGATTCCTCAAAATTTCTTCTCTGACGAAGTGGCAGACAACTTCAATGTGTTTTGTCCTTTCATTAAAAACTTGATTCTTTGATATATGTATAGTAGCCTAGTTATCAAAAAACATAGATAAAGGATGGTCATATATCTCCCCAAGTCAAGCACAAGGGAACGCAACTATTTCAACTCATAAGAGGTCGATGTCATGCTTTGGTACTTAGATTTAGCGCTTGATCGTGATATAGCATACTATTTCTTGCTTATCTAGCTAACGAGATTTCCACAAACATGCAAAAACCAGAAGTAGACTTTCTATCTTCTTTATTGTCAGCATAGTTTGCATCAGAATATGCTTCTACATTCAGATGGTTATGTTTTTGAAAAAATAACCCCTTCCCTAGAGACCCTTTCATATACTCCAAAATTTTCAAGGCGGAACGAAGATGACAGTCTCTGGGAGCTTGCATAAACTGACTGACATTCCCTACAACATAACTATTATTAGGTCTGGTAATAGTCAGCTAGATGAGTTTTCCCACGAGTCACCTTTGCATAGTACTACCTGAAAGAATAGGTGAATCCTATGTCCAACTCTTGTCATCACCAACGGCCATAGGACAGCTAGCAGGTTTTACCCCCAGAAGACCAGTTTCTTTCAAAAGATCTAACGCATACTTACGTTGTGAAAGCACCATAGAGTTGTGTTTTTGCAAGATTTCTATTCCAAGGAAGTACTTAGGAGAACCCATATGCTTTGTAATAAAATGTAGTCGAAGATGTCTCTTTGTTAGATCACCTCCTTTCTTATCATCACTAGTAAGGAGAATACCATCCATGTAGACAGCAAGAACCACAAGCCCTTTAGTAGTCTTGCAAATAAAAAGAGAGTGAATACTAGAACTCCATGTGGAGCCAACAAGAGAGACAACGTTGCTGAACTTGTTGAACCAGGCCCGTGGGCTTTGCTTTAGACCATAAATTGCCTTTCATAACTTGCATACCTAAGACTCCGCCTGAGCAACATACCCATGAGGTTGCTCCACCTCTTATAGATCACCATATAGGAATGAATTCTTCACATCTAACGGATACATCTCCCAACCTTTGTTAAGTACTATAGAGAAAAGAACACGGATAGTGTTGATGCAAGAAACTGGGGAAAAGGTATCAATGAATTCCACACCATATGTTTGAGTAAAGCCTTGGGAAACAAGCATAGCCACATAGCGGTCAATATTGCCATTCGAATGAAACTTGATGATAAAGACCCACCGGCAAACAACCATATCTACACCTAGAGGAGTAGGAACAAGAGTCCGAGTACTCCTTTTGGTTAAGGTCTTCATTTATTTATTCATTTCCTCTTTTCAATGCGGAACAGAAAGATCCTCCTAATAGTTAATTGGGATAGCATTTACCGAGAGAGCAAAGGAAAATCTCCTTCCAGCTGGGGATAGATGAGCATTGGATACAACATAATGAATGAAATATTTAGTGCACGTTCTAACCCCCTTCCATAGAGCAATAGAAAGGTCGAGATCTGACTTGTCTTTTGTAATAGATCCATCCTTCGAAGAGATTACTAGCTCAAGAACTGTTAGCAATGGCTCCAAAGGCAAGGGAGAATTAGAAGACAGAGGCGAAGATAGAGGAACTGGTATGGGAATAGGAGATAATGGCATAGAAGGAGAAATAAAAGCAGGTGAAGGAACATAAATAATATGAATTGATGGTGAAACATCAAATGGTAAGGGAGTAGATGCTCGAGAAAAATAAGGCATATCTTCGAAAAATGTAACATCAGCAGAAACAAATGGTTTCCTGAGCATGGGATCAAAGCACTGATACCCCTTTTTGGTCAGACAGTAGCCCAGAAATACTAACTTTACCAAGCGAGGTGAAAGCATGTCATGACCAGGAGAAGGAGAATGCAAAAATGCTGAGAGGGAGAAGGAGCGGGCAAACAGATCAGCATATAATGTTTATAGGCGCGAGGTCTAAGCGCCTTTCAAATACAGAGTAGCAAGATGAGTCCAAGCAGACTTAACAGTATCATCATGTCGAATAACAGGTAGGCACTCATCAGAGAGACTATTGGCAAGCCACGTCCTGACCTAAGCATTATTGGTGTCCCATTCATCAAAGGCAGTAGATCCATGAGCTAGAGGGTAATTAGTGAGATGATGCCATTTGCGTTGAGACCTCAGCAAGAATAGAAACAAAATACTCCAGTCTAGATAATTCAGTCCAGTCAACTTTGAAGCAGTTCCAAGATTGCCAAATGGAGTAAAAACAGTTGGTGTGGTTTGAGAAGAAGATGAGGACAAATTGGAAGAAGAGTACTCAGTATGTGACATGAATAAGGTGGCTAGGAAAAGAATCTGTGTGGTTAGAAGGAAAGCACAGTGGGCAGTTAGAAAAAAAATAGAATCTGTAGAAACTGCAGGAACCACATAAATAGGAGAAACTACAGAAACGAGAGAAACCGCAGAAGGTGGGCGGTAAGAAAACCGAAATCCGCATAGATAACAAAAGAGCAAAGTGGGTGGTTAGAAAACTAAAAATCACAAGGATCACAGAAGAGCAAAGCCGACGGTTAGAAACTGAAATCAGAAAGGATTGGGTTAGCTCTGATACCATGTGAGAAAATCTAAGTAGCAAGCTTTGCATTCCACAAAAAATTAAGTTACATGAGTATGACTGAGTGGTTAGACAGACTGTTCGCTCCACATAAGTAACTCCCAGTCTCTACTAAGTCCACTGGCGCCATTCTGATCAGCAGACCACACAACACAGGCAGATAGAAGCATATGTCCGCCAAACTTCAGTTCATCTCCCTTGATCATTAGGAGACAACAACAGCCTCTACCCATAGCTTCAGCTCTGCCTTTATCCGTAGCTTCAGCTGCTCCTCAGACCATGGCCTCTATCCATAACAACTTTAACCTCCTATCCGACAAACCACAACAGAGGGTTGAATGATACCAGGATGGCTAGAACTTTGACCATACTACTAGAGGCATTCTGCAATACAATGGAACCATACCGCCAAGGATAAATCCACCATTATCAATCCGCCGGACCGCCAAACCTCCAGACCACCTGGTTCAAGCCGCCAAATCACCATTCCTCTAAACCGCCTAGAACAAGCCGTTAGACCGCCAAACTGTCAGGCCACCCGACCAAACCGCAAGAGTGCCAAGCTCCATAAAATCTAACACAATATTAATCTGTTTTATTTGGTTAGTTTTATATCTTATCATTGGTCAGGAGTTCTTACTACTTCAAATAGGGGAAGATTGTTTGGAATATTGCCTTCAATATTCCAGGATTTGAAGAAGCATCTCTTGTAATGATAAGTGCATATTGTATTTGATAGTATATCTATTTTTATATCAATGCGGGAAATATTTGTTGTCTCTAAAACAGTTTTAGAGAAGAGTTAGCTCAATTGGAGAAATATTGTTTAGATATATGAAGTGTTCTCAATGGTATCGCCTTGAACAAGGAGTGCTTCAAGACAGTATTGTCCCAAAGCATGAGAAGAAGCAAGCTATAGTACTAAAGGAAAATATTGTTGAGATCGGTATATTGTTCTCCACGGTATTGGCTTAATCATGGATTGTTTCAAGCTAATATCTCTAAGAAACCGCAGTAGAGGTAAATTTTAGCTCTGAAGGAAGCAATCATTTTGAAAGAAGTATTTTCAAAAAGATATCAGTTTGATTGGATTATTATTACCGTTGAGCACGTGCTTGGTGGGATTTAAAATTTGGCAGTGGTGCATAAAGTCCCGTCACATCATTCCATTCTTGCCCATTCATTTATTGAACATTTTGTAATCATTCAACCATTGAAAATTATCAAGGATATAAAAGGTAAAAGTTTGGGCAATCTAACAGTACCTTTGCTCAAGCATTTTTGAAAGTCTTTGTTTCAAGAGTATCTATACACCTAGAGGGGGTGAATAGGTTTCTTAGTCTTTTTGACTACTTTTTACTTTAGGTGTGATGAGTGTTCAGTAATTAAGTTAGCTTTCAAGAATGAGACACATCACACTAGTATTTATAGTGGTTCTCCAAGGTATGGGTACATCTACTCTCCCACTTGCATTTCTAACAATTTTGTTAGATAAGGCAATCTTCTCCAAATCTCAGCTCAAAGAGCTTACAACACAGATCCATTGGGATCTCTCATACTTCCTCCAAGTACTACCTCAGACCAAAGTCCTACAACTCAGAGATGATATCTCCTACAGCTCGGTGATCCATCAGATCACTTACCTTAGACTTAATCAAAAGTCCTACACTCGGGCTAGGAGGATAGCCCTACCCTCAGAGAGTAACACTCATATAGCTCAGATCTAATTCAGATCCTACCTCAGGCCAATGTCCCTACCTCAGATTCTCAGTAGAATTCTACCTCATGCACACAAGCCCTACCTCATATCCATAACAGGATCCTATAGATTGATCCTACAGAATGAGTAAGGTGTTGATGATATATGACTCAAGAGAAATGATTCTCTGAGTCTGCCTTCCTGAACTGAGAAAACTCAGCCTTGTCTTCTTCATAGCAATGAGATGGTTGATCTTCAAGTTTGTTCTGCTTTTGCTAGGAAGTAATTGCAGAGTACTGACTCCAGAGAAATGATTCTCTGAGCCTTCTTTCTAAACTGAGAAAACTCAGCCATAACTTCTTCATAACACCAAGGAAGTAGATCTACAGGATGGTTCTTCTTGTGCTAGGAAGATACCTGCAGAGCACTACTTCTTCAAGCCTTGAATGTAGTGTAGTTTAGAGCAGAGGCCTTGAAGATGAGCAGCAGCTTCAAGCTTTCTCTGCTTCTCCTTCTTACTTAGAAAATAATATTTTTGAACTGACGTTGAGGACATAATGAGATTTCAGTTCGTTATCTCTTCAACAGCCAACCTTGTATAATATTCACAGACTTACTATAAGAGCAAGTTCTTCAAAATCTTCAACTTCATCGAAAGTAAGAAGATAACCTAAAAATTCTTTTAAATTTCTCGGGACTCTTCTTTTGTACCCCGTCGTTCAACGTCTCTTTGTGCAGTATGGACCACCGGAGTTGGTAACTGCAACACTTCTTTTGCATTAAATGTTGTACTAAAGGCAAGTGGTGCCTTTTGTCATCTAGCGCGCAATACTCGTGACATTTGAATTATTGATGATGTCAACATGACTCAACACTTCTGGACTAAGCAAATTTCAGACAATCTGCATAGGCGTTGAGTGAAGCCTTGTCACTCAACGTAGAAACACTTTGCAGAATTCTACATCTTGAGGCATAGAGTGAACCTTTAGCACTCAATATTTTTGACTTTACAGTCTAACTGTTAAGGCGTCGAGTGATCCTTCATCACTCAATGCTTCTAGACTTAGCTAAAATTTCTCTACATGAAAGCATTGAGTGCAGCTTCTTCACTCAACGCTTCTATCCATAGACATATTTCTTGAAGAGGTGTTGAGTTGCCCGCCTTCACTCAATGCTTTTATACTTGGATAGAGATCCTGTTGAGTAGGCATTGAGTGAACTGTCTTCACTCAACGCTTCTATCCTTAGATAGATTTTTTGATGAGGCGTTGAGTGGCCCGTCTTCATTCAACGCTTCTATACTTGAACTGATTTCCAAATGTGTAGACATTGAGTGAACTGCCTTCACTCAACGCTTCTGTCCTTAAATAGCTTTCTAGTCAGCAACTCTGAAGCTTTGACTGCTTGATAAGCTTCTGGCATTGAGTGAAGTGAGTCCACTCAATGCTTCTAGACTTAGTTGATTTTCTGTATGTTCGATAACCTGTCTTGAGTCCAATTGTCATTGTGACTCTGACTGCCTGTCAAATCACTATAATAGAGTATAACCTTCATATAATGAACTTAAACATATGTAAAATACATTCATATGTATACAATTGACTTGTGGGCCTTCTTCAAATCTA
This sequence comes from Platanthera zijinensis, assembly GCA_039513925.1. NCBI lineage: Eukaryota > Viridiplantae > Streptophyta > Magnoliopsida > Asparagales > Orchidaceae > Platanthera > Platanthera zijinensis. The sequence continues at coordinate 37,534,750 of CM077079.1, read as the reverse complement.
GGACATTATGATCATTGGACCCAATAATCTCCCCCTTATTTGAAGAAGTCAGAACCCTAGTCAATGATATACACAGCCATATACAGAAGATAAACAATACTTTGAGTTTTTGTCTTCCCCTTTTACTTGCTGTGCTTAACAAAATCTGGTGGCATAGCACCTGACTTTTTGTCTTTCCAGAACTTTCTCCGGGCCACTTCTTGCTGAGCCTGATCTCTTCCACTTCTTCAGCAACAGACTTGCCTCTGGCTCTAGCTATCTGATCAGCAGCAGTAGTGGGTTCAGCCCACTGAGCACTATCTTGATCATCACATTAATCTTCCCTCTGATCACCGCATTGCTCATCATATAGTCCTTCTTGAAAGGAGGAATGTTGTCATATGTGTGTACTGTTCAAGCCCTAATGAACCTATGATTACATTAGTAACCCAAACAGCCTTCTCCCCCTTGATCATTGCCTTCTCCCTTGATTATTGCCTTCTCTCCCTTTATGATTTCTTCTTTAAGGGAGTCACTTCAGATACTACTACAGTTAGGGAGGTTTTGGCCTAATATATCTTTTCATCCAGATAGATCACTATCCTCTGAAATTGCAATGACACTCATTTTCTTGAGTAGGGAGCGCTATTGGAATATCCCCCCTCAATCTCTGCATTTCCCATAGGAATTTGCTTACTTGCAACAACTATATCTAGAGCATCTTCAATCAATTTATTAGGGATTTGCTCCCCCTCAGCTTGAGGACAGAAAGGAATCACTTCAGGGTATTTGAGCAATCATGTTCTACAGATTTTCAATGAACCAATTTAGCTGCTCCTAAACTAATTGTACTAGCTCTCCCACAACAGGTGCAACCATTTGGGTAGTCTCCCCCTCAATATTTACACAGATCCTATCCACAATACTTTCAATCACCATTTCAGCTACCTCTACTAGAATGTTCTCTGATTGGGAGCCACTGACTTGGATATTCTTTGTTACAGGTTCAAAAGATATTGAAACTTATGCACTCCTATCTCTTCTAATTTCCTCAGAAGAATCAGACAACTGAGGATCATGTGCATCATCCTTACTACTCTCAGAAGAGTTGCTTCATGTTCTTTCCTATGTGATGACTATAGCCTTTAAATAGAAGTCCCTGGGAGTATACGTTGAGTGGTTTCGATTCACTCGACGCTTTCGACGCACTCGACTCCTAGGCACTTGGACTCAGCACACTCGATGCCTGATGTTATTTCAGTGCACTCAACGCATGGACACTTAGACTCAGCATATTCGACTTTTGGACACTTAGTCCATTTCTTCTTTGTTATCCTGCAAGGATTAATACTAACTGCAACTAAAATGCATTAATATACACTAAAGCTATATCAAGTTCATCATACCCAATTCAAATTTAAAGGTGTTGAACTCTACTTCATCTAGTGGCTTAGTGAAGATATCAGTCACTTGTTTGTCTATAGGGACAAACTCAAGACTGATGTTCTCACATTCCACATGCTCTATAATAAAATGATACCTAATATCTATGTGCTTAGTCCTGATATGAGATACATGATTCCTAGCAATAGAGATTGCACTAGTAGAATCACAAAACATAGGAGTTTTACTTAGCTTGAGATTGTAGTCCTAAAGCTGATGTTGGATCCACAATAGCTATGCATAATAACTACTAGCTGAGATGTACTCTGATTCAGTTGTTGAGATGGCAACACTTATTTGCTTCTTGCTCCTCCAAGAGACTAATCTTTATCCTAGAAACTGACAGGTGCCTGAGGTGCTTTTCCTATCTTCTCTATAACCTGCAAAGTCTGCGTCTAAATACACAGTTAGTTCAAAATCATTATTCATAGGGTACCAAAGGCCAAGATCAGGTGTGCCCTTAAGATATCTCAGAATTCTTTTTGTTATAGAATAATGAGACTCCTTAGTGCAATCCTGGTATCTAGCACAAACACATATAACACACATAATGTCTGACCTACTAGAAATTAGGAAGAGGAGTGAGCCAATTATGCCTATATACAATGTTCCATTAACAGGTTTCCCAGTTTCATCCTTGTCTAATGACACATTTGACCCCCATAGGAGTTTTAATTATGGAGGCACTCTCCATTCCAAATTTTCTAATTAACTCCTTAGTGAACTTAGACTGAGAGATGGATAATCAATTCTCAGACTATCTTACTTGCAGGCCCAAGAAGAACTTGAGTTCACCCATACTACTCATCTCAAATTTCTCTTACATAAGTTTAGCAAACTTTTTGCATAGGACATCATCAGTAGACCCAAAAATTATGTCATCTACATAAATTTGGACTAAGATGATCTTACCCTTGACTTCCCTAATGAATAATATCTTGTCTATCTTTCCCCTTGAGAATTTTTCTCAATGAGAAAGTTATACATGATTTCATACCATGCCCCAGGGGCATGCTTCAACCCGTATAAAGCCTTTCTAAGCTTAAATACATAATCAGGAGAGTTATAGTTAACAAAACCTGAGGGTTGCTCAACATAGACCTCCTCTTTTAGGTCACCATTTAGGAAAAATGACTTTACATCCATTAGGTAGACTTTGAATCCTTTATGTGCAGCATATGCAAAGAATTGTCGTATAGTTTCCAATCTAGCTATTGGTGCCAAGATGAAAGTGAGGATAGATACAACTCTAGAGGGGGGTGAATAGAGTACTCAAAAATATGACAATCTACTCAACTCTCTTAGAGTTAATTTGCGGAATAAGTATATAGATATATGAAACCCTAGAGCCTAACACAAAGTGAGGTACACAAGAGAAAGCTAACTGTAATTACTGTTTAAGCTTTAGTCCTAACACAGCAACTAGCAATCCTAGTTAATTCTACTCACAGCCATAGTATAGTAATTAAAATAAGCAACACAGACAACATAAGAAGATTTATAGTGGTTCCCTCTCAATAGGTACATCCACTCTTCTACCACCCTGGTAGGAATCCACTACAGGTTTTTGTTCAGGTGCCCTGCCACCAACTGATTTGATTCAGGTAGATCAAGTAAACCCTTTGAGCTTTTGATCAGGAGCTCAAAATCCAACACAGGTTTTTGCTAAGGTGCCCTGCCACCAAGGTTCACTTTTGAAGGTAGTAATAACCCTTTGTATAGGAGGTTGAGAGAGTTAGAATGTCTTCTCTATTGTTAAACAAAATTAGAGAAGTTAGTGGATTGCACTGAGCTATAGAAAGCTCTGATGGAATCAAAGCTCCCCCTGGCTTAGAGATATCCAGGAAGAAGCCTTGCTTTAGGGTGCAGGATCACTTCAGAACTCTTGACAGAGAAGACTGTTGTCTTGAAGTTCTTGAAGGAGCAGCTTGAAGAAGACTCTTGATGTGGAATGGATATTCTTCTTCAACAGCTTTTCTTTCTTCTTCTTCTTCTTCTTGAAGCTCTGAGTATGAATGTTCCTGTGAGCAAGATGAACTCAGTATTGAAGAAGAGAACTCTGAAGAAAGTTGTTCTTCTCAGCTGTATGTAAAAATGTCTGAGAGCTGTATCTTCTTATTCTTGTTCAGTATGAATCTGTTGTATATGAGTTGTGTTTAATGATCTTCTTTCAAAAGCTCTATATATATCAGCCTTTGTAACGGCTTCTAACTTTCTCTTGATTTGAAATTTGTCTTCTTCTGAGATCTGCAATCTGGGCTACAAATAACATAAAATAACTAGCCTGTAGAAAAGACATTCTATAAAAATATAAAGCTTTCTTAGAAGCTGCTTATCCATTATGCAAGTCCAAAAGATATTAGAAAAAGTCACATCAAAAATAAGCTCTTTATAGCCAGAGAAATACATCTGTATCTAATGGCTATGAAGGACAGCATGGCAGATAAAGCATAAAGATTTTTCAACTAATAGGACAAAACACTTTATCAGATAGCACCTTACTTATGCATAAAGAATGAGGCAAAGATTGCCTTGATATATAAGCATAAAATCAAAGAAATAATCTCTAATAAAATAAGCTAGATAAATAAGAAATAATTCACAGAAGAGAAAGAATATAATATCACTAAATGCAGACAAAAAGATAGTCGAACGAATCACGACGATTGTCGAACTATCAAAAAAGATAGTCGACCAATCAGAACAGATAGTCGACCTACAAGAACAGATAGTCGACCTACAAGAGTAGATAGTCGACCTACAAGAAATATGTCAGGACAGAAAAAGTCAAGCAGGACTCGACGATCGACGATACTGAAACCACAGATCGTCGATCTTAACAGAGATGAACTAACTCAGAGATAGTCGATCTGCTGTTTCACGATAGTCGATCAACTGATAGACGATAGTCGAGCGGCGTTCGACCATAGTCGAACTAAAAACACTTAACCAAATTTTCAATCTGGATAAACAACAACTCTACACAACTGAAGGAATCAAACCTAAATCTAACCTTTGACAATAGATAAATCTTGGGTCAAGAAACTAATTGAGAAGACTTAACTCAAATCCAAACTAGGGTACCAACAATTTCCCCCTATTTGGGTCAAATCTCTCAAAACAAAAAGAATGCTATAAAAACAACAATAACCTGTTAGGATAAAAGTGTATTATATCATATCAATAAGCAGCATTTCATATCAAACATGAAATCAAACAAACAAGCAAAATAGATTGTCAATACAAATAAATCTAAACAATATCAGAGTCTAGTTTAGAAGTAAAAGAAACAGGAAGGAAGGAAATTTTCCTTTTGGGATCAAGAGCATCCTTCTTTGAAATCTTCAAATCCTGTTCTCAAATAATCTTAGATTCACTTGCTCTAGGAAAAACAGCCTCTGGATGCTTTTCCATATATTTTGAGGCATCAAAAACTTCTGGTCTGACTTGATATCTGTCTTGTTCCTTTTCTCTTAATTTTGACATAGTTGTTAAGTCTGTTATGTCTTTGGCTTCAGCTTTAGCTTTTCGAATTTGGGTTGATCAGCCTAACTCAAGAAATCTGGCCATCCTGAACTCAGGATTAAGCTCTTGGCTTTCAAAATCATTTTCATCAACTGGATTAAGAGGCTTTAACGTCCTAAACTTGGTAGAAAGGTCTAACAGATTTGCAGTAGGTTCTATGTCTTCTTGAATAACAAGAGAAGATGGTGGAGCAAACTCTGCAAATCTCTTGCTTGACTTGTCAGAATAAATTACTCTTTTTCCTTTTGATTCTACTTGCTTATTCTGAGCTGGCTTTTTGGAGGGAAGAACTTTGCTTTCCTTAGAAGGTGAAACTTTTCTTTTGGGTGAAGGAGGAGGAGAAAAAGTTGGTTTTTGATAAGACATCTCCTTCACTTGCTCTTTAGATTCAGCTATTTGTCTTTGATGGCCTGAATGAGGTCTGCCCTGGTAGCCTGGGTTTCCTCTTCTTTTATAGGTCTGAGAAGGTGTAAATTTGGCTAGAGGAGTTGAGGAATTAGAAACATTTCCTGAAGCTCCTGCACTAGGAGGAGGAGGAGGAGGACCTCTTGGAGTCCACTTGGAAACTGGAGAATCATATCTCTTGCTTTTCTTTCTCTTCTTCTGCTATTTCCTGGACAATCCCATCCAATGTTGAAAATCTTTAGACATGGGGTCAATCCCTTTTAATATGTAATAGCGGATGTCATTTTCTTGATTTGGAGGAGGAGGAGCTTGAGCTTTCCTTTTCCTTTGAGCAATTTTTCTTTTCTTGGTTCCTTCAGAATCCTCTGAATCTTCCTCATCATCGAGTGTGATGACTGAGGTTGGTCATAGGGATCAATGAAATCTTGAGCAGCTTTTTCTTTGGCTTTTAAAGCAACCTTTTCTTTTTCTTCTTCTATGGCATCCTGAGCCAATAGGAAATCCAGATCTAATCCTTGAGTATCATCCCATACAGTTGATTTCTCTTCTGAAACATCTGCAACTGTCTTGGAGACCAGTTCTTTTGCAACAAGTTCTGGAGCAGGTTCTTGAACATCTTGAGCTTGATCTATAGTCAAAGGGGCACAAAAGTTTTCTAAATGGTATATAAACATCCCTTCAAGGTATTCACAAGTTAACATGTCAGTCAACAGGTTAGTGAAATGAGTAATTGTATTACCTGCAGAATTTCCTAACTCCCATAAGTCATCTAGGTAGGAGGTAATGACTCCTTCTAGGTACATGGTAATTATAGGAGTAGATGATTCTTCAAGACAAACTCTGAAAGCAAATTCAGCCTCAGTTATAACTTGAGCTTCTTGAGCAATAGCTGTATGAATTTCTAAATCTGGAACTGTAACTGATATTGTAATTTCTGGATCTGCAGCTATATGAATGACTAGTGGAAGTTCTGAGACATCTTCCTGGAACATCTCCCCTTGCCTGACTTCAGTGGGAACTGAACTCAGGCCCCTAAGAGAATAGGGCTCAGCAGAATGTGAGAGGGCTGTAATGGAAGATGTAAGAGATGAAATGGAGACAACAAGAGGGGCAATTGCTGCTTTAATCATTGATTTGATTGAAGGAGTAATTAGCTCCATGGTGCTTGCAATGAAAGCTGGTGTGATTTTAAAAGAAGATGTAGATGGGGGAATCACAACAGATGGATGATCATCAGGGATGATGTTCTCCTGATGAGATGCAGATGCATGAACTGGTGATGGAGATGCAGATGTATGAAGATCAATATGATCTTGATGTGAAATTGGTGACTGAGGTGGAGTTGGATGTGTCTCAGAAACCAATAGATCAATGCTAAGATTTTAAATCCCAGCAAGGTGTGAAGGGATTGGAGATGTTGGAGGTGATGCATGGACAATATCAGTGGATGTAGATGGTACTGCAATAGAAGTGGATGGTAATGCAGATACAGATGTAGATGGAATGGGGGAAATGGAAGAGCCTTCTTCATTTAGGTGGGGAGTGACTGTTACTATCCTGGTGTTCTCAGATGGAACAGGAGTAACCCCAGCAGGTGAAGGCTTCTGGATATTCCTTCTCCACTTGATGAACAGAGTGGGATCCATCTTCTTGCTTACATTGATTGATGTAGAAACTATGCCCAACAGCTGAGGGTATTTCTCTCTTAGAAATATCCCAATTACCCTTCCAAGGGTTACTTCTTTCTTTGAATTCTTTTTCCTGATTAAATCAAAAACTATTCCAGCCAAATTTATTGCTTTCCCGTTAGCAATAGCACACATTAAGGCAAACTGCTACCTGGTAATATTATCGTGCGCAGAGTGCTTTCCCAGCATCACTTTCCCTACTAGTTCTGCTAAGAACTTGATCTTCATCGGGAAGCTTATCTTCAGCAACTTGGAAGGAATGCCTTCAGCATGTCCTAGCTCTAATAGCATCCTGCTATACTCCTGAGTATCTTGATCATACTCTTCTTGACCATTGATCAAACCAAAAATCTCAGTTAAGACGGCAGGAGTCAAAATTACCTCCTCCCCGCCGATAGTCCCTGTCATCGATTCGTCGCTGGAAGACGAAGTATAGACCCATTCTTTGATTTCTGGAATATTTATCTTAATCCTTGTAGACATAAGCTTCTCCAGTCCTTGATCCTTGCATAATTGTAGTATCTCGAGAATATCGGCATCGCAGCCACTGAAAGAATCGAAATCGACGCTAAACTCGGCATCAAACTTCATCACGGACAGCAGAGCTGGAGCAATCGCCATGGATTTGGTTGGGGAAGACGAGAGAAATGAAAGCAGAAAGCGCGGGGCAGAGCTCAAATCAAACCTTTCAAGCAGGAATGAAGAATATGAAACGACGAGCTCTGTCGACTACAAAAAGCACGATCTATTAACCTAGGTCGACCATCGGTTTATATTTAAATAGCAATAATCGACCTATTTCAACAGATACTAGAAACGATGGTCGATCGATCGTTCGACGATCGTTTCCTGAAGCAAAGTATTCGAGCTATCGATCGACTATTTCTGTCTTCACAAACAATCGAGTCATCATTAACCATAGGTCGATGATAGGCTCAACCTGTTCGACTATGGTCGAACAACATTCGACGATATTCGAGCAGATTTCAACATATGCAGAAATCTATACTTGGTCTAATCCATTTATCATACCTAGTTGATTCAAAAAGAACAGATGCTTCTGTTCATATAAGGGCTTGGTGAAAATATCACCTCTCTGAAGGTCAGTGGATATGAACTCAAGACTGATTTTGTTCTTTTCCACACAATCTCTTAGAAAATGGTGTCTGATCTCAATGTGCTTGGTCCTAGAGTGGTGCACAGGATTTTGTGCTATGGAAATAGCACTGGTACTGTCACACATGATTTTTGTGTTCTTGTGTGTGTACCCATAATCCAAAAGATGGTTTTGAATCCACAGGATCTGTGAACAACAACTAGCCGCTGATATATATTAAGCCTCTGTAGTTTAAGTTGAGACAGAAGCCTGTTTCTTGCAGAACCAAGAGACTAATCTCTCTCCCAGGAACTGACATGTCCCTGAGGTACTTTTCCTGTCAACTCTACAACCAGCATAGTCAGAATCAGAGTATCCAATTAACTCAAATTCTTATTCAGCTGGGTACCACAGTCCTAAATTTGGACATCCCTTCAGGTATCTCAAAATTCTCTTGAGAAGAATCAAATGAGATTCCTTGGGGTTGACCTAGAATCTAGTACATAAGCATGTGGCAAACATTATGTCAGGTCTACTTGCAGTTAAATACAATAGGGAACCAATAATGGCCCTATAGTTTTTCTGATCAACTGGCTTACCCTTATCATCAGAATCTATAACTATATTTGTAGCCATGGGTGTATGCATTGCTGAAGCATCAGCCATCCCAAATTTCTTTACCAATTCCTTGGCATATTTGGATTGGGAGATAAAGATGCCATCAACATCTTGCTTCACTTGGAGACCAAGAAAGTAAGACAGCTCACCCATACTACTCATCTCAAACTTAGAGTGCATCAGGTCTGAGAACCTTTTGTATAGTTTGGGATCAGTGGAACCAAAGATAATATCATCCACATAGACTTGAACTAACAGGATTGTGTCCTTGTGATGCTTAACAAACAGGGTTCTATCAACTACTCCCCTAACAAAGTTGTGCTCTAAAAGAAAACTAGCTAGAGTCTCATACCAGGCTCTGGGTGCTTGCTTAAGTCCATAAAGAGCTTTTTGTAACTTATAAACAAATGAGGGTTGAGTTGAAGAAACAAAACCAGGTGGTTGTTCAACAAACACCTCTTCCTTTAGCTCACCATTTAGGAATGCACTTTTAACATCCATTTGAAAAACCTTAAACTTCATATAGGCTGCATAGGCTAGAAAGATCCTTATTGCCTCTAGCCTTGTAACAGGGGCAAATGTTTGATCATAGTCTATATCTTCCTCCTGTCTGTAGCCCTGAGCTACAAGCCTAGCTTTGTTCCTTATAATAGTTCCTTGGGCATCCAACTTGTTTCTGAACACCCACTTGGTGCCTATGATCAGTTGGCCTTTTGGTCTTGGAACCAAAGTCCATACTTTACATCTTTCAAATTGATTAAGCTCCTCTTGCATAGCAATGATCCAGTGGGGATATAGCTCAGCATCTTTTATGGTGAGGGGCTTAATTTGTGAAAGGAAACAAGCATGCATCACATCCAGTCTTAATTTATGTCTTGTTTGCACACCAGCTGATATGTCACCAATCACTTAAGATGTAGGATGATCTCTAAGTGTGACAAGATTAGTAGGTGGGATGTGATCTTCAACAACAATTTGGATTAATTCCTCTTGTGGAATAGGATTAACTGTTGGTGGTACAACAACTTCTTCCACAAAGTCTTTATCACTGTCTGAATCAGTGATATAAAGAGTTGATAGAGGGGGAATCTCTTGGGTGATATCCATGCATAACTCTGGTACCTGCAATGAGTTTGAGGAAGGAGAAGTTTCCTTCTCCTTATAAAACATTTTTGACTCATCAAAGGAAAAATGCACAGACTCTTCTATTTTTAAAGTTGATTTGTTAAACACCCTATAAGCTTTGCTTACTTGGGAATATCCAAGAAAAATTCCCATTGAAGCTTTTTGCTTCAAACTTTCTAAGGTATTCTTTGTTGTTATTGTGAATGTACACTACACAACCAAAGACTCTAAAATAGTTAATTTTAGGTTTCTTTCCTTTAAGTAATTCATAAGGAGTTTTACCCTTAAGCTTATGTATTAGACTTCTGTTCAAATCATAATTAGCTGTGCTAACAGCTTCTGCCCAATAAGAGAGAGGCATGTTAGCATCTGCCAACAATGTTCCTGCAGCTTCAATTAGTGTTCTATTTTTCCTTTCTACTACCCCATTTTGTTGAGGAGTTCTAGGAGAAGAGAAGCTATGTTTGATACCTTCTTTCTCACAGAATTCTTGCATGAGAAGAGACTCAAACTCAGTACCATGATCACTTCTGATCAAGGCAACATTAGCAGAATACTCAGTCTGCACACATAGCAGAAAGTCTGTAAGAACTTTGAAGTTATCAGCCTTAGTTCTCAAAAAGAACACCAAAGTGAACCTAGAGAAATCATCTACAATCACTAAAGTGTAAAATTTACCTCCTAGACTCTGTACTTTTATTAGGCCAAAAAGGTCCAAGTGCAATAAATACAGGATTCTAGGTGAATCACTCTTATTTACAGATTTAAAAGAATTTTTGGTTTGCTTGCCTAATTGACAAGCCCTGCATAGACTTTCCTTCTTGTAGGGGCAAGAAGGTAAACCTCTAACAAGTTTGTATTTAGATAACCTAGATATATTCTTGAGGTTAACATGGCTAAGCCTTTTATGCCATAAGGTGTTATTATTGGTTACTTCATTAAACAGGCAGATTTCAGATTGAGTTGAATTAAAATCTACTAAGTAAATGTTACCCTGTCTAATGCCTACTAACACTACATTACTATTCAAAGTAATATTGCAAAGAGTGTCAGTGAATGATACCTGATAACCTGCATCACATAACTAGCTTACTGAGATTAAGTTGTGCTTCAGCCCAGTTACATATGCAACCTTTTTGAATGTCATTGCTCCAATGGTAAAATTACCATATCCTTCTGTTTGACCACAGCTGGAATCCCCGAAGATCACCTTTGGTCCAAGCTTGGCCTTGAAGCTTGACAGATTGTTTTTGTTTCCTATCATATGTTTGGAACAGCCACTATCCAAATACCATGTGTCTTTAGTAATTGGATAGGTCTTCACCTGCAAAATAAACAGTTAGACATTGTGGACCCAGACAACCTTGGGTCCATTATTCTTCACACAATTAAAACTTGAAATGAAAGAATAAGCAGGCTGAGATTTATATCTTAAGGGATAGGATCTCCTAGGTGGAATACTCCATGTAGTTGATGGGCCAATTAACCTAGTGTTTCTATTTACCTTAGTGTTTCTAAGGTTCTGATTATTATTTTGAAAATCATGTTCAGATCGTCGATTGACGTTCGATGATAGATGCCCAGATCGTCGAGTATCAGTCGACCATTGGGCCTGCGATCGTCGAGCATAGTTCAACGATTTTTGTATTTCTTTAAATTTCTGTTTTCTCTTTTCTCTCTTAGCCTTATTTAAAGCTTTGTTAACTTGATTTACTTGCTCAGTATTCTTTATTCCATCAACTGAAATAAAGTTTACTGGAGTGGAAAGATGATTTTTCAGAACCACGGGGGGTTCACTTGGTGAAGCTCCTAAGCCTAACTTATTGTTACCTGTCCTAGTGTTTGGCATGCTAGTAATCTCTAACAGCTTAAGACTTCTACCATTAAGAGATTCTTCTAATCTTTTAGATTTGGCTAGTTCAGTTTTAAGAAATTTGATTTCTTCAGTAGACCTAGTGAGTTCAGCTTCTAGCCTAGCATTTTCACTAGATAGGGATTCTTATTCAACTATCCTATTTCTAAGCTCCTTAATTTCCTTTTCTGAGCTAATTAAATCTAAACATAGAGATTTAAATTCAGATCTAAATTCAACAGAAGTAAAATCATAAGAAGACAATACCTAATCTTCAGTAGGCATTTCTTCTTCATCATAACTCTCTACAGCTGAATGATTGCTGCAGGCATCAATTGCAATTAGGCAAATTTCTTTTGCCTTCTTCTCTTCCTCATCTTCACTGGAGCTTGAGGAGGAAGATTCCTCATCTGAATCACTCCAGGTTTCGGTCACAAATCCTTTCTCCTTCTTCTTGTTTTTGTAGGAGGAGGACTTGGAATGCTTCTTCTGATATTCTTTGTCTTTTCTCTTCTCCTTGTTCTTTTCCTCTGGACACTCAGGTAAAATGTGTCCAGGTTTCCTGCAACCATAACATATAATTTCTTTAGCAGGTGATCTGTCATACCTTGGCTTGTCTTCATATATTGAAGACTTCTTTCTGAAGTCCTTTCTACCCATTTTGAGAAACCTTTTGGCAAATAGTGCCATTAGCTCCTCATTTGATTAGCTTCCATCAGATGCATTAACAGCCTTTAGAGCAAGAGTTTGCTCTTTCCTGGTAGGAGTGGGAGTCTTGGCTTCAGCTTCAGCTTCCCTGGTCTTCAGTACTTGCTCAAATGATTTGAGCTTGCCAAGGAGAGCTTCAGTTGAAATCTCAGTTGTACTCCTGGACTCTTTGATGGGCCAGATCCTGAGATCCCATGTGTTAGGGAAGCACATCAATATTTTTTCATTGACTTCTATCAATGTAATCTCTTTATCAAGGGTTCTTAGCTCATTAATGATGGAGCTGAGCCTGGTGTACATTGCATCAACTGATTCTGCTTCAGTCTTCATGAAATTCTCATATTGGGATGTGAGGTTGGACCTTCTGTCCTTCCTCTCATCAGCTGAACCAGCTATAATGTGGTTTAGTGAGTCCCACATGACTTTTGCTGAAGTGCAATCAGCCACTTTCTGGAAAGTTTCATCAGACATGATCTGAGCCAGAATGTTCATATCTTTTGCATCAGCTATCTTTGCTTTCTTGTAAGCATCATTGTAGTCAGGAGGTGGCACTGCACTCAGATTTGTTGAAGTTGTAGCAGTAGTTACAACATGTGGTGTTGGTGGTCATGTCAAAATAGAAGAAAAGATATCTTCATCAATAGAATTCATATACAGTCTGATTCTTGCCTTCCAGATGCTGAACTTAGCTAAGTTGCATACTGGAGGTCTGGTGCTAGAGTAATCCTTGTACTGGGCCATGAAGTGAATATCTATAAACTTGGTATCTATCTAGATCTTGTGACTCAGGTGTTAGCCTGTACAGTCAGTCAACCTCCCTCTAATACCAATTGAAAGTGAGGATAGATACAACTCTAGAGGGGGGGGGGTGAATAGAGTATTCAAAAATATGACAATCTACTCAACTCCCTTAGAGTTAATTTGCGGAATAAGTATATAGATATATGAAACCCTAGAGCCTAACACAAAGTGAAGTGCACAAGAGAAATCTAACTGTAATTACAGTTTAAGCTTTAGTCCTAACATAGCAACTAGTAATCCTAGTTAATTCTACTCACAGCGACAGTGCAGTAATTAAAATAAGCAACATAGATAACACAAGAAGATTTATAGTGGTTCCCTCTCTATAGGTATATCCACTCTTATACCACCCTGGTAGGAATCCACTACAGGTTTTTGTTCAGGTGCCCTTCCACCAACTGATCTGATTCAGGTAGATCAAGTAAACCCTTTGAGCTTTTGATCAGGAGCTCAAAATCAAACACAGGTTTTTGCTAAGGTGCCCTGTCACCAAGGTTCACTTTTCAAGCAAGTAATAACCCTTTATACAAGAGGTTGAGAGAGTTAGAATGTCTTCTCTATTGTTAAACAAAATTAGAGAAGCTAGTGGATTGTACTGAGCTATAGAAAGCTTTGATTGAATCAAAGCTCCCCCTGGCTTAAAGATATCCAGGAAGAAGCCTTGCTTCAGGGTGCAGGATCTCTTCAGAACTCTTGACAGAGAAGACTGTTGTCTTGAAGTTCTTGAAGGAGCAGCTTGAAGAAGACTCTTGATGTGGAATGGATGTTCTTCTTCAACAGCTTTTCTTTCTTCTTCTTCTTCTTGATGCTCTGAGTATGAATGTTCCTGTGAGCAGGATGAACTCAGTATTGAATAAGAGAACTCTGAAGAAAGTTGTTCTTCTCAGCTGTATGTAAAAATGTCTGAGAGCTGTATCTTCTTATTCTTGTTCAGTATGAATCTGTTGTATATGAGTTGAGTTTAATGAACTTCTTTCAAAAGCTCTATATATATCAGCCTTTGTAACGGCTTCTAACTTTCTCTTGATTTGAAATTTGTCTTCTTCTGAGATCTGCAATCTGGGCTGCAAATAACATAAAACAACTAGCCTGCAGAAAAGACATTCTATAAAAAGATAAAGCTTTCTTAGAAGCTGGTTATCCATTATGCAAGTCCAAAAGGTATTAGAAAAAGTCACATCAAAAACAAGCTCTTTACAGCCAGAGAAAGACATTTGTGTCTAACGGCTATAAAGGACAGCATGGCAGATAAAGCATAAAGATTTTTCAACTAATAGGACAAAAGACTTTGTCAGATAGCACTTGACTTATGCATAAAGAATGAGGCAAAGATTGCCTTGATATATAAGCATAAAATCAAAGAAATAATCTCTAATAAAATAAGCTAGATAAATAAGAAATAATTCACAGAAGAGAAAGAATATAATATCACTAAATGCAGACAAAAAGATAGTCGAACGAATCACGACGATCGTCGAACTATCAGAAAAGATAGTCGACCTATCAGAACAGATAGTCGACCTACAAGAACAGATAGTCGACCTACAAGAGTAGATAGTCGACGTACAAGAAATCTGTCGGGACAGAAAAATTCGAGCAGGACTCGACGATCGACGATACTGAAACCACAGATCGTCGAGCTTAAAAGAGATGAACTAACTCAGAGATAGTCGATCTGCTGTCTGACGATAGTCGATCAACTGATAGACGAAATTCGAGCGGCGTTCAACCATAGTCGAACTAAAAACACTTAACCAAATTTTCAATCTGGATAAACAACAACTCTACACAACTGAAGGAATCTAACCTAAATCTAACCTTTGACTATAGATAAATCTTTGGTCAAGAAACTAATTTAGAAGACTTAACTCAAATCTAAACTAGGGTACCAACACAAGATTTGATCAAAATCAATACCTATCTCTTATCTGTATCCCTTAGCCACCAGTCTAGCTTTATTCTTGATTATAACATCATTCTCATCAAGTTTATGCCTAAAGATCCACTTGGTTCTAATTATGTTATGTCCTTGTAGTCTGGGAACCAAGCTTTTAGACCTTGCATCTCTTGAATTGGTTCTATTCATCTTACATAGCAACAATCCAAAATGGTTCTATGTTGGCATCTTCAAACTTTTTAGGTTCAACTTGAGACAGAAAGATTGAATACATAGCAATGTTGAGTCTTATACTCCTTGTTGTAATACCTTGCCTTGCATCACCTATAATTAGGTCTCTAGAATGATCCCTCAAATACCTGACAACTACTGGCATTCTATCTTTAACATCTTGAGCCTCAATGGATGGATCCTGCTAGTCCTCACCCAAGTCCTTTGTATATTATCCTTCTTTAGGAATGCACACACCATCATCTTCCTCTTGGGTAGTAGAAGGAGTATCCTTGATGGTCAATTTATCCATCTCTAATTCCACACCTATAAATCTAGAGGAGTTAGGTAGCTCACTGTTAATCATAGATGATTCATCAAACACAACATTAACAGACTCTTTTATAACTTTATTTTTCAAGTTGTAGACTATATAGGCTTTACTATGATTATTGTACCTAGCAAAGATTCTTTCATAGGATTTGGCAGCAAACTTTGTCAAGTACGACTTCTCATTATTAAGTACAAAGCACTTGCTTCCAAATATCCAAAGATAGGGTAGATTTGGTTTTCTGCCTTTCATAATCTCATAGGGAGTCTTCTTATGATACTTGTTGATAGAAGCTCTATTTAGGACATGACAAGCAGTGTCCACTACCTCAGCCTAGAAGTATTCATGGAGAGAGGTGTCACTAAGTTTTGTCCTACTAGCTCTTATGAGAGTTTTATTTTCCTCTCAACAATCCCATTTTGATGGGGTGTTCTAGGAGAAGAAAACTCCTAATGAATCTCTTGTTCTTCACAGAACTTTATCATGCCATCAGAATGAAATTCAATCTCATGGTCATTTTTGATTTTGACCACAGAACTGTCCTTTTCATTCTGAATTTGCCTAACAAAGGTCACAAAGAAGTCAAGGGTTTCAGACTTTTCTTTAGAAAGAAAACCCAAGCAAATTTGGAATAGTTATCAACTATCACAAGTGTATAGACTTTCCGACCTAGACTATGAGCTAGCATTGGACCAAACAAGTTCATATACAGGAGGTACAAACACCTCTCAGAATCCTTGGCCCCAATACTTTTAAAGGATGCTTTGATATGCTTACCCTTTTAACATGCAGAGCAAATTCCCTCCTTGGTGCATCTTATGGTTGGTCCATTTCTGACTAGCCCTTCACTAAAGAGCTTGAAAATTATCTTATAGTTCAAGTGAGCAAGCCTTTTGTGTCATTGCACATAATAAGACTTTCTCATTTGTTACCAGACATACTGATGAGTCTGTACTTAAACACAAAAAGTTTAAACAATATATATTTCACTCATAGTGTCTGTCAATATGACCTCTTAGTCACTTGACCTTTTGATCAAACACTCATCCTTATGGAAGATAATGACATAGCCAATATTATATAGTTGGCTTATGCTAATTAGATTGTATTGTAATCCATCCACATAAGCTATTTTTATAATGGATACTATGTCATTGGTGATCATACCATAGCCCTTGGTGACTCCTCTGTCTGAACCTCCAAAGATCACCTTAGGTCTGTTCTTCACAGGAGTATAATCCTTAAAGTGGTACCTTGTTCTAGTCTTGTGTCTGGAACATCCAATATCCAAGTACTATATTGGTGCATGGGTACTTGGAGTATCCTACAAACACAGTTTATTTTACCTTATGAACCCAAAATGGATTGTTTCCTTGGTTCTTGTTAGTCTGAAAATGAACATGTCTCCCTGCAGCAATTTTGACAGGAAGAATCACACTTGCTCTTAGCACACTAGGGTTGTGCCAACAATATATGGTAAAGTGACCCATTTTACCATAGAACCAACACTCATAAATGGTGTATCTCCTCTTTTGGACAGTCTTAGAAGAGTACAAGCTATCAATAGCTATCTGTCTAGAGGGGAGAGCAGTAGCCTTTTTCTTATTTCTTTCAGCAAGTATCTGACTGAAAGTTAGCCTGCCAGTGAATACACATGGCATATTCTGAGTAGCACCAATAGATGTCATCTTTGTAGCTAACATGGAGTTGATGGCTTCAGAAACTACCAGGTGTGGCTTACTGACTGACTTACCCTTAGTTAGGGTGCCTGTTAGAGGAATCTGAGAATAGGCCACTGCCTTATTCTTAAGTGTGGTAGCGGAGCACCAAACACAAATGGTCCAAAATGGGTCATTTGGATTTCCTCATGGGGAGCCTTCAGTGCACTCACACCTGTGTCCTTTCTCCCTTTATTGTAGGATACCTTTGTATTCTTATAAGAAGAGTTATCATTCTTCCAGTTACCATACATGATGTCCTGTTCAAACCTGTTGGAAGGGAGGATTACCTTTTGAAAATTGGTAAGAGGCTCTACAGGATCTTTGCTTTTCCCTTTGGAATGTGTAGCTCTAGAGTTCCACTTAAACCCCAAACCTCTCTTATCCTTTTGAGAGGTGAAGGAGTCAATCATTGGCAACATGGTCTTGGGCTTAGAGAATTCAGCCACAATCTTTCTCTCCTTAAAGAGCATCTCTTCAAGATCCAAAATGATCTTGTTATTCTGGCAGATGGTCCCAATTTGGATAATTAAGATTGTCTTTAGTTGGCTAATTTTCATCCGCATTTGATCTAGCAAGGGTGCTGACTGTAGGGAGGCAATATCCTCAGCTTGTCTCTTGAAAAGCCTTTTGCTCTTCTTTAGAGCATCAAAAATTAAACCATACTTGTTAATCAATTGATTTACATTATTTTCAGAATCTGATCCATATTCCCCACTTGAGGAAGTGGATACCTCAGAGTCTGAGCCAGACTCATAGATAGAGGAGGAGCTGAGGATAGAGTGTACCTCAGCAGGAGTAGGACTGTCCTGATTATCTTCTGATATGGACATGAGACTGACCTCCTCATCCTCCTCACAGTCACTGTCAATTGAGGACAATGGGGCCCTAATGTCATATGGGGCAACATGAAGTTCAGCCACCTCTTCTATGGACATGAGACCAATATAGGCCTCCTCTTCATCTGATTCTGAAGACTCAGAATCACTGTTTGATAGGCTTACTTTCTTCTTGGACAAGAAGCTCTTTTCAGACTTCTTATCCCTTTGATGATTCTTGCCTTCAGACTTCATATGCTCCTTCTTCTTAACTAGACATTCAGCAATGACATATCTAATCCTATTGCAATAGTAACAAACAACATTAGTCTTAACATATTTGTTCTGTTTGGAGTCATACCTTTCCCTAGAGGGGTCATTTCTAGATTTGTCCTTGCTGGGGTAAGGCTTCTTTGAGGAGGAGCTAGAAGAGCCTTTGATCTTTCATTATCTCCTCTTGCTCAATAACTTCTTGAACTTCTTGGATAACAGTGTTAGTTCTCCATCTGACAGCTCATTCCCAAAGGAGCTGGGATCTGAGCTTTTTGACTCAGCAACTCTCCTTGGTGGAGAAGGAGTCTTTTCCTTGTTTCTTCTTGTGGTTTCAGCACTGAAGGCCACAGTCTTCTCTTTGCTGAGAGATCTAGCAGCATCCTCTTCAGCCTTCCTGGAGTTCAGCTATATCTCATGAGATAATAGCTTCCCAAACATATTTTGGGGCAGTGTAATTGCCAAGTTGCCAACTTCTCTAATAGCACAAATCTTGATGTCTCATTCCTTATTAGGGATCTCAAAAACTTATCATTTAGCTCATAGCTAGTGAACTGTCTGCCATATGTGATCAAGTTGTTCACTATTATGAAGAACTTCTCATAGTATTTAGTTATGGAATCCTTCTTCCCTTGCTTGAAGGCTTTATATTGCTGATTCAGGAGGGATTTCCTGTCATACGTCACCTCCTTTGTCCCTTCCATATAGAAAATAAGAGAATCCTACATCTCTTTAGCAGTCTTACAGTGGACCAAATTCTGGAAGGTGGAGTCATCTATGGCACTGACAATGATTTTTTGTGTCCTCTTATCCATGGTTGCCAAGATGACTTCATCCTTAGTCATTTTAGTATATTTCTTTGGAGTCTAGACAGTGGCATCCAAGACAGATATCTTCATGGGAATGAAAGGTCCCTCTTGGACTGTGATGAAAATCCTTGGGGTCTAAGGCTTCCATGAATAGCCTGACCCTCTCTTTCCAAATCCCAAATTTTTTCTTTCTGCATAGTGCTTCATGGAGCTCAACTCCTTATGGTTCTCACCTAAACCCATGGAGTAAATCATCATCTACTCTTGTAGATCTATTCAGACTGTTAAGTCCTTTTTGAATAACCTACCTCTGATACCACTTGAAAGTCTTTGTTTTAAGAGTATCTATACACCTAGAGGGGGGTGAATAAGTTTCTTAGTATTTTTGACTACTTTTTTACTTTAGGTGTGATAGTGTTGAGTTATTAAGTTAGCTTTCAAGAATAACACACAACACACTAGGATTTATAGTGGTTCCCCAAGGTATGGGTACATCCACTATCCCTCCCAACTTTCTTAACAGTGTGTTAGACAAGAAAATCTTCTCCAAACCTCGGCTTAAATAGCTTACAACATAGATCCCTCAGGATCTCTCAAACTTCCTCTAAGTCCTACCTCATGCCAAAGCCCTACAACTCAGTGATTATAACTCCTACAGCTCAATGATCCTTCAGATCACCTACCTCAGACTTAATAAAAAGTGTTACACTCGGGCTAGGATGATAGCCCTACACTCAGAGAGTAACACTCTCCTACAGCTCAGATCTAATTCAGATACTACCTTAGGCCAAAGGACCTACCTTAGATTCTCAACAAAATCCTACCTCAGGAACTTAGGCCCTACCTCAGATCCATAACAGGATCCTACAACTCAACCTTTATATCTTAGGCTTACAACTCAGATCAAGATTGATCCTACAGAATGAGTAAGATGTTGATGATATATGACTCCAGAGAAAAGATTCTCTGAGTCTGCCTTCCTAAACTGAGAAAACTTGGCCCTTTCTTCTTCACAACAACAAGATGGTTGATCTTCAAGTTTGTTCTGCTTGTGCTGAGAAGTAACTGCAGAGTACTAAATCTAGAGAAATGATTCTCTGAGCCTTCTTTCCAAACTAAGAAAACTCAGCTTTAACTTCTTCACAGTACTAAGGAAGTAAATCTACAGGATGGTTCTACTTATGCTGGGAAAATACCTGCAGAGCACTGCTTCTTCAAGCCTTGATTGTAGAAGAGTTTAGAGCAGAGGCCTTGAAGATGAGCAGCAGCTTTAAGCTTGCTCTGCTTCTCCTACTTACTCAAAAAATAATATTTCTGAACTTGCCATTGAAGACGGAATGAGATTTCAGTTCTTTATCTCTTCAACAACCAACCTTGTCTGATGTTCACAAACTTACTGTAAGAGTAAGTTCTTCGAAATCTTCAACTTCATCAAGAGGAAGAAGATGACCTAAAAATTCTTTTTAATTTCTCGGGACTCTGCTTTTGTATCCCGCCATTCACCGACTCTTTGTGCAGTACATACCGGAGTTGGTAACTGCAACACTTCTTTTGTATTAAATGTTGTACTAAATGAAAGTGGCGTCTTTTATCATCTAGTGTACAAAGCTCGTGATATTTTAATTCTTGATGACCTCAGCATAACTCAGCGCTTTTGGACATGGCAAATTTCAGACAATCTGTATAGGCGTTGAGTGAAGCCTTGTCACTCAACGCAGAAACACTTAGCAGAATTCTGCATCTTGAGGCATTGAGTGAACCTTCAGCACTCAACGCTTTTGACTTTATAGTCTAACTATTAAGGCGTCGAGTGATCCTTCATCACTCAATGCTTCTGGACTTAGCTGAAATTTCTCTGCATGAAGACGTTGAGTGCAGCTTCTTCACTCAATACTTTTTTCCTTTGATAGATTTCATGATGAGGCATTGAGTGTCCCATCTTCACTCAACGCTTTTATACTTAGATAAAGATCATGTTGAGTAGCCATTGAGTGAACAGTCTTCACTCAATGCTTCTGTCCTTAGACAGATTTCTTGATGAGGCGTTGAGTGGCCTGTCTTTACTCAATACTTCTATACTTGAACTGATTTCCAGATGAGTAGGTGTTGAATGAACTTCCTTCACTCAATGCTTCTGTCCTTAGACAGATTTCCTATTAGCAACTCTGAAGCTTTGAGTACTTGAGGTTCTGTCAAAGCTTGTAGTCTTCTGGCATTGAGTGAAGTGAGTCCACTTAATGCTTTTGGACTTAGTTGATTTTCTGCCTGTCTAATAACATGTCTTGAGTCCAATTGTCATTGTGACTCTGACTGCCTATCAAATCATTATAACAGAGTAATACCTGCATACAATGAACTTAAACATATATCAAATACATTCATGTGTATACTGTTCACTTGTGGGCCTTCTTCAAATCTAGGATATTGTGATCAAGGGACCCAACATTATTGAATCATGAAAAACAAATGATGATGCAATCTGTTATGTTGAGTAAGCTTTGTTTAAAGGGTTTCTGAAAGTGCAAGGAGTTAATCAACATAACTCCAAATAGGTATTCATTCTGTTGAATAAAAAGATCAACAAGAACAACCTTGGATCTACTTTGCTTAAAGACTTTATCTATTCAGGGGCTGTTTCTAGAAGATTGCTTTCACAACAAAGTCAGTTAAAGATTTAAATACATAAGGTCTATTTTATATAGTCTTTAATTTTAATATCTTATAAACATTCATCTGTATGATCTATAGTTAGATATGAGTTATAGGGATGAACTCACAACCTGAGTGTAGGATTTGGGAATAAGTCTGAGGTAGGGTCTCTGTTTAGATCTGAGGTAGAAGACCAGCTGGGTCTCTGAGTTATAGGAGTTGGAGAACTCTAAGGTAGGGCTATTGTGCTTGAGGTAGGTTTATTGAGTTTGAGGTAGGGTTGTTGTGCCTGAGGTAAGGCCATGGAGTAGACTTGAGTAGAGATTCAGAGGAATCTTTATTGTAAGCTCTTGGAGCCAAGTTTTGGAGAAGTTTATCGAGTTTAGCACACTGCTAGATAGGTGATGGGGTAAAGTAGATGTACCCATACCTTAGGGAACACTATAAACAACTGTGTGTTATGATTTGTGCAGTTTGTTGTGCTTTATTGTTATTTATCCTTGCTGAAAACAAAAGGAGACAAATAAATTGTCAGACCACCTATTCACCCCCCCCCTCGCCCTTTAGGTGATTTAGACTACCAATAACATTCTTTCAGCCTCTGAGGTAGGAGACTTGGTCTGAGTTGTAAGACCTATGTGAAAGTGAAGGGATAGATACTACTCTAGAGGGGGGGTGAATAGAGTTATCAAATTTTGCTCAAGACAAAACTTAATGGTCTACCCAACTCCCTTAGAGTGAAGTGCGGAATGAAAAGATTATAGATATAGAATTAACCCTATAGCCTAACACAAGTGATGTGCACAAACTCAAGCTAACTGTAATTACAGTTAAGGCTTGGAAAACCTAATCAGCAACTAGCAATCCTAGTTATATCTATTCACAGCCACAATGCAGGAATTAAACAAGTGAATCCAGACGACATAAGGAAATTTATAGTGGTTCCCCAAACAACTTGGGTACGTCCACTCTTCTACCCACACGGTAGGAATCCACTCAGGTTTTTGATCAGGTGTCCTGCCACCAACAGGATCTGCTTCAGGTAGATCCAGAAACCCTTTAGACTTTTGATCAGGTGTCTAAAAACCAAGCACAGGTTTTTGATCAGGTGCCCTGCCACCAAGGGATACTTTTGAAGGGAGTAATAACCCTGTACAGGAGGGGGAAGAAGGTTAAGATGTCTTCTCTATTTTACAAAGATTAGAGAAGCACAAAAACTTACACTGAGCTAGAGAAAGCTCTAAAGAATCAAGGCTCCCCCTGGCTCAAAGATGTCCAGGTAAAGTCTTGCTTCCGTGCAGAAAAACTCTTCAGAAAGCTCTGAAGGAAAAACTACAAGAAGATAATAAATAATAAAATTAAAGATCTTCAAGCAGCTATCTTCTTCTTCTTCTTCTTCAAGAGAACTCTGAGTTTGAACTTCCTGAAAGCAGGAGAACTCAGGTTGAAGAGGAGTAGAAGATCTTAACACTTCTCAGTTAGATGAGTATTGTTGAGAGCAGATGACTTGATCTTGATGAAGGCTTGAAAGCTTAAGTGAACAACTGGTTAGCTATTAGCTATTAACTAGCTTGAATCCTTCTTCAAAGGGTCCTTTTTATAACATCAGCAAGCAACGGCTCTCTTCAATTTGAATTACTTGTCTTCTTCTGAAACTTGAGACCTGGGCTGCAAATAACACACAGCAAAACAAACTCTGCAGCAGGACATCCTATAAAAGGAATGAACCTCTTTCTAAGAAGCTGCAGGATCAAATCAAATAACAGAAGGACTAAATAAAGTCACATCAGAGAAATACTCTTTATAGCAGAAGGAAGACTTTTTAGTCTAACGGCTATAAAGGACTGTCAGCAGATAAAGTAAAATACAAAGACAGCTAATAAGACAAACAACTTTATCTAAAAAGATTTTACTCAGGCAAAAAGAATAGAGCAGATATTGCCTGGAAATATTATCATAAATCAACTGAAACAACTTGCCAGAAAATGTATTAATTAATTAAATATAATAAATAAATACAAAATATAAAGGCAGACAGAAGGCGTCGAACGACCTTCGGAGATCGTCGACCGACGCACGGAGATCGTCGAACTATCAGGCAGATAGTCGAACGATCCAGATAGTCGAACGATCCAGATAGTCGACCTATCGAAGAAGATAGTCGAACTACCTCGGCAGATAGTCGACCTATCAGAGCAGATAGTCGAACTATCAGATAGTTGATCTATCAGGACAGATAGTCGAACTATCAAGCGCAAACAGATAGTCGACCTATCAAGCAGATAGTCGACCAACCTCAGAAAACAGATAGTCGACCTATCAACAGATAGTCGACCTATCAAAAGAGACCAGATAGTCGACCTATCAAAAGATAGTCGAACTATCAGATAGTTGAACTATCAGGACAGATAGTCGAACTATCAAAGACGACGGATAGTCGACCTATCAACAGATAGTCGACCTATCAAAGCGGAACAGATAGTCGACCTATCAACAGATAGTCGAACTATCAGATAGTCGATCTATCAGGACAGATAGTCGATCTACCACGCCAAGCAGATAGTCGACCTATCAACAGATAGTCGACCTATCAACGCAGACAGAGCGTCGACCAACTGATAGACGATCGTCGGTCAGCCGATAGACGATAGTCGAGTGGCGTTCGACTATAGTCGAACGAAAAAACTACTTAACCAAATTCTCAATCTGGAAAAGTGAGGACTCTACAGCTAGACTACTAACCATTGACCATAGATAATTCTTGGGTCAAGGGACTAAAAAAACAAGACTAAACTCAAATCAAACTAGGGTACCAACAATCTCCCCCTATTTGAGTTAAGTCTCTCAAACACAAAAAAAATACAGCTAGCTAAAGAGCAATAAAATTAATACAGAAAATAGTTAACAATTAACTAGCAATTATCAAACAGATAGATAATAGACAAATAAAAACTAAGGATCAATAGAGTCAGGCTTAGATACAGAAGAGCTAGAAACAAAAGAGATTTTCCTTAGAGGATCATCAGCTTCTTTCTTTGACAGCTTCAAATCCTGCACACCAATGATCTTCAATTCTGCAGCCCTAGGGACAACTGCTTCAGGGTGCTTTTCCATGTATTTTGAGGGGTCAAAAACATCAGGATTAACCTGGAACTTTTCAAACTCTTTCTTTCTGAATGCAGACATGGTGGTTAAACCAGTAGTACCTTTTCCTTCTGCCTTTGCTTTTCTTATTTGAGCTGCTCCAACCAGTTCGTGAAAACGAGCCATCCTATAGTTAGGATCAAGCTCAGGACTTTCATAAACAGACTCAGGAGGAGCAGCACCTGATTCTTTATCTTGATTATTTAGATAAGATATGGGAGCAGACTTAGCAGAAGGTTCTTGCTAGAATTTTAAAACAAAATAAACTACTTACCTTTCTCAGACTGAACTGGCATAGGAGATGGAATTCTTTTCTTTGGAGAAGGAGGAGGGGAAAAAGTTGGTCTTTGAGACACAACCTCCTTCACTTGTCTTTGAGAGTCAGAATACGATCTGCCTTGCGAACTTTGATAACTTTTCCTTGGCTGAGGTTGAAAAGATGCAGATTTTTCAGAAGAGACAGAAGGATTCGCAGAGAGGTTGCCAGAGGCTCCTGCACTGGGAGGTGGAGGAGGACCTCTGGGTGTCCATCTGGAAGCAGGAGAGTCATATCTCTTAGTTCTCTTTCTTTCTTTCTGCTGGTTCTTGGAGAACCACATCCAATGCTGAAATTCTTTCGATTTGGGGTCAATCCCTTTAAGAATATAGTATGGAGTATCATTATCTCGGCTGGGAGGAGGAGGAGCAATTGCTTTCCTTTTCTTTTGAGCAGCTTTCCTTTTCTTAGCATTCTCAGACATATCAGAATCATCTTCATCATCAGAATGAGATGATGGAGGATTATCATAAGGATCATAAGCTTCAGAAACAGCCTTTTCTTTTAACTTCAGTTCAGATTTCTCTCTTTCCTCTTCTATGGCATCCTGAGCCAGAAGGGAATCTAAATCCAACCCTTGTGAATCATCCCAAATAGTTGACTTTTCAACTTGCAACTCTTCTTCTTTTTCTTTCAAAGAATCTTGTACTCTTTGATTCCAGGCAGCTCTTGCTTTTTCTTCTTCCACACTCAGAACAGGAGTGTCAGCTTTGATTTCATCCTGATTTTCAGACTCATCTTCTCTATCATCTAAAAAAAAATCCAATTCTGGATCTACTTGAATATTAGTAACAACTGGATCAGCTTCAGAAACAACTGCTATAATCTAAGCGGCTAAATCTTCTCTAATATAATCTGTAGAAATTATGAACACAGATCTGCTAAATAAATAGAAATCA
Organism: Platanthera zijinensis; assembly: GCA_039513925.1. Lineage (NCBI taxonomy): Eukaryota > Viridiplantae > Streptophyta > Magnoliopsida > Asparagales > Orchidaceae > Platanthera > Platanthera zijinensis. The sequence continues at coordinate 37,508,449 of CM077079.1, read as the reverse complement.
TTCCTTCCAGGAATTCACAAACTATCAAATTAATTGACTCGTCAACAAAGCGGATGAATGAATTACCTTCATACTTGACCAACTCCCAAGACTCATCTAGGTAGGATGTAATAATCCCTTCTAGGAAATTTGCAACCACGGGAGTGGTGAGATCTTCTAAGCAGACTTTCACAACAAATTCAGATAACATGATAGCATCAGATATTTCCTTTTCCGATAACACAGAGGCTGATTCTTTTTCAGCTGGAGCAGCCACTACTTGAACTGTCATCTCAGTATCTGTTACTGCTGGAAGGGAGGCAGGAGGCTCTGAGACATCTTCACAGAACATCTCCCCCTGCCTGATTTCAGTGGACACTGAAACCAGGCCCCTTGAGGAAGAGGGCTCAGCAGATTTGGAAAGTGATTTGATGGTAGCGGTTAAGGTATCAATGGAGGAGGCAAGTGGAGCGATTGCCTCTTCAATCATAACTTTGATTGAAGGGGTAATCAACTCCAGAATGCCGGAGATGAGTGCAGGGGTGATCTCAAAAGATGATGGAAGTGTAGTGGATGGAGCTGCAGCAGATATGGTAGTAGTGCTGGGATGAAGAATGGTGTGGACTGGAGATGGAATTGGAGATGGAGCTGGAGAGTTAATAGGGGTGATAACTGGAGAATGAATGGGAGACGGAGGAGGTGATGGAATCCTCTCAGATCCTAACAAATCAAAACTAGGAGCAGATATCCTAGCCTGATGAGCAGGAAGAGGAGAAGCTGGAGGGGAAGGGAGAGCAACCGTGGTTGTTTCTCTATCAGGAGAAGGGGAAAGTCGTACTTCAGCTGAAGTTGATGGAACTTCAACTGAGGCAGACTGCATAGCAGAAGAAGAGGGAAGGGAAAGAGCTGAGCCAGCTTCTACAGGGTGAGGAGCGACCGTGTCAGTCCTGGTGCTCTCTGATGTCGCCGGAGCAACCCCTGTGAGAGCGGGTTTCACAAAGGTTCTCTTCCACTTAGAGAACAGGTTTGGGTCCATCTTCTTGCTTGCATTTATTATTGTTGCGGCGGAGACCAGCAGATGGGGATACCTTTCCTTCAGGAAAATTCCAATGACCCTTCCTAGGGTAACTTCCTTCTTACCATTCTTTTTCCTTATCAAATCAAACACAACTCCGGCCCAATCAATCTTTTTCCGATTAACAATTGCACACATTAGTGCAAATTGTTGCCTTGTTATATTGTCGTGAGCAGAGTGCTTACCGAGGAGCACTTTTCCGACCAACTCTGCAAGAAACTTAATCTTGAAAGGGAAATTTACTTTGAGCAGCTTGGTGGGAATGCCCTCTGCATGTCCCAGCTCAACTAACATTCTTCCAAATTCTTGAGCATCTTGCTCATAATCCTCTTCACCATTAACTAATCCAAAAATATCAGTCAAAACGGCCGGAGATAAAATTACCTCTTCTCCGCCGATGGTGCCAGTCATCGAATCGTCGTTGGAGGACGACGTGAAAGCCCATTCCTTGATCTCAGGTATATTTAACTTAATCCTTGAAGACATTAATCTCTCTAGTCCTTGATCCCGGCAAAGCTGCAGAACTTCCACGATCCCTACTTCGCAGCTACTGAAGGCGTCAAAATCAACACTGAAGCCTGCATCGAACTTTACAACTGCTAGAACTGCGGGAGAAATCGCCATTGATTGCTGGAGAAAGCGCGAGAATGACGGCGGAGACGAAGGGGACGAAGCGGCAGAAAATCGCAAGCGGGAAGACAGAATGCGAAAAGTCACGCTCCGTCGACGATAAAGCAAAAGATCTTTTAACCTAGGTCGACTATCGGCTTTATATTAGACCGGAGAAAGTCGATCTATTAAAAAGATACTAGACCCGATGGTCGAACGACCGTTCGACGATCGGTCCAGAGGCAGAGTAGTCGGACCATCGTTCGACTATTTCTGGCTTCTCAAACAGCAAGCTATCGTCATCCAGAGATCGACGATGAGCTCGACTTGTTCGACTATGGTCGAACGCCGGTCGACGATCTTCAATCAGATAACCTTTCATCAACCATAGGTCGACGATGGGCTTGACCCGATCGACTATCTTCGAACGTCGTTCGACTATCTTCAAACAAGTTTCAACATTGGCAGATATAGTCACATTTAGTCTCGTCCATTGATCATGCCTAGTTGAACTAAAAAGAACAGATGCTTCTGTTCATCTAAGGGCTTGGTGAATATATCACCTCTCTGAAACTCAGTGGATATGAACTCAAGACAAATCTTGTTCTTTTCCACACAATCTCTCAGGAAATGGTGCCGAATCTCAATGTGCTTCGTTCTAGAGTGGTGCACTGGATTTTGTGCAATTGAGATAGCACTGGTACTATCACACATGATTTTCGTGTTCTTGTGTGAGTAACCATAATCCACAAGCTGGTTTTGAATCCACAGGATCTGTGAACAACAACTGGCAGCTGCTATATATTCAGCTTCTGCAGTTGAAGTTGAGACAGAAGCCTGCTTCTTACAGAACCAAGAGACCAATCTCTCTCCCAGGAACTGGCAAGTTCCTGAGGTGCTCTTCCTGTCAACTCTGCAACCAGCATAATCAGAATCAGAATATCCAATTAATTCAAATTCTGACTCAGCTGGGTACCAAAGTCCTAGATTTGGACATCCCTTCAGGTATCTCAGGATTCTCTTTAGAAGAATCAGATGAGATTCCTTAGGGTTGACCTGGAATCTAGCACAAAGGCATGTAGTAAACATTATATCTGGCCTACTTGTAGTTAGATACAATAGGGAACCAACAATGGCCCTATAATTCTTTTGATCAACTGGCTTGCCGTGATCATCAGAATCAATAACTACATTAGTAGCCATGGGTGTAGGCATTGCTGAAGCATCAGCCATCCCAAATTTCTTTACCAATTCCTTGGCATATTTGGATTGGGAGATGAAGATACCATCAGCATCTTGCTTAACTTGGAGACCAAGAAAGTAAGACAGCACACCCATACTACTCATCTCAAACTTGGAATGCATTAAGTTAGAAAACTTTTTGCACAGTTTGGGATCAGTGGAGCCAAAAATAATATCATCTACATACACCTGAACTAACAGGATTGTGTCCTTGTGATGCTTGACGAAAAGTGTTCTATCAACTACTCCCCTAGTAAAGTTGTGCTCTAACAGGAAACTAGCTAAGGTCTCATACCAGGCTCTAGGAGCTTGCTTTAGTCCATAAAGAGCTTTCTGCAACTTAAACACATGAGAAGGCTGAGTTGAAGAAACAAACCCTGGTGGTTGTTCAACAAACACTTCTTCCTTAAGCTCGCCATTCAGGAATGCACTTTTGACATCCATTTGGAACACCTTAAACTTCATGAAGGCTGCATAGGCCAAGAAGATCCTTATTGCTTCTAGCCTTGCAACAGGAGCAAAGGTTTGGTCATAGTCTATACCTTCCTCCTGTCTGTAGCCCTGAGCTACAAGCCTAGCTTTATTCCTTACTATAATTCCATTTGCATCCAACTTGTTTCTATACACCCACTTGGTGCCTATGATCAGTTGGCCTTTAGGTCTTGGAACCAAAGTCCAAACTTTACATCTCTCAAACTGATTGAGTTCCTCTTGCATTGCAATGATCCAGTGGGGATCTAGCTCTGCATCTTTAAAGGTGAGGGGCTCAACCTGTGAGAGGAAACAAGCGTGCATCACATCCTGTCTTAATTGATGTCTTGTTTGCACACCAGCTGATATGTCTCCAATCACTTCAGATGTCGGGTGATCTCTAAGTGTGACAATATCAGCTGGTGGGATGTGATCTTCAGCAACAGTTGGGATTAATTCCTCAGGAGGAATTTGAACTACTGTTGGTGGTACAACAACAGCTTCAACAGCTTCAGCAATGTCTTCATCACTGTCTGATTCAGTGATCTGAAGAGTTGATAGTTGAAGAATTTCTTGAGGGGCATCAGGTACCTGCAATGAACTTGAGGAAGGAGAATTTTCCTTCTCCTTGTAAAACATCTGAGATTCATCAAAAGACACATGCACAGATTCTTCAATTTTACAGGTTGATTTGTTATAAACCCTATAAGCTTTGCTTACTTGGGAATATCCAAGCATGATTCCCATTGAAGCTTTTGCTTCAAATTTTCTAATATATTCTTTATTATTATTATGAATATAAATAATACAACCAAATACTCTAAAATAATTAATTTTAGGTTTCTTTCCCTTAAGCAACTCATAAGGAGTTTTACACTTAAGCTTGTGTATCAAACTTCTATTCAAGACATAATTGGCTGTACTAACAGCTTCTGCCCAATAGGAGAGAGGCATGTTAGCATCTGCCAACAATGTACTAGCAGCTTCAATGAGTGTTCTATTCTTCCTTTCAACTACCCCATTTTGTTGGGGAGTTCTAGGAGCTGAGAAACTATGTTTGATACCTTCTCTCTCACAGAATTCTTGCATGAGAAGAGAGTCAAACTCAGTACCATGATCACTTCTGATCAAGGCCACATGAGTAGAGTACTCAGTCTGCACACATAGTAGAAAGTCTGTAAGGGCTTTGAAGTTATCAGACTTAGTTCTCAAAAAGAATACCCAACTGAACCTAGAGAAGTCATCTACAATTACTAAGGTGTAATACTTCCCTCCTAAACTCTGTACATTTATTGGGCCAAAAAGGTCCAAATGTAATAGATACAGGATTGTAGGAGAATCACTTTTATTTACAAATTTAAAAGAATTTTTGGTTTGCTTGCCTAGCTGACAAGCCTTGCATAGGCTCTCCTTCTTGTAGGGGCAAGAAGGTAAACCTCTAACAAGGTTGTGTTTAGATAACCTAGATATATTTTTAAGGTTAACATGACTAAGCCTCTTATGCCACAAAGAATTATTATTAAGGGTTACTTCATTAAACAGGCAGATTTCAGAATGAGATGAATTGAAATCTACTAAATAAATATTACCTATTCTAATACCTACTAAAACAATATTATTATTTAAAGTAATATTGCAAGAGGAGTTAGAAAATGAAACCTGGTAGCCAGCATCACATAGCTGGCTGACTGAGATCAAATTGTGCTTCAGTCCTGTCACATATGCAACTCTCTTGAAAGTGACATCTCCAATTATGATCCTGCCATAGCCTTCTGTCTGACCACAGTTGGAATCTCCAAAGATAACCTTTGGGCCGAGCTTAGCTTTGAATCTTGACAGATGATTTTTATTTCCTGTCATATGCTTGGAACATCCACTATCCAAATACCACTTATTTTGAGTGATTGGATAGGCCTTCACCTGCAAGACATTTATTTAGACAGTGTGGACCCAGGTAACCTTGGGTCCCTTGTTTTTCACATAAGAAAAACTGGAAATATATGAAAATGCAGGCTGAGGGTAATAACCTAGTGGGTGAGATCTCCTAGGTGGGATTCTTCATGCAGATGATGGGTCAACAAACCTAGGGTTTCTATTTTCATTTAGGTTTCTATGGTACTGATTATGATTTTGAAAATCATATTGAAAACGTCGATCGACGTTCGACGATGGGTGCTCAGATCGTCGACCTTCGTTCGACCATTGAGCTTCCGATCGTCGAGCTGCGTTCGACGCTCTTTGCATTTCTTTAAAAAATTTCTTTCTCTTTTCTCTCTTAGCTTTATTTAGGGTTTTATTAACTAGATTTACTTGCTCAGTGTTCTTCTTTCCACTAGCTGAAATGAAGTTCACTGGAGTTGAAAGATTGTTTTTAAGAAGAACTGGGGGTTCACTGGGAGAAGCTCCTAAGCCTAGTTTGTTATTACCTGACCTAGTGTTAGTCATGCTGGTAATTTCTAACAACTTAAGGCTTCTACCATTAAGTGATTCTTCTAACCTTTTAAACTTAGCTAATTCCATTTTAAGAAATTTAATTTCTTCACTACAAGTAGTGAGATCTTCCTTTGACCTAATATTTTCGGTAGCAATTACTTCTGAGTCAGCTAACTTATTTCTAAGTTCTTTTATCTCCTTTTCTGAGCTAATCAAATCTAAGCATAAGGATTTAAAATCTAATTTAAATTCTTCTGAAGTGAAGTCATAAGAAGAGAGTACCTCATCTTCTGTTGGCATCTCTTCATCTGAGTCTGAACTCTCTGCAGCTGAGTGGTTGCTGCAGGCATCTATTGCCATGAGGCAAACTTCTTTTGCCTTCTTCTCTTCCTCATCCTCACTGGAGCTTGAGGAGGAGGATTCTTCATCAGAATCACTCCAGGTTTCAGCAATGAAACCTCTCTCCTTTTTCTTGTTCTTGTAGGAAGATGGCTTGGAGTGCTTCCTGTGTTGTTCTTTTTCTTTCCTCTTGTCTTTGTTTTTCTCCTCTGGACACTCTAGCAAGATATGTCCAGGCTTCCTACATCCATAACAAATAATTTCTTTAGCAGGAGAATGATCATACCTTGGTTTGTCTTCATAGCGTGAAGACTTCTTTCTGAACTCCTTTCTCCCCATCTTGAGAAACCTCTTGGCAAACAATGCCATTAGTTCCTCATTTGATTGGCTGCCTTCAGAAGCATCAGCAGCCTTAAGAGCTAGAGATTGCTCTTTTCTTATTGGAGTGGGGGTCTTTGCTTCAGCTTCAGCTTCCCTTGTCTTCAGCACTTGCTCAAAAGACTTGAGCTTGCCGAGAAGGGCTTCAGTGGAGATCTCATTTGTACTTCTGGCTTCCTTGATGGGCCAGATCATTAGATCCCATGTGCTAGGGAAACACATAAGAATCTTATCATTGACCTCTGTCAATGATATGTCCTTGTCCAGGGTCCTCAGCTCATTGATGATTGAGCTGAGCCTGGTGTACATGGCTTCAACTGATTCAGCATCAGTTTTCTTGAAGTTCTCATACTGTGAGATCAGGTTGGACCTTCTGTCCTTCCTTTCATCAGCTGACCCAGCTACAATCTGGTTCAGTGTATCCCACATGGCTTTTGCTGAGGAGCAGTCAGCAACCTTCTGGAATACCTCATCAGACATTGTCTGAGCCAGAATGTTCATCGCCTTGGCATCTGCAATCTTTGCCTTCTTGTACTCATCGTTGTAATCTGGAGGAGGCACTGCACTCATATCAGATGTTGAGGCAGTAGCAGCAGCAGGTGCTCTTGGGGGTCCTGACAAAATAGAAGCAAAGATGCTTTTATCAATAGAATTCATATATAATTTTATCCTTGCCTTCCAGATGCCAAACTTAGCTAAGTTGCATGCTGAAGATCTGGTGCTAGAATAATCCTTGGACTGGGCCATGATAGTGAATATCTATAAGCTTTGGTATCTATCAGGATCTTGTGACTTAGGTGTTAGCCTATTCAGTCAGTCAACCTCCCTCTGATACCAATTGAAAGTGAAGGGATAGATACTACTCTAGAGGGGGGTGAATAGAGTTATCAAATTTTGCACAAGACAAAACTTAATGGTCTACCCAACTCCCTTGGAGTGAAGTGCGGAATGAAAAGATTATAGATATAAAATTAACCCTATAGCCTAACACAAGTGATGTGCACAAACTCAAGCTAACTATAATTACAGTTAAGGCTTGGAAAACCTAATCAGCAACTAGCAATCCTAATTATATCTATTCACAGCCACAATGCAGGAATTAAATAAGTGAATCCAGATGACACAAGGAAATTTATAGTGGTTCCCCAAACAACTTGGGTACGTCCACTCTTCTACCCACACGGTAGGAATCCACTCAGGTTTTTGATCAGGTGCCCTGCCACCAATAGGATCTGCTTCAGGTAGATCCAGAAACCCTTTAGACTTTTGATCAGGTGTCTAAAAACCAAGCACAGGTTTTTGATCAGGTGCCCTGCCACCAAGGGATACTTTTGAAGGGAGTAATAACCCTGTACAGGAGGGGGAAGAAGGTTAAGATGTCTTCTCTATTTTACAAAGATTAGAGAAGCACAAAAACTTGCACTGAGCTAGAGAAAGCTCTAAAGAATCAAGGCTCCCCCTGGCTCAAAGATGTCCAGGTGAAGTCTTGCTTCCGTGCAGAAAAACTCTTCAGAAAGCTCTGAAGGAAAAACTACAAGAAGATAATAAATAATAAAATTAAAGATCTTCAAGCAGCTATCTTCTTCTTCTTCTTCAAGAGAACTCTGAGTTTGAACTTCCTGAAAGCAGGAGAACTCAGGTTGAAGAGGAGTAGAAGATCTTAACACTTCTCAGTTAGATGAGTATTGCTGAGAGCAGATGACTTGATCTTGATGAAGTCTTGAAAGCTTAAGTGAACAACTGGTTAGCTATTAGCTATTAACTAGCTTGAATCCTTCTTCAAAGGGTCCTTTTTATAACATCAGCAAGCAACGGCTCTCTTCAATTTGAATTACTTGTCTTCTTCTGAAATTTGAGACCTGGGCTGCAAATAACACACAGCAAAACAAACTCTGCAGCAGGACATCCTATAAAAGGAATGAACCTCTTTCTAAGAAGCTGCAGGATCAAATCAAATAACAGAAGGACTAAATAAAGTCACATCAGAGAAATACTCTTTATAGCAGAAGGAAGACTTTTTAGTCTAACGGCTATAAAGGACTGTCAGCAGATAAAGTAAAATACAAAGACAGCTAATAAGACAAACAACTTTATCTAAAAAGATTTTACTCAGGCAAAAAGAATAGAGCAGATATTGCCTGGAAATATTATCATAAATCAACTGAAACAACTTGCCAGAAAATGTATTAATTAATTAAATATAATAAATAAATACAAAATATAAAGGCAGACAGAAAGCGTCGAACGACCTTCGGAGATCGTCGACCGACGCACGGAGATCGTCGAACTATCAGGCAGATAGTCGAACGATCCAGATAGTCGACCTATCGAAGAAGATAGTCGAACTACCTCGGTAGATAGTCGACCTATCAGAGCAGATAGTCGAACTATCAGATAGTCGATCTATCAGGACAGATAGTCGAACTATCAAGCGCAAACAGATAGTTGACCTATCAAGCAGATAGTCGACCTACCTCAGAAAACAGATAGTCGACCTATCAACAGATAGTCGACCTATCAAAAGAGACCAGATAGTCGACCTATCAAAAGATAGTCGAACTATCAGATAGTTGAACTATCAGGACAGATAGTCGAACTATCAAAGACGACGGATAGTCGACCTATCAACAGATAGTCGACCTATCAAAGCGGAACAGATAGTCGACCTATCAACAGATAGTCGAACTATCAGATAGTCGATCTATCAGGACAGATAGTCGATCTACCACGCCAAGCAGATAGTCGACCTATCAACAGATAATCGACCTATCAACGCAGACAGAGCGTCGACCAACTGATAGACGATCGTCGGTCAGCCGATAGACGATAGTCTAGCGGCGTTCGACTATAGTCGAACGAAAAAACTACTTAACCAAATTCTCAATCTGGAAAAGTGAGGACTCTACAGCTAGACTACTAACCATTGACCATAGATAATTCTTGGGTCAAGGGACTAAAAAAACAAGACTAAACTCAAATCAAACTAGGGTACCAACACTATGGATCTATGTTTTGGTTAGAGTTTGTTAAGGCTAGCTCATTGCTAGATATGTAGAGAGGGAAAGTGGGCATACTAAACTATTTTTTGTGTTTGTTTTATGATTGTGTTCTTGTCATTTGTATATCAATTATTCTGTATTAAATTTGCAAAAAGGAAACATTATATATTTACCTCCCCCCTCTTTAGATGAAGAGACATCCATTGACTTTCAAGTGGTATCAGAGCTAAGTTGTTCAAAAAGAGCTTAATAGCTTGAACAGATATGCCCTTGGGATTATCATCTACTCACTATGGCACCTAGAGAGAACTACAAAGAGTGGAGCTGCATGAAGTTTCCTAACTGTACCTTTTTTTGGTGTTACCATAATGTCTAGAAGTGGTCAGATAGGTAGTTTCACTTCCAACGTGATATGAGCCTATAGGGTCTCACATAAGAGCATGTGGAGAAGTTGAAGGAACGGATTGTGTTGGTCTTATTCATATATGATATGAGTGAAGTACTAAGCACTTGACTGAATTAGAATTTGAGAAGGACAAGTCAATTCGTCGAGTTATCCCGAGACATATCAACAAATTCATCGAGACATCTCGTGTCATCTCAACGAATTCATCAGATTGTCTCGTGTCATTTCGATGAATGTGTAAAAGTCATCTCAACGAATTCATCGAATCATCCTGAGTTATTTCGATGAATGTGTATCGAGTCATCTTGAAGAATTCGTCAAGTTATCTTGTGTCATTTCGACGATTTGTAGAGACATCTCGAGTCATCTCGATGAATCTATTTCGTGCAGAATTCCTTTAGTTGCGGGTCTGCCGATATTGATGGTTTCATCTATTTATTCCCTTGGGTATAAATATAAGAAGCCTTAGGGTGTTTCATGATGGTACTGTAAAGTAACCCCGAGAGGATTAAGAAGACTGACGAAAATAGTTTTCGGAAGTTTGATCCCGATCCCATCGTCGTCAGTCAAGCTGACTCCGACACCCATCGCCACCGCCTCTTCAGGAGCAGACTTAGCAGTCTATGAAGATACAGAGTGCTTTATATTTTCCTTCCCGAATTTCATTTGACGAAGTGTCGACATTCTCCCATTCGTGTTGATCACTGTAGAGCCGTATATTGTTTTTGTGTGGACTCACTCACCATCCAGAAACCTACCTTTTGGAGCATCTTGGTTGAGTGCTGACTCAATCCCGCCAAGGTATACTTTTATTCAAAGTTGTTTTTACTTCTTGCTCAATGTTCATCGCAAGATCCATTTCTCTTTGGGTTTTCTTGATTCCTTATTTCGTTGTGTACATGTGATGTGCCTTCCAAAGAAACCCAACAACTTCAACTATGGATCTTAATTATTATTAAAGAAGGTCCATTTGTGCTAACCAAAGCTTCAACTATTGATCCAACCAGACAAGTCCCTAATAAATACAATAAGATGGATAAGGATGAGATCTCCTTAGTGACCATGGACAAAAGATTTATGAACATCATGGTCAGTGTTATAGATGATTCATTTTTTAAAAATCTAGTTCACTGCAAGATGGACAAGGACATGTGGGACTCTCTGATAGTCAACATGGAGGGAATTGAATAAGTTAAGGATGGCAGAAAATCCCTATTGAATCAAGCATCTAAGGCTTTCAGATAGGATAAAAAAGATTCAATTAATAAGTGTAATAAATAGATATTTTAAATAGTGAATGGACTGAGTATATATGGGTGAGAGTTCTCCAATTATGATCTAACGGATAAGTTTCCCAGATCCCTGAAAAAATAATGGGACATCAAGACATGTGTTATGAGAGATGGGGAACCTTGAAAGGATGGAACCCCAGATTCTAAATGAATAGTTGTTATCCCATAAGATGCAACTGAATACTAAGAAGGCTAAAGAAGAGAGCAGTAGATCCCTCAGCAAGGAGAAGGCAATAGCTTTCAAAGCTAAAAGCTCTATAATATATAGAGAGAAATCCCCCCATTCCTCATAAGATATATGTTGATCAAGAAGAATCTGAATTGAGCACTTCATGGTCAGAATTGTCGGATAAAGATCTGGACTTGTTCTCTAAGTAGTTCAAAAAAATGCTCAATAAAAGAAGATAGTGGAAGAACAGACATTCATCCTCTTCCAGCTCAAAAAAATCAAGCTACCATAATGAGAAGTCAAAGCATAAGTCAAGAAAAGATAGGTATAACTCTAAACACAAAAAATATTTTTCTATTGATGCCGCATGTTTTGGATGTAAGAAAAAAGGAAACATCATAACTAAATGTCCTTTAAGAAGAAACGAGAATGAGAAGGCTGAGGAGAAGAAGTCACACAAGGATCTGGGTGACAGCAACATCAGCTCCCCAGACTCTGATGAAGGAGCCTATATTGGGATTATAACACAGTCTAATGATAAGGTACATGATGATTAACATTCTATCAAGGTAGGGATAAGGGAACCTATAACCCTCTCAGACAGTGAGTCTAAAGATGAAGTATGTTGCGAGCTTGTGGCCCTATCTGATGAAGAAGACAAGGATGAACCTCATCCTGCTCAGGTTTGCATCAAAGCTCCACTATATCTATCTAGTTCTGCTTTTGGAGTTAAGAATGCATCAGGAGCAAACTCAGCATCTAATGAGAGTGATTTTGATGTAGAATTAGAAGATTGCTCGTTATGAAATAATGAGAATCATTCTAAATTGTTGGACCAAAATGTCGCTCTTTTGGAAGCAAAAAGAGCAATAAATTGGTCAAGGCTCAGACCGAGGAAATATAAATACTCAAGCCACTTAGATCTCAAGTTGATGAAAAAACCAAAATAATAACTAAGTTAAACTTTGACTTATTTGAGCTTCAAAAGAAGCTTAAGGCACAAGACAATGTACTAAATAAAAAAGAAAAGGAAGTCAAAGACTTGGAGGACAAGCTTCTCATTAAGAGGAAGCTGGTGGTCAAGTTCTCTAAGCCACAAACTATCCTCCCTATTATTGAAAATTTTTATGCACCTTAAAGAGGAGGTGGAGGATATACTGTGAAATAAACAAAGAAAATGATAAGAGAAAATCTCAAATACATAAGACCATATTTCAAAAGGTCTTACTGCCCTCAAATAAATATGATATGGAGAGTTCCTATGTACATTTGCCAAATAAATGCTCTGTAAGTGGAATGAAAGAACCACATCATTGGAGAAATAGAAAGGATATGGGAAATAGTGCACTGAATGCACAAGATGAAGAGGTTGCCAGGAAATATTATGTACCTTTTGTGTTTGGCAATTTTGCACCTGCACCAAAAGCTTAGTTAAAAGCAGTTGTTCAGAAGCCAGCTACCAAAGTTAAGTCAATGATAGTGTTGTCTCATGCACATAGACACAAAATTAAATATAATTTGGTTATGTCCTCTGGAGTCTACTCCTCTGATTACTATGCTCACACTCCCTTCATCATGTGGGTCAGAGGTGAAGTTACAATAAATTTTATTGTTGGTGCTGTAAAAAAATGGACATTTTTGCAAAGGACGGTTAGTTCAATCTAATTGTGCCTTAAAATGTGAAGCTTGTCAATAATACAATAATGAGGCATTCAACGGATAGGACTAACAAGAACCTAGGATCAAAATACATTTGGTTTTCTAAGGTAAAATAATTTTGTTTTGCAGGTATGTCCAAATCTCATCTAAAAACAAATATAGTATTTGGACAGTGAGAGGTCTAGGGAGTTGTCTGGAACAAGAACATTAAGAGATGAGTCAAGAGAATTTATTATCATATCAGGGACTTAGAGATGATATCTCTCTAAGGCAAGCAAGATGACCCTGAATTGATTATATCTTACAAGTGTTATAACCAAGGTCCCGGATAAAGTTAAAATCTATTCAATCAAAATTGAGCTTGGTACCTTAATGTTAAATGAAGTCTCATTTCCTTCTTATGTAATTCGTCTTGGTGGATAAAGTTAGAAACATTTTATCTTCCCTATCAAACACTATATTGATTGGAAGGGGGAATTAGAACTTTAATTTCTTAACTTAAGCGGTAATACTAATCTGGAAGAATACAAAAAAAATCCTAAATATTGATTGGATTCGGGTTGAAGTCATGTTGAACATATGGAGGTGTAGTTGAATCAAGGATGATTTGGCGAAATGCGCTTTTCTTGACACTGACAAGATTCGGGTCGAAATCTTGTTGAAAATGGAGCGGTATAGGCGTATCAAAGTTGATTTGATCGAAAGTTCTTTCCAACTGAAAGGGCTAATCCTAGACGTCAATCATTTTTTAATAAAACCAGATGGTCAAGATTTGGACAAACAGGTATGCACATTTTGATATTCGGTATATATATAGACCTAGAAGTTAGATTAAGTTATGCTTTCATCATCCTTAATCCCTTTGACTAGATCTACACAATCATCTTTTCCCTCATAATGTATCAATCATCAATGGCACCAAAGAAATCAAAAGTGTTGTTTAATGTTGGATAAAAATTTGTCCTATGTGGTTTTGAAAGGGGAGAAGCTAGCCTGAAAGAGGTGATCGCCATATATACTCATGTTGTGTTGGAATTTGTTCTTTCTGAACCAACCTGAATATTCAAACAAGAACTCATTGATTTCTTCCAAAATGCTAAGATATCCTCAACAGGAAAGGTTATCTGATCAAAGGTTGTTGGACTTTGGGTAAAGATTTCAACTCATTCCCAAACTAACATTCTAAAGCTTGCCAAAATTCTAGAAGGAGATAAAGAATATGAAGTTAGCCCAACTAATTCTGAGCAAGCCATTCAGTGTTATGGGTACTCAGGGATACCCTCTAGAACACTCTATAGAAACAAAATGACCACTTCAAGAAAACTCATGGTTGATATCATGGGAAAAGTACTCATATGCAGCCAGGATCTCATGATGGAATCTCTAAGGAGATGTTTGAACTAATGCTAAGAGTCATTTTGAAGAAGAAGACTGAATGGAAAAGGGTTTTGTTTGACAAGATGAAGGATTCTCTGATGGCACCCAATTTTAGGAGAATTCTTTCTCTATTCCTATGTAACTCTTTAGTGGAACTAGAGTTGAATCAGTCCTTAGGAGCGAAAATCCACTATACTAAAAGAATTGATCAAGATATTATGGCCAAGTGGGGCCAATCTTTCTCAAAGGCCAGGGAGAAGCTGAAAGGGAGCAGCTTCAGAGCTACTAAGGACACAAATGAGGAAGTTGTATAGCTCAGAGTGAGAGAGATTGTTACTAAAGATAGGAGCCCAGAAATCCCTACCCAAAATTGAGGGGAGATTGGAGAAGATCAGGGTGCACAAGTGATGGACACAATCGAAGGGGAGGGAGTTTCAAGCCAAGACCAGGAATCAGGCTCAGAACTAATGGCTGAACCCATAATTACTAATGTTATTATAGTTGATGTATCTACAATCACTACCCAAGGGAGTGATCAAGTTTAGGGGGAGACTATGGATGAGTTCTCAGCCTAAGAGACTGTGAGATTTTTGCAAGGAATAATTACAAATGAGGGGGAGTCTCACTTTGTGCCCCTTGCTCTAGAGGTTAAGGAAGAAACCCATAAAGGGTTTTCTATCCAAGAGAACTTGTTATTATCTACAATCATAAAAATAGTAACAAAAAGGATTATGGAAGGTGCATTTGAAAAAAAACCATACAAAGAGATAATTTTATTCCTAGGAGTACAAAAAGAAGAAAGAGAAGAAAGTCACATCCAGACAGCAGATATTCTTGATGAAGGGTGTTAGAATTGGCAGTTTGACACTCTAGTCAGGCGGTTAGCAGTTCAGGCAGTCTGGCGGTTAGTCCTAGCAGTTAGTCCAGGCAGTTTGGTTGTCTGGCAGGTTGATGATGCGGTCTGGTAGCAATCCTCTTCTAGTGGTCCGATGATAAGCCACAACTGCGGCCTGTTGGTAACCCGCAGTTGCGGTCTCGAGGCTTGTCGTAGCTGCGGTCTGATGGTTATTCACAACTACGGCCTGGTGGCAATCCTCTCTTGTAGTCTGGATGATTTCCGCAGCAGCGATCTGGTTGTTAGTCGTAACTACGGTCTGGTGGCAACCCGCTGTTGCGGTCAGGTGGCAACCCGCAGTAACGGACTGATGGTTAGTCGCAACTGCTGCCTGGTGGAAACCCGCAGTTTCAGTCTGGCGGCTTGCCCAGCAGTCTTCCCTAGTGAATTGGCGGTTTCCCTTGGTGTAGTTTGGTGTTTTGTTATTCTTTTGTATAGTGTACGGTTTGACATTGTAAAACCGCATAAGCTGCACGGATTGTATTTAGTCCCACATCGTTTGTTGTATTCTCATATTTCCCCCAGTTTCTATAAATAAGGGGGCATACCTATGTAATTATTATCTTTTTGGAGAAATAAAATTTGCCTTTATTTACATCTTGGCCATTTTCTCGCTCATTTTTTACATGGTATCAGAGCGAATCGATCATTTGCTCCAATTAGATCGCAGTTTGTTTGTTTAACCGTGCGGCCTATTCTACCGGCTTCGTCCGTCTTCTTCTAGTTTATCAGGTTTCTTTCCCTTCCCTTCCCGTCTTTGCTTCTCGATATGCTTGCGACTTATTTCCTTCCAGGCTTCTATGTTCGCCCGACTTTCTTTGCTAACCACGCTTCTTTGTGACTTTTTGTGTTCGCGCAGTTACTTTTCTCGTTTGCGAGTTCCGCCATTTGGTCGTGGCTTCTTCCTTGCCTTTGGTGTGTTGTCACCTTGACCGGGAGGACTCTTTTGCCTCTCTTTCTTCTTCTTTGCGCGACTTCTTGGTTGTTCACATTTTTTCTTCTCTCCTTTCTTACGCGGGTTGTTTTTCTTCCTACGGCTTGTGTCTTCTTGCGCGGGTTCTTTTCTCTACTTGGGTGGTTTCTCCTCTTTTGCGCGTATTTTGTTCGCGCGGCTTCTTTGTTATTTTGCATTTTGGTCACGGCCTTTTTTTCTTGCTGATAGTGTTCTGTCACCATGACTGTGCGGCTTCTGCTCTTTTCTTCTTACTGCATCTTATCATGTTCGCTGCGAAGCTACTCGTTTTCAGCTTCTTGAAAAACCGTGCGGTTTGATTTTTTTCTGCTTATTTCTTCTATTTGGTCGCTTTCTTTCTATGACCAGTTTGATGTCTAGATCTTGTGTGGCTTGTTTCTATCGGGCGGTTTGCTCTCCTTTTTTCTAGTTTCTTTCCTCATGGAGATGGTTTCTCTTTTCTCCTCTAGAGTTTGTTCTCTTACCTCCTCTAACAAGTGTCTTAGTACTCTAGTGCCACTTGTCACATGACCGATAACTCTCGTGTGTTCTCTTCTTTGACTGCCCAGAACAGGCTACCGTTTGTTGTTATTGTAGATGGGACTTCTGCTCCTGTTCATGGTAGTGGGACTATGCATCTTTCCTCGTCTTTGCTGCTCCAGGATACTCTCTATGTCCAAACTTTTCCGTACAATTTACTTTTTTGTTCATGCTCTTTGTACTCAGTTGAATTGCACGGTTACTTTTACTGGCACCACTTGTTCTTTCTCTGATTCTGTATCCAAAGCTACGATCGCTACTGGGACTACAAGTGGTGGCCTCTTTTTTCTTGATCAAGATGCTGCTTTTTCTGCTTATTCCTCTCTTCAACAATGGCATTGTAGTCTTGGTCATCCTCCATCTCGTCTCATTCATAAACTTTTTCCAGAACTTCTTTCCGAGGATTTTCCTTTGAACTGTGAAGCATGTGAGTTGGGTAAACTTCATCGCTCTTCTTTCCCAGCTCAAACGGAACGTTGTTCTTCGCATACTTTTGAACTAGTTCACTTTGACATCTAGGGTCCTTCTCCTATTGCTACTGTTGTAAGAGGAAGCTTATACTTTGTCATATTGATGATTTCTCCCGATGCACTTGGTTGTATCTCTTGAAGGATTGTTCTGAACTATTCTCTGTGTTTCCTGCATTTTATAATGAGATCTTCATACAGTTTCGTGTGCCCATTCAGGTTATTCGTACTGATAATGCCAAGAAGTATATCAGTCATCAGTTCTCTGCTTTTTGTGCGAACCATGACTTGATTCATCAAACTACTTGTTTTTATACCTCTCAATAGAATGACATTGCTGAACGCAAAAATCGTCATCTCTTGGATGTTGCTCGCAGCCTTTGCATACAAATGAAGGTTCCTCGGTCTTATTGGGGTTATGTTGTTCTTCTCTCTTGCTTTCTCATCAACCATATTCCCTCCTCTATTCTTCAAGGCAAGACTCCATTTTCTATTTTATATCCTGGGGTTGAGCCGTTTCCTTTATCTCTGAAAATTTTTGGATGTACGGCGTGTGTTCACGTACCTTCTCCGGGACAGTACAAACTTTCTCCTCATTCTATTAAGTCTATCTTTCTTGGTTACTGTCCGACGCAAAAGGGCTATCGTTGTTTTGATCCTCTTCTGCGCAAACAATATGTTTCAGCTGATGTTACATTTTAAAAGATACACCATATTTCTCCCCTACTTCCTGTAACATCCCATTTCCAACTAGACCCCTAGGAGTGGTTTTTGTCATAACAAAACCCTAGGAAGCCCAAGAAAAGTCAAGTGGGCCTGGTAGTGTGGATAGGAGCACTATGGTCTGCGAATAATAAATTCCTAAACCTTAGTTTAGGGTGACCAGGGGCCCTCACCATGACTCCAATACCTCACCATGATCTCTCCAACCCATGTTAAGGCCCTAAGGACTCATCAGGGTCAACCCTAGGGCCTGAGTTGACCAAGGTCAACCCTAACACTAAATGGGTCAAACTGGCCTACAAAGGGTTAATTGACCCTACCTAAGCCAAGTGGACCCAACCCATGCCCTCTTAACCCTAGAGAGAGGCCAATGGGTCACCAATGACTCATTGGGGTCAACCCTAGAGGCTAAGTTGACCCAAGTCAACTCAAACCCCAAAATGGTAAAAGTGCCCTTAATATGGGTCATGTGACCTTCAAGGTGCCCTGTGAACCCTACCCATCCCTAACTACACCATAGGGGAGGCCAATGGGTCACCAAGGACCCATTGATGATGGCCTAAAAGGTCAATTAGACCAAAGTCAACCCTAGGCTAGGTCAAGTCAAACCTAGTTCAAAAAGGGCTAACCCAAGCTTGGATCCACTAGCCACCTGGTCTAACCACCCCCCCCCCTAATCCATTTTCATCAGTTTAGTGGGCTGTATATAGGGTTAGCATGATGATCAAATCGGCCATGCTGACTAGGAGAGAGAATGCTCAACTTAGGGTTAATGGAGGAAAGAGAAAGTGGAGGAGAAGGGCCATTCATGGCTTGGGGAGGCAAAAGGCCACCACTTTTGGCTGAATTCAACTCCCCTGGGGAAGAGGAGGAGTTTCCAGTAGTTTCCAAGCCTTCTCAGGGCAGTTACACCTCCCCCACCTCTTGGCCGAACCCCCCATTGAAGGCCATTAATGGCCATTGATGTTTGGCCACTCCCCTTCCCCATTTCTCCCTTTAAGATCCATCATAAGGCTCCCAGGAGTCATTTACACCCCTTACCTGAGGAAATCGAGGCCTTCCACTGTGCTGTTGTAGAAGCCGAGCACCGCCGTCGTCGTCCATGGTGTCCCGCCGCTCCTGCTCGCCTTCAGAACGCGGAAAGGTCCTCCTCCTCTCCTTACTTTATGGGTAGATCATAGAAATGTTTAGGTTTAAGGTTCGGGCTCAATTGAGCCCGAACCAATCTCTGGTTTTAATGGTTTTGAGCCAAAAATCTTCTTGGTGGAATTGCCAGAATAGGCATCTCCGGCGGCCGAGCCGCCGGCTGGGGGTAGCCCCCACCTCCTCGAAGGTGGTGGTGGAGGTGGCCGAGCAGGGAAGTGGTCGGATGGCCGATAGTGGCGGTTTGAAGACATCCCAGGCGCAAACAATTGGGTTCATTGGCTGGAGGAGGAAGACGACTCGGCAGCCCTTGGATTTGTGCCAAGATTCGTGCGCCGAATTAATAAATCATTTTAATTTAATTTTCATTTCTGTCACATTATTTGCAGCACTTCGATTTAAATTTTAAAAATACTTAGGAACCTTTGATGAGAAAACTTGCAACATAAAAGTTGTAGCCCAAAGGGTCTACTTTCATCCAAAATTAATTTGTACCCATTTGGACCTCTGGTTTGACCAGGGCATCCATTTTGGTGGGACCTATACCTAGGGCTATCCTGAGATTGAAAAGGGTGCCCACACTTCATACCTTCTCCAAACGACCTGAAATTTTGGTAGGGGGTCAAACTTAGTCATACCTAGGGTTAGTCTAAAAATGGGAATTTTTGGGAATACTTTGTCCTATGGTTTTTGTTTTTATTTAATAATACTAGGGTATTTTAATTAAGTAGTCTAATGACTTCCAAACCCTCCCAAATTTTGGTGAGTGGTCCCTGGTATTAGTTTTTAGCTTTGTACAAAATTTTAACTCATTTGGATGTGTTTTAGTTAGGGAATCACAAAACCATAGTTTGGCCTTAAGGAGGTGTTTTTGATTAAAAAAATGCACTTGTGATTTTAGGTGACCAAACCACATCACCAGTGGCTGAAACTTGGGCCACTGGTTTGTTTTTACCCTTAGCATCCCCCTATGGTTTATAGGGTGGTTTGGGGTAGGTATGCCTTAGGACCCAAGTTCAAACCTTTAGGTTGGTCTTTGGGGGATTTGTGAAGGGCATAGGGTCAAATGCCCTTGTATTGTTGTGATCTTTGGTGGAAAGGGGACTAGTAAAGTTAAAGCCATCTGGCCAAAATCTTAGGAGGTTTGGAGATTGATACACCCCTCAAAACCCCAACTCTATGGTTAGGGTAGAATCACCTTTATATAACACAAGCCCATATAACTCATCAAAAAGTTGTGAAACTTAAGGAGCATGAGTTTTAAAGTAGAAAGAACCCTTAGTAATTTTATAAGAATTTTATGAGCAATATTTTTGGTACTTCATTTGTTGGTTATTATATAGCCCTAATTAATGTTTAATTATTAAGAATCATTCTGTTCTTTGAAACCCCATGGAACCTTGGCAGTGAATGTTTTAGATTGAAATTGTTGCCCCTGATTTTTAGTATAATTTTTGTTTGATTAAATCTAGTACATCATGCACAAATGATTGGTGGTATAAAATTATTCATAAATGATATATCTGTTGAAAAATTATGAAACTTAAGCACAGATGATTTCAGGCCTAAATATGCTTGTAGTAATTTTTTTCATAATTTTTAGAGGGTTGATTACAGTACTTTCCTTACAAGTCCATAATATTGTGGTTTTTGATAATTATTTTATTTAGAGTTTAATCATTGCTAAAAAATTATGAAACTTGGCCAATGATATTTTTAGAGTTTTATTAGCTCAATATATTTAATTCATAATTTTTGGATGATAATTTTCTGTACTTATTTCATTAATAATGAAAGATAGAAATTATTTCTAAAATAGTTTTAAGGCCCCTTAGATGCTAGAAAAATTATGATACCTTGGATTTACATTATAGAGTTAACCTAATATTTATCATAATTTTGTTAGGCATCTTGCATGAGTACTTAGGGTAGTTCATGTTCAACTAGTAACCCTTGGAAGCTTTAAGGAAATTAATTAAATGCTAGATAAAATAGGAAAATTACAATTTTCTGGATTTAGCCTATTTGTACCATGATAAGTCTCTAGTAAATAATTTAGGGCATTTGGATGATTATTTGGATTATCTTCTATCCGGTTCAACATATAGCCTAGGTTGGCCTGCATTTGACAAATTGGGTTAGCTGTAATAGGATATGATTGGACATGGTTAGTCATTTTGCTGGGTTGGATAGATGTGGATGAATTCACCATAGAAGGAGAGGAAGAGTCAAAATCACCTTAGTATTAGCCTACTGTAATATGGGAAGGGGTGGGGGATGATAGGACTTAGTCTTATAGACTAACGATTTTCAGACCACATCATTTAGGGGATCGTGGAGCCCAGCATGGAGGAGCAGCCTCGGAGGTCGGCCCGTTTGGAGATAGGGCAGTCTAGCTCAGGAGTTCAAACAGCTGGGACTGTGAGTCCCTGATTCTAGTAGTGTTTTATTTTGCTTCCGCTTGAGTGATTATGTTGTGAGGATTTGATGTATCGAGCTTAAGCCCTTATTTTTAGTACATGTATATTCTGTGGACTCTCCCTTCATGGAGATTTTATTACTCTTATATGTGATTTTTCTATGGACTTGCTTTTACTTTATTGTGCTACCTTTCTGTGATCGAATTGGCCGGCAGAATCGGCGCTTTGTGGTGATGACCCTTCAAGGCGTGAAGGTATCACCTCAAAGCGGAGATTCTGGGCCTAAGACCCCGGTGTTTTAAAAGAAAATAATGGGGTCTTATAAGTGGTATCAGAGGAAACCTCGATCAGAAGAGTAGCAGTCCACTAACCCTGGGTCACCCCCGCTCAAGTTTAGTTTGGGGACAAACTAAGCAGTGGAAGCGTAGTGTGCCCATGTGGGGATCACATGTAATTGTCCACTGTTAATTAGGCTCGAGTCAATTGCTTACAGGCGGTTTTTGATATGCAGCCTCCAGTACAGCCTACACCACAGGGCGAAGTCCAGCAGACTCCGAATGATGCACCACCTCTCCCAGTCCCCACTCCGTTCCTACAGTCAGAGATGGGGCAGACTCTGATAGCCATTCTGGAGGCTTTTAGGGCTCAGCAGGTTCTGACTCCGCAACCAAACCCGGGGGCCAACTAGCTGAGCATCTTCCGAGAACTCTCTCTCCCATCCTACTTAGGGACAAAGTCAGTTGTCCGGACAGAAGAATGACTGGACATTATGTACGAGATGTTGACAGGTATACGGTGCCCCTGGGAGGAGAGAGTGCAATTGGTGGTCTCTTGCTTGGAGTCTCACGCCAAGAGATGGTAGAAGACGTCACTGGACACGACCTTTGCAGATATGGAGATTGCTGAGATTACTTGGGGGGAGTTCAGGGCAGCGTTACTAGAGCATTTTGTTTCACAGTCGGCTAAGGATGAGCTGGAGGACAGGTTCCTGCAGTTGAAGCAGGGCAATAAGACAGTGGTAGAGTACCACTGGGAGTTTAACCATTTAGCCCGGTTTGCGGACTCCTATCAACTGGATGAGGCAGGATACATCAAGAGGTTCTATAAGGGCCTGCGGGAGGACTTGAGGGAGGCCCTACTGTTCGTATCTGATGGGCCAATACCTCGAATGTTAGAGATGGCCAAGAGGATAGAGGCTGATTGGCAAGCTACTCGGGGCCGGAAACGGCCAGCGGAGGATCAGGGTCGAGGAGGAAGGAACAATCAGAGACGAGCCCGTATCACGGATGGGAGAAGGGTCGAGGACTAGCCTCATCAGGAGGCAAGACAGGAAACAAGGGAGCCAGTGGTGGTGGCTCCACCACCTCTTCAGACACGGGAGGGCCAGATACCCATGGGAATGGCGTATCCCCCTCCAGAGTGCTTCCACTGCCATCAGGTTGGGCACATCCGTAGAAATTGTCCTATGAAAGGGGCACCTGCACCAGCTCCACCGCTGCCCAGCCAGCGCAGTACTTTGGAGACTGAGGTTGTGGCCGAGGACGTGGATACCGAGGGGGAGATCGTAGACAAGAAAGGGAGAAGGTGTATGCTTTGGACCTTATGTAGCCTCGGAACCCAGAGCAAGTCATAGTAGGTACGCCGAAGATGTTTAATTATTTTAAAAGAATTCCCCTTTCTCAGTTGATAATTTGTAGAACTGCACTAGATAGAATAAATAGGAAAGAAAACTCGTTATAAAATCCTAAGACATTTAGCCACCCCAGGTATAGTCTTCATCAGCGGCAAGCCTGCCCGCATGCTTTTCGATACCGGAGCTTCTCACTCCTTCGTGTCGGAGACGTTCGTAGAAGGATTGGAAGGCGTGGAGCGATTCACGGGCTTGGAGATGAGGGTGCGACTACCTGATGGATCTGAACTCCTTACCTCGGACCACTACAACATGGAGGTAGAAATCGGTGGAAAGGCGTTTGAGGCTCAATGATGCTTTTGAAGTTGACAGACTACGACTTGATCCTGGGCATGGTATGGCTGCACTGGAACATGGCCCAGATTGATTGCCAAGCGAAGAGGATCACTGTGAGGTACGGAGACTCTTTCATTGTCATCGAAGGTATAAGACCTGCCTCTCGTATACTCTTATCTTCGGTACAGGCCATTAAGGCCCATCTGAAGGGAGAGGAGGTTTATCAGATTCTATTTGAGATGGCGGAAGTCAAGGAGTCTGTGACAGACATCCCGGTGGTGCGAGATTTTGCTGACGTCTTTCCAGAGAAACTTCCAGGACTACCTCTGTACCGAGAGCAGGACTTCCAGATACAGCTTGTGCCAGGGGCCAAGCTGGCATCTAGGGCCCCTTACTGGATAGCCCTGAAGGAGTTGACAGAGTTCCGAAGCCAATTACAGGAACTAGTAGAGGCAGGGTTTGTCCAGCCAAGCTCTTCACCGTAGGGAGCCCCGGTGCTTTTTGTCAAGAAGAAGGATAGAAGTCTCTGCTTGTGTATTGATTATCGAGCGCTGAACAGACTGACGGTCCGGAATACATACCCGCTGCCACGGATTGACGAGTTGTTTGATAACCTAGAGGGAGCGCATTTCTTATCAAAACTTGACTTGAGGTCAGGTTACTATCAGCTACGGATACGAGAGGAAGACATTCCGAAAGACCGCCTTCAGTAGTAGGTACGGACTGTTTGAGTTTACAGTGATGCCCTTCGGGCTCACAAATGTGTCCTCAGCATTTACAAGCCTCATGAACAGGGTATTCGAGGAGTATTTGGATATATTCATCATTGTATTTATTGACGACATTCTCATTTACTCAAGGACGGAAGAGGAGCATACACGACACCTGACTCTGACTCTAGAGAGGCTACGAGAGCACCAGCTGTATGCGAAGTTAAGCAATTTCCAGTTTTGGCTAAAGGAGGTGGCCTTCTTAGGTCACATTATCAGTAGTGCTGGGTCGGCAGTAGACCCGGCCAAGATTCGGGCAGTTCAGGATTGGCCACCGTTGAAGACAGCCACGGATGTATGGAGCTTCCTGGGACTTGTCGGATATTACTGAAAGTTCATCGAAGGATTCTCCCGGATTGCACTCCCTCTTACATCCCTAAAGAAGAAGGAATCCCCTTTCATTTGGATGCCACAGTGCGAGGCGGCCTTTGTGGAGTTGAAAGGTCAGCTTACCTCGGCTCCCATTCTCGCTCTTCCGTCGGGAAGGGAGGGATTCCAGGTGTACACGGACACCTCCTACCAGGGAATGGGTGCTGTTCTGATACAGAACGGGCACGTAATATCCTACGCCTCCCGACAGCTGAAGATACATGAGAAGAACTATTCGGTGCATGATTTGGAGATGGGTGCAGTGATCTTTGCTCTGAAGATTTGGCGATACTACCTCTACGGGGTTCACTGTGACATCTTCTCAGATCACAATAATTTAAAATACGTGGACACACAGAAGGAACTCAACATAAGACAGAGATGTTAGATGGAGTTCCTGTCGGATTACCAGCACACCATGCACTACCATCCCGAAAAGACGAATGTGGTGGCAGATGCTTTGAGCCGAAGAGGAGATACCTCAGGGAAGGGACCACATCTAATGTCCATGGAGCTAGTCCGGTATTTCAGAGATATGCAGATATCCCTAGTATCCGAGAATGATCCAGAACGGTATATGGAGTATCTAGCATCGATGGTTGTCATAGGGTATATTCGGGTCCGCATCCGGGACGGACAGAGGATAGATGCATGGGCAGAGCTGATATTCCAAGCTTTGGAGAAGGGTTCGACGGGAGATTATTCACTGAGAGATGGATTTCTATATTTTAAAGGCAGGGTCTATATACCCGCAGGAGGCCAGATTCGGGAGGACATCGTGGCGGAGGCACATTGTAGCAGATATTCTATACACCCTGGGATCACCAAGATGACGGCCGACTTGAAGAAGACGATGTTTTGGCCAGGGATAAAGAAGGACATTATATACTTCGTGACTCATTGCGAGGCATGCCAGCTGGTGAAGGCGGAGTGCAGGAACCCCGCAGGATTGCTATAGCCACTTCCGATGCAAGAGTGGAAATTTTAGAAAATCGTGATGGATTTCATTCATGGCCTCCCCCGGTCACGGACGGGAAATGATTCGATTTGGGTCATCGTCGATCGACTGACGAAGGTGGCCAGATTTGATAGTTTTAACTTCAAGACAACCTAAACACCTAAAGGGGGGGTGAATAGGTTCTTTTCTTTTTTTTAACTTAAGGCAGAATTTAACTTCAGTTATTTAATATAAATCAGATATCTCTACAGTTAACACAACACATGAATTCATAGAATCTAAAATAACACAAGCATCATAGATTGCACAGAGATTTATAGTAGTTCCCCAAGGTCTGGGTACATCCACTTTCCCCCTTTACCTATCTAGCAGTGTGTTAGATTCGGCCTAACTTCTTCCTTTTCTTCTCAGATCCACAGATCTTACAGCTCAGAACCTTGAAAGGTTCCTACAACTCAGAACCCTATAAGGTTCCTATAACTCAGGCTAACAACCCTACCTCAGCCTTGCCCCAAGGCCTACAACTCAGGCTTACAACCCTACCGAAGCCTTGCCCCAAGGCCTACAACTCAGGCTTACAGCCCTAACTCAGCCTTGCCACAACTCAGAGATCAAAATCTCCTACACTCAGGCTTAAACAGCCTTACCACTCAGAGATCAAAATCTCCTACACTCAGCCTTTATAACACAGGTTTACAACTCAGATCTTTGAAAAGATACTACAGAATATGAAAAGTAATTTGATGGTCTCTTACCCTTGTTGAGAGAGAAAGGATAAGAGGATTCTTGATCAGCTTCTTGATGAACCTGATGACAGAAATCAACCTGTGCTTAGCTTTCTTCAAAGCTTCTTGAATCTGAACTTAGTTGGGTTGATCTCCCTTGAAGTTGACTGACTGCCAGCTTTCTTCTTGGATTCCAGATATGGATCTGGATCTTCTTAGTAGATTAGTTCAGGATCTACTTCTAAAGAGACTTGTGATTGTCTCCTTCTTGACCTCAAAATAGCTGGAGCTCTCTCTCCCCAAACCTTCTGAAGTTTCTTCTGAATTCTGAATGAATTCCCCTTAGACAAAATCTGAGTGGATGAACACTTCAGAATGTCTTCTTAGATCTTCTCACGAAGATCTTCTTCTGTGACTTGCACTTTCTTGATCAGAGATCAATCTAAAAATAGTTGTGTTAGTTGTGTTAGTTGTGTATCAATTCTTCATCTTCTTCTTTTGAATCCATCTATATATAGACTTCATCCATGGTAACTGGCTGATCCGGTTTCTAACTAACTTCTGACAAGTCTGATAGCTTCAGTAAACCTGTTGTAACTCACAGCTGTCAAGTCTTCAAATAGTTGTTGAGCCTTTGTCTCTGTCAGCAAAGCGTCGAGATTGACTGTCATTAAGTGTCGAGACAGTTTGTCTATATGTGTCGACACATGTGACTTAAGTGTCGACAAAGACTTTGGTGATGTCGACATAGCTGCCTTGATGTCGATACAGCTTCTTGACACTACATCTTAAGAATGTGTCGACACTGATTATTTGTGTCGACACAATCACTTCTTCACTTTTCAGCACTCGACATTATTGAAACTCTGCTGAGTGTCGACACAAGTCCTGTGTGTCGACACAGTTGATGTAGACTAAGAATTCTGTGTGTCGACACAACCTTAAGGTGTCGACATAGTTGATGTCGACTCTGCTTCTGTATATCGACACTGCCTCCCGGTGTCGACACAGATGATGTCGACTAACTATTTCTGTGTGTCGACACTGCCTCCCGGTGTCGACACAGTTGATATCGACTCTACTTCTGTGTGTCGACACTGCCTCCCGGTGTCGACACAGTTGATGTCGACTTACTATTTCTGTGTATCGACACTGCCTCCTGGTGTCGACACAGTTGATGTCGACTACAAAATTCTATATGTCGACACAGTTGCTTCAGTTGTCGACATAGCTTTTCCAAGTGTCGACAAAGACTTCCTTAAGTGTCGACACATGGACTTAGAAACTTTTTTTCTGCATTTTAGCCAATACTTAACCTGCACATATTAACTCAAAATAACATCAAATACACCTTGATGTATATCATTGAGCTAAGTGAGGTTTCTCCAAATCAGGTACACATTTTCCAATGTACCCAACAATCTCCCCCTATTTGGAGAAGTCATAACCCTTTTGTCAATGATATACGCCACTTATGATAAATAAACATGATAATGTATAAGCATTATTTAACAGGGTAAATTATAAACAAAACAAATAATAAAGTCACATCACAGAATAAGGATGCAAACAAAATGATCATGGAACATGGTTTTGTTTATTATATCAAAAAGTTTCTTAATACAGATTACATAGACTTCTTTAAAACTAAGAATTACATAGTTCTAGAAACATCTAGTAAAACTAAACTAAGGCTGGACTGGCTCTTTGATGACTATTCCTTTTCCAGATTTAATCTGAGCCTGAACAGAAGGTTCTATATCTTCAATGAGCTTCTTGCCTTTCAAATCAGCCTTCTTTTGAACTTCAGCCTTAATCCTTTGCCTTTCAAAGTAATGAAAAGGCTTAGGGAAATACTTGCTAGGCTTCTATGCATCAGGAGGTAGATTCCCACTCTTGGCCTTTCTTCTAAATTGAACTATAGCTTCTTGCCTAGCCTCATACTTTTGCCACTCCTACTCATTATACCATTTACCTCTTTTAAGAACTTGGTCTTTGACAGCTTTCCAGGCAGTTAATATGATATTTATAGAAGTGGGGCTCCATTTCTCAAAGTCAGGTTTTAACTATGCCTGCTCTCTAAATCTTTTCTTTGATAATTGAGCATCTTGCTGAGCTTTCAGACTAGCTTCTGGCATATCTATCTTTTCAATAATAACATTAGTAACTGGTAGTGGAGGGTTGTACATGGACTGAACCTGTTCATGTATCATCACAAGATTTGCAGGAGGGTAAATAACTTGGGCAACCTCAGGTTGATCACCTTCAAGTAGCGTTGGTTGCACCCCTGACTCAATCATATTATCATCATCACATAAGGGTGGATATCCCAGAGTGGCTCTAATGTTGTTGGTTACCCATTTGGCATGATCAGAGCCTGCATATACTACCACCCTCTCCCCCTTTATGACTTCTCTGGCCACATGATCTCTTAAGTCTACTTTTTGAAATCTGATTTGCCCATCCAGGTAATTGATACCATCCTTAAAAATGGCTTTAACTTTTTAAGCTGATCAGAAATTGTTTTCTGAGAAGTTGTAATAGCTGTCTTAAAGGAATCCAAGGCTTCTTGTATCGTCTTATCAAATTCTTCTTTCTCCTTATTTCTTGCCTCATTCATTGCAATAACTATTTTCTTCACTTCAGTGACTATCTCATTGTGAGATTCAGTCAGATTGTCATTCATTCTTATTTGATTTTCAAGGACATAGCCTTGTTTGACAGCAATTTCATCCACTTGCTTCTTTATTTCTGCTTGTTGTTTGGCAAGAAATACCACAGCATTGCCCCCCTTGTGGAAGCAATCTGTCATCTCTTTCTTATTCTGATTGACCTCAAATCTGATTGACTTTATGTCTTGGGCTAGATCAAATTGAAGGGACTTTTGGCTTTCATCCATATATTTTTCAAGAGCCAATCTCTGCTCATCAAACTTCACTTGTAAATCAACCAACAATTTACTATAATCAATCTCAGGGACTGGTTGTGATGCAGTTGCTTGCAAAGCCTTCTTATAGGTCTGGCTTCTCCTCTTAAAAACCATTAGTTTTCTTTTCTTAACACTTGTTATCTCCTCATCCTCTAAATCAGAAGAACTGGCAATATCAACTCTTTCTTTAGGACTAAGAAGATAGCTCCTTGTCAGTCCTATCCTGCACTTCCTCAATATTAGCCTGCTCCC
The DNA here is from genome assembly GCA_039513925.1 of Platanthera zijinensis. Classification (NCBI taxonomy): domain Eukaryota; kingdom Viridiplantae; phylum Streptophyta; class Magnoliopsida; order Asparagales; family Orchidaceae; genus Platanthera; species Platanthera zijinensis. The sequence goes on along the minus strand of CM077079.1, from coordinate 37,478,912 downwards.
CCTCAACTGCTGCTCCCTCTATTTCAGGAAATAATTCTTCTAGGGTGAACTCTTGTTGAGTGTGAACTGCTTTTTCTGGAGCATCAGCAACCATAGATATATCCTCCAGGATCATATCTAGTACTGGAGTATTGACATGAGGAGTGTCAATAACAGATTGTGAATCCATTTCACTTTCCAAGTGAATTCTTTCTTCCCCTTATCCTTGTGCAGAATGTTGCTCCCCCTACAACTGTGCAGTAAATGTCTCTTCCTGAACTTGGGCAGTTTCATCCAGGTCCTGAACCTGTTCCCTAACTTGCTCCCCCTGCACTTGTGCATTCAATGTATCTTCCTGCACATGATCAAGATCAGTACTGTCATGGACTGGTGATTTAGCTGTAGTCTCTTGGTTATCCAAATGAGGTATGTCCTTGGAAAGAACCCTATCCCATCTGGATATGATCCTGATGTCCATCCTTCTCATATGATTTATTTTAGATCCTGGAAGCTGATGCATTACCTCTGGAATTGCTCCAGCTACGTATAAACTCATTAATCTTGCAAAATTGGGCTTCTTGATACCTTCTTTTATCTTCTCCAACAAAACTGCAGACCAGTCTGTATTAATCTTATAGATTATCCTTGTCATCAGACTGAACATAAAGGCTGATATCCTATCATGGCCTCTAGGTTTACACAAAATAACCTTCCCTACTACTTCAGAGATAAATTTGCCTTGTTGATTCATCCTTTTTCTGTTGATTGCTGCGCCAATCTTCATGGCTGGATCCAATCCACACCACTGAAGGGCCTCCCTTGTCTTTGAGGCTGGGACCTCTTCTTCATCCTGAATTCTTGGTAGATGAAGAATCTTCCTTAAACTTTTCAAAGTAAGTTTGACTTTATTACCATGAACTGTTGATTTGATCTTGAGGCCAGTGGAGTCCACTGTTGCAGTAGAATAGAATTCAAATACTTCTTTCTTCTAGATCTTTGTGGGTTCAGAAACAAGAAACTCTAACCCAGAATCAGTAACTAGGGTAATAACCCCTTTAATCTCTGTCGCCGCATCCTCAAAAGCATGACATACCAGCTCATAGCCTTCATTGATGTTATCTTCAATCTTTGGCGCCATTGGAATGGAGAGAAATCTTGAATTGAGAGAAGAGAGTTTGTCGACACAAGGGTTTAGTCTCGAAAATCTGGAGAGCGTGTCGACAGAATATGTTCTCGACCTATTTATACCTTTTTAAACAGAAGGTCAAAAGACGGGAAAAATTTGTCTAAAAGTGTCGACACTGTTGAAAAGTGTCGACACAAACTTCTATTGTCTCGACCACGGCGCTGAATACTATGTGTCGATACCAATTGATGATATGTCGACACTGGACATACTTAGTAGTGCAACAGAAATTCTGTGTCGACTCTTATTACAAGTGTCGACACAATTTCTGTAAGTGTCGACACCATTACTCTGGTTGTGTTGACACTACTTTTCTGGATGTGTCGACTCTTTATCCCTTAGGTGCTGACACAATCGACTCTGTGTCGACACAATTTCCCTGAATTGTCGACATAACTCCTCTGTGTCGACACAATTTCCCTGAATGTGTCAACACAATTGTACTTAGCCAATTCTGGTAATCTAACATATGGTCAACATACCTAATTCAATTTTAAATCTATTGAATTTAGTTTCATCTAGAGGCTTAGTAAATACATCTGTAATTTGATAATCTGTCTTTACAAATTCTAGTGAAATATCCTCTTTCTCTACATGTTCTCTAAGAAAATGGTACCAAATTTCTATATGCTTAGTCCTACTATGTGAAACAGGATTATTAGCAATAGAAATAGTACTAGTAGAATCACAAAACAAAGGTGTTCTACTTACCTGAATACCATAGTCTTCTAGCTGGTGTTGAATCCATAACAGCTGTGCACAGCAACTTCCTGCTACCACATATTCAGACTCAGCTGTGAATATTGCCACACTAGTCTGCTTCTTACTGCTCCAAGATATCAATCTTCCTCCTAGAAATTGACATGTACCTGTAGTACTTTTTCTATTTTCTTTGCAACCTGCAAAGTCTGCATCTGAATAGCCTGTTAGTATAAAATCTCCATTCCTAGGGTACTAAAGGCCTAGATTAGGTGTGCCCTTTAGATATCTCAAAATCCTTTTTTCTGTAGTGTAATGAGATTCTTTGGGGCATGATTGGTACCTAGCACAGACATATATTACATACATAATGTCTGGTCTACTAGCAGTGAGATATAGTAGAGAGCCAATTATTCCTCTATACAAAGACTCATCTACAGGTTTACCTGCATCATCTTTGCATAAAGACATACTTGTTCCCATAGGAGTTCTCATGGTGGAGGATGATTCCATACCATAATTATTAATTAACTCCTTGGTGAACTTAGACTGGGATATGGACAAGCCATCATCAGTCTGTCTTACTTGGAGTCCCAAGAAGAACTTAAGTTCCCCCATACTGCTCATTTCAAACTTCCCTTGCATAAGTTTTGCAAACTTCTTGCAAAGGTTGTTTTCAATAGTTCCAAAAATTATGTCATCTACATAAATCTGAACTAAGATTATCTTTCCTTTGGACTCCCTTAGGAATAGAGTTTTGTCTATTTTCCCTCTTGAGAATTTGTTCTCAATAAGGAAAGTAGACAGGGTTTCATACCAAGCCCTTGGGGCTTGCTTTAACCCATACAAAGCTTTCTTAAGTCTATAAACATAATCTGGTTTAAGAGAATCTACAAAACCTGTATGCTGCTCTACATAGACTTCTTCTTTTAGATTTCCATTCAGGAATGCTGATTTTACATCCATTTGAAATACTTTGAATCCTTGATATGCTGCATAGGATAGGAACATTCTGATGGCTTCCAGTCTTGCTACTAGGGCAAAGGTTTGATCAAAGTCAATACCCTCTTCCTGCCTGTATTCTTTTGCAACAAGTCTTGCTTTGTTCTTCACAATGATTCCATTCTCATCCATTTTGTTCCTAAAGATCCACTTTATTCCAATAATGTTGTGGTCTCTTGGTTTAGGAACTAACTCCTAGACCTTGCATCTTCTGAACTGATTCAGCTCCTCTTGCATAGCATTAATCCAATGTGGGTCTAGGATAGCTTCTTCAAATTTCTTTGGCTCCAGTTGAGATAAGAAGCTTGAGCATAGCACTGTGTTCAAGTTCCTGCTTCTGGTTTGCACTCTATGTCTTAGATCACCAATTATCTGATTTGCTGGATGATCCTTTAAGTGTCTAACAGCTGGAGGTAGACTGTCTTCTGGTTGAACACCTCCAGTCTCTTCAATATGTTGCACCTCTTGATATACTTCAGTATATAGAGAGTCATGTACTCCCCCCTGGATAGTAGTCATCATTTTCCATTTATTGATCTGCAGTAGAATCTTCTGCAATGGAAAGCTTGTCCATTCTCTTATTTATACCTATTGAACTGCATGAACTACAAGGCAACTCACTGTTGATAAATCTAGTTTCATCAAATACAATATGTACAGATTCTTCTACAACTTGAGTAATCAAGTTGTAGACTCTATAAGCCTTACTATTGTTGTTGTACCCTACAAATATCCCATCTTGGGATTTGGCAGCAAACTTAGTTAGATAAGACTTGCCATTGTTAAGGATATAGCACTTGCAACCAAAGATCCTAAAATAGGATAGATTTGGTTTTCTACCTTTCATGATCTCATAGGGAGTCTTTTTGTGGTACTTGGTGATAGAAGCCCTGTTGAGCACATGACATGCAGTGTTTACTGCCTCGGCCCAGAATTTTTTTGGGAGAGAAGTGTCACTCAATAGAGTTCTACCAGCCTCAATCAATGTTCTATTCTTTCTTTCAGCAATACCATTTTGCTGTGGTGTTCTAGGTGAGGAGAATTCTTGAAAAATCTCAAACTCTTCACACAATCTTGTCATATTTTCAGATTGAAATTCAGTGCCATGGTCACTTCTGATTTTGACCACTGTACTGTTAAGTTCATTCTGAATTTGTTTGACAAAACTATGTAAAACACTTGGGGTTTCTGATTTTTGTCTCAGAAAGAACACCCAGGAATATCTAGAATAGTCATCTACCACCACAAAAGTGTAGACCTTCCTACCTAGACTATGAACTTGCATAAGACCAAAAAGAACCATATGTAAGAGGTATATACACCTCACTGAATCCTTATTTTCAAGGCTATGAAAGGAAGATTTTGTCTGCTTGCTCTTTTGACAAGCTGAACATATCCCTTCCTTTATATACTTAACTTGAGGACCATTCCTCACTAACTCTTTGCTAAAGAGTTGGCCATATGTTTTGTAGTTAAGATGGGCCAGCCTCTTATGCCATTTGACACAATGAGATGCTTTCTCATCAGCTACAAGACAAATAGGAGAACATTTGTTCTCACACTCAAAATTGAGACAATACACATTACTCTTTCTATATCCTGTCAAAATGATCTTTTGATCACTTGACCTTTTGATATGACATCCATTCTTAACAAATGAAATATCATATCCTAAATCACTCAGCTGGCTTATACTTATAAGGTTGTGTTTCAAACCCTTCACATAGGCCACTTGAGTGATAGTAATCTAGTTACTAGAAATGTTACCAAACCCTTTGATGATTCCTCTTTCAGAGCCACTAAAGATTACTTTAGGTCCATTTGAGATAGGTAAATACTCCTTCAGCAATCCCTTTGTTCCATTCATGTGCCTGGAACATCCACTGTCCAAGTACCATATAGGGGCATGGTGACTTGGACTCACCTGCAATAAAGAATTACTTTCCCTTAGAACCCAAGTAAGTCTTGGGTCCTTGGTTCAAGTTAGCTTCATTCTTAACAAATCTACCTGCAGCTTTTCTAACAGGTAGACTGTTGTTCTTCCTAACACTAGTATTGTGTCAGCAATCTATGGCATAATGACCTGTCTTGCCATAACACCAGCATTCATACTTGTTATATCTATTTTTAGATACATTCTTGACAGTCTGGTTGACAACAAATCTTTTGTATTGTGCTGGTACTGCTGCAACTACACCCACTAGTTTCTTATAACCATGGGGTTTATGAACATGGGCTGCCTTATTGACATAAGCACCCTTGTCATTCAGAACTTCAGTCTTATTATGACCAAGAGTATTCTCAAGGTCATACTTGTTAGAAGGCTCATGCACCTTTCTAAAAACTACAGGGACTTTAAAATTTAGTGGCTGGACTGAGGCTTTGCCTTTTCTCTTGAATTGGACAGCCCTGGTGTTACCCTTAAAGCCTATTCCAGCCTTACCCTTTTGAGCCACAAACTCATCTATTAAAGGTAAAACTGATTTTCGCTTGGAGTAACTAGCCACCAAATCTTTCTCCTTCTGAAGTCTGACTTCCAGACTTTTGATTAGATCATTTTTGTATGTGATTGTACCCATCAGAATAATAGTAATAGTTTTCAGCTTGGCAACCTCATTCAATTTTTAATCCAATTCTTTCTCTAAACCAGATGCAGTCATCTTAAGATCTGTAAATTCCTTAGTCTGAGTTTTGTCAAGGTTCTTGCTTTTCTTTAGAGCCTGCAATAAGTCCCCATATTCATCTATCAGATGATGAATATCACCTTCAGACTCTGATCCATCCACATCACTTGATGCAGATGTATCTAACTCTGTGTCAGTACTACAAACTGAATTACTAGACAAACATTATACCTTGCTAGGACCAGGCTGATCCTGGCATTTGTCTTCTTCTGATACAGCCATCAGTCCAATACACTGATGGTCTTCCTGTGCATAGATAAGTCCAGCAATTGCATAAACTCTTTGTAACACCCCTATCCGTCGCATAGCATATAGCAGTAGGTCCGACCGGGGCCCGACGCCATATACTACGGACAGACCGGTTTGTTATGCGTTGAAACCATACAACCAATCACCAACATCTTACACAGAGTCATTCTAGCGGAAGTAATTTCTTAAGTTGCACAAATAAAAGAACCCTGCCAAGCACGAATGTCCACTACTAGATAAAATAGGAATGATTAATACAAAAGTACCGGCCTTATGGCCTTACAATAGTTCTCTCAACAAGAGTGTCTTTCATACATCGGCTCGCAGGCCGGCCATACATGAGATAAACGGAAAACATAAAGAAAGGTAGGCCTTCGAGGGCCAGCACCGCAACATGGGCTTTAGCCCGCTATTTCCCGCTCGGCTCCGCAGCACCTGCAAGCCACAATCCACCGCCCGGTGGTAAACAAAAGTAACGGTCAGCTATGCTGACCAAATTATAATGATCCCGCTCCCGTAATCAGGGCGGTGATGCTCTTTCCCTGCACTTTATTAGTATAGCATCAATATAGTGTAAACACACTTCAACACAGGCGTAGGCTCGCACGGCCACACACCTCGTGCACATAGGGCACATTCACGGTGAACCGGCCAACGTCACGTCAATTCAAGCCATAGACGTTCCCGTTCCACCACCGCCCCTTGGACGGCCAACCATATGAGCATTTTGTCTTCTTGGCCTTGGTCAAGACAATTTAAGCCATAGACTGCCTAAGACCCTCATCCATGCCAACGGTTCCACCGAATGACATAGATCGGGTACGGTTCCGCCTGACCCGTGCTCATATAGCAACGGCAATTTAAGCCATATGCGCAGGTCAAGACTCACCGAGTCCCGTTTCCACCATAATAATCACATAACCCAGTTATGTTCACGTTGGCTCCCCGATCACCATGTTGGCAAAACCCGCTTTTGCCCAGTTTTTCGGGTGCACCTTGGAGTTAATCTCCAAGGCTCCCTGCTGCAATCTACCACGTAGAAAACCCGAAAAACGCCCAAACACCCGGAGTCTTCTCCGGTTCATATGCAATGCAACATCACCGATCCAGCTCTACTAGTCCGGATAGGCTTCACACACAATGCCTATGCCCATTTTCGCATACGGACTCTATACAAGGGGGACTTTACATATCTACCCCAAGGAACGCTCCAACTCTTCGCTCACTCGCGAGAGAGGGCTTCCTATGCAAAGGGAAAAAGGGCTTCACATACCCAAGGATGAGAAATCGTTACCCTTGCATTCTTCTGCGGCGCCATGAAAATCTAAGCGGATGAAAAGCACCGCAATCTCCTTGCCTCTGCGGATCCGAAGACGGCTCTCGATTTGGAGCTCCGAAGCACCGCCGGTGACCAGATCTAGCTTCTCCTTCTACCTCCAAGCTCTCTCCTCTCTCTAACTTTAGAAAGAGAGTCAACCAAGGGAAATGAGGGATTCTAAACCCTATTCCCGGACTTAAGCCCCTCAGGACCAATCCCAGCCATCGGATCCCAAGACAAGAAAACGGACGGCCACGATTAGGCATAAAATACAAAATCTGGGGCCGAACACGGGTTGCAACACGGCCGTGTACCTGGCCGTGTCACCCATTCGCCGTCTCGACCGACTTGAAAACTAGCACATGGCATTCGACATGGCCTCCTACACGCCCATGTCACCTGTGATACGCCCGTGTCGAGACCCGTGTCACACCCCCCGTGTGCAATCGACCAGCTTTCCTAACCCGAGGAGGACACGGCCTGCGACACGGCACCCGACATGCCCGTGTCGCATGTGACACGCCCGTGTCTGGGCCCGTGTCATGGCCCGTATGCATGACTCCGAAAACTGCCCAAAGTGACACGCCCGTGTCCCAGGCCGTGTGCCTCAACTCGACGATCTCCGATCGTCAAAACGTCGACCACATGACTCGTGGCCGAACACGCCTATGTCACGCCCGTGACACGCCCGTGTCACGCCCGTGACACGCCCGTGTCATGCCCGTGACACCTGCTCCAAAATTCAGACTGGGCTTAAAACATCACTCATCCCTCTTTTGAGTTTCGGGGTGTTACAACTCTCTCCCCCTTAAAAGAATTTCGCCCACGAAATTTACTAAAGGAAAACCATAGGAACTTAAAACTTTAACGGTACCTGAGCGGAATAACTCCGAGTACTCCTCCAGCATAGTTTGCTCCCGCTCCCAAGAGAGTTCCTCCCGACCGCAATTATCCCACCGGACCTTAACCATCCGGATCTCCTTGTTACGGAGCCTCTTGACCTCAGAGTCTTCGATACGAACGGGCTTGACCCTAGTCGTCAACCCTTCGTCCACCGGTACTTGATCAACTGCGATCACCTGCGAAGGTTCTTGCACCGCCTTCCGCAATACAGAGATGTGAAATACATCATTTAACCCACTTAACTCCTCTAATAGCCTCAAACGGTATGCTGCTTCACCGACTCGCTCCAGAACCTCAAAAGGTCCAAGGTATCTTGGGCTCAGCTTCTTCAAGCGTCTCACCCGCGAAACCCCGTTGAAAGGCTTCACTTTCAAGTATACCCAATCGCCTACCGCGAACTCCACGTTCCAGTGCTTGGCATTGTAATACTTCGCCTGCCTGTCCTGAGCGATCAACAAGCGCTCCCAAATGATTCGCACCAATGAGGTAGCACTCTCTACCTCCTGCTTCTTGTACAACCTTGCCTCACCCGTTTCTAACCAAGACAACGGCGTGCGACATTTTCTACCATATAGGGCCTCAAAGGGCGCCATTTGGATACTCGCCTGGTAGCTATTGTTGTACGCGAACTCCACCAAATACAGGTGGTCCTCCCAATGCTTCCCGAAGTCTAGAACACACATGCGGAGCATGTTCTCCATCGTCCTATTGACTCTCTCGGTCTGCCCATCTATCTGCGGATGGAAGGCTGTGCTGAACTTCAACTTTGTCCCCAGCATCTGTTGCACCAACCTCCAATCGTTGGAAGTGAAACGCCCATCGCGATCACTCACAATGCTGCGAGGCACACCATGCAGTCTAACTATATTGTCCACATATAGCTTCTCCAACTTCTCCACCGAGTCGTCCTTCCTATGCGGAATGAAATGCGACACCTTAGTTAACCGATCTACGATCACCCAGATGGCATCGTTCCCCTTCTGCGACCTTGGCAACCCATGTACAAAGTCCATAGATATGTCGTTGAACTTCCACTCCGGTATAGGCAAGGACTTCAAAAATCCTCCCGGCTTTTGGCACTCTGCCTTCACCAAGGCGCACGTTTGGCACTTAGCCACAAACAACGCTACGTCTTTCTTAAGCCCCAGCCACCAAAATAGCTTCTTGAGGTCACGGTACATCTTTGTGCTCCCTGGGTGGATCGAGTACTTGGTATGATGAGCCTCGTACATCAACTCCGCCCGTAGGTTACTCCCGCTTGGGACGCACAACCGATGATCCTTCCTTAACAACCCATCTTCCACTGAAAATTGGGAATTTGACCCATCCAACGCTACCTCCATAAGCTCCTTCATGGAGTCATCTAACTCCAATGCCTGCCGAACCCGGTCAGCCAGGTCATACTGGACCTCTGTCCAGTTCAACATTGCTTTGGCGCTCGTCTGCTTATCAACGCAACAGATCTCAAGCTCCTCCAACTCCCGTATCAGCCGCTCATCATGCAACGACAGCCAGTTGGCTTGGGCGGGAGCCCTGCGACTCAACACATCAGCAACTGCATTGCCCTTCCCGGGTACATAATGAATCTTGAAGGTGTAGTCCCCCAGGAACTCCATCCATCTCCTCTGCCTCATGTTAAGATCCTTCTGATCCAACAGGTACTTAAGGCTCTTGTGATCGGTGTAAATATCTACCCTTATGCCGTATAGGTAGTGCCTCCACAGCTTAAGTGCAAATATTACGGCCGCCAACTCCAAGTCGTGGACCGGATAGTTCCTTTCATGCACTTTTAGCTGACGCGATCCAAAAGCTATCACGCTCCCATGCTGCAATAGTATACAGCCCAAACAACTACCCGAGGCGTCACTATAAACCTCGAAGCCCTCGGTCCCACTCGGCGAACTAAGCACTGGCGTCGTGGTCAACCGTCTCTTCAGCTCCTCAAAAGCTTGGACGCACTCCTGCGTCCACAAGAATCTCTGATCTTTCCTTGTCAACTTCGTGAGAGGTAGCGCTATCCGCGAGAAGTTCTCTACGAAGCGCCTGTAATATCCGGCAAGCCTGAGAAAACTACGGACTTCCGCGACAGAAGACAACGCAAGCCACTCCCGTATCGCAACGATCTTCGCCGGATCCACCGCTATACCTTCCCCACTAACAATGTGACCAAGGAACGCTACTGAGGGTAGCCAGAACTCGCACTTGGAGAATTTCGCATACAGCTCATTCCTCCTCAAAGTCTCCAACACCAGATGCAAGTGCTTGAAGTGATCTTCTTCGCACTGCGAGTACACCAATATATCGTCAATAAAGACGATCACAAAGCGGTCCAGGAAATCTCGGAACGTCCTGTTCATCAAGTCCATAAACACTGATGGTGCATTCGTCACTCCAAACGGCATGACCATGAACTCGAAATTCCCATACCTTGTGCTGAATGTCGTCTTCGGGATATCACATTCCCTTATCCTCAACTGAGAGTACCCCGACTTCAAGTCCAACTTAGAATATACTGACGATCCGACTAACTGATCGAACAGATCATCAATCCTTGGGATCGGGTACTTGTTCTTCTCCGTCAGCTTGTTCAACTCTCTGTAGTCGATACACAACCGCATACTCCTGTCCTTCTTCTTAATGAAGAGGACCGGTGCGATCCAAGGCGACGAGCTTGGACGCACATAACCTTGCTCCATCAGCTCCTTTAGCTGAACTTTCAACTCTGCCATCTCCTTAGGCGCCAACCTATACGGAGCACGTGACACCGGTTTGGCCCCCAGTACGAGCTCAATGGTGAAATCTATCTCCCGCTGCAGTAGGTCTCCGGGAAGACTATCCGGGAACACATAGGGGTATTCACAAACCACGGGGATGCTATCTAACGTGGACTTTGGCTCCACAGCCCCCACTATTGCGAAGAACAGCTCTGCACCAGCACGAACTGCCTTTACCACCTAAAGAGCAGACATCAGCATCTTGCTCGACCCCTTGAGTCCCTCGAATGTTGTCCCCCTCCCAACACCCAGCTTGACCTCCTTCCGGTCGCAGTCAATCCAAGTTTTCTGCTCTGAAAGCCAATCCATCCCAAAGATAACGTCGAACTCTACTAGCGACAGCAATGATGCTAGCAAGTCGGACTCTTGGCTCCCAATGTGAACCTTTACGGCGCACACTCTGTATGCACGCATCGAGCACCCATTCGGTAGCAGCACATCCAACTTGTCCTTCACCATCGAAGAAGGGACTCCGATGCACGATATAAAATTTTCGGACAAGAAGGAGTGTTAAGCTCCCGTATCGAACAGTGCCCGTGCCGGACTATCGCTAATCAAAACAAAGCCTATGCAAACCATATTAGGCTAACAAGCAATAAACAACAGTATCTAAGTTAACTTGCTATAAATTAACTCATACCTGTCACCACATCCGCTTGTTTAATGGCCTCCTGCTGCCCCAGGTTGTAGACTCTCGGCTGTGTCGGAGCATAGTGGGACGTGGTTGACTCCATCGCCTTGCCCTTCTTTTCGTAAGTAGCTCCTTGTTTTCTCTCGGACTTTGGGCGTCCGCTCAAGCAATCGCGGGCAAAGTGCCCCGTCTTTCCATATGTGAAACAAGCGCCCGGGGTTCGATTGGTAGTTGCCCCCGAGGCACCTATAGAAGAAGCTGGACCTGACGTCCTAGCCTTCTTGTAGAATCTTCGATAGCCCGACTTCGACGTAGTCGGCGCCTTGAACTCTGATTTCTTCCCACCAGATTCCTTCTTAGCTTGCACATTTCTCATGTCCTTCTCCAAGGACCGGGCCGAGTTGACCAAGGTTAGGAAACCCTGCGCCATGGGCCCTAACAGTAGCAACCTCAGCTCATCTCTTAACCCTTTATAGAAGCGGTAAGTCTTGCGCTCCTCATCGGCAAAGGTAGCGCCAGCATATCTCCCCAATCGAGTAAACTCGTGGAGGTACTCGTCTACAGTGCTATCTCCTTGCACCAACTTTTGGAACTCGTTCTCTAGTGCGATCCTCTGCGCTGAGGGGAGGTATCGAGCCATGAACAGTCTCGAAAATTCCTCCATAGATACTTCGGCCAACGGCCTTCCCCTCAACTGGTGTAGCTCTAGACCTTCCCACCATAACCTTGCGTCCCCATCCAATAGGAACGTCGCTATTGTGGTCTTCTGTCACTCTTCCGTTTCAGTTGCTGTCATCACCCTATTGACTCTTGAGAGCCAATCTTCAGCCTGGGTTGGGGTTCCCGTTCCAGAGAACACCGGTGGGTGGAAGCCCATCACATGCTTAAGCTGTCTCTCAGTTGCTCTTTGAGGCAACTCCGGCTCCACCACCACCTGCTCAACCCTTCTAGGCTCCGCCTCTTGGAGCGGCACTTGCTCCTCTACAGGAGCAGGCTGGTGCACCTGTCTTGTAGGTTGCGCATTAATCATCACCATGACAGCTTCTGCCACCAACCTAATGGTCTCGGCAGACAGAGGTGTTGCAGGCGCTTCACTTGGCGCACTGCTTGCCTCAGAACCTGGCCGTTCTGACGGCCCAGCACCACTTCTGGTCACCTATAAATGTGCAAAACACTGATAAGCGACCAAATACTTTTGCAAACAGCAATTATAGGAACACGTAGGTTCCTCAAACATGTGTATTTTCATTCCTAAGTGGACATTCATGGGTTCTTTTCATGTTATAACGATGACGCACACACATGTTCTCACTACCCCTTAAAGTGAATTCGACCACGAATTCATTTAAGTTTGACCGAAACCAGTAGTCTGATACCAATTTATAACACCCCAATCCGTCGCATAGCATATAGCAGTAGGTCCGGCCGGGGCCCGACGCCATATACTACGGACAGACGGGTTGGTTATGCGTTGAAACCATACAACCAATCACCAACGTCCTACACAGAGTCATTCTAGCGGAAGCAATTTCTTAAGTTGCACAAATAAAAGAACCCTGCCAAGCACGAATGTCCACTACTAGATAAAATAAGAATGATTAATATAAAAGTACCGGCTTTATGGCCTTACAATAGTTCTCTCAACAAGAGTGTCTTTCATACATCGGCTCGCAGGCCGGTCATACATAAAGAAAGGTAGGCCTTCGAGGGCCAGCACCGCAACATGGACTTTAGCTTGCTATTTCCCGCTCGGCTCCGCAGCACCTACAAGCCACAATACACCGCCCGGTGGTAAACAAAAGCAACGGTCAGCTATGCTGACCAAATTATAACGATCCCGCCCCCGTAATCGGGGCGGCGATGCTCTTTCCCTGCACTTTATTAGTATAGCATCAATATAGTGTAAACACACTTCAACACAGGCGTAGGCTCGCACGGCCACACACCTCGTGCACACAGGGCACATTCGCGGCGAACCGGCCAACGTCACGTCAATTCAAGCCATAGACGTTCTCGTTCCACCACCGCCCCTTGGACGGCCAACTATATGAGCCGTCCCAGCCCTCCGACACGCCCGTGTCACCTATGACACTCCCGTGTCGAGACCCGTGTCACACCCCCCGTGTGCAATCGGCCAGCTTTCCCAACCCGAGGAGGACACGGCCTGTGACATGGCACCCGACACGCCTGTGTCATATATGACACGCCCGTGTCGTATGTGACACGCCCGTGTCTGGGCCCGTGTCATGGCCCGTGTGCATGACTCCAAAAACTGCCCAAAGTGACATGCCCTGGGACACGCCCGTGTGCCAGGCCGTGTGCCTCAACTCGACGATCTTCGATCGTCAAAACGTCGACCACATGACCCATAGCCGAACACGCCTGTGACATGCCCGTGACACGCTCGTGTCACGCCCGTGACACACCCGTGTCACTCCCGTGACACCTGCTCCAAAATTCATACTGGTCTTAAAACGTCACCCGTCCCTCTTTTGAGTTTCGGGGTGTTACACTCTTCTTCTTCATCAGCTGCATAAAGACCAATGTATGCCTCAGCTTCAGATTCTGACTCTGAAGTTGATTGGTCTGTCAAGCTTTTCTCCTTCTTAGTAACAAAGGATTTCTCCTTCTTGCTCTTTTGTTGATTCTCTATTTTATTAGCAGACTCCTTTCTTTTGTCAGGACACTCAGCCACAACATGTCCAGGCTTATTACAGCAATAATAAACTATCTTTGATGTTGTAGATTTGCTAGGCTTTGACCTGCTCTTGTCCTTCCTAGATGACTTTCTCTTTTGATAATAATCATCAACTGGCTGTGATGTGGAGGGGCTTGACTTCCATTGCTTCTTCTTCAGAAATCTCTGAAACTGCCTTGTGAAGGCAGCAAAGTCTTTATCTGAGTCACTGCTGTCTGAACTTTGACTGTCTGAATTATCTGAAGAAATTTCAGCAACTTCCCTAGGAGGTGATGGAGACATCCTCCTATTCTTTCTAGTGGCTTCAACCTTGAAGGCCACAGACTTTTCTTTATGCTTCCCTTTGGCATTTCTTTCTTCCTCTTTTCTAGTCATTAGTTGCATTTCATAAGACAACTACTTTCCAAATAAAGTTGAAGGAGAAATATCTGCAAGTTTGGCCAATTCCCTTATAGCACAAATCTTGGTATCCCAATCCTTTGTCAAGGATCTTAGGAATTTGTCATTCAGTTCATATGTACTGAAGACCCTTCCATAAGACATCAGCTCATTTACAATTCTGTAGAACTTCTTATAGCATTCAGATATGCTATCTGATTTCCCTTGTCTGAAGCCTTCATATTCCTGATTTAGCATAGACTTTCTATCTTATCTAACTTCTTCAGAACCCTCCATGTAGACTATCAAAGTGTCCCACATTCCTTGGAGGTCTTGCAGTGAATTAGATTCTGAAAGTTTGAATCATCTATGGCACTTACAATGAAATTCTGAGCTCTTTTATCCATAGTTGCCAGTATAATCTCATCCTTAGTCATCTCAGAAAAATCTTTAGGAGTTCTCTGGTTTGCATCTAGAACAGACACCTTCAGTGGAATATAAGGACCTTCTTGTACTGTAATATAGATCCTTGGATCAGAAGCCTCCATAAACAACCTGACCCTTTCTTTCCATATTCCAAATATCTCCTTCCTGCAGATGGGTAATTTCATAGAACCTAATTCCTTATGATTTTCTCCAGAACCCATTTTCTTGATTATTGATTCTGCCTTTGGGATCTAACTCAAACTGTTAAGTCCTTCTTTGAGCAACCTCCCTCTGATACCACTTGATAGTTTTAACTTCAAGACAACCTAAACACCTAGAGGGGGGTGAATAGGCTCTTTTCTTTGTTTTAACTTAAGGCAGAATTTAACTTCAGTTCTTTAATATAAATCAGATATCTCTACAGTTAACACAGCACATGCAATCACAGAATCTAAAATAATACAAGTATCACAGATTGCACAGAGATTTATAGTGGTTCACCAAGGTATGGGTACATCCACTTTCCCCCTTCACCTATCTAGCAGTGTGCTAGATTCGGCCTAACTTCTTCCTTTTCTTCTCAGATCCACAGATCTTACAGCTCAGAACCTTGAAAGGTTCCTACAACTCAGAACCTATAAGGTTCCTACAACTCAGGCTAACAGCCCTACCTCAGCCTTGCCCCAAGGCCTACAACTCAGGCTTACAGCCCTACCTCAGCCTTGCCCCAAGGCCTACAACTCAGGCTTACAGCCCTACCTCAGCCTTGCCATAAGGCCTATAACTCAGAGATCAAAATCTCCTACACTTAGGCTCAAACAGCCTTACCACTCAGAGATCAAAATCTCCTACACTCAGCCTTTATAACACATGCTTATAACTCAGATCTTTGAAAAGATCCTACAGAATATGAAAAGTAATTTGATGGTATCTTACCCTTGTTGAGAGAGAAAGGATAAGAGGATTCTTGATCAGCTTCTTGATGAACCTTATGACAGAAATCAACCTGTGCTTAGCTTTCTTCAAAGCTTCTTGAATCTGAACTTAGTTGGGTTGATCTCCCTTGAAGTTGACTGACTGTCAGCTTCCTTCTTGGATTCCAGATATGGATCTGGATCTTCTTAGTAGATTAGTTCAGGATCTACTTCTTAAGAGACTTGTGATTGTCTCCTTCTTGACCTCAAAACAACTGGAGCTCTCTCTCCCCAAACCTTCTGAAGTTTCTTTTGAATTCTGAATGAATTCCCCTTAGATAAAATTTGAGTGGATGAACACTTCAGAATGTCTTCTTAGATCTTCTCACGAAGATCTTCTTCTGTGACTTGCACTTTCTTGATCAGAGATCAATCTCACAATAGTTGTGTTAGTTGTGTGTCAATTCTTCATCTTCTTCTTCTAAATCCATCTATATATAGACTTCATTCATGGTAACTGGCTGATCCGGTTTCTAACTAACTTCTGACAAGTCTGACAGCTTCAGTAAACCTGTTGTAACTCACAGCTGTCAATTCTTCAAATATTTGTTGAGTCTTTGTCTCTGTCAGCAAAGCGTCGAGATTGATTGTCATTAAGTGTCGAGACAGTCTGTAAATATGTGTCGACACATGTGACTTTAGTGTCGACACAGACTTTGGTGATGTCGACATAGCTGCCTTAATGTCGACACAGCTTCTTGACACTGCATCTTAAGAATGTGTCGACACTGATTATTTGTGTCGACACAATCACTTCTTCACTTTTCAGCACTCGACATTGTTGAAACTCTGCTGAGTGTCGACACAGTTGATGTAGACTAAGAATTCTGTGTGTCGACACTGCCTTCAGGTGTCGACACAGTTGATGTCGACTCTGTTTCTGTGTGTCGACACTTTCTCCCGGTGTCGACACAGTTGATGTCGACTAACTATTTCTGTGTGTCGACACTGCCTCCCGGTGTTGACACAGTTGATGTCGGCTCTGCTTCTGTGTGTCGACACTGCCTCCCGGTGTCAACACAGTTGATGTCGACTTACTATTTATGTGTGTCGACACTGCCTCCCGGTGTCGACACAGTTGATGTTGACTACAAAATTCTGTATGTCGACACAGTTGCTTTAGGTGTCGACACAGCTTTTCAAAGTGTCGACACAGACTTTCTTAAGTGTCGACACATGGACTTAGAAACTTTTTTTCTGCATTTTAGCCAATACTTAACCTGCACATATTAACTCAAAATAACATCAAATACACCTTGATGTATATCATTGAGCTAAGTGAGGCTTCTCCAAATCAGGTACACATTTTCCAATGTACCCAACAAGATTCATTCCGATCTAAAAGAATAATCAGTTGGAGTACTGGTCTGGAGATTCGTAGAGCAGTTCATTCGTTACCACGGGGTTCCCAGGTCGATTGTGTTAGATCGGGATGGTCGGTTCATATCCAGGGAGTGGAGATCCGTGTAGACTTACTTAGGCACGCGGCTGACCTTCAGCACAGCTTTTCATCCCCAGACGGATGGGCAGACAAAATGTACCAACCGAACATTGGAGGAACTCCTAAGGCTATGCATTTTGGATCGAAACGAACCTTGGGAGAAGCTTTTACCACTAGTCGAGTTCTCCTATAACAACAGCTACCAGTCCAGCATAAGGATGGCTCCTTATGAAGCCTTGTAGGGAAGTAGATGCAGGACTCCGCTTTCATGGATTCAGGATGAGGATCTGAAGGTGTTGGGATCAGATTTTGTCGAAGACACCGAGGCTCAAGTGAGGCTGATACGGGACAGAATGTTTGAATCGCAAAGCCGACTGGCTAAATACTACGATGCCCGACACCGTCAGGTAGAGTTTCAGGTGGGAGACCAGGTTTTCTTGAAGATTCGGCCCATGCACGGAGTTTCACGGGTGTGTGGTCGGAAGAAGAAGCTTATCCCTAGGTATATGGGCCCTTATAGGATCCTGGAGCGGGTCGGGCCCCTAGTTTATAGGCTGGAGTTGCCACCGGAATTGGCAGGCTTACACGACGTGTTCTATATTTCTTCACTTAAAAGGGCTCTACTACGCCCGGAGCAACATATTTTGACCACAGATGGGCTGGTAGCTTCAGATCGGTCAGTTCACTTGGAGCTGGTTCGGATCGATGATAGAGGAGTATGGATCTTGCGTCGCAAGAAGGTTCCGTTAGTCAAAGTCCTGTGGAGGAACCATGACCAGGAGGAGTATACTTGGGTACCGCAGGACCTGATGCGACAAAAGTATCCAGATCTGTTCAGCCAGGTATACCTCACAACCTCTCAGGATGTTCGATTTACCTTCCTGTTTATAACTAGTATGACTGCCCTAGGAAGGGTAGAGGCTAATCTTTTGTTTATTGGGGTCTTGTCCTTGCCAATTGGTCGAATTAGTCATAGATTTGAGCTTCCCTTTAAACCACACTTAGCAAACATGGCATCATGATGTAATCTTTCACTTCTCATGGGATGTTACAAGCTTCTTTTCTTCGATAGGAGCCCCGTAGGCTTAACCTTGATTTCGGGGATGAAATCTTTGTTTTGTTTATTGGGATTTGTAACATCCCATTTCCAACTAGACCCCTAGAAGTGGTTTTTATCATGACAAAACCCTAGGAAGCCCAAGAAAAGTCAAGTGGGCCTGGTAGTGTGGATAGGAGCACTATGGTCTATAAATAGTAAATTCATAAACCTTAGTTTAGGGTGACCAGGGGCCCTCACCATGACTCTAAGACCTCACCATGATCTCTCCAACCCATGTTAAGGCCCTAAGGACTCATTAGGGTCAACCCTAGAGCCTGAGTTGACCAAGGTCAACCCTAACCATAAATGGGTCAAACTGGCCTACACAGGGTTAATTGACCCTACCTAAGCCAAGTGGACCCCAACCATGCCCTCTTAACCCTAGAGAGAGGCCAATGGGTCACCAAGGACCCATTGGGGTCAACCCTTGAGGTTAAGTTGACCCAAGTCAACTCAAACCCCCAAAATGGTCAAAGTGCCCTTAATATGGGTCATGTGACCTTCAAGATGCCCTGTGAACCATACCCATCCCTACCTAGACCCTAGGGGAGGCCAATGGGTCATGAAGGACCCATTGATGATGGCCTAAAAGGTCAATTTGACCAAAGTCAACCCTAGGCTAGGTCAAGTCAAACCTATTTCAAAAAGGGCTAACCCAAGCTTGGATCCACTAGCCACTTGATCTAACCACCCCCCCCCCCTAATCCATTTTCATCAGTTTAGTGGGCTGTATATAGGGTTAGCATGATGATCAAATCGGCCATGCTGACTAGGAGAGAGAAAGCTCAACTTAGGGTTAATGGAGGAAAGAGAAAGAGGAGGAGAAGGGTCATTCATGGCTTGGGGAGGCCAAAGGCCATTACTTTTGGCTGAATTCAACTCCCCTGGGGAAGAGGAGGAGTTTCCAGTAGTTTCCAAGCCTCCTCAGGTCAGTTACACCTCCCCCACCTCTTGGTCGAACCCCCCATTGAAGTCCATTAATGGCCATTGATGTTTGGCCACTCCCCTTCCCCATTTCTCCCTTTAAGATCCATCACAAGGCTCCCAGGAGTCGTTTACACCCCTTTCCTAAGGAAATCGAGGCCTTCCATTGTGTTATTGCAAAAGCAGAGCGCCGCCGCCGTCGTCCATGGTGTCCTGTCGCTCCTCTCGCCTATAAGCCGCCGGAAAGGTCCACCTCCTCTCCTTACTTCATGGGTAGATCATAGGAATGTTTAGGTTTAAGGTTCAGGCTCAATTGAGCCCGAACCAATCTCTGGTTTTAATGGTTTTGAGCCAAAAATCTTCTTGGTGGAATTGCCGGAATAGGCGTCTCCGGCGGCCGTGCCGCCGGCTGGGGGTAGCCCCCACCTCCCCGAAGGTGGTGGTGGAGGTGGCCGGACAGGGAAGTGGTCATATGGCCGGCAGGGGCGGTTTGAAGACAGCCCAGGCGCAAACAATCGGGGTCGTTGGCTGGAGGAGGAAGATGACTCGGCAGCCCTTGGATTTGCGCCAAGATTCGTGCACCGGATTAATAAATCATTTTAATTTAATTTTCATTTCTGTCACATTATTTACAGCACTTTGATTTAAATTTTGAAACTACTTAGGGACCTCTGATGAGAACACTTGCAACATAAAAGTTGTCTCCCTAAGGGTCTACTTTCATTCAAATTGATTTGGACCCATTTGGACCTCTGGTTGGACCAGGGCATCCATTTTGGTGGGATCTATACCTAGGGCTATCCTGAGATTGAAAAGAGGGCCCACACTTCATACCTTGTCCAAATGACCTGAAATTTGGGCAGGGGGTCAACCTTAGTCATACCTAGGGTCAGTCCAAAAATGGGAATTTTTGGGAATACTTTGTCCTATGGTTTTTGTTATTATTTAATAATATTAGGGTATTTTAATTAAGTAGTCTAATGACCTCCAAACCCTCCCAAATTTAAGTAAGTGGTCCCTAGTATTAGTTCCTAGCTCTGTACAAAATTTCAACTCATTTGGATGAGTTTTAGTTAGGGAATCACCAAACCCTAGTTTGGCCTTAAGGAGGTGTTTTTTATTAAAAAAATGCACTTGTGATTTTAGATGACCAAACCACATCACTAGTAGCTGAAACTTGGGCCACTGGTTTGTTTTGACCCTTATCATCCCCCTATGGTTTATAGGGTGGTTTGGGGTAGGTATGCCCTAAGACCCAAGTTCAAACCTTTAGGTTGGTCTTGGGGGGATTTGTGAAGGGCATAGGGTCAAATGCCCTTGTATGGTTGTGATCTTTGGTGGAGAGGGGACTAGTAAAGTTAAAGCCCCTTGGCCAAAATCTTAGGAGGTTTGGAGATTGAGACACCCCTCAAAACCCCAACCCTAGGGTTAGGGTAGAATCACCTTTGTATAACACAAGCCCATATAACTCATCAAAAAGGTGTGAAACTTAAGGAGCATGAGTTTTAAAGTAGAAATAACCCTTAGTAATTTTACAGGAATTTTATGAACAATATTTTTGGTACTTCATTTGTTGGTTATGATATAGCCCTAATTAATGTTTAATTATTAAGAATCATTCAGTTCTTTGAAATCCCATGAAACCTTGGCAGTGAATGTTTTAGATTGAAATTGTTGCCTCTGATTTTTAGTATAATTTTTATTTGATTAAATCTAGTACATCATGCATAAATGATTAAAAGGGGTTTGTTGGTATAAAATTATTCATAAATAATATATCTGTTGAAACTTATGAGACTTTGGCACAGATGATTTTAGGCCTAAATATGCTTGTAGTAATTTATTCATAATTTTTAGAGGGTTAAGTACAGTACTTTCCTTACAAGTCCATAATATTGAGGTTTTTGGTAATTATTTTATTTAGAGTTTAATCATTGCTGAAAAATTATGAAACTTGGTCAATGGTATTTTTAGAGTTTCATTAGCTCAATATAATTAATTCATAATTTTTGGATGATAATTTTTTGTACTTGTTTCATTAATAATGAAAGATAGAAATTATTTCTAAAATAGTTTTAAGGCCCTTTAGATGCTAGAAAAATTATGATACCTTGGATTTACATTACAAAGTTAACCTAATATTTATAATAATTTTGTTAGGCATCTCGCATGAGTACTTAGGGTAGTTCATGTTCAACTGGTAACCCTTGGAAGCTTTAAGGAAATTAATTAAATGCCAGATAAATTAGGAAAATTACAATTTTCTGGATTTAGCCTATTTGTACAATGATAAGTCTCCAGTAAATAATTTAGGGCATTTGGATGATTATTTGGATTATCTCCTATCCGGTTCAACATATAGCCTAGGTTGGTCTGCATTTGACAAATTGGGTTAGCTGCAATAGGATATTATTGGACATGGTTAGTCATTTTGCTGGGTTGGATAGATGTGGATGAATTCACCATAGAGGGAGAGGAGGAGTCAAAATCACCCTAGGATTAGCCTACTGTAATATGGGAAGGGGTGGGGGATGATAGGACTTAGTCTTATAGACTAACGGTTTTCGGACCACATCATTTAGGGGATCGTGGAGCCCAGCATGGAGGAGCAGCCCCGGAGGTCAGCCCATTTGGAGATAGGACAGTCTAGCTCAGGAGTTCAAACAGCTAGGACTGTGAGTCCCTGATTCCAGTAGTGTTTTATTTTGCTTCCGCTTGAGTGATTATGTAGTCAGGATTTGATGTATCGGGCTTAAGCCCTTATTTTTAGTACATTTATATTCTATGGACTCTCCCTTCACGGATATTTTATTACTCTGATATGTGATTTTTCTGTGGACTTGCTTTTACTTTATTGTGCT
Source organism: Platanthera zijinensis (assembly GCA_039513925.1). NCBI lineage: Eukaryota > Viridiplantae > Streptophyta > Magnoliopsida > Asparagales > Orchidaceae > Platanthera > Platanthera zijinensis. The sequence goes on along the minus strand of CM077079.1, from coordinate 37,456,686 downwards.
ACCTTTCTGTGATCGAATTGGCCGGCAAAATCGGCGCTTTGTGGTGATGACCCTTCAAGGCGTGAAGGTGTCACCGCAAAGAGGCGATTCTGGGCCTAAGACCCCGGTGTTTTAAAAGAAAAAAAATGGGGTCTTACACTTCCTCTCTCGTGCCCTCTAATACTTCTTTTTCCCTGCCTATTCTCTCAGCACCTCTGTTAGAGCCAATTCTTTACACTTCTCCTCCTATTGCTCCGTCTCTTTCTATGGAGCCTGATGTGTTGCCCTTGGAGCCCTAAGTGCCTATTTTAGAGCCTCTTCTTTATTCTGACAGTACATTGCCTCCTCCAGCTAGTAGTGATCTTGATCTTCTAATTGCCCTGCGGAAGGGAGTTCAATAATGTACTAAGCATCCAATTGATATTGTTGTCTCATATGCTAAGCTTTCCCCGAATGCCAAGTATTTTACTCTTACTATTTATTCTACTGTCATCCCGAAAACATGTCAAGAAGCTCTTGCTATTCCTCAGTGAAAAGCTGATATAGATGAAGAAATGAAAACGTTAATTGAGAGAGGGACTTAGACTCTTTTGCACCCACCTCTGGGTGTTTATGTAGTTGGTTGTTGGTGGGTATTTTTGATTAAGTATCTTCTAGATTGCTCTATTGATCGCTATAAGACAAGGCTTGTTGCAAAAGGGTTTACTCAGACATATGGAGTGGATTTCTTTGATACTTTTTCTCATGTTGCTCGCATCAGCACTATACGTGTTCTCTTCTCTGTGGCTGTTAATAGAGACTGGGAGATGTCTCAATTAGATGTGAAGAATGTCTTCCTTTATGTAGATTTCCAGGAGGTGGTCTACATGGAGCAACCTCCTAGGTAAGTTGTTCAGGGGGAGTCTCAAGTGTTCAAGCTTTGGAAGGCGATATGGGTTGAAGCAGAGTCCACGGGCTTGGTTAGAAAAGTTTAATGAAATTGTTTCTCTTATTGGGTTCAGTCGAAGCTCTGCTGATCATTCTCTGTTTATACACAAGACTGCTAAAGGCCTTGTGATTCTTGCTGTCTACGTTGATGATATTCTTTTGACTGGTGATGATAATGAGGACATTAATCTAGCCAAATGACATCTTGGAAAACATTTTGTTACTAAGGATATGGGAACTCCGAAGTACTTTCTGTGAATTGATATTTCACGAAAGAGGAACTCGGTGGTTCTTTCATAGCGAAAGTATGCGCTAGATCTTAAAGGAGACAGGTCTTCTTGGCACGAAACCTGCTCGTTGCCCGATGGCGTTTGGCAATGATAAAGGGTGGACTGATGATTCTCCTCTTCTTTCAGATTTCACTGTATACAGGCGACTTGTAGGAAAACTTATATATTTGACTGTTACTAGACCGTATATTTGTTATGCAGTTGGGAAGGTTAGTCAGTTTATGCATAATCCTAGACAGTATTATCTTCGGTCTGCTATGAAGATTTTGGAGTATGTGAAAGGGTCTCCAGGAAAGGGCTTATTATTTCAAAAGAATGGTCACCTGAAGATTGAAGCATATATTAATGTCAGCTATACTGATAATAAGTAGGATAGAAAGTCTACATCGGGTTTTTGCACCTTTGAAAGAGGAAACCTTGTTAGCTTGAAAAGCAAGAAGCAGATAGTGGTTTCAAGGTCAAGTGTTGAAGTAGAGTATAGGAGCATGGCCTCAACTACTTGTGAGTTGAAATGGCTACGGGAACTTATGCTTGACTTAGTAGAAGTTTACGACCATCCTCTTCCTATGTTCTGTGATAACAAAGGTGCCATTTACATAACAAAGAATCATGTCTTTCATGAGAGGAAAAAGCACAATGAGGTGGATTGTCATTTCATTATAGAAGAGGTATTAAAGAATCAAATATGTACTCTCTTCGTCACTTCTGATAAAGAATCGACAGACTTCTTCACAAAACAAGTTTCGGCTTCAGATGTTTGTAGCAAGTTGGGCATGGTTGACATATACGCTCCAGCTTGAGGGTGAGTGTTAAAATTAGCGGTTTGACACTCTAGTCGGACGGTTAGCAGTTCAAACAGTCTAGTGGTTAGTCTTGGCAGTTAGTCCAACCGCGGTTTGATTGTCTGGCACAGCGGTCTAGTAGCGATCCTATGCCAGCCTCCTGATGATAAGCCGCAACTGCGGCATGGTGGTAACCCGCAGTTACGATATGGAGGCTTGCCGTAGCAGCGGTCTGGTGGTTACCCTCAATTACGGTCTGGTGGCAACCCATAGTTATAGTCAGGTGGCAACCCGCAGAAACAGACTGATGGTTAGCCGATATTGTGGCCTGGTGGCAACCCGCAATTGCGGTCAGGAGGCTTGCCCAGTGGTCTTCCCTAACGGATTGGCAGTTTCCCTTGGTGTAGTTTGGTGTTTTGTTATTCTTTTGTATAGTGTGCGGTTTGACATTGTCAAACTGCATAAGCCGCGTGGATTGTATTTAGTCACACATCGTTTGTTGTATTCTCTCATCTCCCGCAGTTTCTATAAATAAGTGGGCATACCTAAGTAATTATTATCTTTTTGGAACAATAAAATTTTCTTTTATTTACATCTTGGTTGTTTTCTCACTCATTTCTTACAAATGGTCTGATGATGATTCTCCAGATAGTCCATTCCAAATAGTTGTAGAGAAGCAAAAAACCTGACATTCTAAGTACCTTAGATACTATTGGTCAAGACACTTCATCCATCACCATCATTGATCAAATGAGGACTCTATTGTGAGGGTAAAGTAAGTACTTTAAAGTTTATGTACAAAGCTATAAATAGTGTCGAGGATGAGCTCAACCAGAAAATAGATGATCTGAAAGCCTAAATGCATGATTTAAATGCACAAATCACTCACTAGTTCATGAAAGTTTCACTTATAGTTGACAAGAATAAGAAAACCATACTAAAAATTAATGAGAAACTAGAGGGTCTCCATATTGAGCATATCCACCTTTTCTCTGATCTAAAATATGCAATCAGGTTTGTCATAGTAAGAATTATTGATAACAGGACTACTGTTCTTGACAGACTAGATGGACAAAATCAGTTCTTTGCTAGCCCACCCCAGAACAGCAAAAGTGTCATTATCGATAGGTTAATTAGATTCAATGAGTTGTTAAGTCAACAAAAGTGGGACTCACAGGCTAAAAACTTAAAACATATATCTGAAGAAGCCAGAAAGGGGCAAGACATGGGAGTTAACCAAACACTTTGGTTACTTAATGAAATTCGCATAGCCCTCTGTCACTCTTCTTGCATGTCACCCGAGTAGAGATCCTCTAAACAGGAATAACCACAGGTCAGTCTTGCTTAGTGCTACCAATTCGTCCCTACCATTCAAGAGCATCAGGTGGAAGGTAGACTAGCAACAAACCTCTTTGTGCATGACTAGTACTCTGAGTATCGATTTGATTGTACATTGACAAATACAAAGTATTTAAAAGTATTTAGTTGTCTACCTAAGTCGCCTAGAGGGGGTGAATAGGTGAGTTATGTGTCTTTTGCGGAATAAAAATTTATAATAACAAACACATAGAAGCACAGCAGAGACACAAGGATTTATAGTGGTTCCCCAAGATGGGTACGTCCACTGTCCCGCTTCGCCTATCTAGCACTACGGGATAGACTCAGCTACTTCACCAAAACTCATATTATCACAATCTTACACCTCGGAGCCTCAACTCCTATAACTCGGAGACAACTCTCCTATAACTTGGAGATCAATGTCTCCTACAACTCGGAGAACAATCTCTCCTACAACTCGATCCAATAAATAAGGATCTACATACTAAAAAGTAGAAACTTCCTATAATAATAGAATTTATTTAGTACACCTTTCTAGATTGAGAACAATCTTCTTCTTCAGATCTGAATGGATTCAATCTTCTTCCTTCTTGGAGAGTAGATCTTGAAATGAAGGTTCAAGGATAAAACTTGAAAACTAAAACCTTGATCTGAAAGCTTTGGAATCAACTAGATCAAGAATACCTTTGAAGAATCTGAAAGCAATGAACTTGTTGAATCTATCTTTGAGAAGAATCTCCGATCATGAACTCTAGGTCATTGGGAAGAGCGTTTCCAAGAACAGTAGATCAAAAGAAAAGTTCGGTCATTCACGATCTCAAAAATTAGGTCTTGCGATTCATTACTACTGAAATGAAATCCTTGGTATTTATATAGGATTCCATCAGCAATAGCTAGAAATTTCCTTCCATAACAAGCTTCCACATGGACTGTACATGGCCATCATTTTGAAACAGAACCCATCAGAAAAATCAAACCAGAAAAATCATTAAGTCCATTCATCGAAATGACTCGTATCATACTTAGAACACTCAACGAATTGGTTAACAACACGACGAATTCGACGAATTACACTAGTTCATTTGATGAATTACACGAGATCATTCGTCGAATTTTACTTAGTCGAAAATGGCACCATAAGAAAATTTTCTAATAATTCATTGGACCACTCGAGAAGATTTGACAAATTGCACGAATATTCATGTGATGTCTCGATGAATGACATAAGACTTCACGTGTATACTTGACAAATTTAACTTAGCCATTTTGAAGAAGTTTTAAGAAACTGTCAGAAATTTCCCGAGAAAACTCGACGAATTCCATGAGTATTCACATGATGTCTCGACGAATGACATGAGACTTCACATGTATACTCAATGAATTTTACTTAGGAAAATTTCTGATTCTTCCTAACTTCAGCAACCATCTTTTTCCTTGATTCCTATGCACTTGAAAATGAAGTACACCCCAATAGAAAGATTACACATGAGTCAACACCATGTCCTACACAATGACGGATTACATTACATACTCCTATGTTACATGACTCATTGTAATCTGACTTTGGTGTGTACTTGGCAATTAAATCATACAAGCACATAACTTGAAAGCATTGTCAAATACAACTCAATTCATCTTAGTTCCAGGGGGACTTCTTCAAATAAGGGTTATTGTGGAAGCAATACCCAGTAATATCCCCCTATTTGAAGAAGTTAGAACCCTATATACTAAGGTAAATTGCACATAAAATAATCTTAAACAAAAACATATAAGAAAATGTAATGTCATTATCAGAGATCTCAAAATCATCAAAACAATAATGTTATATAAAAAGTTCTAAGTGGCATTCTAGAATTCACACATATTCATAATCAGTGTATGAATACTAAACATTTTTCCCTTTGCTCCTCTCATTTTGCCTATCAAAATAAGCCTTTGGCTTTGACATACTTTGGAGGAGGAGGAGGAGCATCTAGATCATCTCTCTTATACTTCCTAAAGTTTATCATGCTCTTCGCATTAGCCACTTCGTGATTATGTCATTCTTCTCTGTTATAGTGCAACCATCTGTCTTCATTAGCAAGATCTACTAAAGTGAATGTGTCTAGGATGATTCCTTTGGAGATTGGGCTCTATACTTCAACAAGTTCCCTATTTGGGTCAGACCTGTGAGCAGAGGAAACTTCTCCATACCCTCTTCTCTTAAGAGCTGGTTGGGATAGCTCCTCAATAATCGCAACATCAGCTCCAGCAGCAACAGTAGTCTGAGTAGCAGTCTCTATCCCATATTGATTATAATCATGCGAATAGTCTTGAGTATCTATCTAGTACAGGGAGTAATCATATGCAGGCTGAATGACATCACATCTTGAATCTGGCATTCTGACTTCAAGCATTCTGACTTCAGTATTTACTGATGTAGGGTACGTCTCGAGTCGGAGATCTCCACGAAAACAACGCTTCCCAGGCACTACACGTCGTAGATCTATCGCACCTACACAGCACCTATCGCTCACAATAGTCCTCGTCGCAAGAACGCAGCGCAAATAACAAAGGAGGAATGGTCGACTCGAAAACAACGATCGGAAATTTGAGTCGGAGTACTCCCCAAGAAAACACAAAGGTTGCCACTCCTTTTAGAGAGCAAGACCAAGGCTATAGGCCAAGATCCGCTCAAGCAAATAGGATCCACCCGATCCGGAATTAAAAAGCCTTGCAACGGTGATCTCGATTCAAAACTTGTAGCGATTAAATTAAAGATCCGGAGAAAACGAGCGCGAAACCACCACAACTAAAGAAGAGAATCACACAAGGAAGAGGAAAGAGATTACCCAACCGGGATGAACGTTTCACACAAAGATAGGGTGGGAGATTCACTCTCTCCACGGATCCACCGGCGTCACACCGAAGGGTTTGCAACCTTCTTCCCGGAGTCGCACCAAGGAAGCCGCGTCGGAGTCGCACCGAACGGATGGAGGGAGCAAAGGAGGCCGGCGGCTTCACACCACAAGCAAGGGGGGCGGCGGCTTGGAGGCTCCTCCTCTTGGCCGAATTCCTCAAGGGGATTAGGGTTAAAATCTTTCTCTCATTATTTCATAAGAAGGCCTCCTTATATAGGAGTTACAAACAAACCTTAACCCTTCATGATGGAGATGTAATCTCATCCACCCGAATGGCTAAGTGCACACCAAAAATAAAATTGTTTAAATAAAGAAATAAAAACATGCTATGAATATAAAATTATCACTTAAACATTGGATAATTTTATATTCTAAAAATATAGAAATATAGTTCATGAAATAAGATTATTAAAGCTAAATTTCCATGGCGGTTCGAGCATGCCGCGGGCGGAGGTTGTAACGTCGCCTTCCGTTAGCAACATCGTGCCGCCTCACGTCCTTGAGTTGTATTGCCTTATCAACCGGATCATCATCAGCATCTTCAGCATCATCTTCAAATGGTGGAGGAGGGGTCACGCCATCAATCCTCCCCCGCTCAAATCCACGCATCTCCGTTGCGTGGTCCAAGCGATAGCGGTGAAGGAGAGCGGCATCCAAACTTTGTAGCTCCATCTCGAGTACCCAAGAGTCATCCGAAGGGGGTCGACCTCGCCAACGGATGAGAAAGCGGTGGGTGTTGCCATCAGCAGTGGTAACAGGCTCAGCATCAAGTATCATCTTTGGAGTGGAAAACGTCCGTGGAAACCTGGGGAACATATTAGCAGTAGGCAGAAAAGAAGGCAACGTACCATCCGATGATATACCTGTGGGGACCGAAAGAGAGAGATCATCCGTGCTACCACTCCCCAACCAATGAGAATTTAGCGTGGGAGAAGAAGACGACAAAGAATTCAACTCTTGTGGTGGTGACACAAACATCGTTAAATCCGAAACGTTAAAAATGGGAGAGATACCCCAATCAGCAGGCAAGTCCAAAACGAAAGCGTTGTCACCTAACTTTTTAACAATCCGAAAAGGGCCGGCACGCTTTGGTGCTAACTTTTTAACGGTGCCAGTTGGCAAGCATTCGGGAACCAAACGGACTAAAACTAGATCGCCAATTTTAAAGTTTGATACTCTCCTATGTAAATTAGCGTGTGCTTGATAAGAGTCGTACTGCGTAGTCAAAGTGGCCCGTATACGTGCATGTAAATCATGAATGTGCTGGGCGAAGGATTGTGCAAACTGACTTGCCTTATACGTTGGTGGCAACGGCACCAAGTCAAGCGGCACAGGAGCCTTATATCTGTGAACAATCTCATTCGGCGACAGACCCGTAGACCTATTCTTGGAATTATTGTAGGCTAATTGGGCATGGGGAAGGGGAAGATCCCAAGTGCTCTTGTGATCACTCACAAGACATCTAAGAAGACTGCCCAAGCTTCGATTAACAAAAACCAAACCATTCACATAACGATGGAAGACTATTCGAAACAACCTTGCAAGTAATTTAAAGGATGCATTTAGAAGGGTCAAGAAATTAAAAATGCGCCTAATTAAAGTAAAACCATGAGGGGAGAACCCATGTGCCACATGACTTGAATTAATGGTATAAAATAACGGAATTATGTCCGGTGGCACATGTGCTTTAAATTCAAAAATTAACGTAGTGGGTTCCAACGTTTTCGTTTTAAATTTAAAATTAAATTTTGATTTAAAAATATCATAATAAATAGTCAGCGGAAAACGTTCGTCATCAACTACGTTCGCCCACGTCCTTCTAAGTAAGTTTAACGGGATGGCAGGAATAATAAACTTCTCTAAATATGAAGGGCTAGCAATGACTACATCATCTACTCGAGCTAAGGGAATCGGAGGGAGAGTCGATAGGTTTGACTCCGTAGGGGGAACCAATTCACACTCAACGTCAAAGCATGGATTAAGCGTCCAAGTGAACGCCTCCGGTTGCAAGCCTTTAAAATCACAAGTAAACTCGAATAGTGGATTCGTCCTCACTGAAAACTCATCCTCAGTTAACGTTTCGCCCCAGAATGAATCCACCAAATCATTAGAAATTTTACTTAAGTCAGAAACAGTGATCGTCTCAATAGTAGGCAAATTCGTATCCGATAAAATTTCCAAACTAACTTGGGCCTCAGGCGAAGGGGCTATCATCAAAGAAAAGTCAGTTGGGCCCTCAGTGCTATCGTCATCCAAACATAATTCTTCTCATGAGGTGGGGACATCGTCTAAGTCAGAATAGGGGGATGGGCAAATCGAATCCAGGGGAGTATAATAATTAGCTTGAGTTCCAAGCGGCGATAATAACGTCAAAGGACTAACTCCCGGATGTATCACACTAAGCTTATCCCAAACTGAACATCCATCCCAAGGTGACTCTACCAATACCGTAGAAACCTCTAATAATCCTGGGTCAACCAATATAACGTCGGATCCTAGCAAGTCATCGCCTAAATCAGTGACATGTAAGCTCTCAGCATCGGATGACTCTACCGACTCAACCGAAATGTCTACTGGCTCACGGTCAACAGAAGATTCCATGACTAAATTATCGTCGAAGGGGATTGGAGATGATTCCTCAGGGGAGAAATCCTCTTCCAGGTCACTAGGGTAACCAATCTCCTTAACGTCACTAAAAGCGTCAGTGAAACTTGCCTCATCCTCAGTGATGGGCGCAGTCCTAATCACATCCTCAGGTTCAACAGGAGAGTCGGGCACTATCGTAAGTGAAGGAAGACTCTCATCTGGCTGATTAATTTCATCTTCCAGAGATTCCATATCCACGTAAGCATCCTTAGAGGTATCAGTCACTATATCAGAGGGCTTAGATGTCGAGGCTAAGGAAGCAAGCACCCTAATAGTAACCTCTTTCGAGTTCAAATTTTTGGGTCGGAATGGCTTATGTTTTCTATAGGTGGGACTAGGCACACTCTGGGTAATACTACCTCTCTGGGGACAGGATATATCCTGAGGCGTAGGGTCACTCCTATAAGCGGATACGGGTCTAGTGCTGTAACTATTCTTACTAACGGGTGTGGTGCTATTAGTGCGCAGGTAGGCGGGATCAAATTGATCCGAGAGGAGGTTACGCATGTGCGGCCAAGCATAACGATAGCTACCAACACGACGCTCTTCGTTTAACCAAAATAATCGGGCCCGACCTACTAATCGCTTTCGGGCAAAGCTAACCTTTTCATAGTCATCCCATAAGTGATAATTAAAATATTGTTCTAATCCCTTAAGCCAGTCTCTAAAAATTTGGGGATACTCTAAACCGTCATAAGTAGGATAAATATGGTGTGTCCTAGGGGTGTGCTTAGCCATATCCTTAGCATAGGAATAGTCTAACCGAGAAGCATATACGTCATATGCCATTTAGTGATAACCGGAGAGGAAACTCGATCCGATACTTGTGCACATGCAGAGAAAAGTAAACTGGCTATAATTAAATCTCAAAGATTTAATTGTTCCCGCTAGTTTCAAAAAATAATATATGCATATTTTTTTATTTTCTGAGCAAGAAAATTATAAGGATTATTAATTAAATTTTTTCAGATTTTTTTATCGCAGCAAAAAAAAATTTAGCCTGCTATTGGCACACCAAATACTAAATTTTCAAATTAATTAATAAAAATAATTACTGACTGAAAAATAAATTTTTTTTTTGTTTTCTTACTAATAATTAGATGGAGAAATACCAGAAATTTGAAAGTTTAGATTTTGAGAAAAAAAATAACATTTTTAGGCCGCTATTTGCAGACCACTATTATTTTTTTTTGTAATTTTGAGATGAATTTGAAATGTTGGAATTTGAATTTTGAATTTTGAATTTTGAATTTTTAAATTTGAATTTTGAAATTTTGAATTTTGAAATTTGAATTTTGAATTTTGAATTTTGAATTTTGAATTTCGAATTTTGAAATTTGAATTTTGAATTTTGAAATTTGAATTTTGAATTTTGAATTTTGAATTTTGAAAGTTGAAATATGAAATTTGAAATTCAATTTCAGATATGAATTTTAAATTTTGAAATTTTAATTTTGAAAATTTGAAATTTAAAATTCGAAATTTGAATTTTAAAATTTGAAATTTGAAATTTGAAAATTTGAAAATTTTAAATTTTAAATTTGAAATTTGAAATTTTAATTTTGAGATTTGAATTTTTTTTTTTTTAAATTTCGCTGAAAAATAAAGATTTCAGCCCGCTATTTGCAGACCAACTAGACAGAATTACGACGTTTCCAATTTGCAGGCTGACCTAACGAGGACGAATCGAAAAATTTTCTGTTTTAATGTTGCTGGAAATAAGGTTAGGAAGCTACAGAAATTTTTTCAGATTTTTTTGACAAGTTTTAAAATTCCGAAGGATTTACTAAATGCAGACCAAACAGAAAATTTCAGATTTTTGAAAGTTCATATCAACCAACGAAGAACGCAGAGAGGATGTTTGCAACTTGGGAGTTGAAACGACCGCCTCTGATACCAAATTGATGTAGGGTACGTCTCGAGTCGGAGATCTCCACGAAAACAACGCTTCCCAGGCACTACACGTCGTAGATCTATCGCACCTACACAGCACCTATCGCTCACAATAGTCCTCGTCGCAAGAACGCAGCGCAAATAACAAAGGAGGAATGGTCGACTCGAAAACAACGATCGGAAATTTGAGTCGGAGTACTCCCTAAGAAAACACAAAGGTTGCCACTCCTTTTAGAGAGCAAGACCAAGGCTATAGGCCAAGATCCGCTCAAGCAAATAGGATCCACCCGATCCGGAATTAAAAAGCCTTGCAACGGCGATCTCGATTCAAAACTTGTAGCGATTAAATTAAAGATCCGGAGAAAACGAGCGCGAAACCACCACAACTAAAGAAGAGAATCACACAAGGAAGAGGAAAGAGATTACCCAACCGGGATGAACGTTTCACACAAAGATAGGGTGGGAGATTCACTCTCTCCACGGATCCACCGGCGTCACACCGAAGGGTTTGCAACCTTCTTCCCGGAGTCGCACCAAGGAAGCCGCGTCGGAGTCGCACCGAACGGATGGAGGGAGCAAAGGAGGCCGGCGGCTTCACACCACAAGCAAGGGGGGGCGGCTTGGAGGCTCCTCCTCTTGGCCGAATTCCTCAAGGGGATTAGGGTTAAAATCTTTCTCTCATTATTTCATAAGAAGGCCTCCTTATATAGGAGTTACAAACAAACCTTAACCCTTCATGATGGAGATGTAATCTCATCCACCCGAATGGCTAAGTGCACACCAAAAATAAAATTGTTTAAATAAAGAAATAAAAACATGCTATGAATATAAAATTATCACTTAAACATTGGATAATTTTATATTCTAAAAATATAGAAATATAGTTCATGAAATAAGATTATTAAAGCTAAATTTCCATGGCGGTTCGAGCACGCCGCGGGCGGAGGTTGTAACGTCGCCTTCCGTTAGCATCATCGTGCCGCCTCACGTCCTTGAGTTGTATTGCCTTATCAATCGGATCATCATCAGCATCTTCAGCATCATCTTCAAATGGTGGAGGAGGGGTCACGCCATCATTTACTTGTGCTCCAAATAACTCTCCATACAGCCACTTAAAATTCTCAAAATAGTGAGTGTTGACACTGCAGATCTCTTGATACATTTCAGCTTCTAGTGCATTCACCTTGTTATGAAGTTTATCCTCCCCCCTTTCTGGCTTCTGAAGTGAGGGCATTGACAATTGTATCTCTGAGGTAGACCATTTGGTCATCAAAATGGTGCATCCCACAGTTTTGTGCATCAATGATAGTCTTTGATGTTTCATGCACTTGCCTTATCTCATCAAGGTTGCTACTAATTCCTTTCATTATATGCATAATTGCTTTTCTACCTTGAATAAGCCAATTATCCAAGTTAAATTCCAGCTTCTCAATGTTTACTTTGACTTCAGTAAGTCCATTGTTCATGTCCTTCTCCCCCTCTTCTACTTTATCAAGTACTTTCTTCAAGGATAGATCAAAGTGGGCTCCCTGCTTAGCAAGCATTGCTTCAATAGATTTCAGCAGAGTATTATCATAATTGGAACTGGGAATATCCTCCCCTCAATTGGACCACCCAAATCCTATATAGAGCTTCCAAATCCTTCTAGGTCATGACTCTAGGGCCACTGGGAATGTTGGCATTCCTTTCTTCAAGGTAATGTATAAACTTATCAATTTGGTCTTGAAGTAGATTAGATGGCTGGTTCAGCTCCCCCTCAGCCATAGTTGGAAGATCTTTTGGGAAACGGACTACCAAATCAACAATGTCAATAACTTCATCATTATCAATATCATTATCTTCCTCAGCAACACCATCAAGATCAGCATCATCATCACCATCAACCTTAGCATCAACATCATCCTCGGTAGCATTCTCATCAGCAATAAGAACAATTGTATATAAAACCACTGTCTTTGTAATCACTGTCTCTGTAATCTCTATAGGTACTTGAATTGGCAGAGAGTATCGAGTAAATTTTTATGAATGTGTGTGAAAATTGAAAGCTCCTAAGTCCTATTTATATATTTTAAAAGTTTTGAAGTAAGAGAGAGGGGGGTGTACCTGGTTGGAAAAGACTCTTCGGATCCAATAAGTGTGACTTAGAAACAAAAATTTTGACTTTCACAGATTCGTCAAAATGACTCGATAAATCCTGATAAATTCGTCGAAATGATTTGTGAAGACTAGGGCAATTCATCGAAATGACTCATGAAGAAGTTCTAATTTCATGAGAAGTCTCGATAAATTCATCGAAATTACACGAGTATACTCGACGAATTTTTCTTGTGATTTCTTGAGATGAAGAATTCCTGTTCTTTGACCGATTTCTAGACTATCATGACTCCTTGTTGAGCATACCAAGTTCCATTTTGAAGAAGGAAAACTTGGCCTCACACAACGACTTCGTGAAAATATCAGAAAATTTCTTACCATTAGGACATAACTGAGATTGATGTCCCAGTTCTCCGTATGCTCTTGGATGAAATGATACCTTATCTCGATGTGCTTTGTCCAGTTGTGAGAGACTAGATTGTTAGCAATTGTGATGGCACTAGATGAGTCACAAAACATCAGAATCTCCTTCAACTTCAGGTTGTAGTCTTCAAGTTGATTCCTTATCCATATAAGTTGTGCACAACAACTACCTACAGAGATATATTTTGACTCAGTGGTTGAGATTGCAACACAATTTTGCTTCTTATTGCTCCATAAGATAAGTCTTCTTCCTAGGAACTGACACGTCCCAGAAGTTCTTTTCCTATCATCCCTTCTTCCTACAAAGTAAGCATCTGAAAAACTAATTAGTTCACATTCATTACTTCTTGGGTAGCATAAGCCAAGATTTGGTGTGCCTTTAAGGTATCTCAAAATCCTCTTTGTAGCGGCATAATGGGATTCCTTAGAGTTCACTTGGAATCTAGCACATACACATATGGAAAACATTATGTCTGATCTACTAGCAGTAAGGTAGAGCAAGGATCTAATTATGCTTTAGTACTTGGTTTCATCAAAAGGTTTCCCCTTCTCATCATTGTCCAGATTCATAGTTGAACCCATTGGAGTCCTCATAGAGGTTGCATTCTCCATTCCAAATTTCTTAGTTAACTCTTTTGTGTACTTCGTCTGAGAGATGAAAATTATATATTCATATAGCTTCACCTGAAGTTCTAAGAAATACTTCAGCTCTCCCATGCTGCTCATTTTAAACTTCCCTTGCATCAAGTTTAAAAACTTTTTGCAAAGGTTACCGTTCGTAGATCCAAAGATAATGTCATCAACATAGATTTACACTAGCAAAGTCTTGCCTTTAACTTCCCTAAGAAATAATGTCCTATCTATCTTTTCCCTTATGAACTTGTTCTCAAAGAGAAAGCTAGATAGCGTCTCATACTAAGCTCGAGGTGCTTGTTTAAGACCATATAAAGCTTTGCAAAGAAAATAAACATAATCATGGAATGATGAATCTACAAAACCTAGGGGTTGTTCCATGTATACTTCTTCCTTTAAATTACCATCAAGGAATGTTGACTTTACATTCATTTGATAAATCTTGAACCCTTTGTGAGCAGCGTATGCGAAGAACAACTTGATTACTTCGAGTTTGGCCACTGGAGCAAAGGTTTGATCGAAGTCGATCCCTTCTTCTTGTTTGTACCCTTGAGCTACAAGTCTGGCTTTATTCTTTATAATTATGCCATCTTCATCCATCTTGTTTCTGAAGACCCATTTCGTCTCGATCACATTATGTCATTTGGGACTTGGTACCAACTCCCAAACTTTGCACCACTTAAATTGATTGAGCTCTTCTTCCATTGCAATGATCCATGAAGCGTCTCTATTTGCTTCCTCAAATTTCTTTGGCTCAATCTGCAAGAGAAAACTAAAATGCAAAATTTCATTAGTTGTACCTCTTCTTGTTCTTACTCCACGAGGATCTCTAATAATCTGATCAGCTGGATGATCTCTTGAGTGTCTGATCACTAGATTACTCGCATCCTCTATGCCACTAGGTGGTTCTTCTACTTCTAGTCCATCTTCTTCAATTTGATGGAGCTCTTCATCTTAAAGTTCTTCTTCCACTAGTCTTAGAGTATTGACTTCAATTGTTCTTTGAGCATTTTTATTTTCATTTCCTTCTAAGCTTAGTTCTTTTAACTTTGTGTATGTATCTTCAACAAATACATTAGAGGATCTGCTATGTAGCGTGCTTGTCTCATCAAATACAATATTGAAAGTTTTTTTCTACTACTAGGGTTTTCTTATTGAAAATTCTATAGGCTTTACTGTGGCTACTATAGCCTACAAAAATACCTTCAAAATATTTTTCACTAAACTTAGTTTTGTAATATTTCCCATTATTAAGTACAAAGCATTTGCTACCAAAGATTCTAAAATAAGACATCGTTGGTTTCTTTCCTTTCAATAGTTCATAAGGTGTCTTACGGTGGTTCTTGTTTATAAGCGCTCTATTTTGCACGTGGCAAGCAGTGTTGACGGCCTCCACCCAGAAATACTATGGTAATGAAGAATAATTCAACATGGTTATGCATACCTATATGAGAGTTCTATTCTTTCTCTCAGCGACTCCATTTTGCTGTGGAGTGTGAGGAGAGGAAAACTCGTGAAAGATACCTAGACTTTCATAGAATTTTGTCATGGTACCAAATTAAGAGTCTGTTCCATGGTCACTTCTGATTTTGACCACAGAGTAGTTCAATCCATTATGAATTTGCCTAACAAAATTAGTGAAAGATTCATATGTATTTGACTTGTGTTTCAGAATGAACACCCATGCAAATCGTAAGTAATTATCAACAATAACCATCGTGTAAGATTTACCTCCTAAACTACAAATCTGTAAGGGACCAAATAAGTCCATATGGAGCAGATATAAGCATCTGGTAGAATCTTATCCAACATTGCTCTATAAGATAGCCCTTGTTTATTTGCCCATTTGGCATAAGTGACAAGGTCTCTCTTTAATGCACTTACAAGTGGGGGCATCATGCACTAAGTTGTGAGAAAATAATAAATTAATTGCTTTGAAATTAATATGCCCTAACTTCTTATGTCATTGGTCACAGAGAGACGCACTATCTTCTGATAAAAAGTACACTGGTGTAGTAGAGTCTAAACAAAGAAAATTCAAACAAAAAATATTTCTACTCCGAGTTCCTGTTAAAATAGTTTTTGAGCTATCAGATTAATTTATCAAGCACTTATCTTTATAGAACTCTACCATATAGCCTTTGTCACATAATTGACTTACGCTAATGAGATTATGTTGTAATCCCTTAACATACGCCATGTTTGTGAAGGAGACTATACTTTTAGTAATCATACCGCAACCTTTTGTGATTCCCCTGTATGAACTGCCAAAAATAACTTTTGGACCGTCCTCAATAGGGGTATAGTTCTAAAGTGGGCTTCTTGTCCCAGTCATATGTCGAGAGCATCTATTGTCCAAATACCAAATTGGCATTTGGACATACCTGCATTTATAAATTAATTTCCCTTAGGAACCCAAACAGATTTGGGTCATTGGTTCCGGGTTAACTTGACACCATTGGGGGCATTAAGATTTCAAGTGATCATTCTTGTAGTGTTAACTCGTGGAGTCTTACAATTCATAGGGTTAAACCAGCAATCGATGGAAAAGTGACCAACCATGCCACAACACCAACAGTCAAACTTGTTGTCTCTTCTCTTATTCTCCTGCTTTACCTTTTGAACGGGTGGTCTTGCAGACGCACGCTGACTTGGAGGTAGAAGCCTCATGATTACAACACACACAAGACTTCTTCATCTCAAGTGGCTTTACTATAACAGGCTTTACCTTTGGTGTCTTCTTTGCACTCGGTCCATGAACAAATGGACCATAATCCTTAAGGATGATTTCTTCGTATGGTGCCTTTAGAGCACTCCCTCCAAAATTCCTAGGGTGGCTCCATCCTTGGTAGTTTTTGTTCAGGATCAACATATATTAGTCCAGCAAAGTGACTATAGGTTGCCTCAAAGTCATACTTGTTTGTAGGGAAGATAACTTTCTTGAACGTAGTGTGACTTTGAGCTGCCTTCCCTTTATCCTTAGTAGATTTGTGCCCCACTCCACTACCCTTCTTTGGAGCAGAAAATCCATCTATGAGAGGAAGGGTAGTGTTTGGCTTCAAGAAGCTTGCTACAAGCTTCTTCTCGGTTAACAGCTTTTCTTCCAGTTCCTCGATGACTTTCTCTTTCACCCTTATTAGTTCATTAGAGGTCAAGAGTTCCTCTTTCAAGGATTGGACTTCATCTCTGAGAGGAGACAATTTCATAATTTCTTATCTCAGATCAGATTTCAATGCCTTGAGAGAGTTAATCTCCTTGGACTAAGTTTTGACTACCTTACGGCATTTGTCAATGCTCGCCAGCAATACCTTATACTGAGCCAATAAATCTGACTCCTTGTTAGAAGATTAGTCTTCATGACCATTTGTGGTAGTATCTGACTCAGAGAGCGATGTTTAAGAGTTTACCTTCCCATTGTACTGGGAGTTGCATTCTTCCTCATCAGTATGTATCGTGATCCCAAAGTAGACTTCCTCATTTGAGCTTGACTCATCTGAGTCATTATCGCTCAGAGTCTTTGGCTTCTTTGATATGAAGCTCTTTTCTTCCTTCTTCTTTCTACGGAAGGATTTCTTCTCTTCTCTCCTAGTTCCTTCCTTCTTTGGCTTCTTTGTTATTATTTTAGTTTTTCTTATAGTGATCACCATCACCACGTGATCTCTTGTAGTTATATGATGAGGGCTGATTTCTCATTTGCCTTCTCTTACAAAGCATCCTCTTGAATTGTTTGGAAAGTAAGAGAAATCTCCATCTGATATTTCAGAGCATGAGGTGCTTGGCTCTAAATCTTCCTGATCACATGAGGTTTGTGTTCTAGCAGGAGACACCACTCTAGTCTTCCTTTACCCTTCATCTTTCAGGGTCACTGAATTTTCTCTAGTTAAGTATCTGCTTCCTTCTTCTTTAGCTTTCCTCGTGTTGATCTGAAGTTCATATGAAAGAAGCTTCCCAAACAAATTTTAAGGGTCAGTGTCGATGAGTTTACCAAACTCCCTTATCACACAAACCTTGTTATCCCATTCTTTCACTAGGGATCTCAAGAATCTATAGTTAAGATCACTATTTTTTAATGCCCGGCCATAGTTCCTGAAAGTATCTAGTGTCGACTAAGTCCACCTAGGGGGGGGGAATAGGTGTCGTGCAATCTTTTGCGGAATTTAAATTACCTGCACAAATAAACAAACAAAGCACAGAAAAGCACACAAGAAAATATAATGGTTCCCCGATTTTGGTACGTCCACTCTCCCCCTTTGACCTATCTCCCAACAAGGGACGACTCGGTCACTTCACCAACCGGATTGAAATCCAATCCTTACACTACGGAAGGAACCCTTCCAACTAAAGGAGTCACTACTCCTCCACCACGGGTTGCACCCAACCCTTACAACAAGGAATAAAAATTCCTATACAACAAAACAAAAATTGAATGTACAAGAAATACAAACAAACTTGTGGAGAATCCGATGTCGCTCTTCGTTCGTTGATGCTTTCTTGAAAGAGACGAAGAGTCCACGACCGAAATACTCTCTTGGAGAGGATCTTGTCAAGATTGGAAGCGGCAAGTGAATGCGGCGGTGATGCTTTGTAGATCCAAACTTCTTGACGAAGCAAGCAAGGTCTACGAACGATATCAGTTAGATCAGTCATCTCGATCGATTCAGAATGAGGAACTAACCACGTTCAACGATTCGAGAGACAAGAGATCTCAAGAGAGATGCGTGAGATGATCTGCTAGCCTCGGTCCTGTCATTGGAAGATCAAAGAGGCTCTAAGATCAACGGCGGCGACTAGATTTCACGCGGCGACAGCGATCGGCGGAGTTACGCGATCGGCTAGGGCACGGCGTCGGCTTTCTGATATCGCGTGAATAGTTGATGTAGATGTTCGAAATAAGATGGTATATATACCCTGATGCCAACCCTAAAGTCCTTTGTGGGACCCACAAGGAGAAACCCTAGCCCCGGCCGAAACAGCGTAACCCGTCTTGGTTCGGTTCAGTGAGAGACGAAATTTTCCTAAGGCAAAATTGGCGAGAATCGTTGGTGATTCCCATCGAAGTCGGCGGGAATCACTCACGATTCCCGTCGATTCTGCCTTAGCCGAATTCCAGTTAGAAATCTGGGCATACTTAGAATCGGCGTGAATACAAGGTGATTCTCGACGAATCGGCGAGAATCACTTGGTGATTCCCGTCGATTCTGCCTTAGCAGAATTCTAGTAGAAGGACAGTCAGCCGGAATAAGTTGGCGGGAATCAATGACTGATTCTCGACGATTCGGCGAGATTCATTAATGATTCCCGTCGAATCGGCGAGAATCACTTAGTGATTCCCGTTGATTTTGACTTAGACGATTTCTTCTTCCTTCCTCTAAAGACTTGGTCTTTGACCCATCTTTGCTCCTCTTCTGCTCCTGATCTACCTCGACCCTGTACTTGAAAATAAGTACACTCCAATAGAGAGAGCACACGTGAGTCAACACACTGATCTACTCAATGAGGGATTACGTTGCGCAGACCCGTGTATATTGACCCATTGTACCCTGACATTGGTGTGTACTTAGCATGGAATAGCTGCAAGCACAACTTGATAGAAAATCATCAAATACATTGTAAATTCAACTTAGCTTGTTCAGGGGCTTCTTCAAATCAGGTACATTATGGATACAATACCCAACAGTTCCTCAGGTCATTGACGATCTTGAAGAATGTCTTGTAGTAGTCAACTATCGAGTTTCTTTTACCTTGATTGAATGCTTTACATTCTTAGTTGAGGGATTTTCGATCATCCCTAACCTCCTTTGTTCCTTCCATGAGGACAATCAGAGAGTTCCATATTTCTTTGGCATACTTGCACTAGATTAAATTCTACAACATGGAGTCATCCACAATACTTGCAATGATGTTCTTCGCTTTCTTATCCAGATAGACAAGGGCAATCTCATCTTTATTCAGCTACAGCATCTTTTTAGGAACCATCAGACATGGATTGATAGTTGAAGTAGTCATAGCCACATGAAGACCTTCTTCAACAATCTGAAAATTTTTTGGATCGGCAGCTTCCATGAAGAACCTGACTCTTTCCTCCCACATAGGGAAGTTTTCCTTAGAACAAACATGTAGCTTAATGGGGGACATATCCTTGCTTCTGTCTATATCAGAAAATCTTGTGCTTGACTTGACAACTAGATTTAGATCTTGTTCAAGGTGTTAACCTTTTAACGAACAACCTCCCACTAATACTAATTTAAAGTATCTAGTTGTCTACCTAAGTCACCTAGAGGGGATGAATAGGTGAGTTCTGCGTGTTTTTGCGAAATAAAAAATTGATAATAACAAACACACAGAAGCACATCACAGACACAAGGATTTTAAGTGGTTCCCCAAGATGGGTACGTCCACTGTCCCGCTTCGCCTATCTAGCACTTCGGTCTAGACTCGGCTACTTCACCAAAAATCAGATTGTCACAGTATTATACCTCGGAGCCTTAACTCCTACAACTCGGAGACAACTCTCCTACAACTCAAAGAACAACCTCTTTTACAACTCGGAGAACAACCACTCCTACAACTCGATCCAATAAATAATGATCTTCGAACTTGGAAGTAGAAACTTCCTACAATAATAAAATTGATTTAGTACACCTTTATAGATTAAGAACAATCGTCTTCTTTTAGGTCTGAATGGATTCAATCTTCTTCCAACTTGGAGAATAGATCTTGAAATGAAGGTTGAAGGAGAAAACTTAAAAACTTGAAAACCTTGACCTGAAAGCTTTAGAATCCGATTAGATCAAGAACACCTTTGAAGAATCTGAAAGCAATGATCTTGTAAAATATATCTTTGATAAGAATCTCTGATCGTGAACTCTAGGTCGTTGAGAAGAGTATTTCCAAGAATAGTAGATCGGAAGAGAAGTTCAGTCGTTCACGATCTTGAAAATTAGGCCTTGCGATTCTTGTGATTCATTACTATTGAAATGAAATCCTTGATATTTATATAGGATTCAATCAACAACGGCTAGAAATCTCCTTCCATAACAAGCTTCCATATGCACTATACATGGCCGTCATTTTGAAATAGAACCCGTCAGAAAAATTGAACCAAAAAAATCATTGAGTCCATTCGTCGAAATGACTCGTATCATACTTAGAACACTCGACGAATTGGTTAAACATTCGACGAATTTAACGATAGCATTCAACGAATTACACAAGATAATTCGACGAATTACCCAAGATCATTTAACGAATTTTACTTAGTCAAAAATGGGGCTAGAAGAAAATTTGATGTTAACTCACTAAATCACTCGAGAACATTCGACGAATTCCATGAGTATTCACGTGATATCTCAACGAATGACATAAGACTTGACGTGTATACTCGACAAATTTAACTTAGCTGTTTCTGGGAAGTTTTAAGAAACTGTCAGAAATTTCCTGAGTAAACTCAACGAATTCCATGAGTGTTCACGTGATGCCTCGATGAATGACACGAGACTTCACGTGTATACTCGACGAATTTTACTTAGGAAAATTTCTGATTCTTCCTGACTTCAGCAACCATCTTTTTCCTTGATTCCTATGTACTTGTAAATGAAGTATACCCCAATAGAGAGATTACACATGAGTCAACACCATGTTCTACACAATGAGGGATTACATTGCATAGTCCTGTGTTACATGACTCATTGTAATCAGATATTGTTGTGTAATTGGCAATTAAATCCTGCAGGCACATAACTTGAAAACATTGTCAAATACAATTCAAATCATCTTAGTTCAAGTGGGACATCTTCAAATCAGGGTTATTATGGAAGTAATACCCAACAGTGTGCTACATAATATAAATAAGGGGAGAGGTTAATGACACTGTCATAGGAGACTTATTCTTATATTCTTCCTCTGCACTGATTGTATTTTTGATTTGAACATAAAAGAGATTAAAAAGGCTATGTCTTAGTCTAGTACTAAAGCGAGACCATGAATTAGAAAGAGAATCTATGAGGCATACTACTAAGTAATTTTCAGATAGGATTGATCAATCGACTTGGATCTTAGATAACATCTCATCTAATTGATGGAGTTAATGATTAATTGGTTTGGAAGCATCAATCTTGAATTTATGGAGGTTAGAAACATTATAACATTATATACCTGCATTGTCGAGGTTATATCGCACTTCAAGAGCATACCACAAATCCTTAGTCATACGATATTGGAGGAAATTATTGTAAAGGATGTTAGACAAAGGACTAAAGATTTGATGAAAACAATGATATTCTATATCTATCGGATCTCTATAAGAAGTACGTCTAACATAATTTTTGGTGTTATTTGTAATAGAAATACTTGAATATAATGGAAGGGAGGAGGAGACTGCAGTTGTAACCCTGAGGTTTTTTAGTTTTTACAGTAAGAATACCAAATATTGCAGACAAAAGACATAAGATATTAAACCAATATTCTACTTGAGTTTGCCAACGATGAAAATCATTTCTATTAAATTTCTCAGGTTTTTATCCTGTCAGAATCATCAAATCTAGATGCATTTTAGATTTCTAAAATTTAAAAATACATACAATAAATCTTAGTACGTATGAAAATGAAAACAGAGAAAATCATTTTAATTATTTGATTTTATTTATCTTGTTATTCTTGGACTTTTTGATGAATACCCAATGACAGGTTCTCACTGGTACTAAGAGGAGAGTGGGATGATAGCCCAGCATAGTCCATTCACAAGAGATTATGTGATGTGAATCTACAAATTCTTTAAAATGTAAGAATATTTTCCTTTTATTCCAATATTTATATATATGGTTTCTTTTGAAAAACTATGCTAAATAATAATTACAAATTTTGGAATTCTTAAGCAATAACACCACATTTTGTATACAAGGTTTGTAAATAAAATTTATAAATAACAAGATCATGAAAAAATAGGTAATATATATTTTATAATCGAGTTTGGGTAAAGGTTGTATGATTACAACCCTAAAGAAGTAGCACAACCCTCCGTCAATGTTTTTAACAGATGCTCACTCCTCAAAGGTATAACATCTGGCTAGATCCCAAAAACTTCGATGTGCGCAGACATCGAAAAAGCCAGAGCACATGAACTCTCATTTGATGAAGCAAATGTAAAGAAAGCAAAGTCATGAAAAAAAATTTCTGCAGGAGCGAGAAAGAGAGAGAGAAAGTTGTAAAGAGTGTTTTAGAAACAAAATAGAAAATCTCCTATGTAAGTGTCTCATAAAACTACAAGAAAATAACCACGTAATAAATTACAGCAGTTATAATTTATAAGTTTTAATCGTGCAAAGAAACGTTAGATCTCCAATATATATGATTAATGGTGAGAAAACGCATAACGGAAGCAAATGGAAATTTTTCGTGTGTGGTCTGCGAATAACAGAGAAGTTGACACATGAGAGAAGTATATGTTGGCTGCGAATAACGTAGAAGTTCAAGATGGTAGGGAGTGAAGTCAACATGGACTGAGAGTTTTAGAGAAGTCAACGCAGGTAGAAATCAGAGCAGGTAGAAATAAGAGCAAGTAGAAATCGCCGCAGATACATCGAGTTCTTTTGTGGGATTATAAGATTTAAAAAATGTCAAAAACTATTTTGTACAAAAAAATAATTCAATTCAGGACCCAGATCCAATGTGTGCACTCACGCGTGTGTGGTTCATGGTTTCCTCTTATGTTTCTTTGAACAAATAAGAAGTGAATTTCTTTATATACTTACAAACATAAGTTGAAGTAAGCATGATGAGACTAAATGTTTCATCCTTTCTTTAATGAAAGATTTCTCTCCAAATATTTGGATTCTCTATATTTATTTTAATAACTTTTCATCAGTTTTGAGAGACACAACATCATGTTGGGTTTTTGGGGATGGCACAACACTTGTGCACGCAGTAGAAAAAATAATAAGAAAAACCCAAATGAGTTCGGTGTTAACCCAGAAATCGGCGATCCCTCCCAAGATAGCCAGCTCGCAAGTCGCGGCCTGAACCAGGAGGTTGCGGCCTATCAGCCTTTCCTTCTAAGGGTGGGTAGACTGACTTCACAGTTTGCTCAGTCTGTGCGGCTAAGGCGCGGTCTCCCTGGTCAAACCGCCCAGGTCACGCAGCAGCCGCTCGTTCTGCAGGGGCAGTAGACTGCTTCCTCAGTCCGCCCCTGCAGGTCGCATGGTTAGATCGGATAATTGTATGGTGGTTCTTTCTTCCTCTCAAGTGCGAACTACTCAACTAAGTGGCGGACTCGAATCCATATCCGCCCAGACTACTCGCTAGATGCTCAGCCAGTCCGTGCGACCTGCTCCTTATATTCGGCAGAAGGTGGCGGACTCAGTCTTCAGTCCGTATAAGGGAGGCGGACTCGCTCCTCCCACCAGCTCTCCAGCTCGCACATCTAGATGGCAACCAGCACTCCTGTCCACCAGCTGTATGAGGACTCGATTTAAGTCTGCAATGTCGCCAACCCTCGTCCCCAAATAAAAGATGCCACCAGTCAACAGCGGCTCTCGCCAATAGGCGCGACCTGGACTCTTCAGTCCGCCAGGTCAGTAGTCCTTGTCGCCAAGCAATGGCGACAAGCCTCCAGCAGGAGGTGTCCTGCCAAACCAGTCCACCTCAAGTTTGGCGGACTCATTGCACAGTCTGCTAGATGAGATTCAGCTCGGCAGCCGGCGATCTGCCTCCTCTCTACAGCGGGCTGGGCGGACTCGTTCTGCAGTCCGCCAGCTATCCCTCCAGTTTCCCGGTGTCCGTTTCTACCCAGCAGCGGGCGAACTCCTCCTCGGCTCGCACAGCCCAGCGCGAGCTTGCTCAGCAGCAAGGGCGGACTTGTCCCAGTCTGCCAACAGTAGTAGCAATCTCCAGCTCCAAGTCCCTAACCGTGCAGCCTAGCGCGGACTCCGCGGACTCAGCATTGTACTCGCACAACTCACTGCCTCACCGGGGGTGACGTTACTAAGACCATTACCTCCTCGGGCCTATAAATAGGCCCCCATACCTCTCATTCAGGAGGATACGACACGACAGAGGCGTCAAGATCCCGGCATCAGTTCCTGCGGACTCTGTTTCCCAGTCCGCACTACCTACTCCCTTTTTCTTCTCTCTGCTCGATCAAGCAGTCCGCTCGGCTAAGTCCAGCGAGTTGCCTGATCAGCTAACCGCGCGGTCTGCTGACCTCTCTGGTCAGTCTGCGCGGCCTCTGGCATTCTCCTCTCCTTAGCCTCCAGCTTCCCCCTTGTACCCTTTATTATGCTTTCCATGTAAAAGTGCAACCTCAAGCTGTAACTTCAATTATAATCAAAGGAAAGCCCGTCGCAAGAGAGGTATTCAGGACGCGACGGGCGAAGTCTGCTATTGCCGCTGCTAGCGGCCCTCTCTTTTGTTTTTCTCTCAGGTCTAACCATCAGAGCCTAACCGCTAAAGTAATGTCTGCTAGACAGTTCCTGCACAAGCTTCTTCTCTGCTCGAGCAAGCTTCTCCCTTGCTCTATCAAACCTCTCCTCTATCCCCGCAACCCTCTTATTCACCTAGCTTGTGAGATCGAATAACCTGTTAACTGGGCGGCATCGCATTTCGCGCATAACCAGTTCCTGATCAAGCTTCTTCTCTGCCTGGCTAACTACAGCGAGTTGTCTCATCAGCTAACCGCACGGTTTACCGACCTCTCTGGTCAGTCCGCGCGGCCTTTGGCATTCTCTTCTCCTTAGCCGCCAGCTTCCCCCCTTGTACCCTTTATTCTATTTTCTATGTAAAAGTGCAATCTCAAGCTATAAATTCAATTATAATCAAAGGAAAGCCCGTCGCAAGAGAGGCATTCAGGCCGCGACTGGCGAAGTCTGTTGTTGCCGCTGTTAGCGGCCCTCTCTTCTGTTTTTCTCTCTCGGTCTAACCATCAGAGCCCAACCGCTAAAGTAACGTCTGCTCGATAGTTCCTGATCAAGCTTTTTCTCTGCTCGAGCAAGCTTCTCCCTTGCTCCATCAAACCTCTCATCTATCCCCGCAACCCTCTTATTCACCTAGCTTGTGAGATCGAACAACCCGTTAACTGGGCGGTGTTTCATTTTGCGCATCAATAGTTAACATGCGACCTTCAGATCTCGATCAGACAGTGAAATCAGTGGTTACTCATGACAGACCATCAACCAGCCGAGAGCCTTGCTCCAAGTTCCAGTGAGGATTCTCTTTGGGAGGCCTTGGAGCAATCTCGCAAAGAAACTGCACAACAGTTTCAAGCAATCAATCGTACTCTAGCTGCTATCACTCAACGATTGGAAACACAATCTTCAGCAGCACCAGCTCCTCCAATCAATCCAGGCACCAGCATCCGAGACTCCTCAAGTCTACCCACCGGCCTATCCGCCGGTCTATCCTTCTCTTTACACTCCAACCTTTCTGGAAGGGACAGCAGCCCCTTTGCAGTCTCAGAATGATGAATTTGTAGCTCGTCAGAACTTATTCCGAGAAGCTGCCCGAGGAAGTCCAGCAAGATTCCTAAATTTTCAGGGAAGTCATCCCTACTCTTCAGCTCCTACCTTTGCTCCTTCCGCAACAACTTTTCCTTTCCATCCTCTAGATTCTTGTGCAGCTGCAACTTATGCTCCCTTTTTTCCCTATGTGATAGGAGAGCAAGAAGAGAAGTCATCATTTATAGAAAATGTTCGGTATGAACCAACTGCAGTTAACTTTAGAGAGCCACGGTTGCCCATTTACACTAGGGAGACTGATCCAGTCAAACATCTTCAAGCCTTTAACTCATCCGTAGCTCTAAAGACTCTTTCAGATGCTACCTGTTGGAACACCCTAGTTTGGATTTGGGTCAGGATCACTATGTCTTTAGGATTATTAGATTGACCCATCAATGTATAGCTAAGGATCATAGAATGTGCTAAGTCAGAGGCTCTCAGAGATTGAAGAAATCAGCCAAGAGAAAACAGTCAGAGAAGAAATCAGAATTCAACCTTAGCGTCGAGCTCAGATCGACGAGATGAGTTCAGGCGTCGAGCTGAGATCGACGAACTCTGAGCTCAGGTCCACGAGGCGTCGAACTCTGTTCGACGATCGCCAAGCTCAGATCGACGTTTTCTGTCCCAGGCCAGCTCCAATATCTCTGAGCTCAGATCGACGATAGTTGAGCTCAGATCGACGATCATCTTGTTGAGATCGACGATCATCTTGTTGAGATCGACGATTTCTGCCATCACACTGAACGCAAGTTCCCAGGCAGATTTTCAGGATATCCTTGGTCCAATCAAAGTGAGCTGTTCATATTCCAACACAGCTTTATTAAAGGACAGTTACAAGAATGCTTTTATGGAGATTATAGCTGTTGGAGTAACTAAGAGGCAGCAGTAATAAATGAAAGAATTTAAATGACCATTGGTATCCTATCAGTATATACACAGAGATACAGAGGAACAGATAGAGTGTAGAAATTAGTGAAAACAAAAAGAGAAGAAAAGAAAAGAATATAGAAAGAGATACAGGAATCAGATTTCCAGGAAGAACTCAATATCACCTGTACAGCCAGTGCTCTTCTCAGATCTACTGTTCCAGGAAGTATGAAGAGACAACTACTCTACATCAGTCTGAAGGCTTACTAGAAGATCAACATCATCAAGGCTTCATCATTCTCACTCAGAGACAACTCACATTTCAGCCTTTACTGAAATCATCATTTGCTGGAGCAGTCATACATTGAAGGCCTATCACCCTAAGCAAAGCTCATCTTCCTGAACCCTTATAGATCTCAGGGGGAGCTTTGACAACATCATCAAAATCCACTTGTGCTTCTCTTTGACTGTTGAACAGAGAAGACAACATCAACTCTCCCTTCCCCACTGTAAAAGGGTTCTTGAACTCCCTTCAGAAGTTCTGTTTAGTTTCTGAGACCTTGTCAAAACTCAGTGGTGGCAAGACACCTGAACAAAAAATGTGGGTTTGGTTTTGAGCACCTTATCAAAAGCTCATTGGTGCCCAGGACACCTGATCAACTCTTCCTGCAGTGGATTCCTACGTAGGGTGGTAGAAGAGTGGACTACCCAAGTTTAGGGGAACCACTATAAAATTCTTATGTCGTCTGGTTTGCCTTTATTTCTTTTATTTATTATTCTTGCTGTGTGTTTGCTCTAATCTCTAGGATAGATCTAACTTTTCAATTGGTATCAGAGGGAGGTTGGTTATACAACAACTCAACCATCCCTAGGTTGGTTGTTTATACAGGCTAACACCTGAAACCAAAAGATCTCTCTTTTGATCCATCCTTGTTAGATTAATTATTTCACATAGCAAGAACATAAAATATTCTAGTACCAGACCTCCTAAGTGCAACATAAACAAATTTGCACTTTGGAAGACAAAAATTAAGTCATTTATGGACAATATTGATGAAGAAATATTTTATGCCATTATGACAGGTCTCCCAACCTCAGCAACAACAACTAAAAGGGCCAGGCTAGCTGATGCAAGGGCCATGTATATCCTAGCACAGTCATTATCTGATGACTTGTTCTAGGAAGTTGTTGAATGCTCAACAGCTAAGGAGATATGGGATTCTCTTCATCAAATGGCTTCTGAACCAGTGAATTGAACAACAAAAGAAGCCACAACATCTTATTTGAAGGAGGAGAATCAATATCCCTAGATGTTATTTGGGATGTATCAGATGATGAATCATCATTTGAAGATGAAGAGGAGGAAGGAAGGGCCAAAAAATTCTGCTTAATGGCCATCAATACTTCCTGCAGAAGTTTAGAGGCTGAACAAACAGAAGGAAAATCAAAACCTGAAGAGGATCAGGTATTATCTAACTTTGTTTTCAGTTAAGTTAACTTAGAACTTCAATTTTGCTGCCAAGATTCAATAAAATCTGAGGAGAAAACAAAACTTCTCAGAGGAATGTTTTCAGAATATATTCGAAGGAAGAAAAAACTTTTTAAATGACGAAATGAGTTCAGATCGTCGAACTTAGATCGACGATCCTATATAAAATCGTCAAACTCAGATCGACGATCCTATATAAAATCGTCGAACGCAGTCTGCTTTTTCATAAATTATATTTATAATTATAAGGATAAACTATTTAAAATATTTTCAAATCCTTTTCTTATTTGGAACAAATTTATTAGGAAACATCTTTTCTTAGGGCTGCTTCTATCTTTTTGTTATCTTGTTCAAAATTATGTTAGGACTTCTGTATGAGAATTATCTGTCAGATAACTTTATATTTCTTATAGATCATTTTCTAAATTCATCTAGATTGAGTCATCTACTCTAGTTGCATTGGTCAGCAGTGATCATGGCACTGAGTTTGAGTCTCTTCTGATGAAAAGAAATTCTATAGGAAGGAAGATATCAGACTTTGTTTTTCAGATTCAGAACCCAAATAAAATTTGCTGGACAAATATCATTTTTGCGCTAACATATCCTTTTCAAGGAGAGAGCAATCTCTACCATAGCTTTCTGCAGATACCATCTATAAGAGTTAGCTGGATGACTCAATCAAAATCCAATTTTCAAAGTCATCCCAGCCTCCTCCAATCACAGTTACTGCATCAACATAGGGGGAGATTGTAATGCCAGTAGCAGTCAGTTTTTAACAGCAATAGAAGACATCAATGCAAAGCTTTTCTTTTTATATCTTATGCTTTGTAATGTTTATTGTAATATATTCATTTTCATGTAAATAGTAATCCTAACCCAAATAGGGGGAGATTGTTGGAACACCCTAGTTTGGATTTGGGTCAGGATCACTATGTCTTTAGGATTAATAGATTGACCCATCAATATATAGCTAAGGGTCATAGGATGTGCTAAGCCAGATGTAAGACCCCCTTTTTTTTTGAAAGCCCGGGGTCTTATGCCCAGAACCGCCGCTTTGCGGTGACACCTTTGCACCCGGGAAGGTCGTCACTGCAACGCGCCGATTCTGCCGGCCTTTTCGATCATGATCAAGTAGCATATAGTAAAGAAAGAGAAATGCAGTCCACAATAATAAATCACATATATATAAACTCCACGAAGGGAGTGTCCACAGAAAACATCAGAGTACAATGATACTAGAAATATAAGGGCTCATGCCCGGTACATCAAGTCCTCACTACAAAATCACTCAATGCGGAAGCAAGATTAAAACTCTACTAAAGGTCAGGACTCACGGTCCCTGCAGTCTGGACTCCAGTGCTAGACTGCCCCATCTCCAAGCGTACCGGCCTCCTGGGCTGCTCCTCCATGCTGGGCTCCGCGATCCCCTAATATGATATGGTTCGAAAACCGTTAGTCTATAAGACTAAGCCATATCATCCCCCACTCCTTCCCCCACGCTCTAAGACACCGGGCGGAGAGGAAGAAAGGGGAGGACATGAAAGTGGAGATAAATACCAAAACAGATGACGGTGGACCTAACTAGCAAGTTATAACAGGTGAACAGTATAAATGTTGTAATAGGTATAACAGAAAGGAAGTAAGTAAGAAATTAAACCTTCACTTATGTGAGTACACATAAGCCAAGGGATCTTTTGCAAGGCTCCCATTATATAACGCATCCCATACCGCTTATACGTTGGGGTGTCGGTTATCAGGCAGCAGATTTACATGCATCAAATTGACCTTAATTTATAAACTTGCCCACACAAGCTTATAGACCAAGGGGTCGTTTTGCAAGTCCTAAAGTATAAGCGTCTCATTCCACTTATACTTTAGGTGTCAAGGTTGTTATGAATGATTATGTCATGCAGCTATATGGTGGGTTATGATGTTCAAGCAGTGCAATTCACACACCAAACTTTGTGTACACAAACCTTTAGTTCCCCCTTTCTGGAGATAACTCCCAGGTTACTCCCGTAGTGGCAAACGGAAGCGGTGGGTTGGGCCTCGCCCACCTCAAATCAGTAAAAGCACCACTGGTCTGACCTATCGTACGTCCCTCAATGCCTAGGTGCGTGAGGCAGGACTCCTGCGTACTCTTGCTGACTGGTCCGCCGGACTTAACCTTGGCTAAGTGCTAGTCACCTTGCCGAGTCAACGATATCGGTGTCAGTGCAATCGAACTCCCCGATATCGAAAACCCACCACCTTAATCTTCCTATTTTTATGCACATGCAGCAGTTTAATATATAACTATTTTAAAGTGTCAAACTCCCGGACTAAACCGTCCGTATAAACCATATCCGAGACCAAATTCCCCGGACTAAAACGTTCGGCTCATCTCCAGACTCCATCCCCTAGAACACCACGGGACAGCGCCCCCTTGAACACCTCGGGACGACTTAACCATTACCAACCCTAACTAATGAGTGTGTGAAATGTGAATCCCTATTAGGCTAATTACTCTTTCGTTTGTTTTAAGATTTACGTTAGCCCAGGACTGCCCCCGGCATACCCCGTGAAGGGCTCTCAAAGGGCACTAGGAACCAAGATGGTGGCATTACGGCCCGAAGTTCCCTTTCGCAAGGCACTTATTGTTATTGGTTGTTTTTCCCTTACCCGTTCTCTCTATAAATTGCATCGAACTAAACCTAGGGTGGATTTGACTCTTCACTCCTACGGGGACGGCGATCTTTCGTCGGTCCCGCGCACCTTCTAGAGCGCATCAACTCATTCCTCACCACACTTGAAACCTCCTATGGTGATCCATCCTCTTTCTTTAAATCCAATTCAACACAAGCTGTCCTTACGCTAACCCAAACCTTATCTTATTACTCATTTCCCAAATTTACTAACTACAGACCACCTTATACTAAGTAATGTCTATGATAGGATGTCCTTTGTGTTTTCTTTCGAACGGCCTAAGTTAATTACTGGGGGCCTGTCATGACATTATTGAATCGATTTCCGATAATAACGATTTTCCCAATTAATCTAATAATTAATTAATTTTACTAAAACCCAAGGTCTTCCAAATTTGTACAAGGATTATATTTTTCAGTCATGTATAAATCATAATAAATTTAAGACAAACAATAATGTATCTAAAAATGACATATCCAAGGTTTGGCAATTTTTCCTATAGTCTAAGGGGTCTAAACATATTTTTGCAATAATCTATTTCTTTCATGTCTAATGAAAAAACTACATCAGATTCTCTTCTAAATCATTTGGATTAATTACAGGGTACTAGAAATACCATGAAAATAGTACTATAAAAGTTTCATAATTTTACTGCTGGAAATTAATTTATAATAAATCATTTACTAAAACCCTAATCTAGCATGCTTGTGAATCAAGTACTATATTCATAACTCCAAAAATCCAGAATAAAATCCGACTGATTCAAAATGATTTAAAAACTCTATTTACCAACTTTCATAATTTTCCAGAAACTATTTATATCATAAAATATTTTTAAAACATAGAGCCCTTTAATAATACTTGTGAAGGAACTATTCTATTTAATCAACATAAAATTGAACTAAAATTCATGGGCATTCCTACTGGCCAAAAACATCTAATTCCAGAATTTCAAGGGGGCCTTATTTGAATTAAAAATCTTTAATAAATAAAACATCAAAAAGGGCTATACCCACATTCATGAATGAAGTACTAGAAATACCTATTCAAAAATTCTAGTAAAATTATCCAAAGGTCCTAACTACCCTAGAAACATATTACCCCAATTTCATGGCTTTTAAAAGAGTTTAAGATACTGTTTTGACCTAAAATCCCTTCTACCCTAAAACTAAGGTTTAAGTTTTGAGGTAGCTACCTACATCAAAATTCTCTAACATTACAACCAGAGAGTTACAAACTCATTAACAACCTATCCACCAAATCTCAAGGCCATACAAGGGCATTTGCCCCTATGTCCTTCACAAACCCCCAAAGTCCACATTTAGGGTTTGAACCTGGGCCCTAGGGTAAACTTACCCTAAATCATCCCATCTTCCCTAAGGGTAATCTTAGGACCAAAATAAACCAGTGGTCAAAATCTCAACCTCTGTTGAGGTGAGATGATCATACTAGAGTGCAAAGAACCTTCTCACTAAGCTTCCTTCTACTAGGTCAAAACTAGGGTTTAGAGGATTCCTAATCAAAACTCAACCAAATGAGTTGAAATTTGAACCAGACCTAGATACCTATACCAGGGACACCTCACCAAAATTTGGGAGGGTTTGGAGGTCATTTGACCCTTCAACTACCTTACCCTAGCTTTTCTAGATTTAGGGCAAAACCCTAGGTTACACTTCTTTAAATGGATTCCAATTTTTACAGGAGCTAGGTCTAGGTGCTATTAATCCCCTGTCCAAAATTCAAAGCATTTGGACCAAGGATTAGGTGTGGGGAATTTTTCAAAGATCTGCCCTATTTGTAGGACCTATCCTAGAATAATGGCCCTATAGGTCAGAAGACTTGTCCTATAATTTTCCATAATATATCAAACTGTAGATAATTAAAAATACTATAACATTCATGTTGATCAATTTTGATGAACAAGCCTCCAAAGGGCCTAAATAATTTTTATAATAAAACTGCCCTAAACCTAGGACATACCCATAATCAAATGGCCCTACAAGTCTAGGTACTCTACCAAAATTTCACCACAGCATATCAAATTGTAGGTATTAAAAGGACCTACAACTTTCATGCTAAACACTTTTCCAGTAGGTGCCCATAAGGGGCCTAAAATCCAATTATAGTAAAACTGTTTTATTTAAAATACAGAAAATTAGAAAATAGGATTTAAAATTATAGAATCTGCTCTGCACGAATCTAGAAGCATATCAGGCGGCTCCTGTTCATCTTCCCCGATGGAGCCGAAAAGAGGCTTGCGCATGCGGTTTTTGCGGGCCGATTCCCGGCGGCCTGAGGCGGCGCCACCACCGGGAAACATCCCCTAATTGTTCCCGGTGGTGGGGGCTATCCCTGGCCAGAGCTAGGGCGGCCGGAGGTGGCGGCGCCGCCCTAGCCGAGAGCTCAAAAAACCTCCCGAAAAATGGTGATTTTCCGAAAAATAAAAACCTAACTCGGGTTCGATTGAGCATGGAATCGGTTTCTAAGCATTCCTAGGATCTAAGCATGAAAGAAGGAGAGGAGGAGGACCTGAACTCGGGCTTGGATGCGGGTGGAGCGACGAGAATTCATGGCGGCGGCGGCGGCGATTTCTCCTTTGGTGGCTCCGGCAGTGGTTCTCCCTCCTTTTAATGCTTCAAAATCCGTCGCCCTAGCTTGCCGGTGAGGTCTATATGGCCAGGAGGGGAGGGGAAGGCAGTTTTGAAAGAAGCCATTAATGGCCAATAAAGGAGGGTTCAGCCATGGGGGAGGGGGGCTGAACCAAAGCCTAGGTGGCCGGGAAATGGCTGGAAACTCCTCCCCTACCCCAGGGGAGTTGAATTCATCCATTAAGGGTGGCCTTTGGCCTCCCTTTGGCCAAATTCCTCCTTCCCTCTCTCTTGAATTTTTCTCTCTCCTCCATTAACATGAAAATGGAGCTCACCTTCTCTCTCCTAGTCACCAATGTCGACTTGGTCAATTCCCTAGGATATAGGCAGCCAAATATCATACAAAAATAATCATGCAAGAGTTAGCCTAAGGGGGAGGGTGGTTTGAGGTTGGGTTAGCCCATATAGGCTAAGTTTGACTTGATTTGGGCTTGGGGTTGACTTGGTCAAATTGAACACTATGGTTGACCCAAGTGGGTCCTTGGTGACTCATTGGGCCCACATTAGGTCTAAGGGAATTTTTAGAGTCACAATGAACCTACTAGGCCACTCAAAATCAGAGTTTTGAAAATTACTATATGCAGACCAAGTGGGTCTCAACTAGGTTTTTATGTCACTTGGTCTCCTGGGCTCACCTAGGTTAACTCATATGACCTAGTTATGCTCAAGTCACTCCTAAGGGGGGGTCTAATTGGAAAATGGGATGTTACACCAGAGGCTCTTAGAGATTGAAGAAATCAGCCAAGAGAAAATAGTCAAAGAAGAAATCAGAATTCAACCTTAGCGTCGAGCTCAGATCGACGAGATGAGTTCAGGCATCGAGCTGAGATCGACGATATCTGAGCTCAGGTCCATGAGGCATCGAACTCCATTCGACGATCGTCGAGCTCAGATCGACGTTTTCTGTCCCAGACCAGCTCCCAATATCTCTGAGCCCAGATCGATGATAGTTGAGCTCAGATCGACGATCATCTTGTTGAGATCGATGATTTCTGCCATCACACTGAACGCAAGTTCCCAGACAGATTTTCAGGATATCCTTGGCCCAATCAAAGTGAGCTGTTCATATTCCAACACAGCTTTATTACAGGACAGTTACAAGAATGCTTTTATGCAGATTATAGATGTTGGAGTAACTAAGAGGCAGTAGTAATAAATGCAAGAATTCAAATGACCATTGGTCTCCTATCAGTATATATACACAGAGATACAAAGGAATAGATAGAGTGTAGAAAGTAGTGAAAACAAAAAGAGAAGAGAAGAAAAGAATATAGAAAGAGATACAGGAATCAGATTTCCAGGAAGAACTCAATATCACCTGTACAGCCAGTGCTCTTCTCAGGTCTACTGTTCCAGGAAGCCTGAAGAGACAACTACTCTACATCAGTCTAAAGGCTTACTGGAAGATCAACATCATCAAGGCTTCATCATTCTCACTCCAAGACAACTCACATTTCAGCCTTTGCTGAAATCATCATTTGCTGGAGTAGTCATACATTGAAGGCCTATCACCCTAAGCAAAGCTCATCTTCCGGAACCCTTATAGATCTCAGGGGGAGCTTTGACAACATCATCAAAATCCACTTGTGCTTCTCTTTGACTGTTGAACAGAGAAGACAACATCAACTCTCCCTTCCCCACTGTAAAAGGGTTCTTGAACTCCCTTCAAAAGTTCTGTTTGGTTTCTGAGACCTTGTCAAAACTCAGTGGTGGCAAGACACCTGATCAAAAAATGTGGGTTTGGTTTTTGAGCACCTTATCAAAAGCTCATTGGTGCCCAGGACACCTGATCAACTCTTCCTGCAGTGGATTCCTACCTAGGGTGGTAGAAGAGTGGACTACCCAAGTTTAGGGGAACCACTATAAAATTCTTGTGTCGTCTGGTTTGCCTTTATTTCTTTTCTTTATTATTCTTGCTGTGTGTTTGCTCTAATCTCTAGGATAGATCTAACTTTCACTACCAAATGCAAACTTTTTGTGACGACCTTTGATGTTCAAGTGAGAGATTGGTTTTATGGACTACATCCTCAGTCCATCTCTTCCTTTGCTGATTTGCAAAGAGAGTTTCTGCTCAGATTTTCTACTTCTACAAAGAGGAAGGGTGGTCCAGAAGCCCTCGGGTAGATCAAGCAGCGAGAGACCAAGACTTGGTCTCATTTTGTGGATCGCTTCCAAAATGAAATCTTATACATTGAGATCGTCGATCAAGAAATGTATCGAGTAGCTCTTATTCACGGTCTACATGAAGGACCACTCAAGTCGAGGCTAACGTCCGAGCACCGAGGACATATCAAGAGTTGATTTGATTAGCCAACTCATACATCTGTGGTGAGAAGAGCAACCCCAGCTTTGTCTTTAGTCTTGTAACAGAGAGAAATCCACCTTACAAGCAGCCTCTGAGGTCTCCTCGGAAAGATTTTCCATCCCACTCTAGGAAAATAAAGAAGTTCCAGCATCATCATCGACACCCCTTCCCAGGCCAGGATCGTGCCCACGAATAATTGCTATTGCTACCAGCCCCACCTCTACAAACAGCTTCTGTGCATCAGTCGTAATATGATGACTTATCATGCTCTGGACTCGATGAGCACAGGCTAAAAGTCTGCTAGATCATGAAGGATAGGGCAAATTCCAAAAGGCCTTACCAGTCGGCGAATCAGAGTTCAAGAGATTCATATCTATTCTATGAATTCCATAGAGAGAAAGGTCATTTAACTAAATAATGCAAGGCCCTTCAACGGTTGGTTGAAAGATTGCTTGCCGAAGGCAAGATCAATGACCTGGTCAAGAAAATTATTTCTTCAAAGCCTTCCACCTCCAAGGGAAAGGAGGTTGTTGAAGTTCAGATGAAGTGTGTGGAGATAGAGGATGTAGGCCGTCTGGGGCCTATCGATGTTCGGTCTGAGTGCATCGATGTCATTGACGAAGGTGCCCTTGGAAGACTATTTTAAAGCAAAGAGGGCACATTTCTTGCGTCATCAGTTATGACCCATCGCAGCTCCTCAAAGTCCTCAAAGATATTCACAATTTGGGCTGTTTATATTTTCCTTTACACTCTTCAAACATTTTTTCTCTAAAACACTTCTAAGTGTTCTCTCACTTTCATTCAATAAAGCTTACGTCATAGATCTCATACTGACACAATTCCCTTTTTGTGATGCTTCTCCTCCATATTTTTCTCTTTGCCAAAGAGATCGTTGAACCACTGAGATATCGCCAAGTCTTGTTGTTCCCTCTGTGGATTATCCTCCGGCGTAAGACCACAATGACCACATATGGTGAGGAGTTTTTCGCATATGTGCAGTGGGGTTCGTTCAATCTATAATGGGGAACTTCAGACTTTAGATCTCGGTCGGTGTCTAGCGTAGTGTGTGTGCCTAGGGAAGGCAGCCTGTGATAGTTCTATCGTGCCTCATTGAGGGATACGTTACAGTTACGATGATCTTTGCGTGACAAGCAATGGCGATCAAGTGTAACCTTATCTCTTCGATCATCTCACAACTGTGACGGCCGAACACTCGTTAGTACTCTCGATCCGTGCCTTCGCAGGGCCCACAACTCCGCAGATCAATTCGCAGACAAGCAATAGTCCACTTGGCGCAACTAGTCTAATTCATCAGCGATACTTGTAACCCGAGGCAAGAGAGCAATGTATCAGTCGTTTCCTCAACAGGAATTTCCTTGCTTGTGTTTGTTTATCTTCTATGCCCTTCAAAGGATGTGCGTACATAGTATACAAAAGGTTTGGAGCTTTCTCTACATGGTATATACAGGGTTTAGAGATTTCTCTATAGGGATACGTTACAGTTATGATGATCTTTGTGTGACAAGCAATGGCGATCAAGTGTAGCCTTGTCTCTTCGATCATCTCACACTATGACGGCCAAACACTCGTTGGTACTCTCGATCCGTGACTTCACAGGGCCCACAACTCAAACGATCAATTCGCAAACAAGCAGTAGGCCACTTGGCGCAACTAGTCTAATTGATCAGCGATGCTTGTAACCTGAGGCAAGAGAGCAGTGTATCAGTCGATTCCTCTGCATGAATTTCCTTGCTTGTGCTTGTTTATCTTCTATGTCCTTCAAAGGATGCGCGGCCAGCCCGCTTTAGCCCTCCTTTGTCTTTTCTGCCTTCTTGCAGGTTGGCAGGTTAAATTCAACCTATTCCAAAGATCGGCAATATCTTTTTGGCTTATGATCATCTTAAATGCACTGCCTGCATAAAGTTCTATTAGATGGTTATCCACAAGCTCTCTTATCAGATGCTTGCGACACGAATCATTTAATCAAAGTATCTGGTTCTCCTTGATTGAAAAGTCATGTTGTTATAAGTCTAAATTAAGATGGTTTCATCTTGCTAATCTGGATTTCATGTATAAAATATCATACTTGATCACGCGAGACAATCATTATCGCAGTTTGATCTTTATTCAGTTAATAGTAGAGTTTGCAAGGTACCTCTTCTGCTATCCAATTATATCTTATCATATCAACAGTCAACATTCGCAGGTTCCATCCAGGTTCTTGCGACTTAGTTTTCTTTCTATATCTGCTACTTACTCTTCTTTTGCAGAGATTAGTAGATATTAGGAAGTTTCCTTCAGGTACTTGAGCTTACTTTTTTATCATATTTATGGCTTACTCTTCTTTTGCAAAGATTAGCAGATATTAGCAAGTTCCCATCAGGTACTTGCAGCTTACTTTTTTATCATATCTGCGGCTTACTCTTCTTTTGCAGAGATTAGCAGATATTAGCAAGTTTCCTTCAGGTACTTGCAGCTTACTTTTCTATCACATCTGTTGCTTACTCTTCTCTTGCAGAGATTAGCAAATATTTGCAAGTTCCATCTTGGTACTTACATTTTAATTTCATTTCCTATCTACTACTCACTCCTCTCTTGCAGAGATTAGCAAATATTTGCAAGTTCCATCCAGATACTTGCATTTTAATTTCATTTCATATCTACTACTCACTCCTCACTTGCAGAGATTAGAAAATATTTGCAAGTTCCATCCAGGTACTTGCATTTTAATTTCATTTCATATCTCTTGCTAACTCTTCCCTTTGTAGTGATTAGCTGATATTTGCAAGTTCTATCTAGGTACTTGCAACTTAGTTTTATATCATACTTGTGATTTAATCCTCTTGTAGAAGTTAACATGTGCTTGCAAGCCTCCTTCAGGTACTTGCAAGTTATCATTCTTCTATGCTTTCCTCTCATCGTTGTTTTACAGAGCCCGTTAGGAGACATTCATTTCTTATTCGTTTTGCAAAAGCAACCCAAGTATGCATAAGATGTACCTATTTCCGCCTATGTTAATTCTTTCCTTCGCAGGAAAAAGATAGACATTAGCAAATTTTTTCTAAGGAGAGACATCAGGTTCCATCTCTCCTTACCCCTTCCTTTTCTCGAGAAGGATCACGATTCTCGTGGGTCTACTACTTTTTCGAAGTTCTCTTCTGAACTTGAAAAAGTGCGGGGATTATGAAAGTCCACTTAGTGTCAACTACTTACACCTATGGGGGGGAATAGGTGTCTTTGCAGCGTATTTGCGGAATTAAAGTTTTACCTGCACAAGAAAATAAACCAACACAACACAGAAAGTACACAAGCAATTTATAGTGGTTCCCCGATTTGGGTACGTCCACTTTCCCCCTTCGACCTATCTCCCAACCAGGGACGACTCGGTCACTTCACCAACAGGATTGAAATCCAATCCTTGCACTAACGGAAGGAACCCTTCCACATGTAGGAGTCAACACTCCCACAACACGGGTTGCACCCAACCCTTCAACTAGAGACCAATTGGTCCTTTACAATGAAAGAGAAAATGAAAATAGCTTGTAAGAAATACAAACAACGTGAAGATCCAGGTGTCCCTTTTCTTTAGACTACTTGTTCTTGTAGGCAACGAAAAGTCCACAACTCTAGATCTTACTTAGAGAGAATCTTCTCTAGATCGACGGCTTCAACAAGAGAGGCGGTGATGCTATGTAGATCCGATCTTCTTAGCAAAGTCGGTAAGGTCTTCCAACGGTCACACTAGGATCGATCGTCTCGATCGATTCGGATGGGAAGGTTTCCCGATCACAAACCAAGAGACAAAAGATCTCTGGATAGACGTGTGAGACGCTGTGCCCGACTAGGCTTCTGTCGCCGGGAGAGGTAACGAAAAGTCCGATCAATGGTGGCGAGCAGCTAGCGAGAGGCGGAGAAGGTCGGCCGAGCTCGCTTCCGATCTAGGGCTCGACGGCGGCTTCTTTTTCTTTGATCTGTAATCCGTGCTTTTACTGTTCACAAATACCAGAGTATTTATACAATAGGTCAAGAGATAACCGTTGTGGGCCCCACCAGCAGTAAGACCAAAGTTCGATTCAAAATCCTGCTGAAAACATGGACCGGTCCAGACAGAGTCGGAAAAATACCCAAGTCAAATTCGGCGAGAATCGTGGGTGATTCTCGACGAATCGGCGAGAATCACTTACGATTCTCGCCGAATTCTACTTAGAGAATTCTGCTGCACAGGTTATAGAGGCCGGGGAGAATCGGTGGGAATCATCTTGGATTCTCGCCGACTCGTCGAGAATGCAAAGTCATTCTCGACGAATCGGCGAGAATCACTTGGTGATTCTCGACGATTCTGCCTTAGAAGATTTTTCTGACTGCGTCGAGACAGCCGGCCCAACTCGGCGAGAATCAACTAGTGATTCTCGACGACTCGTCGAGATTCACTGGTGATTCTCGACGAATCGGTGAGAATCACGTAGTGATTCTCGACGATTTACACTTAGACGATTATCGTCTTTCAACCCGTGAGATGGTCTTTGGCCCATCCTTGCTCCTTGTCTGCTCTTGCTTTATCATAGCCCTGTACTTGAAATTAAGTACACCCCAATAGAGAGAGTACACATGGGCCAACACACTGATCTGCTCAACGAGGGATTACGTTGCACAGACCCGTGTATATTGACCCATTGCACCCTGACATTGGTGTGTACTTAGCATGGAATAACTGCAAGCACAACTAGAAGAAATTCATCAAATACATAGTGAATTCATCTTAGCTTTGATAGGAGGCTTCCTCAAATCCAGATAATTGTGGATACAATACCCAACAATCTCCCCCTATTTGACGAAGCCAAAATCCTACTAAGCTAAGATGAATTTCAACATTCCAGATAAAATATGCATAAACTAGAAGAGTGAACAACAGACTTAATCATACCAATGTGAGAGTCAATTAATAAACCACACATATGAATATATAAATGTGAATATCCACACATAAATGTTCACAGTTTACTTAATCAAAAGTTTAAATGAGATAACCACAAGAGCTAACATCCTACAGATCTTTGTCCTTAGCTATGCTTTCTTTGAGTTGTTGAGCTAAGAATTTTTTGCTTTGTCGCTCAAAATACTCCTTGGGCTTAGGATAGTATCTCGGAGGGGGAGCTTTGTTTGCCACAGTATTGCTTCTGAAGAACAAGTTTCTTTTGGCTTCATACATTTTGTGCTGCTCCAACTCGTATTGGCTATATACGTCATTCCTTTTGACTTGCCCTCCTTGTAGTAATGCAAAGGTGTCCAAGATGATATTCTTTGATACAGGACTCCATATTTCATTTCTCACATCCTCCTCCGACAATCTGATCTTCTTTTCAGCTGGTGTTTCCTTTGAAGTTCCTTCTTTGATTTGCCTTTTTCCTTTGGCTTTTGCTAAGGCATCTTGGTCAAACCAGCTTCTTCTCTCAGCCCTCTCCACAACTTTCTTCAACTTGACTTCGCCCAGTTGTACTTCTTCAGTCCTTATATCACCCTTAGTAGTACCAGCACGGCCTTCATCCTCAGGTGGAGCAACAGGGACATGTATTCCCGATGCTTCGGTTACCAGCCAGTGGGCCGTTTCAAACACGTACCTATTCGAATTATCGAATTTATATTTGTCAATTATTATTTATTAAGTTGATTAAAGGTGCAGTTATGATGTGGTAGTTTTGAAAGGCATACCTATTGGTCTGATCGAAGTTTAGAAGTACTACCTCTTGAAGCCCTGCCATCTTAGCGTTATACGCTTCCTCCCCCTTTTTGGCTTCGGCGGCTATAGAGTTTGTATAGGAATGCAAAGAGGCATTAATGTGCTTCACGGTTTTACTGAATTCGTCCAGCAGAGATTTTTGATTTGCGTTCAGCGTTACCATGTTGCCATCGAATTTTTGTATGCTGTCTGCCACAATATGTGCATTTTTATTGACTACAGCCAGATCGTCAGTATTCTTCTTCGGTCCTTGCATGAGAAGAGATATGGCTGTGTCTGCCTCTGTATATTTTTCATCAAATTTCTTTTCCATCACATCTACTTTGTGGTTGATCTGAACCACATTCTTAAGCATGAGATCCTCAGACTCCCGCAGTCTCTTTAGCACTTTATTGTGCGATTTCTCAAACGTATCCTTGAGCTCATCAAGCATTCCTTGGACAAAATTAACAGTGTGGTTTGCTAGGTTTGCTTGAAGTGGAGGAGCTGCAGGCAGACCCTGGTCAGGCTCCCCCGCAGAAGCACTGGGAGAGCTGGATAGTAGTATGGAGTTCACAGGGGGAACAAAGGATTGCTCCCCCTCTATCCTTGCATCTAACTGCTTAGGAGCTTGTTCCTCAGATGGAACCTCAACATCCTCCTGAGAATCTGCTGCTTTCTCATTCTCTGGTACTTCTTCCTCTATCTCAGTCTCCAAGTGATCATACTTATCGGTAGAGTTGTGCACATCTTCTTCTACTTCTTCCTCTATCTCCTCATCAGCCACGTCATCTCCCAGATCATCGTCGATAAGAGCTGCCTCATCGTTCTCAACCTCCTCATCATCTGCGACTTCATCGGCCACCATCTCCACAGCTTCTTTTGCTATCAGAGAAATGTCAGATAAGATGTTTGCAAAACTGGTTACAGGCTCCCCCTCAGTTCCTGCAATCAGGGTGTCAGGAACTTCACTGGGTGTTGCCACGAAATCTGCTGAAGTTCTGTTGTCCTCGGTAGGAGATTCTTCTTGTTCAATTACCACTGCAGCTTGCCCTATTCGACGTTCCCATCGGTCGAATATGCTAGCATCCATCCTTTTCAAGTAGTGCAAAGGCACTCCCTTGCTCATGTCGAATGTGTCTCCGTCCAGTTGATTCAGATAAAGGCTAATGATTCTGCCAAAGCTGGGGGTTCGGAGTGTGTCTTTAATCCTGTCAAAAAGCATGGCTCCCCAGTTGAACCGCTTTCTGCATACGATTTCCGCCAGAGTTTTGAACATTTCCCCAGAAATATGGTCGTGGGATCCGGGTTTGCAGATTAGAGCCTTCCCAACAATGTCAGACAGCAACTTTCCTTCCTCGTTCATATCTTTCCTTTTGATTGACCTGGTCCATCTGGCCAATCCACAGAAGGATAGGATCCTTGCTCTATCCTCTTCCTCCAGGTAATCTTCCTCTTCACTACTGGATAGCTGCAGGCATTGGGTCAGTTTCCTGGCGGATAACTTGATTTTCTTCCCGGCAACCTTGCATTTGATGGAGGTGTCTTCATGACGGAGCTTTGCCGTTGCAAAGAACTCCAATACTTCCTTGTCCAAGATCTTGCACGGGTGCTCCAGCACGAACGTCAGGCCCGCTTCTTCAAGCATGATGATTATGTTCCGGAACTCATCTGAGGCCTGGGAGAACCCGGTTCTCACTAGCTCACATCCAGTGACTAGGCCGGCGGTGGTCCTTGGAGCCATAGCAAACCTAGGGAGGGAATCCCAAGTTTACGCCTAATCAAAAATCAAAGGGGAAGCTATACTAACAGCGAGTCACTATAAGGGAGAGGAAATGGTTACCCAACTGCGGAGGAAGCGAGAGTCGACGGAGACGACAGAGAGCCTGGAGGAGCTCGTGCCCTGGTTTGACCTAAACCGCAGAGAATGAAAACTTGGACGAGCGCCCTGGATGCAAGAAGAGAGGTCTGCGGAATCCGTAACGAGATTGACGAGATTTGGAACCTAAGAGGTGGGAAGTCGCCGGGAGGAGGGAAGGAAGGGTCGGCGGGATTCCGAAGGAATATCGACGGGTTTCTCTGCGAAATGCGGAAGATGAGGAGTCGGCGGGAGTTTTTCTAAATAGAAATCGACGGGATTGGAGGCATACCGGATTCTCGAAATCTTGTGTTATCAAAGGGTTTGAGAAATCTTCTAAACATATGTATTTCTGAATACATGAATCTATAGAGGATTTGGAAGGAGTTTTCCACACAGAGTTAGGAGGCATATCAACCTTGGTATACCCAAGACAATAACCGTGGTAGGCAACTTTAATGGATTATTTTTCGATCGAGATATACACAATCTTCTTGATGTCAGTTGTAAGTTTTAGTGACTTCCAATGGCGTATCTTCATTAATTTTCAGTGGGCTAACTTAGGC
Organism: Platanthera zijinensis; assembly: GCA_039513925.1. Lineage (NCBI taxonomy): Eukaryota > Viridiplantae > Streptophyta > Magnoliopsida > Asparagales > Orchidaceae > Platanthera > Platanthera zijinensis. The sequence goes on along the minus strand of CM077079.1, from coordinate 37,412,162 downwards.
CTGTTGAGGTTCATTCTCGTATCTACCAGTGTATTTACAGATAAATCTTTAACAATGTATCTAAAGGTTATTTTTACAATCTTAATCTTTCCTTAGGTGAACAAGCATATAAGTGTAAGTCTATACATGACCATTTACTTTCGAGAGAGGGAATTCATGACTTAGTGTGGATATGTAGACATACATATATACATCTATGTAAAAATCGATGCACTATAGCTCATATATTGAAGCTGATTGCAATTACCTGAGATTGAAAGATGTACCATTTAGAACTTCTGCTCAAGGCACACCAGGTGGTCAACTTGAAAGTCCACCTAGTGTCAACTTGAATGTGCCCGTGCTGATGGCACTGCTCCTTTTCCAGATACTTGTTCCACGTCATTTTTGGAACATCTCCTGTCTGGTTCCCATTAGGTTTACGGGAACCTAGACCACCCTGCAAGAAAGAGTTATCTTGCCTTAGGAACCCAATAAGTATTGGGTCCTAGGTTCCTGTTAGTATAATAATTGGGATGCCTCCCCTCAGGGATCCTGGAGGAAGGACTAACATTGCCTTGAGGATGTGGAAGTCCCCTTGCCTTTGGCACAGAAGGGTTGTGCCAACAATCTATGGCAAAATGACCCACTTTGCCACAACACCAACATTCATGAATGTTATACCGCCGTTTGTGACCTGAACCGATGACTGAGGTAGTCAAGGACCTAGGTCTAAACGGGATAAAGCCGGATCTGCTCTCAAAATTGCCTCTTCCATCGTGATACTTGGAAGGGTGGAGGGAAGGCATGTAGTGAGCGTCATGAGGCCTGGGAGGTGGTGCCTTCCTTTCAGTCAGTACCCTTTCAGAGGCCCCATGAGCACTAACTGCATGACTTCTAACCCCCCTTTTTTGTGTCCTAGGGTGGTGAGAGGCGCAGTGAGAGCTGATATCAGCAGATTCATGCAGAGTTGGGGCTGTGGCCGAGAATACAAAGGGTTCAGAACGAGCCTTAGGCATTCTCTCAAGGGTGGCCATGACAGCCCTTACATTATGGGTGTTTCCACATGAGGGCAGATCACCCTTGCAGTGACCACGGTTGTTCCTGTGATCATACCTGTAGGCATGATGAGTACCCTTCCTTTCTGGAGTGGGGGGTCTAAATACAGTTTCCCCTTTTCTCCATGAATTGATAATCTGGGAAATCCACCCATTTTCTTCCTTTCTTTTGAGAGAATCAACCTTGGAAAAGTTGGATACTATCCTCTTCTCATTCTCTAGACTACTCTCTAGATCTGAGATTTTAGAGTCCTTAACCTTATTGGATGCCAATTGGAGAACCAATAAGATCTTCAGCCGAGCAATCTCCTGAGCTTGCTCCTCAACAATCAGGTTGCTTTTCTGAAGGACACTCTTCAGGGCATCAGGATTTTCTGGAGGACAATCATCCAAAATATTCTTGTCTTCAGGAACATGAGGAAGAGAGGGGCAAGATGAAGAAGTTACCTGGTCCTGACTTAGCTGATCAGGAATAGTGTTAGGACAGACCGGGGCAGCTGAGTTATCTTCAGCTGTGCAGTCTTCATCAACTTCCTCCTCAGTCTCTGATAAGGACACAGGAGCCCTGATACTGAGAAATTGGTCATCACTTTCTTCTTCAGAAATACTGACCCCCATATATGCATCATCCTCTTGCTGACGACTTACCCCTATTCTGTTTGATCCCTCCATGAGGTCTGATATAGTTTGCCACAAGGACTTGGCCGTCTTACACTTTTCAAGTCTTGACCGGGAAGGTCCAGTCCAGACATCCAGGATGATTTTACGAATCATTCTATCCAAGTTGAAAAGAGAGAATTTAATCTCAGACATTTCAGTAGTCTCCTTGGGGATCTGCATATCCTTTCCAGAGCAGGAGGCCTTCATGGGAATGAAGGGACCCTCTTCCAGAATGAGTGATGCTCGAGGGTCGAGGGCCTCCAGATGAAATAGTACTCTCATCTTCCATACAGGATAGTACTCCTTTGTACAAGAGGGGAGTCTTAGAGGAGGGACATCATAATCCAACTCCATGCTTGAGTCTGATCTTCTTGTTGACACTAGATGCAGGAACTTACTCGAGGTGTTAACCCCTTTGATGAGTAACCTCCCTCTGATACCACTTGAAAGTCCACTTAGTGTCAACTACTTACACCTATGGGGGGGGAATAGGTGTCTTTGCAGCGTATTTGCGGAATTAAAGTTTTACCTGCACAAGAAAATAAACCAACACAGCACAGAAAGTACACAAGCAATTTATAGTGGTTCCCCGATTTGGGTACGTCCACTTTCCCCCTTCGACCTATCTCCCAACCAGGGACGACTCGGTCACTTCACCAACAGGATTGAAATCCAATCCTTGCACTAACGGAAGGAACCCTTCCACACGTAGGAGTCAACACTCCCACAACACGGGTTGCACCCAACCCTTCAACTAGAGACCAATTGGTCCTTTTCAATGAAAGAGAAAATGAAAATAGCTTGTAAGAAATACAAACAACGTGAAGATCCAGGTGTTTCATTTCGTTAGACTACTTGTTCTTGTAGGCAACGAAAAGTCCACAACTCTAGATCTTACTTGGAGAGAATCTTCTCTAGATCGACGGCTTCAACAAGAGAGGCGGTGATGCTATGTAGATCCGATCTTCTTAGCAAAGTCGGCAAGGTCTTCCAACGGTCACACTAGGATCGATCGTCTCGATCGATTCGGATGGGAAGGTTTCCCGATCACAAACCAAGAGACAAAAGATCTCTGGATAGACGCGTGAGACGATGTGCCCGACTAGGCTTCTGTCGTCGGGAGAGGTAACGAAAAGTCCGATCAACGGTGGTGAGCAGCTAGCGAGAGGCGGAGAAGGTCGGCCGAGCTCGCTTTCGATCTAGGGCTCGACGGCGGCTTCTTTTTCTTTGATCTGTAATCCGTGCTTTTACTGTTCACAAATACCAGAGTATTTATACAATAGGTCAAGAGATAACCGTTGTGGGGCCCACCAGCAGTAAGACCAAAGTTCGGTTCAAAATCCTGCTGAAAACGTGGATCGGTCCAGACAGAGTCGGAAAAATACCCAAGTCAAATTCGGCGAGAATCGTGGGTGATTCTCGACGAATCGGCGAGAATCACTTACGATTCTCGCCGAATTCTACTTAGAGAATTCTGCTGCACAGGTTATAGAGGCCGGGGAGAATCGATGGGAATCATCTTGGATTCTCGCCGACTCGTCGAGAATGCAAAGTCATTCTCGACGAATCGGCGAGAATCACTTGGTGATTCTCGACGATTCTGCCTTAGAAGATTTTTCTGAATGCGTCGAGACAGCCGGCCCAACTCGGCGAGAATCAACTAGTGATTCTCGACGACTCGTCGAGATTCACTGGTGATTCTCGACGAATCGGTGAGAATCACGTAGTGATTCTCGACGATTTACACTTAGACGATTCTCGTCTTTCAACCCGTGAGATGGTCTTTGGCCCATCCTTGCTCCTTGTCTGCTCTTGCTTTATCATAGCCCTGTACTTGAAATTAAGTACACCCCAATAGAGAGAGTACACGTGGGCCAACACACTGATCTGCTCAACGAGGGATTACGTTGCACAGACCCGTGTATATTGACCCACTGCACCCTGACATTGGTGTGTACTTAGCATGGAATAACTGCAAGCACAACTAGAAGAAATTCATCAAATACATAGTGAATTCATCTTAGCTTTGATAGGAGGCTTCCTCAAATCCAGGTAATTGTGGATACAATACCCAACAGATTATTTTAACCCATAAATCGGCGATCCCTCCCAAGATAGCCAGCTCGTAAGTTGCGGCCTGCACCAGGAGGTCGCGACCTGTCAGCCTTTCCTTCTAAGGGTGGGAGGACTGACTTCTCAGTCTGCTCAGTCCGCGCGGCTAAGGCGGTTTCCGTGGTCTGACCGCCCAGGTCGCGCAGCAGTCGCTCGTTCTGCAGGGGATGTGGACTGCTTCCTCAGTCCGCCCCTGCAGGCCGCGCAGTTAGATCGGATAACCGTATGGTGGTTCATTCTTCCTCTCAGGTGTGAACTACTCAACTGAGTGGCGGACTTGAATCCCTATTCACCCAAACCGCTCGCTAGATGCTTAGCCAGTCCGCGCAACCTGCTCCTTTTATTCGGGAGAAGGTGGCGGACTCAGTCTTCAGTCCGTCTAAGGGAGGCAGACTCGCTCCTCCCACCAGCTCTCTAGCCCACACATCTAGACAGTAACCAGCACTCCTGTCCGCCAGCTATAGGCGGACTCGATTTCAGTCCGCATGGTCACCAACCCTCGTCCCCAAACAAAGGATGTCACCAGTCAACAGCGGCTCTCACCAATAAGCGCGACCTGGACTCTTCAGTTCGCTAGGTCGGCAGTCCTTGTCACCAAGCAATGGCGACAATCCTCCAGCAGGAGACGGCCTGCCCAACCCATCCACCATAAGTTTGGCGGACTCGTTGTGCAGTCCGCCAGATGAGACCCAGTTCGGTAGCCGGCGATCTGCTTCCTCTCTACAGCGGGCTGGGCGGACTCATTATGCAGTCCGCCAGCTAGCCCTCCAGTTTCCTGGTGTCCATTTCTACCCAGCAGCGGGTGAACTCCTCCTCCGCTCGCACAGCCTAGTGCAAGCTCGCTCAGTAGCAGGGGAGGACTCGTCCAAGTCCGTCAACAGCAGCAGCCATCTCCAGCTCCAAGTCTCTTACCGCGTGGCATAGAGCAGACTCCACGAACTCAGCATTGTACTCGCACAGCTCACCGCCTTACCGGGGGTGATGTTACCAAGACCGTTACCTCCTCAGGACTATAAATAGGCCCCCATACCTCTCATTTGGGAGGAGACGACGCGGCATAGGCATCAAGATCCCAGCATCAGTTCATGCAGACTCGGTTTCCCGGTCCGCGTGACCTGCTCCTCTTTTCTTCTCTCTGCTCGATCAAGCAGTCCGCCTGGCTAATTCCAGCGAGTTGCCTGATCAGCTGATAGCGCGGTTTGCTGACCTCTCTGTTCAGTCTGCGCGGCCTCTGGCATTCTCCTCTCCTTAGCCGCCAGCTTCCCCCCATTGTACCCTTTATTTTGCTTTCCATATAAAAGTGCAACCTCAAGCTGTAACTTCAATTATAATCAAAGGAAAGCCCGTCACAAGATAGGCATTCAGGCCGCAACGAGCGAAGTCTGTTGTTGTCGCTGCTAGCGGCCCTCTCTTCTATTTTTCTCTCTCGGTCTAACCATCAGAGCCCAACCGCTAAAGTAACGTCTGCTCGATAGTTCCTTATCAAGCTTCTTCTCTATCCCCGCAACCCTCTTATTCATCTAGCTTGTGAGATCGAATACCCGTTAACTGGGTGGTGTCGCATTTCATGCATCAACATTCAGATCTAGCAATATTCATGAATCAAGAAGTAAAGCATGTTATAATAAAATTACTTTTGAGGGATTGAGTCAATACTCAACCTAGATACTCCAGAAAAAATTCCAACCGGTTACTAGCGGCTTGAGTATTGAGCGCAGAAAGTATATTCACGCCTCTACAGGAAATCCACACGATCGGGAGAACCCGTAGCAACTTGTCGCACAAGTTTTAGGTCGAGAGAGGACACTCAGCATCTCCACAGACTGCTAGGTCTGTTGAAGGAGAGGCGACGACGACACTCGCCGGGATCAGGATCGGGCTCGGTGACGGAATCGGCGGAATGCTTCCGTCGGCTTTTAGGGTTATCGGTCTTTCTCATAGTGACGGCTCGTGTGCTTAGACAGAAGAGTGATCGCTTATTGTTCAAGCCCTAATGTTTCCTATTTATACCCAAAGGGAATAAATAAAGTAGCTCGTCGCTAATCGCAGACCCAGAACTTAGATAAAATAGACCTTCGGCCAGACAACAATTTGTTTGGATGAATAGTCAAATATCTACAGGATATATGACGAATCATCGAGTATCAATTTATACTCGTCGAATAGTTGAGTATCTTATAGAATATACGACGAACTCAACGCCATCCTCAGCGGAGTCAATGCTTGACTTTGCGAAGACGTTAGGTGGACTCAAAGCTCTCAATGCTTTCTATGCCAAAGGCCAGATTCGTCAAACGGCATTCGTCGAATGGCGTACGAATTCTGCGCCAAAGTCTAGATTCGTCGAACAGCATTCGTCGAACTGTATTCGTCGAACAGCATTCGTCGAACGCCGTACGACTTCTGCGCCAAAGGCCAGATTCGTCGAATGGTGTTGAGTGAATACAATACACTTAATGCCTAAGTGCCTGATTCGCCAAGTAAACTCTTTACTTAACGAAGGCGTTGAGTGCACTCAATGCACTCAACGCCTAAGACCCAGACTCATCAAGTAAACTCCTTTACTCGATGAGTCGCTGAGTGGACTCAATGCACTCAACGCTTAAGTGTGACAGTCGACGAATCAACACTTGATACTGACGAATAAGTGAGTAAACTCAACACACTCAATGACATCATTCGATGAGTTAACACTTAACTCGACGAAAGCACTGACTGGTCTCAATGCACTCAACGATTTTGCCTTAGAATATTTCAGTCCCTTTTGCTCATCATATGAGCTAAATCATACAGATCCAAACTCCCAATTTCTCCACAATCTTATGTGTGACCCTGATAGGCTCATACTGAGTTGGCAGTGAGGCTACATGCTTGATCACTTCCAGATCACTATGGTAGCACCAACAGTCTCCCACTTGATCTAGAAATTATCAAACAAAAGCTTCACAAACAATGAGTGGCATCTAGCAATACATCATTGCTCCCCAAAAAGTAAGAGTTTATAAACTCATATGCCATTGTGACCAATGTTATAGTGTTGTAATGTCCCTTCGTCCCTTACATTTAGATAGAACTAGAGGTATAGACTGTGTCACTCTCATAATTGTTCAATCCTAGTTTCCTGATCTAGAATGGACTTTCAGAAATTGGTGAGCCCAATATCATATATTGACTCAACCAAGCATGGTCATGTATTTTCTCAATCCCAATCCATAAAGGGGCCCATGGATGCAACTCCTGTCATATAGGAGGACAAATCTCATCTCTGCTCACACGCAAACACCCAAATGATTCGTAATGTACCCAATAACCACCTTTATCATCCAAATTTCTCAAGACTAGACTTTTGATGGCATCAAAGCACGCTCTTTCTCACTCGATGAAAGTTGTGACTTCCGGTCAAAGGACCACGAACATCATTGCCACTTGAGCCATACTTGTGACACATTTATATAACTATCAACAAAGTATTGTCATATTGGGTCTGTCTAGTACAACTTGTTCATAACAAGTACCCATGTGATGAATTGATATCACAATATCATGACTTGTGAGGACGGGTCATCAATTAACGCAAATGCTAGTCTTAAAGGTATCATCATTGCCCTTAGCTTTTAAGATGACACAATGACCAGGGACTCTTTAAGAATGAAGCTTCTAGGACCATAGGTTCTCACATCAAATCACTACTTGTCCTATAGAAGCAAACATTCTAAGGGCATTTATTTTAGTTAACTATTCTATCACAATAGAAATAATAATACAATAAAATAACTTGTCAAAATCTATAAAATGAAATGTATATGGTACTTTTATTCATCAAATGAAAAATAACAGCCAACAAACATATAATCAACAAGACTCAAACTAGAGCTGATCACTCAAGTATCCTAGACCCATAGATCTAACATAACCATCATGCTTTCTCTGTGTAAGAGGCTTCGTTAGTGGATCCGCAATATTTTTATCAGTTGGCACTCTGCATATGCTCACATCTCCTCGATCGATAATCTCTCGAATTAGATGAAACCGCCGGAGTATGTGCTTGGAGCGCTGATGAGATCTAGGTTCCGAAGCAAGTACAATTGCACCATTATTGTCACAGTAGAGAACTACAGGATGAACAATGCTAGAAACTACATATAACTCTCCAATGAATTTACTAATTAATACAGCCTCCTTCGCTGCATTTGTAGCGGTGATATACTCGGCCTCAGTTGTAGAATCGGCAACTGTATCTTGCTTGGAACTTTTCCAGCTAACAGCACCTCCATTCAGGCAAAACACAGTTTCTGACTGAGACTTTGAATCGTCCCTATCAATTTGGAAGCTAGCATCTGTATAACCACTTAAAACAAGCTCTTCCTCTCCGCTGAATACCAAGAAAGTATCCTTAGTCCATCTCAAGTACTTGAGTATATTCTTGACGGCTATCCAGTGACCTTCACCGGGATCAGACTGATACCTTCTAATCATGCTCAAATCATAAGAGACATCGGGTCTAGTACATATCATTACATACATGATTGACCCAATTGCCGAAGCATATGGAATCAACTTCATGTGTTCCTTATCTTTACAAGACTTAGGACATTGGTCCTTAGAGAGACTCACACCATGAGAAATGGGCAAGAATCCTTTCTTGGACTCAAGCATGATGAACTGTTTCAACACCTTGTCAATGTACGTACTTTGGGTCAAGCCCAGCAACTTCTTTGATCTATCTATATACTACTCGAGTAATGGACTTAGAAAATATTTTGCTTCCTGAATATTATTTTTCTTCAAATAAAATCAGGAATCATTCTTCCTTTCATTGCTTTAGTGCTTGAAAATGAAGTGTGACCCAATAGAGAGGCTACACATGAGTCAACACCATGGATCACACAATGAGGGATTACATTGTATGGTCCTGTGTTTGGTGACTCATTGTAGACTAACATTGGTCTATACTTGGCAATTATATCCTGCAAACACATAACTTAACAAGGGCATCAAATATAACTTAATTTATCTTAGTTCAAGGGTGACTTCATACAAATCTAGATATTATGGATACAATACCCAACAATCTCCCCCTATTTGTAGAAATCAGAACCTTCTACACTAAGGTGAATTACATCAAGATAATCATAATATATTAACTAGTAAACACAGTAATACTGAGAAAAGCTAAGCAATGAAAAATTAGATCATCAAAATAGAAGATTTATATATATAGAAAATGTCCATGAAATCCAATTCAACAAAATCTCATAAGTAAACTTTTTGATCAACTTCAGCTTTTAGTAGCTCTGTTAATGTTGTTGTTTGTCTCTCTTCTCTTACTATCTCTTTTGGTAGCTGAAAGGCTTGGGATAATACTTTGGAGGTTTAGGAAGAGCCTTGGGGTTATTCTTACCATACTCTCTATCATATATCCTTCTCTTGGTAATAGATTTCTCATACAAGTCCCATTCATGGGAGCTGTAATGATCATGTCTATTCTCATTATAATCAATCACTAGTTTGAGAGTATCAAGAATTAAAGATTTAGAAGTAGGGCTCCAAATTTCAGTAAATTCTTGGGTTCTCCTTCTTGTGCCCTGGGATTTCTGGAGGACGAGCTTGAGGCATTTCAGATTCTAACTATGCTTGAGCACAACTATCTAAAGGTGGTTCTTGATCTTTAGGTCTGGGAGTGAAAGTTGGTTGCTGGGCAAGAGGCTGCTGGGTAGGAGGATGCTGAGAAAGTGTAACATCCCATTTCCAGCTAGACCCCTAAGAGTCGTTTGGCCGTGACGGAACCCTAGGAAGCCCAAAAAACTTAAATAAATCGATCGAGATTTCGGGTCACGGGTTGGTCACGCCCGTGACCGACCCGTCACGCCCGTGACTCTGGGCGTGACTCCTTCGACGATCGTCGATCTCCGTGAGATGATCGTCGAACATGCTGCCGGGGCATGTCACGCCCGTGACCAAGGTGTCACGCCCGTGACCAAGGGCGTGACTCCTTCGACGATCGTCGATCTCCGTGAGACGATCGTCGACCTTGCAGCCCGGACATGTCACGCCCGTGACCAAAGTGTCACGCCCGTGACCATGGGCGTGACTCCTTCGACGATCGTCAATCTCCGTAAAATGATCACCGAAATTGAACTCGGGCCTGTCACGCCCGTGACCTAAGTGTCACGCCCGTGACCTAGGGCGTGACCAGCCTTCGACGACCGTCGATCTCAGTTCGACGCTCGTCGACCTCAGAATTTGCCGTTCGGGCCTGTCATGCCCGTGACCTAGGTGTCACACCCGTGACCTAGGGCGTGACCACCATTCGATGACCATCGATCTCAAATCGACGATCGTCGGCCCAGAATTAACCACCCGGGCCTGTCACGCCCGTGACCCAAGTGTCACGCCCGTGACCATCCTTCGACGATCGTCGATCTCAGTTCGACGATCATCGAGCCCAGAATTGGCTATCCGGGCCTGTCACGCCCGTGACCTATGTGTCACGCCCGTGACATTGGCCGAAACGACGGTTCAGGCCCGAAATTATTTTAACACGCGTGGAAATAAATGCTGGGGTGGGAAGTTACACCAGGAATAATTACAGGCCGTTTTTCCTTTTGTAATTATATAATAAAGGAGGAAGATGTGGTCCAATAGGAAACCGCCAACTGGACACACCTGTTCATCTTCCACCGTTTCCTATCCCTTCACTGTAACCGAAAGGCTATTAAGAGGAGCCTTCATGGCCATTACGGCTTTACCCTTTCACCTCCCCACTTTCTGACTTATAAAAGCCCACTTGGGGCAAGAGGAGAAGTTTACACGCTCAAATAAACGGATCAGATCTTTGTTCTTGCTGTAGGAGAAGTTCGGCTATGCCACCACTACGCCATGGCACCCCGTCATTCTTCTCGCCTCCAAACCGCGAACAAGATCCTCCTCTGCTTCTTCTCTTTCGTGGGTAGATCTTAGGATTCTTAGAAAGGAGGTTCGCGCTCAATGGAGCCGGACCCATTTCTCGTTTTCATGGAAAACCATGAAAAATGTATTCTTGAGTTCGCCGGAAACCGCCACCTCCGGCGGCCAAACCACCGTCGACCGCTAGCCATCGCCTCAACGGAGGTGGTGGTGGTGGTGGCTGGCCAGGGAAGTGACCGGACGGCCGGCGACGGATCACGGAAAGCTTACAGGAAATATGAGTTTCTGTGTCTGGTTTTCGGGTTCTGTAGAAGATGAACAGTAAAAACTGTTTTTAATATATAAATTATGTAAATAATTTTGTATGGAAATTATACTTGGATGAGTATATTTTGAGGCTGCAAAATGAGACACTTAGAGGCCATTTTAGGAAAGTGTCTAGTCACGAAAGTCGTAGCCCTTCGAGTCTAGATTAATTTAAAATTGGTTTCAACTCGTTTGGGTAAGCGGTTCGACCGCAGCACCCGTTTTAGTGGGGGCTGTACCTAGAGTTGGGCAGAAATTAAAACGGATGTCCACTCTTCGTCCCTTGTCCAAATGACCTAAAATTTGGGCAGGGGGTTAACCTTGGTTATACCTAAAGGCAGACCAAAAATGGGAATTTTTGGAGATACTTTGCCTAAAGTTTTTGTTTTAATTTAATAAACTTAGAGGAATTTATTTAGGTGGTCAAATGACCTCCAAACCCTCCCAAATGTTGGTGAGTGGTCCCTGGCTATAAAACCTAGGTTAGTACAAAATTCCAATTGATTTGGAGGAGTTTTGGTTGAGAAATCTTCTACCCTTAACCAGGCATTAGAGAGACACCTTTTAGTAAAAAGTGCACTAAGAGTTTGGAAAGGTCAAATCACCTCAACAGAGGCTGGTTTTCTGATCTCTGACTTAGAAGGGTGTTATAACCTGCTTTGAGGAAAATGGTGAGGTTTAGGGCTAGTTTGCCCTAGGATCCAAGCTCAAACCCTAAATGAAGGGTTTTGAGGTTTGTGAAGGACATAGGAGCAAAAGCTCTTGTATGCCCTTGAAATTTGGAGGAGAGTGGCATGATATGCTGAAAACCCTCTGGTTGAAATAGTGAAGGGATTGGAGGTAATTAGGTACCTCGAAAGTTGTGATTTTGAATTAGGATAGAAATGTAATTTAGTTATTTTAAGAACTAAATCTAATCCAAAAATCATGAAACTCGGGAGGAGGGAGTTTTAGGATGTTTTAGACTTATGGTAATTTTCCTGGAATTTTATGATTAATAAATATTATACTTCATGTGTTAACGGATTATTAGCCCGATTTGTTGTTTCAAATATTTGGGGGTTTTAAATTAACTGTAATCAGTTAAAATTCTGGATTTAGATCTTGACTAGTAGAACACTGACCCCTGAATTTTTATAGAATTTTATGTTGAGTAAATCTAGTACTTTGTTCACAGATATTAGAAAGGGGTTTGTTGTTTAAAAATTAATTATGGATAAATTACTTGCTGGAAAATTATGAAACTTGGCCAGTGCTAATTTTAGGCCTTTATCTGCATGGCATAAATTATTTATAATTTTTGGAAGAATATTTTCTGTACATGGTTCATAAACAACAGAAGTAGAGATTATTTCTAAAATAGTTTTCATGCCCTTTTGATGATAGAAAAATTATGATACTTAGGATTTAACCTATTGAGATAACCTACTATTTATCATAAATTTGCTGGACATCTTGCATGATTACTTAGGGTAGTTCATGTTCAAACCGGTAGCCCTTGGGACTCTCGGGGAATTTAATTAAACATCAGATAAATTAGGAAAATTACCATTTTCTGGATTTAGGCTAATTATATCATGATAAGTCCCCAATAAATAACTTAGGGCATTTGGATGAGTATTAGATCATGGCATAACCGGTTCGACATATAGTCTAGATCGGTCAGCATATAACAAATTTGTGAATTGCAATAAGACATGATCTGAGGAAGACATTGGAGTTAATCATTTTGTTTGGGTGGGCAATAGTGGAGGAAAACGCAATAGGAAGATATAAAGAGTAGCGAGAAGTGGTGAAAACTAGAGTTAAGAGGTGCTCGGGTTTCGGCGAAAGATCGTCTTTCCCGAAGAGAGGAAGGTTAAAAATCACCCTAGGATAGTCTATCGTAATATGAGAAGGGAATCGGGTTAAGGGAGATAAACCAATAATAATAAGTGCCTTGCGAAAGGGAACTTCGGGCCATAATGCCGCCGTCTTGGTTCCTAGTGCCCCTTGAGAGCCCTTCACGGGGAATACCGGGGGCAGTCCTGGGCTAACGTAAACTGTATTAACAAACCGACAAGAGTAACTTAGTAACTAGGGCTACACCTTTCACAAACACGGTTGGCACAGGAAGATTGATGGGAGCTTCGGCTCGGTTGGTTTGGGACGGACGTTTTGGTCCGGGGAGCTTCGGCTCGGTTGGTTAAGAAACGGACGGGATGGTCCGGGGAGCTTCGGCTCGGTTGGTTAAGAGACGGACGGGATGGTCCGGGGAGCTTCGGCTCGGTTGGTTTGGAGACGGACGTTTTGGTCCGGGGAGCTTCGGCTCGGTTTTGTGTGTTTACGAATAAACTTGCATGTGCATAAGATAGGAAAAGTTAAGGTGGTGGGTTTTTCGATATCGGGGAGTTCGATTGCACCGACACCGATATCGTTGACTCGGCGGGGTGATTAGCACTTCGCCAACAGAAGTCCGGTGCGCCAGCCGGCAAGAGTACGCAGGCGTCCACTTAGTGCACCAAGCGTTGAGGCGTACGATAGGTCAGACCAGTGGTGCTTTTACTGGTTTTGAGGTGGGCGAGGCCCAACCTACCGCTTCCGTTCGCCACTACGGAGGTATCCTGGGAGGTAACGGCTCCGAAAGGGGGAACTAAAGGTCTGTGTGCACAGAGTCGGGTGTGTGAGTTGCACTTGCATGTTTCATCATACCCACTAGCATGTCATAGCATAATCGATTCATTTAACCCTGACACCTAAAGTATAAGTGGTATGGGACGCTTATACATTAGGACCTGCAAAACGACCCCTTGGTCTATAGGCTTGTGTGGGCAAGTTTATAAATCAAAGGTTAATTTCAATATATAACAACCATTGCTGTTTGATAACCGACACCCCAAGGTATAAGTGGTATGGGACACTTATACGATGGGAGCCTTGCAAAAGATCCCTTTTACTTATGTGTTCTCGCATAAGTGAAGGTTAAATTCATATATTTGCTTTTCTTACTGCTAGACCTATTATAACAATTATATTAACTGCTCACCGAATACAACTTGTTAGATTAGTTCCACTGCCATCTGTTTCTTGATTAATCTCAACCGTCATGTCCTTCCCTTTCTTCCTCCCTGCTCGGTACCTAGGAGCCATGGGGGAAGGGGTGGGGGATGATAGGGCTTAGTCATTATGACTAACGGTTTTTGAACCGCATCATTTAGGGGATCGTGGAGCCCAGCATGGAGGAGCAGCCCCAGAGATCGGTGCGCCTAAAGATGGGGCAGTCTAGCTCCGGAGTTCATACAGCCGGGACCGTGAGTCTCGACCCTGAGTAGTTTTCTGTTTTGCTTCCGCATGAATGATATTGTAGTGAGGACATTTTGTATCGGGCATAAGCCCGCATTTACAGTACTCTGATTATTGATATTCTGTGGACACTCCCTTCGTGGAGATTTTTATTATATGTATGTGATTTATTATTGTGGACTGCATTGTTCTTACTTCAAATATTGTGCTACTTTTCTGTGATCGAATTGGCCGGCGGAATCGGCGCCTCGTGGTGATGACCCGTCGAAGGTGTCACCGCAAAGCGGCGGTTCTGGGCCTAAGACCCCGGTGGTTGAAAAAGAAAAAAAAGGGGGGGGGTCTTACAAGTGGTATCATAGAAAACCTCGATCAGAAAAGTAGCAGTCCACTAACCCTGGGTCACCCCCGCTCGAGTTTAGTTTGGGGACAAACTAAGCAGCGGAAGCAGTGGTGTGCCCATATGGGGATCACATATAAATTGTCCACCTTTATGTAATATCTGAACGTTTTCTCAGCGTGTGTTTTTGTTACGCAGCCTCCAGCACGGACTACGCCACAAGGTGGAGTTCAACAGGCTCAGGATGTTGCACCACCCCCACCGGTCCCCACTCCTTTCCTTCAGTCAGACATGGGACAGACCCTGACTGCCATCCTGGAGGCCTTCAGGGCCCAGCAGGTTCCGGCCCCGCAGCCAAACCCGGGGGCCAACTGGCTAAGCATCTTCCGAGGACTGTCTCCCCCGTCCTACTTGGGGACAGAGTCGGCTGTTCGGACGGAAGAGTGGCTAGATATCATGTACGAGATGCTGACCGGGATACGGTGTCCCTGGGAGGAGAGGGTGGCTCTGGTTGTCTCCTGCCTGGAGTCCCATGCAAAGAGGTGGTGGAAGACGCTGTTGGACACGATATTTGCTGATAGGGAGGTTGCGGAGGTTACTTGGGAGGAGTTCAGGGCTGCACTGCTGGAGCATTTCCTTCCGCAGTCGGCTAGGGATGATTTGGAGGAGCGATTCTTACAGCTGAAGCAGGGCACCCGGACCGTGGTGGAGTACCATCGAGAGTTCGACCATCTGGCTCGATACGCAGATTCCTACCAGCTAGACGAGGCAGGGTATATCAGGAGGTTCTATAAGGGCCTGCGGGAGGACTTGAGGGAGGCTCTGTTGTTTGTATCTGACGGGCCCATCTCCCGGATTTTGGAGATGGCAAAAAGGATTGAGGCAGATTGGCACGCCACCCGGGGCCGGAAACGGCCAGCAGAGGATCAGGGACGGAGAGGTAGAAATGACCAGCGGCGAGGTGCTGTACTAGAGGGGAGGAGGATAGAGGACCAGCCTCGTCAGGACGTGAGGCAGGATCCGAGGGAACAGGTGATATTGGCCCCTCCACCTCTTCGGATGCAGGAGATGCCGAGACCCGGGGGAATGGCGTATCCCCCACCAGAGTGTTTTCTTTGTCATCAGATTGGGCACATTCGGAGGAACTGCCCCATGAGGGGGGCACCACCTCCAGCACCACAGGGCGGCCCACCAGCTCAGCATTACGGAGGTCGAGGACGCGGCCGCGGTCGTGGATACTAGGGGGGAGATCGTAGACAGGAAAGGGAGCAGGTATATGCCTTGGACCTTGCGCAGCCTCGGAATCCGGAGCAGGTCATAGCAGGTACGCTGCAATGCCCCTTTATTCTCATAGAATTTCCCTTTCAATGGTTAAAACTTTGAATCGCACTAGATAGATTAGCAAGGAAAGTTAAACTCCTTATAGAACCCTAAGACATCTAATCACCCCAGGTATAGTCTTCATCAGCGGCAAGCCGGACCGCACGCTGTTCGATACTGGAGCTACTCACTAGTTTGTGTCAGAGACGTTCGTAGAAGGACTGGAAGGTGTGGAGCGGTTCACAGGATCGAGGATGAGGGTGCGACTACCGGATGGGTCTGAGCTCCTTACCACGGATCACTGCAATATGGAGGCAGAAATTGGTGGAAAGGCATTCGAGGCTCCAGCGACGATTTTGAAGCTGACAGACTACGACCTGATCCTGGGCATGGTATGGCTACACTGGAACCATGCCCAGATTGACTGCCAGGCAAAGAGGATCACCGTGAGACACGGGGACTCTTTCATTACCATCGAAGGTATAAGACCTGTCTCTCGTATACTCTTATCTTCGGTACAGGCCGTTAAGGCCCATCTGCAGGGAGAGGAGGTCTATCAGATTCTATTTGAGATGGCGGAAGTTAAGGAGTCGGTGACAGACATCCCGGTGGTGCGAGATTTCGCTGACATCTTTCCAGAGAAACTACCAGGATTACCTCCACACCGAGAGCAGGATTTTCAGATACAGCTTGTGTCGGGGGCCAAGCCGGCATCTAGGGCCCCTTATCGAATGGCCCCAAAGGAGTTAGCAGAGTTTCGGACTCAATTGCAGGAATTGGTTGAGGCAGGATTTGTTAGACCGAGTTCCTCGCCATGGGGAGCACCGGTCCTATTCGTGAAGAAGAAGGATGGGACACTCCGCCTGTGCATCGATTATCGAGCACTAAATAGGCTGACCGTCCGGAATACCTATCCGCTCCCATGGATATACGAATTGTTCGATCAGCTGGAGGGAGCCCATTATTTCTCGAAGCTGGACTTGAGGTCAGGATACTACCAGCTACGGATCCAGGAGGAGGATATCCCGAAGACGGCCTTCAGTAGCAGATATGGCCTGTATGAGTTCACCGTGATGCCCTTCGGGCTCACGAATGCTCCGTCGGCGTTCATGAGTCTCATGAACCGGGTTTTCGAGGCCTACTTGGATGTGTTCGTCATAGTATTCATAGACGACATCCTGATCTACTCTAGGACGGAGGAGGAGCACACTCGGCATCTGGCACTCACTCTGGAGAGGTTGCGGGAGCATCGCCTTTATGCAAAATTCAGCAAGTGTCAGTTTTGGTTGAAGGAGGTGGCCTTCCTAGGCCACATTATCAGCGGAGCCGGATTGGCAGTGGATCCGGCAAAGATTCGGGCAGTTCGAGATTGGCCGCAGTTGAAGACAGCCACCGATGTACGAAGTTTCTTGGGACTTGTCGGTTACTACCGGAAGTTCGTGGAGGGGTTCTCTCAGATTGCCCTACCCCTCACATCATTGACGAAGAAGGAGGCACCTTTCGTTTAGACCCCGCAGTGCCAGGCGGCTTTCCAGGAGCTGAAGGACCGACTCATCTCAGCCCCTATTCTGGCCCTTCCATCGGGAAAGGAAGGATTCCAGGTGTACACCGACGCATCATACCAGGGGATGGGAGCAGTGCTGATGCAGAACGGACACGTCATAGCATATGCCTCCCGCCAGCTGAAGACCCATGAGAAGAACTACCCAGTGCACGACCTTGAGATGGGGGCGGTCGTTTTTGCTCTGAAGGTCTGGCGCCATTATCTTTATGGAGTCCATTGCGACATCTACTCCGACCACAAGAACCTGAAATACATAGACACACAGAAGGAGCTGAATATCAGGCAGAGGCGCTGGGTGGAGTTCTTAGCAGACTATCAGTATGAGATGCACTACCATCCAGGGAAGGCAAACGTGGTGGCCGACGCACTGAGTCGGAGAGCGGCCACTTCCGAAGCTGGGCCCCAAGTTATGTCCATGGAGCTAGTCCGGTCATTCAGGGATATGCAGATATCCCTAGTGTCCGAGGATGATCCAGAGCTGTACAGGGAGTATCTGACATCGATGGTGGCCATAGACGATATTCGGGATCGCATTCGGGACGGACAGAGGACAGATGCGTGGGCAGAGCCGATGTTCCGAGCCTTGGAGGAGGGTTCGACAGAAGATTATTCCCTGAGAGATGGTCTGCTATATTTCAGAGGCAGAGTATATATACCCGCAGGAGGCCAGATCCGAGAGGATATTATGACAGAGGCGCATTGCAGCTGGTACTCTGTGCACCCGGGGATCACAAAGATGACCGCTGATCTGAAGAAGATGATGTTTTGGCCGGGCATGAAGAAGGACATTACATACTTCGTGACCCATTGCGAGGCATGTCAGTTGGTGAAGTCGGAGTGCAAGAACCCCGCAGGATTGTTGCAGCCACTCCGGGTGCCGGAGTGGAAGTTCGATGATATAGCTATGGATTTTATACATGGTCTTCCCCGGTCTCGGACGGGGAACGACTCGATCTGGGTGATTGTCGATCGGTTGACGAAGGTGGCCCGCTTTGTACCGATCAGGAAGGATGACTCGGTGGGAGTGCCGGTACGGAAGTTTGTGGAGCAATATATCCGATATCATGGCGTGCCCCGGTCGATAGTGTCGGACCGCGACGGACGGTTTACATCCAGGGAGTGGCGGTCAGTGCAGGCATATTTGGGCACCCGGTTGACTTTTAGCACGGCCTTCCACCCTCAGACGGACGGGCAGACAGAGCGCACCAACCGGACCTTGGAGGATTTACTACGACTGTGTATACTGGACCGAGGGGAGCCGTGGGAGAAGATGTTACCGTTGGTCGAGTTCTCCTATAATAATAGCTACCAGTCCAGCATCAGGATGGCGCCTTATGAAGCCTTGTATGGAAGAAAATGTAGGACCCCGCTTTCTTGGGTTCAAGATGAGGATCCGAAGATGTTGGAATCGGATTTTGTTGAAGACACCGAGGCTCAGGTGAGACTGATCAGAGATAGGATGTTGGAGGCGCAGAGCAGACAGGCTAAATACTATGATGCCCGGCATCGTCAGGTGGAGTTTCGGGTAGGGGATCGAGTGTTCTTGAAGATCCGGCCCATGCACGGAGTCTCACGGGTGCGCGGACAGAGGAAGAAGCTCAGCCCTAGGTATATGGGCCCTTACCGGATCCTGGAGCGGATCGGACCCCTAGCCTACAGGCTAGAGTTACTGCCAGAGCTGGCAGCTCTACACGACGTCTTCCACATTTCTTCGCTGAGAAGGGCTCTACTACGCCCGGAGCAGCGGATTTCGACCACCGAAGGGCCGGTAGCTTCAGACCGATCTGTTCACTTGGAGCCGGTTCGGATCGACGACAAAGGAGTACGGATCTTGCGCCGCAAAAAGATCCCCTTAGTCAAGGTTCTGTGGAGAAACCACGGTCAGGAGGAGCACACCTGGGAACCGCAGGACCTGATGAGGCAACGATACCCGGAGTTGTTCAGTCAGGTACATCTCACCACCTCTCGGTATTCTATAGATTGTTTCTTGATTTGGACAGTTAAGACTAGATAGGAAAAAAAATCCAGGACCTAGGCATGCGCACTTAATCAGAAAGGTAGGGGCTAATCTTTTGTTTATTGGGGAGATTGTCTTCGTTTATCAAACGAATAGTCGCCTAAAACCAATAGAAAGATCGTATGGGATGTTACAAGTTTAACTTATTCCGATAGAAATCCCCGTAGGCTCAACCTCAATTTCGGGGACGAAATTTTTGTTTTGTTTATTGGGAATTGTAACATCCCATTTCCGGCTAGACCCCTAGGAGTCGTTTGGTCGTGACGGAACCCTAAGAAGCCCAAAAAACTGAAATAAATCGATCGAGATTTCGGGTCACGGGTTGGTCACGCCCGTGACCGACTCGTCACGCCCGTGACTCTGGGCGTGACTCCTTCGACGATCGTCGATCTCCGTGAGACGATCATCGAACATGATGCCGGGGCATGTCACGCCCGTGACCAAGGTGTCACGCCCGTGACCAAGGGCGTGACTCCTTCGACGATCGTCGATCTCCGTGAGACGATCGTTGACCTTGCAGCCCGGACATGTCACGCCCGTGACCAAAGTGTCACGCCCGTGACCATGGGCGTGACTCCTTCGACGATCGTCGATCTCCGTAAAATGATCGCCGAAATTGAACTCGGGCCTGTCATGCCCGTGACCTAAGTGTCACGCCCGTGACCTAGGGCGTGACCAGCCTTCGACGACCGTCGATCTCAGTTCGACGCTTGTCGACCTCAGAATTTGCCGTTCGGGCCTGTCACGCCCGTGACCTAGGTGTCACGCCCGTGACCTAGAGCGTGACCACCATTCGATGACCGTCGATCTCAAATCGACGATCGTCGGCCCAGAATTAACCACCTGGGCCTGTCACGCCCGTGACCCAAGTGTCACGCCCGTGACCATCCTTCGACGATCGTCGATCTCAGTTCGACGATCGTCGAGCCCAGAATTGGCTATCCGGGCCTGTCACGTCCGTGACCTATGTGTCACGCCCGTGACATTGGCCGAAACGACGGTTCAGGCCCGAAATTATTTTAACACGCGTGGAAATAAATGCTGGTGTGGGAAGTTACACCAGGAATAATTACAGGCCGTTTTTCCTTCTGTAATTATATAATAAAGGAGGAAGATGTGGTCCAATAGGAAACCGCCAACTGGACACACCTGTTCATCTTCCACCGTTTCCTATCCCTTCACTGTAACCGAAAGGCTATTAAGAGGAGCCTTCATAGCCATTACCGCTTTACCCTTTCACCTCCCCACTTTCTGACTTATAAAAGCCCACTTGGGGAAAGAGGAGAAGTTTACACGCTCAAATAAACGGATCAGATCTTTGTTCTTGTTGTAGGAGAAGTTCGGCTACGCCACCACTGCGCCATGGCACCCCGTCGTTCTTCTCGCCTCCAAACCGTGAACAAGGTCCTCCTCTACTTCTTCTCTTTCGTGGGTAGATCTTAGGATTCTTAGAAAGGAGGTTCGCGCTCAACGGAGCCGGACCCATTTCTCGTTTTCATGGAAAACCATGAAAAATGTATTCTTGAGTTCGCCGGAAACCGCCACCTCCGGCGGCCAAACCACTGCCGACCGCTAGCCATCGCCTCAACGGAGGTGGTGGTGGTGGTGGCTGGCCAGGGAAGTGACCGGACGGCCGGCGACGGATCACGGAAAGCTTACAGGAAATATGAGTTTCTGTGTCTGGTTTTCAGGTTCTGTAGAAGATGAACAGTAAAAACTATTTTTAATATATAAATTATGTAAATAATTTTGTATGGAAATTATACTTGGATGAGTATATTTTGAGGCTGCAAAATGAGACACTTAGAGGCCGTTTTAGGAAAGTGTGCAGTCACGAAAGTCATAGCCCTTCGAGTCTAGATTAATTTAAAATTGGTTTCAACTCGTTTGGGTAAGCGGTTCGACCGCAGCACCTGTTTTAGTGGGGGCTGTACCTAGAGTTGGGCAGAAATTAAAACGGATGCCCACTCTTCGTCCCTGTCCAAATGACCTGAAATTTGGGCAGGTGGTTAACCTTGGTTATACCTAAAGGCAGACCAAAAATGGGAATTTTTGGAGATACTTTGCCTAAAGTTTTTGTTTTAATTTAATAAACTTAGAGGAATTTATTTAGGTGGTCAAATGACCTCCAAACCCTCCCAAATGTTGGTGAGTGGTCCCTGGCTATAAAACCTAGGTCAGTACAAAATTCCAATTGATTTGGAGGAGTTTTGGTTGAGAAATCTTCTACCCTTAACTAGGCATTAGAGAGACACCTTTTAGTAAAAAGTGCACTAAGAGTTTGGAAAGGTCAAATCACCTCAACAGATGCTGGTTTTCTGATCTCTGACTTAGAAGGGTGTTATAACCTGCTTTGAGGAAAATGGTGAGGTTTAGGGCTGGTTTGCTCTAGGATCCAAGCTCAAACCCTAAATGAAGGGTTTTGAGGTTTGTGAAGGACATAGGAGCAAAAGCTCTTGTATGCCCTTGAAATTTGGAGGAGAGTGGCATGATATGCTGAAAACCCTCTGGTTGAAATAGTGAAGGGATTGGAGGTAATTAGGTACCTCGAAAGTTGAGATTTTGAATTAGGATAGAAATGTAATTTAGTTATTTTAAGCACTAAATATAATCCAAAAATCATGAAACTCGGGAGGAGGGAGTTTTAGGATGTTTTAGACTTATGGTAATTTTCCTGAAATTTTATGATTAATAAATATTATACTTCATGTGTTAATGGATTATTAGCCCGATTTGTTGTTTCAAATATTTGGGGGTTTTAAATTAACTTTAATCAGTTAAAATTCTGGATTTAGATCTTGACTAGTAGAACACTAACCCCTGAATTTTTATAGAATTTTATGTTGAGTAAATCTTGTACTTTGTTCACAGATATTAGAAAGGGGTTTGTTGTTTAAAAATTAATTATGGTTAAATTACTTGTTGGAAAATTATGAAACTTGGCCAGTGCTAATTTTAGGCCTTTATCTGCATGGCATAAATTATTTATAATTTTTGGAAGAATATTTTCTGTACATGGTTCATAAATAACAGAAGTAGAGATTATTTCTAAAATAGTTTTCATGCCCTTTTGATGATAGAAAAATTATGATACTTAGGATTTAACCTATTGAGATAACCTACTATTTATCATAAATTTGTTGGACATCTTGCATGATTACTTAGGGTAGTTCATGTTCAAACCAGTAGCCCTTAGGACTCTCGGGGAATTTAATTAAACATCAGATAAATTAGGAAAATTACCATTTTCTGGATTTAGGCTAATTATATCATGATAAGTCCCCAATAAATAACTTAGGTCATTTGGATGAGTATTAGATCATGACATAACCGGTTCGACATATAGTCTAGATCGGTCAGCATATAACAAATTTGTGAATTGCAATAAGACATGATCTGAGGAAGACATTGGAGTTAATCATTTTGTTTGGGTGGGCAATAGTGGAGGAAAACGCAATAGGAAGATATAAAGAGTAGCGAGAAGTGGTGAAAACTAGAGTTAAGAGGTGCTCGGGTTTCGGCGAAAGATCGCCTTTCCCGAAGAGAGGAAGGTTAAAAATCACCCTAGGATAGTCTATCGTAATATGAGAAGGGAATCGGGTTAAGGGAGATAAACCAATAATAATAAGTGCCTTGCGAAAGGGAACTTCGGGCCGTAATGCCGCCGTCTTGGTTCCTAGTGCCCCTTGAGAGCCCTTCACGGGGAATACCGAGGGCAGTCCTGGGCTAACGTAAACTGTAATAACAAACCGACAAGAGTAACTTAGTAACTAGGGCTGCACCTTTCACAAACACGGTTGGCACAGGAAGATTGATGGGAGCTTCGGCTCGGTTGGTTTGGGACGGACGTTTTGGTCCGGGGAGCTTCGGCTCGGTTGGTTAAGAGACGGACGGGATGGTCCGGGGAGCTTCGGCTCGGTTGGTTAAGAGACGGACGGGATGGTCCGGGGAGCTTCGGCTCGGTTGGTTTGGAGACGGACGTTTTGGTCCGGGGAGCTTCGGCTCGGTTTTGTGTGTTTACGAATAAACTTGCATGTGCATAAGATAGGAAAAGTTAAGGTGGTGGGTTTTTCGATATCGGGGAGTTCGATTGCACCGACACCGATATCGTTGACTCGGCGGGGTGATTAGCACTTCGCCAACAGAAGTCCGGTGCGCCAGCCGGCAAGAGTACGCAGGCATCCGCTTAGTGCACCAAGCGTTGAGGCGTACGATAGGTCAGACCAGTGGTGCTTTTACTGGTTTTGAGGTGGGCGAGGCCCAACCCACCGCTTCCGTCCGCCACTACGGAGGTATCCTGGGAGGTAACGGCTCCGAAAGGGGGAACTAAAGGTCTGTGTGCACAGAGTCGGGTGTGTGAGTTGCACTTGCATGTTTCATCATACCCACTAGCATGTCATAGCATAATCGATTCATTTAACTCTGACACCTAAAGTATAAGTGGTATGGGACGCTTATACATTAGGACCTGCAAAACGACCCCTTGGTCTATAGGCTTGTGTGGGCAAGTTTATAAATCAAAGGTTAATTTCAATATATAACAACCATTGCTGTTTGATAACCGACACCCCAAGGTATAAGTGGTATGGGACACTTATACGATGGGAGCCTTGCAAAAGATCCCTTTTACTTATGTGTTCTCGCATAAGTGAAGGTTAAATTCATATATTTGCTTTTCTTACTGCTAGACCTATTATAACAATTATATTAACTGCTCACCGAATACAACTTGTTAGATTAGTTCCGCTGCCATCTATTTCTTGATTAATCTCTACCGTCATGTCCTTCCCTTTCTTCCTCCCCGCTCGGTACCTAGGAGCCATGGGGAAGGGGTGGGGGATGATAGGGCTTAGTCATTATGACTAACGGTTTTCGAACCGCATCATTTAGGGGATCGTGGAGCCCAGCATGGAGGAGCAGCCCCAGAGATCGGTGCGCCTAGAGATGGGGCAGTCTAGCTCCGGAGTTCATACAGCCGGGACCGTGAGTCTCGACCCTGAGTAGTTTTCTGTTTTGCTTCCGCATGAGTGATATTGTAGTGAGGACATTTTGTATCGGGCATAAGCCCGCATTTACAGTACTCTGATTATTGATATTCTGTGGACACTCCCTTCGTGGAGATTTTTATTATATGTATGTGATTTATTATTGTGGACTGCATTGTTCTTACTTCAAATATTGTGCTACTTTTCTGTGATCGAATTGGCCGGCGGAATCGGCGCCTCGTGGTGATGACCCTTCAGGATGTGAAGGTGTCACCGCAAAGCGGCGGTTCTGGGCCTAAGACCCCGGTGGTTGAAAAAGAAAAAAAAAAGGGGGTCTTACAGAAAGAGGGTTAAGATGATGAGGTATAATATTGGGATCAGCTTAAAATTCAGGGAATATCTGATTGTGCATCCATACTATTATGTAATAAGTATGAAATTTGACACCATCAATTTGATTCTAGACATCAGTATGTAGCTCATTCAACTTTGCTTCCCATTCAATCTTCTTCCTTTCTTCAGATTTTTCTAAGAATTCTTTCACTAGGCTCTCCCCCTTTCTGACTTCTATTGATATGGTGGCTATAGCATCCTATTTGAATGTGCCCACTTCTTTACATATCTTGAAGGTATGCTCTTGAGCTTTCTTTTCTAGTTGGATTTGATTATTTGCTAGAGTGACTGATTGATCCATCACATGACCAATGTTGGTTATGGTGTGGTCTAGAGCTTTCCCACCTATTTTGAAGAGGTGTTTCAGCTCATCAGTATTATGTTGTATTTCTGCAAATCCTTTGCTCATCTCTTTTTCTAGAGTAGTTACTCTTTCAGTTACAACTTTCAGAGATTCATCAAAATAAGCTCTTTGTTGAGCTAACATCAATTCTATCTTACTCAAAATACTATCAGTAGAAGTATTTTCAACTTGAGGAGATAGAGGAGGAGGAGGAGAAGTCCATGGAACTATTTCTTCAATGACAACTGAGCTCTGGTCTCTGGTAGTGTGAATCAAAATATCTCCTTCCTCACCAAGAATGGTAGGAAGAGAGAAATCCAGGCTCTTTAGGGAAGCCTCAGCTGGTTCAGGTGTTGCTTCTTTCTCATCAGAGATCAGAACTATTTCTTCTTCTTATATGTATGCAGTAGGGGATTGATGAAGAGTGGATTCTTGGTCAGAGTGGAGGTAAGATGGAGATGGTTCAGCAGGAGGGGATTTTTCTATATGGATAGGGAAAGGAGACTCTTTTGAAGTGAGTTCATCAATCATTCTATTGATGTCATCCTCTGTAGAAAGAACTTGTTCTTGGACTTGAGCATGAGTAAAAAGATTTTCAGCAGGGGTGGCATCAGGTAGATCATCATCTGGAGGAGGAGTAGAATGCCTTTCCTCTAGGGTTGAAGGAGCTAGCTCCCCCTCAATAACTGCACCAAATGTGCCAACTACTTGAGGTAGAGGGGAAGATGGAGTCTTATCCTCATCCTCTGGTTGATCAAGTGCTTGTGCAGCTTGGGCAGGGTTCTTGAGCTTAAACTCTCATCTCTGAATAGAAGATATAAAGACTTTCTTCATATGATGAAGAGTAGTACCTTTGGATAAATCAAAAGTCTCTGGCTTGAATTCTGTAGAAGTAGAGAAATAATCCTTGCATAGTTTGGAGCTTTGATGCTTTCCTTGATCTTATCAAAGATCATCATCCCAAATTGAAATTTCTTCCTACATATGACTGTTGTCATCATGTCAAAGAAGTCTGTAGTGATGAAGCTTATAGAACTTGTCTTGTACAGAAGAACTTTCCCAAGTATGTCAACTAGAAGTTTGCTCTCTTGATTTAGGCCAGGTCGACGAATGGTGTTTACACTAACTAAAATTCCACAAAATCCACAAGCTCTGTCATAGTCCTCGACGGTTAGGTCATCTTCTTCGTCAATCTCTGGTAGTCGAAGAAGTATAGAAACAACTGGAGTAGAAAGTTTGATCTTAATTCCATGAACTCTGGTCTTAAGAAGCTTTCCATTTCTCTTTACCTTAGTGTTCTGGAAGAACTCTTCAACCTCTGAAAATAGAATTTTGCACGGATGCTCTAAGATGAATGACATTCCAGAAGTTTCTAGAAGTAGTAAAAGATTCTGAAAATCATCTGAAAGCTCTACAATCCCTGTCGAAACTAGTTTGCTTCCGATCCCTATCTTGGATGGAGGAGTCATTGATCCAAAGAAGAACGAAAATTTCTGCATGGAGAGAAAGGGCTGGATCGGCGGTAAGTTGGCAACGGGAAGACGAAGAGTTTTTCCTCTTTTCTCTCCAGAAAGGGTTTAGAGATCGAGTGATTTGGAATTTTCCGGACTTTTCTATTTACATACGTCTTAATTTATGATAATTAAGGAAATTACAAAGTAACATACCTAAAAATAAGGCGGTATAAAGTACGGGTGCGAATATCAGAAATTTGAACTTGAACACGAAAAGCTGCTTCAGACTTCTCGAGTGGAAGGGCATTACTCGAGTGAAGAGACGATAATTCTCGAGTAGTAACTTGCTTTCTCGAGTAGTAGACTCGAAGTTCTCGAGAAGTGTTCTTATAATTCTCGAGATGCAAACTTGTTTCTCGAGTGGCAGACTTGTTTCTCGAGTGGCAGACTTGTTTGTCTAGTGGTCCTATCCAGTACTCGAGTAGTAAGAGTCTTACTCGAGAAATGAAGTCCAAACTTAAGAATTTCTGAATTTTTGAAGTGTTTCCTGATCCTTGAGATTTGTTGTTAGACCTCCTTCTTCATTCTTCTTTGTTGAGCATGCTAAGTTTTGTTTTGAAGAATGAGAACTTGGCCTCGTCCAACGGCTTCGTGAAGATGTCTACAACCTGCTTGTCAGTTGGGACATACTGGAGGTTGATGTATCCATGCTCCACATGCTCCCTGATGTAATGATACCTCATCTCTATGTGCTTTGTCCTGTTGTGAGAGACTGGGTTCTTGGTGATTGTAATTGCACTGGATGAGTCACAAAACATTAGAATGTTCTTGAACTTCATGTTGTAATCTTCAAATTGGTTATTTATCCATAGCAGTTGTACACAACAACTGCTTGTAGAGATATACTCTGACTCAGCTATTGAAATTACGACACAATTCTGCTTTTTACTTCTCCAGGAGATGAGCCTTCTTCCAAAGAACTGACAAGTCCCGGAAGTGCTTTTCCTGTCATCTTTTCTTCCTGCAAAATCTGCATATGAAAAACCAATTATTTCGCTATCATTACTTCTTGGGTACCATAAGCCAATAATTGGTATACCTTTAAGGTATCTCAAAATCCTCTTTGTAGCAGCGTAGTGAGATTCCTTAGAGTTCACTGGAAATCTAGCGCACACACATGTTGAAAACATTATGTCCGGTCTACTATCAGTAAGATAGAGCAAAAATCCAATTATGCTCTTGTACTTGGTTTCATCAAAAGGTTTCCCATTCTCATCCTTGTTTAGAGACATAGCTGAACCCATTGGAGTCCTCATAGAGATTGCGTTCTCCATTCCAAATTTCTTAATCAACTCCTTTGTGAACTTCGTCTGAGAGATGAAAATTTCATCTTTAGATTGTTTCACCTGAAGTCCTAAGAAATACTTCAGCTCTCCCATACTACTCATTTCAAGCTTCCCTTGCATAAGTTTGGAAAACTTTTTGCAAAGGTTGTCATCAGTAGAGCAAAATATGATGTCATGGACATAGATTTGCACTAGCAAAATCTTGCCTTTTATTTCCCTAAGAAATAATGTCTTATCTATCTTTCCCCTTGTGAACTTGTTCTCAAGAAGAAAGCTAGACAGCGTCTGAAACCAAGCTCGAGCAGCTTGTTTCAAACCATATAATACCTTAAATAAAAGATAAACATGATCAGGAAAGTTAGAATCAATGAAACCTGGAGGTTGTTCCAAATACACTTCTTCCTTTATGTCACCATTAAGGAAGGCCGACTTCACATCCATTTGATTGACAGTGAAGCCCTTCAGTGTAGTATAAGCTATGAACAACATGATTACCTCCAGCCTTGCCACTAGATCATATGTTTGGTCGAAGTCGATTCCTTCTTCTTATCAGTATCCCTTGGTGACGAGTCTGGCCTTATTATTTATGATAGTTCCATCTTCGTCCATCTTGTTCCTGTACACCAACTTGGTTCTGATAACATTCTTACCTTTGGGTCTTGGAACAAGCTTCCAGACTTGGCAACGCTTAAATTGGTTCAATTCTTCTTCCATTGTCATTATCCAAGATGCTTCTGAGTTTGCTTCCTCAAACTTCTTTGGTCTAACCTGCGAGAGGAAACTCAAATATAAATTTTCATTAGTTGTACCTCTACGAGTTCTGACACCATCCCGGGGATCTCCGATGATTTGATCAATTGGGTGATCCTTCAAGTGTCTGAGCCTTAGGGTTCTTGCATCTGGAACTTCTTCTATCACAGGAGTGACTTCAACAACTTGAAAGATATCTTCATCATGGTGATCATCCTCTCCAATAGGGGTTGGAGTGGTTATCGTGATGAACTCTTGATCTTTTTCCTTAACTTGCTCATCCAAGCTCAATTCCTTTAGTCGTGAACCTGCATCTTCAATAAACACACTATAATAACTGCCTTGCAGCAAGCTCGTCTCATCAAAAACAACATGAATAGATTCTTCTACAACTAGGGTTTTCTTATTGAAAATCCTATATGCCTTACTATAGATATTATATCCTACGAAAGTACCTTCAAAGCTCTTTTCACTAAATTTAGTGGTGGGATACTTGCCATTGTTAAGGATGAAGTATTTACTACCAAGGATTCTAAAATATGAAATAGTTGGTTTTCTGCCCTTTAGTAGTTCGTAAGGTGTCTTATCATGGTTCTTGTTTATGAGTGCTTAATTTTGTATGTGGCATGCAGTGTTGATGGCTTCAGCCTAGAAATATTCCAGTAGTGAGGCATCACTCAACATGGTTCTGTAGGCCTCTATGAGTGTTCTATTCCTTCTCTCAGCTACTCCGTTCTATCGAGGAGTACGAGGAGAGGAAAACTCATGAAAGATACTTAGGCTTTCACAGAATTCTGTCATGGCCCCAGACTTGAACTCTGTTCCATTATCACTTCTGATTTTGACTACGAAACAGTTGTATTCATTCTGGATCTACCTGACAAAATTAGTAAAGATATCAAAAGTATCTGACTTGTGTTTTAGAAAGAACACCCATGCAAAGCGAGAGTAATCATCAACAATAACCAATGTATAATCCTTACCTCCCAAACTTCTAATTTGTAGTGGACTGAACAAGTCCATATGACGTAGGTGTAAATACTTATTAGAATCTTTGCCAATAATGCTTTTAAAAGTAGCCCTTATTTGCTTGCCTTTTATACATGTGTGACAAGGTCTATCATTAACGCCCTTGACATTTGGGGCATCACGTACTAAATTAAGAGAAATAATTTATTAATAGTTTTGAAATTTATATGTGCTAATCTCTTATGCCATTGGTCACCAAGAGATGCACTATAATTTGCCAAAAAGCACACTGGCGTAGAAGAGTCTATGCAAATAAAATTTAAGCAAAATATATTCCAACTACGAGTGACTGATAAAATCATTTCTAAATTATCAACTGATTTAATCAAACACTTGTCTGCATGAAATTATGCGATGTATCCTTTATCGCAGAGATGGCTTATGTTTATAAGATTGTGTTACAATCCTTCAACATAAGTCACATCGAAAAAGGATACACTACCATTAGTGATCATATTGTAGCCTTTAGTAATCCCTCTGTCAGAACCTCCAAAGATGACCTTTGGCCCATTCATGACTGTAGAATAATTCTGGAGAAGGCTTATAGTCCCTGTCATATGCCGAGAGCATCTACTGTCCAATTACGAGATGGGATTTTTGGTGGCCTTTGGACATTCCTGCAAAAGTAGAATCAAGTTGCCTTAGGAACCCAAACTTGTTTGGGCCCTTAGTCTCTAGTTAGCATACTCCCCCTACGTATGTTAACATTGTGAGTGGTCTTTCTCACATTATTAACTTGAGGAGTTTTATAATAACTGGGATTAAACCAGCAATCTATGGAAAAGTGACCGATTTTGCCACAACACCAACAGTCAAATATGTTGTATCTTTGCCTAAGGTTCTCTTGTTTGGCCTTTTGAGAGTGTGGTCTAGCAAAGGCAATAGACTTGGATGTTGAAGCTTTGTGGTGATGGCACTCACATGACTTCTTCTCCATAATAGGCTTTTCCACAATGGGTTTGGCTTTTGGAGCATTCTTGATATTGTGACCATGATTATAAGGTCTGTAGCTCTGAAGAGTGATCTCCTCATAAGGTGCCTTGAAGACACTCTCGCCAAAGTTCCGGGGATGAGTCCATCCTTGGTGCCGAGACTTGGGCCCTACATAAGTAGGCATAACAAAGTGACCATAGGATGAGTCAAGATCAAACTCATTCGTTGGAAAGATAACCTTTTTGAAAGGAGTTTGTTCTTGAGGAGCTTTCCCCTTCTCCTTGGCTAGAGCCTTCTTGGCAGACTTATTTCTTCTTTGGGCTTTATTTCTCCTAGAAGATTTACTAGCAACAACCACATGGCCTAAGCCAGCACCTTTCCTCTGAGCAGAGAATTCAGTAACAAACGGAAGGACTGTCTTGGGCTTGGAGAAACTTTCAATAAGTTTCTTTTCAGCTTCAAGTTGTTCTTCCAATTACTTGATGATTTTCTCCTTCAGATTTAGGTGCTCGAGAGCCTTATTATATTCTTCCATCAAATTATGAAAGTCCTTTCTGAGTGAGTCCGTCATTGTAATTTCCTCCCTCAGATTGCTCTCTTCATCCTTAAGAGATTTGATCTCCTTAGCTTGAGATCTTGCGACTCTACGACATTTGTCATAGGCTTTGATCAACTCTTTATATTGAGTCATGAGTTCAGATTCATCATCAGATGAACAGTCCTCATGATCATGGTCAGAAGCATCAGATTTAGAGAGAGGGGTATGAGAATTTACCTTCCCAGTGAACTGGGGTTCTTCTTCTTCATCTGTCTGTGTCATGAGCCCAAAGTAGGCTTCCTCCTCATCACTAGACTCAGATGAGTCTGTGTCACTGAGGGTCTTTCCCTTCTTGGCTACCAGGCTTCTTTCAGTCTTTTTCTTATTGTAAGAAGTTTTCTTTTCCTCTCTTCTTCCACCCTCCTTCTTCTTGTGAGGGAAATCAGCGATGACGTGTCCTGGCTTATTATAGCAATAACAAAGAATGATAGTAGAAATGTGTTTGTTCTGTTTGGAGTAATACCTGTCTTGGCTACTTGAGCCTTTCTTGTGGCAATCACCATCATGACGTGATCTTCTGAACAAGGCATCCTTGCCTTTCCATTGTTTCTTCTTGTTCAAGAACTTCTTGAATTGCCTTGAAAGAAGAGAAAACTCTTCTTCAGATAATTCTGAGCCTGAGGTACTTGGCTCTAAATATTCTTCTTCACTTTCTTCCTATACTGGGGCAGGAGAAGCAGCTTTTGACTTCCTTGAGATGTCTGCCTTTAGAGCGACAAACTTCTTCTTGGATGAAGACCTATTCTTCTCTTCTTCAGCTTTTCTTGAATTTATTTTTAGCTCATATGGCATAAGCTTTCCAAAGAGATTTTTAGGATCAGTCTCTGCTAGCTTTCCAAACTCCTGGATAGCACAAACCTTGTTATGCCATTCCTTAGTCAAAGATCTCAGGAAATTATCATTCAGTTCTCCATTGGTGAAGACTCGGCCATAGACTCTTAGGCCATTAACGATCTTGAAGAAGCTTTCAAAGGTATCTGCAATAGAGTCCTTGGGACCTTGTCGGAATGCTTCATATTTCTGGTTTAGAAAGGATCTTCTGTCATCCCTAACTTCTTCAATGCCTTCCATCAAGAGATAAGAGACTGCCACATTTCCTTGGCAGATTGGAAGTGAATCAGGTTCTGCAGCATAGAATCATTGACTGCACTTGCGATGATATTCTTGGCTTTCTTGTCTAAGGAGACAAGTGCAATCTCATCTTTATCAAGATCCATGAGCTTCTTTGGAACTTGTTTAGTTGGATCAAAGGTAGAGGCTATCATTGGAACATGAGGACCTTCTTCCACAATCATAAAGATCCTTAGATCTATAGCTTCCTTGAAGAACTTTATTCTCTCTTTACACATAGTAAAATTATTCTTTGTGCATAATGGAAGCTTAGCAAAATCCTTAACTCTGTCCATGCTTGAATCCTCTAAAGACAACTAGGATGAGATTTTTTCAAGGTGTTAACCTTTTTGTGGAACAACCTGCCTCTGATACCAATTGATGCTTTTAGTTGTCTACCTAAATCACCTAGAGGGGGTGAATAGGTGAGGTCTGCGTCTTTTTGTGGAATAAAAATTGAACGAATGAAGCGCAGAAAATAAGCAAATAAATCACAGAGAACACCAGATCTATAGTGGTTCCCTAATCTTGGGTACGTACACTCTCCACCTCACTGATCTAGCAACATGCTAGACTTGGAGACTTCACTATTACCTCAGATTGAAAACCAATCCTACAACTCGGAGCAACGCCCCTACAACTCGATTCTCAACACGGGATCTACACTTGGAAGAAAAATTTCCTACACAAATCTCGGAGAATAAAAACTCCTACAACTCTGATACAAAATCTCCTACAAGAATAAAAGTTTGTATACAAAAAAATTATACAAACAGAAATTATTCAAATCGGGAATCTTCAGCCGATCTTCCTTCTTGAACTTGAAACTTTGTCGGAAATAATCGAAGAAGACGGAGGCTAAGTCTCTGGATCTAAAAAGCTTAGGATCAACACGATCAAGAGAGAGATCTAGAGAGATTGAGCGACTTGATCTGCTGACCGATTCTTATTCTGAATTTCTTTGAATCGAAGAAGAACTATGGCGTGAACGGCGATGAGGAGCGGTGGCTTTCTCGATTTAGAATGAACAGAAAAATTTAGAATACTTGATTTTGCTTCTTAGGGTTAGTCGAAATTGATAAGACCTTTTATAGGACAAGCCTAATAGTCATAATCATAAATGATTATACACATGGACCAATAAGAATCGAGATTAGATTTGAAATTGATTCTGTCTGGTCTTAACAAAATTTCAGAAAAAAAATGTTCTATATTTCTCGAGGGGTTTATAGACTACTCGAGTACTAACTTCTGATTCTCGAGAGGAAGGGTGTAAGGTTCTCGAGAGCAAGACTTAGAGAAATTTCGAACGTGAATCCTGGCTTCTTGAGAAGTGACTTCTACTACTCGAGAACTAGTAAAACTTCTCAAGAACTAATATGACTTCTCGAGAACCAGACTTCTTCTCGAAACAAATTTTCTTCTTACTCGAGTACTGGTCCTCTGACTTCTTGAGACAAGGCTTAGCCTTCTCGAGTACTGGCTTCTGCTACTCGAGTATAACACTTAGAAAATTTCTGAAATGAATTATTTACAAAACTCAAGACATAGATAAGTAGTACTCGAGTACTCCAAGGCTTACTCGAGTAATAGACTTAACTTTCTCAAGAGTAATTTCTGTTACTCGAGAACTTTACTTAGTATACTCGAGAATTCATTCCAGCACTACTCGAGTACAACATATACTACTCGAGTAATGGACTTAGAAAAAATTTTGCTTCTTGAAAATTATTTTTCTTCAAATGAAATCAACAACCATTCTTCTTTCCATTACTTTATTGCTTGAAAATGAAGTGTGTCCTAATAGAGAGGCTACACAGGAGTTAATACCATGGATCACATAATGAGGGATTACATTGTATGGTCTTGTGTTTGGTGACTCATTGTAGACTGATATTGGTCTACACTTGGCAATTATATCCTGCAAACACATAACTCAATAAGGGCATCAAATACAACTTAATTCATCTTAGTTCAAGGGTGACTTCATACAAATCTGGATTATTGTGGATACAATACCCAACAGTATTGTTTGATATAAGAGTGTCACACTCTTTTCTTGTGGAAAGCTTTATCCGGAGAATTGGAGTTGAGTCTTTCTCGGCGGAGGCAGAGTTGAAGGTGTGCTTGCCTAATAGGTCATCCATAACTACCGGGGCGAAGGGGCGCATTTGTTAGAGTCTAGACGGAGTTGACTTCACGTTGGTAGCAGCGGTTCTACCATTAGTTGAGTTTGATATAATATTGGGAATTGAATGGCTTGCAGAGCAGCATGCCAGTATTGACTATCTATCTAAGGTGGTGACCCTGAGGAGCAAAGGGCAGGCAGAAGTTAAGATTGAGGGCCTTAGTGGAGTGGCCTATTCCCTGATTTTGGCCTTTTAGGTTGTGCGGGCAGTTAACCAGGGAGGAGTAGCTCTTGTAGCATTGTTGGAGGTTCGCCTTTCCAAGTTATCACTAGGGGAAGTGCGGTAGTGGCAGAGTTCGAGGATGTGTTTCCTGATGAGCTTCTTGGAGCACCTCCTCGACGGGAGATTGATTTCTCGATTGAATTAGTGTCAGAGGCTAGGCCGGTGTGATGGTGTCACGTCCTCCTTTTAGGATGGCACCAAAAGAGTTGGCCAAACTCAAAGTACAGTTGCAGGAACTGTTGGAGCAGGGGTATATTAGACCCAGTTCTTCACCATGGAGCACACCAGTGTTGTTTGTGAAGAAGAAAGACAGTAGTATGCATTTGTGCATAGACTACCAAGAGTTGAATAAACTAATTGTCAAGAATAAGTATATGATTCCTCGGATAGATGACATGTTCGACCAGTTGGTGGGGTCAGTGGTGTATTCTAAGTTGGACTTGAAGTCAGGTTACTATCAGTTGCGGATTCGAGATGAGGACATACCCAAGACAGCTTTTGGTACGAGGTATGGTAATTTCGAGTTCTTGGTGATGTCGTTCGGGTTGACGAACGCACCATCAGTATTCATGGATTTGATGAATCGAGTATTTCAGGAATACTTGGACTCTTTTATAGTTGTATTTATTGACGATATCTTGGTATACTCCAAATCAAAGGCGGAGCATGAGACTCACTTGAGAGTAGTCTTGAAGGTGTTGAGAGAGAACCAGCTTTATGCAAAGTTCTCAAAGTGCGAGTTCTAGTTAGAGAAGGTGGCATTTTTGGGCCATGTGATTAGTAGTGATGGGGTGGCAATAGATCCGGCAAAAGTTGAAGCAATCAGGGATTGGCCAATTTTGAGAACTGTGGCTAAAGTCCGAAGTTTCCTTGGACTAGTCGGGTACTATAGAAGGTTTGTGGAAAACTTTTCGCTGATAGCTCTACCCCTCACTTCACTGACTCATAAGGACCAGAAGTTTGTATAGACTCAGGAGTGCAATCAGGCATTTGACACCCTGAAGGAAAGGCTGATGACAGCTCCAATCCTAAGTCTTCCCAAAGGGATTGAAGGATTTCAATTTTTCAATGACGTATCACGATGCGGTTAGGGTTGTGTGTTGGTGCAACATGGCAGTGTGATAGCCTTTGGGTCTAGGTAGTTGAAGCCTCACGAGAGGAATTACCCCGTCCATGACTCTGAATTGGCGGCGGTAATTTTTGCATTGAAGTTGTGGTGGCACTATGTGTATGGTGCTAAGGTGGAGATCTTCACGGATCACAAAAGCCTGAAGTATCAACTAGATCAAAAGGACTTGAATATGTGGTAGTGTAGATGGGTCGAGTTCCTTGGAGACTATGAGGTGGCGATTCAGTATACGCCAAACAAATCCAACGTAGTGGCAGATGCCTTGAGTAGAAAATACTCTGGACAAGGGGGTTGGATCGAAGCTCATGATGAGCGGTTAGTGCGGGACTGGGAGTCCCTTGGCATTGAGTTTATAGCCAGAGGTGAGTCTAGTACGGCTCAGTTGAACTGGATTGAGTTGCAAAATGACTTAACTGATCGTGTTCGGGATTTGGATGTAGAGTTCCAGCCGTTCGTGGTGGAAGCTCAAAAGGACGAAGGTAGCACCTGGGAGATGATTGATGGGATCATGAGGAAGGATGGAAGGATAGGTGTACTGTAATTCGGTAAGCTCTGCGAGGAGTTGATGTTTGAGGCTCATTTTATGAAGTACTTGTTGGGTACATTGGAAAATGTGTACCTGATTTGAAGAAGCCCAACCTAGCTCAATGATATACATCAAGGTGTATTTGATGTTGTTTTAAAGTTGACATGTGC
Organism: Platanthera zijinensis; assembly: GCA_039513925.1. Taxonomy (NCBI): domain Eukaryota; kingdom Viridiplantae; phylum Streptophyta; class Magnoliopsida; order Asparagales; family Orchidaceae; genus Platanthera; species Platanthera zijinensis. The sequence continues at coordinate 37,375,444 of CM077079.1, read as the reverse complement.
AGGTGAAGAATTAATAAAGTATGCAGAAAAATTCTAAGTCCAAGTGTCGACACAGAGGAAGCAGTGTCGACACATTGAAGAAAATTGTCGACACAACACTGGGAAGCGGTGTCGACACATAGCAGTTAGTCTACAACTACACTGGGAAAAAGTGTCGACACAGAAGAAGTAAGTCGACACAACACTGGGAAGCAGTGTCGACACATAGTAGTTAGTCTACAACTACACTGGGAAAAAGTGTCGACACAGAAGAAGTAAGTCGACACAACACTGGGAATTTGTGTCGACACAGAAGAAAAGCGTCGACCTCAACATTGGGAGAATGTGTCGACACAGAAGAAAATAGTCGACCTCAAGTTTGTCGACACCAGCAGAATGTGTCGACACATTATGATTAAGTCGACATATTATAGCAGAGTTAAAAAATGAATATGTCGACACCTGAAGGCTAAGTCGACACTTACTAAGTTATGATTCTACAACAACTGTGTTGACACACAGGACTTGTGTCGACACACTGAAGAGTCAAGACCAAGTTATTTTCAGAAGGAGCTGTGTCGACTCAAAGGCAACTTAGTCGACATCACTGAAGACTGTGTCGACACCAAAGTCAATTGTGTCGACACAAATAAACAGATGGTCTCGACACTTTCTGACAGACTGTCTCGACAACTTATGGTTCAAGACTAAGGCACAGGACTTGTTTGGAGACTTGACAGCTGAGGATTGCCACCAGTTAACTGAAGCTGTCAGACTTGTCAGAAAACCGTTAGAAACCGGATCAGCCGGTTACCATGAAGAAAGTCTATAAATAGACAGATTCAGAAGGAGAAAGCAACTGTTGAAAAACATTGTTGAGAATCAAAAAGTTGAGAAGGATTACGATCCAATTTTTTTCAAGATAGTGCTAGGCACTTAAGAAGATCTTCTCCGGGAGATCTAAGAAGACTATCTAAGGATAGATCAAAGAAGAGTTCTAATTAGAATTCAGAAGAATCATTCAAAGTGCTGGATAGAGAGAGATTAAGCCAGAATTTGAAGAAGAAGAAAGAAACCACCTGTGGATTCTCAAGAAGCTGTTTGGAAATCAACTCAGCTAAGTTCTTATTCAAGAAGCTTTGAAGAAAGCTCAGAAACAGTTGATTTCATCAGCTGATCAAGAATTGTCTTGGCCTTTTCTCTCTCAACTTAGGCAAGACAGTTTAATAATCTTTTCTATATTTCTGTAGGATCTGTTTACACAGATCTGAGTTGTAAGCCTATGTTATAAAGGCTGAGTGTAGGAGTGTTGAACTCTGAGTGGTAGGGCTGTTTGCCTGAGTGTAGGAGAAGGATATTCTCTGAGTTGTAGGCCTTGGGGCAAGGCTGAGGTAGGGCGGTTGTGCCTGAGTTGTAGGAACCAGTTGGGTTCTGAGTTGTAGGATCTGATGATCTGAGATAAGTGGAAGTTTGGCCGAATCTAGCATACTGCTAGATAGGTGAAGGGGGAAAGTGGATGTACCCAGACCTTGGGGAACCACTATAAATCATTGTGCAATCTGTGATGCTTTATTTTCTGTGATTGCTGTACTTATAGTATTAGCTATTAAATTGAATTCTGCCTAGAGGTTTTTATAAGAAAAGCAGAACCTATTCACCCCCCCCCCCCTCTAGGTGTTTAGGCTGCCTTGAAAGTTAAACTATCAAGTGGTATCAGAGGGAGGTTCCTCAAAAAGGACTTAACAGTCTGAGGTAGATCTGAAAGGCAGATTCAAGATTCAAGAAGATGGGTTCTGGAGAGAATCATAAGGAGCTAGGGTCTATGAAATTACCCATATGCAAGAAGGAAATCTTTGGGATCTGGAAAGAAAGAGTCAGATTGTTTATGGAAGCATCTGACCCAAGGATTTACATCACAGTACAGGAAGGGCCCTTCATTCCAATGAAGATATCTGTTCTTGATGCAAATATCCAAATACCAAAGACTTATTCAGAAATGACCAAGGATGAAATCATCTTGGCAACCATGGACAAAAGGGCACAGAACATCATTGTTAGTGCCATAGATGATTCAACATTTCAAAATCTGATTCACTGCAAGACCTCCAAGGAGATGTGGGACACATTGATTGTCTACATGGAGGGATCTGAAGAAGTAAGGCTGGACAGAAAGTCTATGCTAAATCAAGAGTATGAAAGCTTTAGACAAGGAAAATCTGATAGCATAACTGAGTGCTATAAGAAATTCTATAGAATTGTGAATGAGCTAATATCCTATGGAAGAGTCTTCAGTACCTATGAACTGAATGACAAATTCCTAAGATCCTTATCAAAGGATTGGGATACAAAGATCTGTGCCATAAGAGAAGTGGCTAAATTGGCAGAGATATCTCCTCCAACCCTGTTTGGAAAGTTGCTATCCTATGAAATGCAACTTATGGTAAGGAAGGAGGAGGAAAGAAACTCAAGAGGAGAGCATAGAGAAAAGACTGTGGCATTTAATGCTGAAGCCACTAGAAAGAGTAGGAGGAAATCACCATCTCCTCCTAAAGAAGTTGAAGAAGATAGTTCTGAAAATTCAAATAAGGGTTCAGAAAGCTGTGATTCAGATGCAGACTTTGCTGCATTTACAAGGCAATTCCAAAGGTTCTTGAAAAAGAAGCAATGGAAGTCTAGGCCTTCCTCATCACAGCAAGTTGATGACTATTATCAGAAGAGAAGGTCATCAAGGAAAGAGAAAAGCAGATCAAAGCCCAGCAAAGCCACTACTTCAAAGATTGTCTGCTATTGTTGCAATAGGCCTGGACATGTAGTGGCTGATTGTCCTGACAAAAGGAAGGAATCTTCAGAAAAGAAAAAGACTTATCAGAAAGGCAAGAAGGAGAAATCCTTTGTAGCAAAGAAAGATAAAAGTCTGTCAGACCAGTCAACTTCAGAATCAGGATCTGAAGCTGAAGCATATATTGGACTATATGCTGCATCTGAGGAAGAGGAGTTTATGCAGTTGCTAGACTCCATCAATGAACATCAATGCATGGGCTTGATGACAAGATCAGAAGAGGACATATGCCAGAATCAGTCTGGTCCTAATGAGGTAAACTGTCCTTCCTGTACATCTGTTTGTAGTACAAGTGAAGAATCAGCCACATCTGCATCAAGTGATGAAGATGCATCTGGATCTGAAGGAGATGTCTATCAATTGATAGACAAGTATGGGGACTTGTTGCAGGCCCTTAAGAAAAGCAAGAACCTGGTTAAAACACAGGCTCAGGAAATTGCTGAACTAAGGGTAGCAACAACTGAGTTAGAAAAAGTCCTTGATCAAAAATTAAATGAAATTGCCAAGCTGAAGAATATAACTATTATTCAGATGGGCACAATTAATTATACTAATGATCAAGTAAAGAGTCTGGAGGCCAGACTTAGAATTGAAAGGGATTTAGTGGCTAGTTACTCTAAGCCAAAATCTGTCTTACCCTTGATAGATGAATTTGTCACTCAGAAGGGTAAGGCTGGATTAGGATTTAAAGGTAACTCCAGGGCTGGCAGATTCAAAAGGAAAGGCAAAGCCTCTACTCAGCCACTAAACCTTTCAGTCCCCATAAAGTTTAGTAAGGAGAAAGTGCCCTCTAACATATATGATCATGAAGACATTCAAGGTCATATTAAGACAAATGTTCTGAAGAACAAGGGTGTTAAGGCAAGCAGGCCTACCTATGGTCATAAACCCAATGGTTTTAAGAAATCAGTAGGTGAAGTTGCAACAGCACCAGCAATTAACAGAAATTCTTCTAACAAGGATGTATCTAGGTCTAGATACAATAAGTTTGAATATTGGTGCTGTGGCAAGAGGGGCCATTTTGCATTGGACTGCTAGTATAACACAAGTGTTATAAAGAATAAGAGTCTACCTGTTAGAAGAGGTTATGAGAACTTTATTAATGCTAACCTGAACCAAGGACCCAAGACTTACTGGGTTCTAAGGGTAAGTAATTCTGTATTGCAGGTGAATCCAAGTAACCATGCCCCTATATGGTACTTGGATAGTGGTTGTTCCAGGCACATGACTGGAACAAAGGGGCTGCTGAAGGAGTATTCATCTGTCAAAGATGGACATAAAGTGATCTTTGGTGGATCTGAAAAAGGAGTCATCAAAGGGTTTGGTAACATTTCTTCTAACCTAATTACTATCACCCAAGTGGCCTATGTAAAAGGTTTGAAACATAATCTAATAAGCATAAGCCAGCTGAGTGATCTAGGATATGACATTTCATTTGGTAAGGATGGATGTCATATCAAAAGGTCAAGTGATCAAGAGATCATTTTGACTGGGTATAGGAAGAGAAATGTATATTGCCTTAATTTTGAGTGTGAAAATAAGGCTTCCCCCATTTGTCTTGTAGCTGATGACAATGCTTCCCATTGTGTTAAGTGGCACAAGAGATTGGCTCATCTAAACTACAAGACAATTGGCCAACTCATTTGTAAAGAACTAGTGAGGAATGGGCCTCAAGTTAAGTGTATAAAGGAAGGGGTATGCTCAGCTTGTCAAAAGGGCAAGCAGACAAAATCCTCATTTCAAAGCCTTGAAAACAAGGATTCTGTGAGGTGCTTATACCTCTTGCATATGGATCTTTTTGGTCTTATGCCAGTTCATAGTCTAGGTAGGAAGGTCTACACTTTTGTGGTTGTAGATGACTATTCTAGATTTACATGGGTGTTCTTTCTAAGACAAAAATCTGAAACCCCAAGTGTACTACTTAATTTTGTAAAGCAAATTCAGAATGAACTGAATAGTACAGTGGTCAAAATCAGAAGTGATCATGGTACTGAATTTCATTCTGAAAGCATAACAAATTTGTGTAAAGACTTTGGGATTTTCCAAGAGTTCTCCTCACCAAGAACACCTCAGCAAAATGGAATTGCTGAAAGAAAGAATAGAACATTAATTGAAGCTGGTAGAACTCTATTGAGTGACACCTCTCTCCCAGAATATTTTTGGGCTGAGGCAGTTAACACTGCTTGTCATGTCATCAATAGGGCTTCTATCACCAAAAGCCACAAAAAGACTCCCTATGAGATTGTGAAAGGCAGAAAACCAAATCTATCCTATTTTAGGATCTTTGGTTGCAAGTGCTATATACATAACAATGGCAAGTCATATTTGACTAAGTTTGCTGCCAAATCCCAGGATGGAATATTTGTTGGGTACAGCACAAATAGTAAGGCCTATAGAGTCTTCAACTTAACTACTCAAGTTGTTGAAGAATCTGTGCATGTTGTATTTGATGAAACAAGATTAATCAATAGTGAGTTGTCTTGTAGATCAAATGACTCAACAGGTATAAGCAAGAAGATGGACAAGCTCTCCATTGCTGAAGCTTCAAAGGAAGATGGAGCATTGGAAAATGAAGGCTACTGTCCAGGGGGAGTACAAGAGATAATGGAAACTGATGAAAACCAAGAGGCTCAGCAGAATGAAGAAGCTGGAGATGCTCAACCTGAAGGGAATCTTCCTCCAGCTATAAGATATCTAAGAGATCATCCAACTGATCAGATAATTGGTGATCCAAGACAAGGAGTGCAAACTAGAAGCAGAAATCAAAGCACAGTCTTGCATTCAAGTTTCTTGTCCCAGATGGAACCTAAGAAGTTTGAAGAAGCTATCCAAGACCAGCACTGGATTGATGCTATGCAAGAGGAGCTGAATCAATTTAGAAGATGCAAAGTCTGGGAGCTTGTTCCTAAACCAAGAGGCCACAACATAATTGGCACTAAGTGGATCTATAGGAACAAGCTGGATGAAAGTGGGATAATAGTAAAGAATAAAGCAAGATTGGTTGCAAAAGGATACAGGCAGGAAGAAGGGATTGACTTTGATCAAACCTTTGCTCCAGTAGCAAGGCTGGAGGCAATCAGAATTTTCCTTGCCTATGCAGCCTACCAAGACTTCAAAGTATACCAGATGGATGTGAAGTCAGCATTTCTGAATGGTGATCTTAAAGAAGAAGTATTTGTAGAGCAGCCATCAGGTTTTATAGATCCTCTTAAACCTGATTATGTGTATAAGCTTAGGAAAGCTTTGTATGGGTTAAAACAAGCTCCAAGGGCTTGGTATGAAACCCTGTCTACCTTCCTCATTGAGAATAAATTCTCAAGAGGAAAGATAGACAAAACTCTATTCCTTAGGGAATCCAAAGGAAAGATCATCTTAGTCCAGATCTATGTTGATGACATAATCTTTGGATCTACTGAAAACAACCTTTGTAAAAAGTTTGCCAAACTTATGCAAGGGAAGTTTGAGATGAGCAGTATGGGAGAACTTAAGTTCTTCTTGGGACTCCAAGTAAGGCAGACTGATGATGGATTGTCCATATCCCAGTCTAAGTTCACCAAAGAATTAATTAAGAAATATGGTATAGAGTCATCCTCCTCCATGAGAACTCCTATGGGAACAAGTATGCCTATATGCAAAGATGAGGCAGGTAAACCTGTTGATGAATCATTGTATAGAGGAATAGTTGGGTCTCTACTATATCTCACTGCTAGTAGACCTGACATTATGTATGCAACCTGTGTCTGTGCTAGGTACCAAGCCTGCCCTAAAGAATCTCATTATACTGCAGTCAAAAGGATTCTGAGATATCTAAAGGGCACTCCTACTCTAGGTCTTTGGTACCCTAGGAATAGAGATTTTCTACTAACAGGCTATTCAGATGCAGATTTTGCAGGATGTAGAGAGGATAGAAAGAGTACTACAGGTACTTGTCAATTCCTGGGAGGAAGACTAATATCTTGGAGTAGTAAGAAGCAGACCAGTGTGGCAATCTCCACAGCTGAGTCAGAGTATGTTGCTGCTGGAAGCTGCTGTGCACAGCTATTGTGGATGCAGCATCAGCTTAAGGATTATGGTATTCAGGTAAGTAGAACACCCCTTTTATGTGATTCGAAGAGTGCTATTTCTATTGCTAATAATCCAGTTTCTCATAGTAGAACTAAGCATATAGAAATCAAATACCATTTTCTTAGAGAACATGTAGAAAGAGGAGACATCTTATTGGAATTTGTAAAAACAGATTATCAAATAGCAGATGTATTTACTAAGCCTTTAGATGAAACCAAATTCAATAAATTCAAAATTGAATTAGGTATGTTAACCATTGATTAATGTATTAACAAAATCATTAACAATGCAAGTGAAGTGGGATTTAAGTAAGTTGAGTAATAACAAACAGAAATTGGCTAAGTAAGAATGTGTCGACACATTCAGTAGTAATGTGTCGACTCAGAGAAATTATGTCGACAAGTCAGAAGAATTGTGTCGACTCAGAGAATATGTGTCGACACTTAATAGATATATTGTCGACTTAACCAGAAATGTAATGTCGACTCAACCAGAATAATGGTGTCGACACTTACAGAATATGTGTCGACTCTTATCCTTAGAGTCGACACAGAATTTCTGTCTTTCTACTATGTAACCACGGTGTCGACATAACCACAAATTGGTGTCGACACATAGTAGGCTGAAGAAATGTCGAGTTAATAGAAGTTTGTGTCGACACATTCTGTCTGTGTCGACACATTTTGACTGTTTTTGGCGCCTTTTGAACTTCTTTCAACTGAGGCTATAAATAGGTCAAAAACTCATTCTGTCGACACGCTTCCAAGGTTTTCGAGACTAAAACCCTATGTCGACAGTCTATCTTTCTCTCTTCTCTCAAGCTTTCTCGACAAAACAATGGCGCCAAGGATTGAAGATAACATCAATGAAGGGTATGAGTTGGTGCGCCAGGCCTTTGCAGAGGCGCCACCAGATGTTCAAGGAGTTATCGCCCTCCTCTCCGAGTCAGGGTTAGAATTTCTCATCTCAGAACCTACTAAAATATGGAAGAAGGAGGTGCACGAGTTCTTTATCTCTGCATCAGTCCACTCTACTGGCCTCAAGATTAAGTCGACTGTTCAAGGGACTAAGGTGAAGATTAATCAAAGAAGTTTAAGAAAGATCTTTCAATTGCAAGTAGTTGAGAATGAAGAGGAAGTTCCTATATCTAAGACAAGGGAAGCCCTTCAATGGTGTGGACTGGACTCAGGATTGAAGATTGGAGCTGCATTCAACAGAAAGGGTATGAATCAGCAAGGGAAGTTCTTGTCAGAAGTAGTTGGGAAAGTAATCCTCTGCAAGACAGGTGGACATGATAGGATTTCTACCTATATGTTCAGCCTGATGACCAGGATTGTTTTTACAATTCCTACTGATTGGTCAGGAGTGATCTTTGACAAGATCAAAGAAGGAATCAAGAAGCCTAACATGGCTAGGATCATGAGCCTGTATCTCACTGGAGTGATTCCTGAAGTGATGCAGCAACTGCAAGGGAGTAAGATTAATCATATGAGAAGAATGGATATGAGATTGTTCTCTAGGTGGGATAGGGTGCTGTCCAAGGATGTGCCTGAAGAGAGCAGGCCAGACACCCCTGTGAAATCCCCTACACAAAATCAAGAATCTGTACAATTACAAGAAGACCCACTGAGAACACAGGTTGAAGAACAGCTTGCCTCATCTATAGTCCAGGAAGTGTCAACACCTACACAGATGCAGGGGGAGCCAGTTTCCACTCCTGCTCCAAAGGTATCTACTCCTGCTCAGGTATAGGGGGAGCTAATGTATTTTACTATACAAGATATTGCTCATATTCTTATTACTGCACAGGTTCAGGGAGAGCTAGTGTCCACTCCCACTCCAGATACTACAAATACTGAAGTGCAAGTACAAGAGGATGCACAGTTAAACTTGTCTCAAGATTTAACTGCTGAAGAAGTTACAGCTCAATTGGAGTTTACTATGGAGGAGTTATTCCCTGATATTGATACTACTGCTGATAAAGTAGGAGGTGGACCAGATATTGAGAAGTCCATAGGTATGGACATTGATCAGGAAGCTGAAGTTGAGCCACAGGTTGAGGGTGAGCCAGTGGATGTTGAAGCTGAGCAACAGGCCCCTGGAACAGATACAATTCATCATCCTCAAGAAAGAATTCATGTAGATACTTCATCTGAAACAGAAACTGAAGATGCCAGGGTGGCAAAGAAAAGAAAACTGGTTGTCTTTAAGAGAAGAAGCAAGAATTATAAGAAGGCTTTACAGACCACACCTCTACAAGTATCTCCAGCCTTTGATTACAACAAATTTATGGTAGATCTACAAGTGAAATTGGATGAACAAAGGATGGCTCTGGAAAAGTATGTTGATGAAAATAGCAAGTCACTTCAGTTTGACTTAGCTCAGGATATAAAGTCCATCCAGTTTCAAGTCAACATGCATAAAAAGGAAATGACAGATTGCTTCCACAAGGGTGGCAATGCTGTGGTATATCTAGCTAAACAACAGGAGGCTATTACTACAAAGGTGGATGACATTGCTTTGAAGCAAAGCTATGTTTTGGAAAACCAGATAAGAATGAATGATAATTTAACTGAATCTCATAATGAGATCATAGAGGAAGTAAAGAAGATTGGTCCAAGTCTGCCTGCAGATAGAGCCAAAGAAAGGGAAGATTTTGATAAGAATTTTCAAGCTGCCATTGCATCTGTTAAGACTGCCATCACAACCTCTCAAAATGAAATATCTGAAAAGCTTCAAAAGTTAAAACCATTTTTCAAAGAGGGTGTGAATTATTTGGATGGCCAAATCCGATTTCAAAAGGAAGATCTAAGAGATCATGTATCTAGAGAAGCCATAAAGGGGGAGAGGATGCTAATTCATGCAGGCTCAGAGCACACCAAATGGGTGACCAATAGCATTCGAGCCACTTTGGGATATCCCCCATTGTGTGATGATGCTATGGTGGCTGAGTTAGGAATACAATCAAATCTACTTGAAGGCAATCAACCTGAGGTTGCCCAAGTCATTTACCCCCCTCCAGATTTTGACATGATTGATCAGAAAGTTCAAGGAATGTATAGTCCTCCAAAGGAGGTTACTAATATTGTCTTTGGAAAGGTTGATAAGCCTGAGGCTACTCTGAAAGAACAGCAAGATGCTCTATTAGCAAAGAAGAAATTCAGAGAGCAGGCTGTACTTAAGCCAGATTATGAGCAGTGGAGTCCTACTTCAAGGAACATAATACTCACTGCATGGAAAGCTGTACAAGATAAAGTTCATGAGAGAGGGAAATGGTACAATGAAATAGAATGGCAGAAGTATGAGGCAAGACAGGAAGCAATAGTCCAATTTAGAAGGAAAGCTAAGCTGGGGAGGCTGTCATCTGATGCTAAGGAGCCAAGCAAGTACTTTCCAAAGCCTTTTCACTACTTTGAAAGGCAAAGGATCAAGGAAGAAGCTCAAAAGAAAGCTGATCTAAAAGGAAAGAAGATAGCTGAAGCATCAGAAGCTCCTGTGACAGCTACAATTCAATCTGGAAAAGGGATTATCATTAAAGAGCCTGATCAATCCTGATTATGTTTTTTTTTAATTCCTTAATATTGTTTTGTAATGTTGTGATGTAATCATTAAATGAAAAACAATGTAATCAAACATTACCCAGTTATAAACAAAATGTTGTTTGGCATATTATAATGTGCATTCTGTGATGGATTATTTTGTTTATGTTTTGTTTATATTAAGTATTCATGTCATGTCATATATCATCATTTAGTACTGTTTATAAATGGTGTATATCATTGGCTATAAGGGTTATGACTTCTCCAAAAAGGGGGAGATTGTTGGGTACATTGGAAAATGTGTACCTGATTTGAAGAAGCCCAACCTAGCTCAATGATATACATCAAGGTGTATTTGATGTTGTTTTAAAGTTGACATGTGCAGGTGAAGAATTGATAAAGTATGCAGAAAAATTCTAAGTCCAAGTGTCGACACAAAGGAAGCAGTGTCGACACATAGAAGAAAATTGTCGACACAACACTGGGAAGCGGTGTCGACACATAGCAGTTAGTCTACAACTACACTGGGAAAAAGTGTCGACACAGAAGAAGTAAGTCGACACAATACTGGGAAGCAGTGTCGACACATAGCAGTTAGTCTACAACTACACTGGGAAAAAGTGTCGACACAGAAGAAGTAAGTCGACACAACACTGGGAATTTGTGTCGACACAGAAGAAAAGCGTCGACCTCAACATTGGGAGAATGTGTCGACATAGAAGAAAATAGTCGACCTCAAGTTTGTCGACACCAGCAGAATGTGTCGACACATTATGATTAAGTCGACATATTATAGCAGAGTTAAAAAATGAATATGTCGACACCTGAAGGCTAAGTCGACACTTACTAAGTTATGATTCTACAACAACTGTGTTGACACACAGGACTTGTGTCGACACACTGAAGAGTCAAGACCAAGTTATTTTCAGAAGGAGCTGTGTCGACTCAAAGGCAACTTAGTCGACATCACTGAAGACTGTGTCGACACCAAAGTCAATTGTGTCGACACAAATAAACAGATGGTCTCGACACTTTCTGACAGACTGTCTCGACAACTTATGGTTCAAGACTAAGGCACAGGACTTGTTTGGAGACTTGACAGCTGAGGATTGCCACCAGTTAACTGAAGCTGTCAGACTTGTCAGAAAACCGTTAGAAACCGGATCAGCCGGTTACCATGAAGAAAGTCTATAAATAGACAGATTCAGAAGGAGAAAGCAACTGTTGAAAAACATTGTTGAGAATCAAAAAGTTGAGAAGGATTACGATCCAATTTTTTTCAAGAAAGTGCTAGGCACTTAAGAATATCTTCTCCGGGAGATCTAAGAAGACTATCTAAGGATAGATCAAAGAAGAGTTCTAATCAGAATTCAGAAGAATCATTCAAAGTGCTGGATAGAGAGAGATTAAGCCAGAATTTGAAGAAGAAGAAAGAAACCACCTGTGGATTCTCAAGAAGCTGTTTGGAAATCAACTCAGCTAAGTTCTTATTCAAGAAGCTTTGAAGAAAGCTCAGAAACAGTTGATTTCATCAGCTGATCAAGAATTGTCTTGGCCTTTTCTCTCTCAACTTAGGCAAGACAGTTTAATAATCTTTTCTATATTTCTGTAGGATCTGTTTACACAGATCTGAGTTGTAAGCCTATGTTATAAAGGCTGAGTGTAGGAGTGTTGAACTCTGAGTGGTAGGGCTGTTTGCCTGAGTGTAGGAGAAGGATATTCTCTGAGTTGTAGGCCTTGGGGCAAGGCTGAGGTAGGGCAGTTGTGCCTGAGTTGTAGGAACCAGTTGGGTTCTGAGTTGTAGGATCTGATGATCTGAGATAAGTGGAAGTTTGGCCGAATCTAGCATACTGCTAGATAGGTGAAGGGGGAAAGTGGATGTACCCAGACCTTGGGGAACCACTATAAATCATTGTGCAATCTGTGATGCTTTATTTTCTGTGATTGTTGTACTTATAGTATTAGCTATTAAATTGAATTCTACCTAGAAGTTTTTATAAGAAAAGCAGAACCTATTCACCCCCCCCCCCTCTAGGTGTTTAGGCTGCCTTGAAAGTTAAACTATCAGTACTCCATTCATCCGGGTAGTATAAAGATGTACTTGGATATGAAGAAATCCTTTTGGTGGCCTAGTTTGAAGCGGGACGTAGCTTTGTACGTGAGTCGGTGCCAAACTTATGCCTTAGTGAAGGCCGAGTGTTAGAAGCCGGGCGAGTTCCTGAAGCCTTTTCCTATTCCCTAATGGAAATTTGATGACATCTCCATTGACTTTGTGCATGGCTTACCTCGATCGCAGCAGGGTAATGACGCGATTTGGGTGATCGTGGATCGCTTAACCAAAGTGGCTCATTTCATCCAAAATCAGAAAGAGGACAGTGTGGATAAGCTGGTAGAGTTGAAAGTTTGCAACATTGTGTGACTACATAGGATTCCTAAGAGTATAGTTAGTGATCGTCACGGACGATTCACGTCCAAAGACTGGAGGTTGGTTCAGAAGAGTCTAGGCACGAAGCTTAAGTTCAGTACGGCATTCCATCCTCAAACTGATGGACAAACTGAAAGAATGAATTGTACAATGGAGGACATGTTGAGAATGTGTACCCTCGATTGTGGGAAAAAGTGAGAAGACCACCTCTTCATGGTGGATTTTGCCTAAAACAACAGTTACCAGGCAAGTATAAAGATGGCATCATACGAAGCTTTGTATGGAAGGCGGTGTCGAATGTCAATGTCTTGGATTGAGGCGAGAGACACCAAACTTTTAGGAAAAGAAGTGGTGGTTGATGCATGCGATTTGGTGCGAACCATCCAGGAGCGCATGAAGGTTGCCCAGTGTTGGGTTCATTGATCCCAATTTCCTAGATTTGAAGAAGGCCTAGCAAACAATGTATACACATGTGGTAATCTAACAGGTGTTTAAGTTGAGTGATTGCAGAATGAATATTGTGCATTGATTGGACAAGTTGCTTATATGGCCAAGTTAGGTAAACACTTACCTAAGATGTGGGCTGACAGAAATATGTCTAAGTCCACAGGAATTGAGTGAAGGTAAATCACTCAATGCCAGATGACTTATGACGTTGAGTGAAGCCTATACAGTCAAAGCCAAGGAAGTGGCAAGCTGAGAAAATGTCTAAGTCCACAGGTGTTGAGTGAAGTCAACTCACTCAACACCATACAGCAAAAAGTTGTGAGATAGTCTAAAGCAGTAAGAGCCTAAGTTGGAATGAGCTGAAATGTGTCCAAGTCCACAGGCGTTGAGTGAAATCAACTCACTCAACGTCATGCTACTATAGAGAAATATGGCTAAGTGTTTTGGCATTGTGTGATGAAGACACGCTCAATGCTATTTAGCAAAAAGGTTATAAGTTGAACTGGTTGATCTAAGTTCAGAATTCGTCGAACTGAGTTCAGAGTTCATCGAGCTCAGCTCACCTTTCGTCGAGCTAAGTTCAGAGCTTGAGATTCTGAGTTCATCAAGCTCAGCTGAGAATTCGTCGAACTGAATTTAAATTTCTTCGAGCTCAATTCACCATTCGTCGAACTCAATTCAAAGTAAGATAGTCTAAGCCCAATGGTTTTAAACACAGAAAATTGGCTAAGGCAAAAAAGCGTTGAGTGAGGCTTACTCACTCAATGCTCTCAATGCCTTAGTTATAGAAAGATTTTGGCCATTCGTCGAGCAAAGAGAGCCATTCATCAAAATCAGTTCATTTCGTCGAACTTAGTTCAGGATTCTGGCTAAGGCAAAAAGCATTGAGTGAGGCGTGCTCACTCAACGCTCTTAACGCCTTTATGCAGAAATGAGTTAAAAGCAAATAGCATTGAGTGAGACATGCTCACTCAACGCTTTAGTTGCTAAAGAAGAAAAAATATGAGGCAGATGGCGTTGAGTGAGGGTTGTTCACTCAACGCTCTCAATGCCTAGAAACATATTTATATTCTAAGTAGTTTGGCATTGAGTGAAGGTTACTCACTCAACGCCAAGAGACAGTAAATCTGTTTAAGTGTTTTGGCGTTGAGTGATGCTTACTCACTCAACATCTATGCTAATGTTGCTTGATTTTTTGCTAAGTCCACATCTGGTGACGTCAGCAAGTCAACAAGTCAACATATTTCAAATAAGTGGTGGGATGACTACAGTACGCGACAAAGGTTATCGCAGACCTACTGTATGACAGTTAGCATTAAACAAAAATTGCAACCAGCATTAAAAGCGTGGGACCCACTGCTAAAAGAGCCGTTGGGTTTCAATAAATAAAAGGAAGTGCTCTTTACAAGATGAGACACTCGTGATAGTAGTTCTTCTTCTCCTCCATTGTTGTGGAGCTAAAGAACAGGAAACTAAGTCAGAAAGACAAAGAGCAAGTTAGTTGTTGAGATCAACAACTTCAACAGCAAGTTTTCTGGTGCCATCTTCATCTGCACCAGCTAGTTAAGCTCAGGGTGATTCTTTGAGAAAGAGATAGCAGCAAGAGCTAACCCTTACTGCAGGAGCTTCACAGATCCAGCCAATACTTTCTAAAAGAACATACACTTGAGGAGCTGTGAAGAAGAAGTTGGAGCTGAGCAGTTAGCTCAGTTCAAAAAGGGGCAGAGAAACAGATATGCTAGTTGCTTTCAGTATAAGCCAAAGCTTCTACATCATTTTTGCTGTGAAGAAGAGAGAGTTGAATCTTTGGTTCAGTTCAGAAAGAGGCAGCATAGTATTCTGCAAGTTTCTTTCAGCTCAAGTACATAAACTTGTTGTTGTGAAGTAGTTGGGACGAAGGTGCATTCAGTCCAGTAAAGTTGATACAGGAAAACTATCCTAGTGTCATAGTGGGGGGTTGAGTCTAACTCACCCAAGGCTGATTGTCACAGAGGAATTCCTCTTGTGTTCAATCAAGAACCACATCAACCTATTTCCATCTTGTAGGATCCTTTTGGATCTGAGTTGTAGGAGTACTGCAGTACCCTGAAAGTATGGTATAGTACCTGAAATTATAGGGCTGAAAAGCCTGAGTTGTAGGCCTTAGAGATAAGGCTGAGGTAGGTGGTTTGAGGACCACTAAGCTGTAGGATCACTACAGGGCTCTGAGATAGGAACCTTTGTGGTTCTGAGGTAGGGTTCTGAAGAGAACTTGAGTGTAAGGCTGAGGGCCTGAGGTGAAAGCTCTTTGGAGCATTTTGGAGAAGTGTCTAGTCCAACAAGACAATTGGATAGGTGGGAGGGAAAGTGGATGTACCCAGCTGGGGAACCACTATAAATATCTATGTGCTTTGCTGTGTTGTTTTCTTTGTGTAGGGTAAATCATCTTGAAAGCAGAAAATAACCAACCACTAAAGCAGCAAACTAAAAGAACAGAAAAGAAGTAATAAAGAGACCAATAACTTTTTCACCCCACCCCCCTCTAGGTTATTTATTTATCCTTGAAATTAAAGACATTCACCCAGGATCGGCAAGCAAAGTATTTTAATACTCGCCATTAAAATGTGGAGTTTGCGGTAAGCAGCTGGGTCTATCTCAAGATCAAGTCATTCAAAGGCGTTTCGTGGATTTGCAAACTCAAGAAGTTGAGTTCGAGATTTTTGGGACCATTCGAGGTTATAGAATGTATTGGAGAAGCATCTTACCATTTGGCGTTATCCACGGAGCTGAGTGGATTACACGATGTTTTTCATGTCTCCGTCTTGAGGAAGGCCTTGGTGGAGGCTAGTGTGGTAATCGAACCGGCGATGGTGCTGATAGTAGATGACTTGAGGACGAAAGTCCGTCCAGTGGGCATAGAGGATTCAGAAGTTCGGCAGTTACGGAACAAAGAGGTGAAGCTAGTAAAGGTGCGTTGGGATAACTGCGGGCGGGACGAGCACTCTTGGGAGTGAGAGAAAACCATGCATGATGATTATCCCGAGTTGTTTGTATAATGTTGATTGGAACAGTGTTCGATATGTTGCAACAGTGTTTTGAGACGTTGCAACATTTTTCGTGTTGTTTGCCTGAATG
This sequence comes from Platanthera zijinensis, assembly GCA_039513925.1. Classification (NCBI taxonomy): domain Eukaryota; kingdom Viridiplantae; phylum Streptophyta; class Magnoliopsida; order Asparagales; family Orchidaceae; genus Platanthera; species Platanthera zijinensis. Next base: position 37,359,036 of record CM077079.1, on the reverse strand, counting down.
AAAATAGTTTGTGTAAAGTTGTTGTAATAATGTTTAAATTTGTTGCAACAATTTTCTTGCTGTCTTCCTGTGTGAAGATTAATTTCGGGGATGAAATTTTTGTAAGAGGGGAAGAGTTGTAACACCCCAAATTTGAGGAACCAGAGTAGTTCGACGATATTCTGGGATCGTCGAAGGCCGTTCGACGAAAGTCGGACTCTAGCCGTTCAACGAAAGTCAGATTCTGGTCGTTCGACGAAAGTCAGACTCTGGCCGTTCGATGAAAGTTGGACTCTGGTCGTTCAACGAAAGTCGGACTCTGGCCGTTTGACGAAAGTCAGACTCTGGTCGTTTGACGAAAGTCAGACTCTGGTCGTTCGACGAAAGTCGGACTCTGGCTGTTCGACGAAAGTCAGACTCTGGTCGTTCGATGAAATTCGGACTCTGGCCATTCGACGTTCGTGGAAATCAGGCCGCTCACGACATTTTGTCGAGCTCGGGACATTTCATTGAGCTCGTGACATTTTGTTGAGCTCGGGCCATTTCATCGAGCTCACGACATTTCGTCGAGCTCGGGCCATTTTGTCGAGCTCACGACATTTCGTTGAGCTCGGGCCATTTCGTCGAGCTTGGGACATTTCGTCGAGCTCATGACATTTCGTCGAGCTTGGGCCATTTCGTCGAGCTCACGACTTTTCGTCGAGCTTGGCCGGTTGTCGAGCTCTTGGCTGTTCGTCGAGCGTAGGTCGGTCGACGAAGCCTGAACTGTTCGACTAATTGCTGAAATGCGGTTCGTAGATTGAAATCTTAACCGATTGTTTTTACTTCAAGGTTAATCCTGGACCCCAAGATCTTCTGCCCGATGGGTTTTAGTAGGGCTGAGTAGTTCTCTCCCTCACTTGTGCTCATTTTGGAGTTGACTTAGGGTTGAGAGAGAGAGAGAGAGTTCGGAGGAAGAAGAAAGCTTTCTTCAGCCTTTTTTGAAGCTTCGGAGCTTCAATAGTCATTCTGAGGCCAGATCTATGGAGAGGACGTGGAGGCGCATCTCTTCATCTATGAAGATCAGGTTTTCATGGCAAGGAAGAGGGGCCATAAGGTAACGATATTTCTCCTCTCGGTTATAGGATGCGTGCATGGCATCTTTTCCTTTTCTTGATTTTAGTTCAAGCATTTAGGCACCAGATCTCTTTAATGAGAGGAGTTTGGGTTGCCATGGTTTAAGAGGAACCACCGGGTCGATTGTGTCAATCCCCGGTATTATATCGCATTAGAGAACCGCTCCGCTAGAGGATTAGGCATTATGTATGAAGCCGTAGTCGCGACCATTTGTCCGACTCGGTGATGTTGCATGACAAACTTAAGGATTATGGTAGAAATCCGGTACGGCAAGATGTTGTCTGTGATGTGTTAAGTCGTGGTCTTGTCTCCATGGTCGGCTGGCTATCCCGTGACGTGCAAGTCATGTGGGGAAAGTGTCCCAGAGAGACTAGTACCCTTCTGTGAAACTGACGAGAATGTCAAGCTTAGGACAAGTCTGAGCGATGAATCCACGAGCGGGTGGGGTCCAGCAAGGGTTCTTAGAATCAGTTTGTGTATGAGATAGAATCCTGACGTGAGAAGTCAAAGCTTTCAGGAAAGACCGGGTTTGAGACCCATGAGCGGGTGGGGCCTTGGCAAGAGTTTCATATGGCAGCTTGTATGTCATTAAGGGAAATTGAAGTACCCCTTTTGTGTGCGGCTTGAACGTTGATGGTGAAATTGGAAAGTACCCAGATGTTGTGTTATGATGATGTGTTAGAATCATGCATTATAGGGTGTCTTGGGTGCAACCCAGGATTGCATACATGTTGCATTGTAGGCCCATTATATTACATGTTCAACATAGAAAACATATATGTTGTATGAGACATCCAAACCTATTTATATCTTTACATGTTTATGAATATTGCATACGAAGTACTGATGTGCAGGGTGGTGGTGTACCCTGGAGTCTGCTAGGGACGGCTGGAGGAGATGTGTTGGTTATACAGTTGAGGTCAGCTTTTGCTGACCCACGTTACCTCAAATTCCTATAGGGCAAGGATCGCAAGCAGGAGCAAGCTCGCCGGCCAAAAAAGCCTAAGCCTCGTGAAGTGAACTTTATTTGCTTATGTTTTTATGCGTATGCATGTTGATGTTTGATATGGTTGTTGTTCAGTCTTGGACTTGTATTGTGTAAGGTCTTAAGGCCATTTTGATACTCTTAGTCTGATGGATAACTTCTAGTTTTAGTTGTATGTTCCGCTGTTTTATTCTGAGTTCTGAGTTGGGTAGTTTTATATCCTCTTTTATGAAGAAGTCAGGCTACACATAGCCGCTCCCCCCCCCCCTGATCTCCACTAAATTAGTGAGATCATGGTTTGACCGCACAAACGATCACTACAAGTCTTTGATTACAAGGATAGGTAATCACCTAGAGGGGGTGAATAGGTTATTGTAGTCTTTTAAGGTTCTTTAAAATCTTCTATGACTTATGTCCTACTGTGTATACTTAATTCAGCTTTCATGAACTGATGAGTAGTTATTTATAAACATTTTAGTATACGTTTTAGTTTAATTTCTAAATATAATTTGTAATATTTTATGTAAATTATTGAATAAATGGTCTATTTTTTTTATTCTCTAAATAAATTTATTTAGAAATTAAATACTATATTATAACAAATAAAAGTTGTTTAGATATAAGTTAAATAAAATATATAATTGTTGTATTTATGTAATATTTATATATATAATAAAAATAAAAGTAGATTATAACTATTATAATAAATATTAAATATAATAATATAGTTATAATGATAATATAAATATTTATACTACTTTCATATAGTATATAATATAATATATATATAAAATAAAATAATTATAGTATTTAGTATATAATAATAATTATATTATTTAATAATAATGATAATCATAGCTTATAATAATAATAGTATATATATAATTAATATATCATTATATGTATATATATATAAAGTTAAAATTAAAACCTATATATTAATTATATTAAATAATTAAATTTAGGTATATATAAAAATATATACTATATAAAAGTATATCTATATATATGTAAATGAAAATAAAAACTATGACAAAATAATTTTATCATATGAATATATATAATATATTTGAATGTAAATATAATATTTATATATATGCTTGTAAGATTATATTAAGGAATTTTATAACAAAATAAATAAATAATTAAGATAATTATTCTATATGTATAAATCTGGAAATACATAATATAAATAAAATGTTTTTGTGTTTGATAGAAATAATCAGTTGGTCCAGTGGAATGGTGTCTACTTGTTCTCTCTGGTTGCTTGGGTTCGAGACTAGGCCATCGCAGTTTTTGAATGGATTTATTCTAGCCCGCAACCCGCCAGGATACGCACCTACCCGGACCCGCAACCCGCTAACCCGCCAGCTGCCTTTTCAAGCTTATCCAGCCAGCGCAGTCAGCATTCCAGTCAGCCTCAAGCTTATCTAGCCACTAAGTGTCAACTTCTCAAATCTCCAGCTGTCCCATAAGCTGATTTTCAGCTTTTCCAAAAGCTGTTTGGCAACTTTTCTAAAAGTTTTTTAAAAAAATCACTATTTTTTCTCTATAAATAGATGGCCAAGGCTGATGGTTAGAGAGAATTGGTAGAGTTCCATATAGTTCTTCTTAGTGTTTATGAGTAGCTTTTGAGTGATATTTTCCAAAACCTATTATGGGTTCTATGTGTAACACTTTTTAAGTCTAATAAATTTCACTTTTCAAGTTATTGTTCAAGTATTATTTAATTTCTATCTTTCAATTTCTACTACCACACCCATCCTGGATGAGAGGCTAAGAACTTTTTAGCACTTGATTAAAATGGTTGGAACAGATATTATTTCTGTACTTTTATATGTCATTTCAATTTCTACTACCACCCCTATCCCGGATGAGAGGCTAAGAACTTTTTAGCGCTTGATTAAGATAGTGGGACGGATATTATTTCTGCACCTTTATATGTCATTTCAATTTCTACTACCGCCCCTATCCAGATTGACAGGCAAAGTACTTTTTAGCGGTCTGTCGAGATACGTTGGGAAGGATATATATTTTTATAATTCAACCTGTATTTAGAAAATATGTCATTGTAGCGCTCGTTTGAAATAAATGTTGGACATAAAATTATTTGAAACCCTAAATTTCTACATAATAAATTAAAAACTTAAGAATTACCTAAAACGAAGTTGAGTGGAACCATACAAATTGATATATCATTTTCACTTCTGAATTTCATAACTAGTGGCCGAAAAGTTCGTGTCTACGAATTGATCACTCTCAGGTAAAGAGAAACTACGCATCGTACTCAAAAGAGATGAACGTAAGCCTCCCGAATTGAACCTTCGAATATCAATAGGAGGTCAATAGTGAGGTTCACAATGTAAAGCAAGTGTTAAGATATTTTTGGAGGACGAAAATTCGATCAATTTATCTTTATCTCAGATGGGTGTATCCTCGATAGAGGTGCATTCATATCTAGGGAAGCTCCATGGTAAAGTATTTTAATTATAACTTCGAATGTTTCTTAAAAATCTTCCAAAATAATCAAAATCGACAGCTCTCTCCTTTATCTATTTTCAAAACCTAAGCATATAAAAGTTATTCACTTTAAAAACAAACATAAACCTCTACTCTTTTCGATAAAATAATAGCTTCATTCCTTCAAGTAGAGTACTCGACACAAATCCGTGGAAAAATACGACCTTGATATTTTTAAAAAAATACTATACTAGTACTCGATAGGTACGCTTACTTTAATCGCAGTATATAAGTAAAGAGATAAAACGCAATGCATAAATTGAATTATCCAATCACCATTAAGATAAAATAAGAAATCCAACTTTTTACTTATTTTGTTTTTAGCATCATTGTCGGGGATCAAAAATTTTTGTGTTGATATTTGAAATAAAAAGGAATTAGTATTACTTTTATCCTAGTTGTTATTTAAAAACTACTGTTTTTATAAAAATAAACAAAGCACAAATTCTCTGTTTAAAAACCTTGTTTTTATAAAATTATATTTTTTATTAACAACACTTTTATTCCTATCTTTTTATTTTATAAAAAAACAAACAAACAACATAAAAAAAATTAACAAAAAAAAAATTATAATAATTTTTTAGTGCATTACCCGACGAAATTCTCCAATAGATCATAATCTCTATTTTGATCCTGAAATCGACCGCACCTATTACAGGCACCTTCGATCTCGTGACCAAGACCAAGTTTTAAATATGGAAGAGTCTATTGGAACCACGAACGTAGAAGTTATGGAAGATCAAGTTCCAGTTGCGGCCCCACAAAGGACTATGTCTTATTATGGAAGGCCGAACTTGGACGACACCGGGTCAAGTATAGTTCATCCCAAAATTGCTAATAATAACTTTGAAATCAAATCTAGCATAATCCAAATGATTCAAAACTCCGTACAATTCGATGGATTGACAGATGAAGATCCTAACACTCATCTATCTAATTTCTTAGAAATATGCGATATATTTAAAATAAATGCCATCACTGATGATATCATTCGTTTGCATTTATTTCCATTTTTGTTACGGACGAAAGCTAAGAAGTGGTTAGGTTCTCTACCTAGAGGATCTATCACTACTTGGGTTGATATGATAGAAAAAATTTTAACAAAGTATTTTCAGCCTGCTAAAACCGCTAAATTACGTGTATGTATTTCTTCTTTTGTTCAGGGCGAGTCTGAGTCTCTCTATGAGACTTGGGAACGCTTTAAATAATTTTTACATATGTGTCCACATCACGCACTACCGGCTTGACTCCTAGTGCAGACATTCTATAATGGTTTGAATTTCAAAACCAGATAAATGATTGATGCTGTCGCCGGGGGAACATTAAATAATAAAACCCCCGAGGCCGTTAAAGCTTTGTTTAAGGAAATGGCCATGAATGTCTACCAATGGAATGGGCCTAGGTCATGCCCTAATAAACTCGCTGGGCTTTATGAACTCGACGCTTCTTCAAATTTAGCACTCAAAGTAGAATTTCTAACTAGGCAAGTAGCGTGGATGTCTGCTCCCTCCGCCACTCCTCCTTGGAATTCAATTAATAATAATATAATTGAAGAACAAGTCGATTATATGGGGAATCCATATCGATCTCCTTCTTATAACCCAAATATTAATTCGTATAATAATACTTATAATCCAGGGTTTAGGAATCATCCAAATCTGTCATGGAGCAACCCCAATAATGCCCAACGTCCGCCTAATGCAAATCCAAATGGATTTGCACTACAACCACCGCCTCCACAATCACAACCACTACGACCCACCCCGATAGAAAACATCTTTACTAAATATGTCATCACAAATGAGTCAAATATCTGCAACCTGACTGGATCAATTAAAAAATTAGAAACTCAAATTGGACAGATTTCAAAGATGTTGTCGGAGCGCCAACCTGGAACTTTACCAGGAAATACGGAGCCAAATCTGCGGGAGAATGCCCATGCCATCACACTTCAAAGTGGAAAGGAGGTACAATTACCTATTAAAGCTGAATCTGAGGTTAAAGTTTCTACCCCACCTCCTGTTACTTCTTTTTCTCCTCCTTCTTTTTTTCACCGTTATTTCTCCAACGTCTTTACCCAATCCTTCTAAACTAATTAATGAGCGACAAGAAGAGCATTATAAAAAAATTTTACAAATTTTATAACAAATACAAATTAACATTCCTTTCTGTGAGGCAATCGCACAGATGCAAAAATAGGCATAATATCTTAAAGCGTTACTTTCTAATAAAATAAACTCGAAGATATATCTCGAGTTTCCCTTAACGCTGAATGTTTGGCAGTTTTATTAAACAAATTACCTAAAAATTAAATGATCCGGGATGATTTTCAATCTCGTGCCTTTTCGATAATTTATTAATAAAAGACGCCTTAGCAGATTTGGGCGCTAGTATTAACTTAACATCGTACTCGCTTTTTCAAAAACAAGGATTGGGTATTCTGAACCCAACCAATATGAGCATCCAATTAGCAGATCGTTCTATAAAATATTCGATAGGGATAGTGGAGGATGTTTTAGTCAAGGTTGGCAAGTTTATCTTCCCGGTAGACTTTATTATCCTCGACATCGAGGAGGACGCTGATGTACCCATTATACTCGGTCGTCCTTTTCTTGCCACCTCCTGCACTTTAATTGATGTAAGTAACGGTAGACTCAACCATCGGGTTGTAGATGATGAGGTTACTATTAATATAAATCCCTCTATGCGAAATTCGCATTCAAACGATGATTCATGCTTTCAACTGGAAGCCTCTTTTGAAGAAAATGGTTTTTCTCTTTCTGACAAATTTTCTAAAACTTTAGAAGAAACGAACTTGGCAAACTTACCTATTTCAAACGAAATATCTAATAATTTGCCTTTTGAAACCATTACTTCTAACAATTTCAAAATAAAAAATCCTACGAAGAACCACCAACCCTCGAGCTTAAACCACTTCCCGATCATTTAAAATACGTTTTTCTCGAAGAAAATTCAAAACTCCCTGTTATTATTTCTTCAAAGTTAAACGATTCAAAAACATCTGAATTAGTGGAAGTGTTAAAAAAACAATGTCATGCAATTGCATGGCAGATTTTTGATATTCAGGGGATTAACCCCTCATTCTATACACATAAATTTTTTCTCGAAGATAATCCTCGTAGATCCATCCAGCCTCAACGATGACAAAATCCTAATATGAAGGATGTCGTTAAGACTGAGGTAATGAAACTTCTGGATGTAGAGATTATCTACCCAATTTCAGACAGTACGTGGGTTCGTCCCATGCACGTCATACCGAAAAAGGGCGGCATAACGGTAGTGCCAAACACTAATAATGAATTAATTCCAACTCGTACTGTTATGGGTTGGAGGATGTGCATCGACTATAGAAAATTAAATGATGCCACCAGAAAAGATCACTTTCCACTACCGTTTATCAATCAAATTTTAGGGCGGCTCTTTGGTCACTCATATTATTGTTTTCTTGATGGTATGTTGGGGCATTTACAAATTCCAATTGCCCCCGAAGATTAGGAGAAAACCATGTTTACTTTCCCCTTCGGCACCTTCGCATATAGAAGAAAGTCGTTTGGCCTTTGCAATGCGCCAGCTACATTTCAAAGATGTATGCTGGCCAATATTGGCAAGTTAGTAGAGGATGTTATGGAGGTGTTTATGGACGATTTCTCCATATTCAGAGACTCATTCCATATTTTCTTAAATATCCTTGCTCGTGTTCTTCAACACTACGAAGACTCGAATTTAGCATTGAACTGGGAGAAATGTCACTTTATGGTCCGAGAAGGCTTAGTTCTCGGTCATAAAATTTCTATCCCGGAAATTGAGGTTGATAAGGCCAAAATAGAAATTATCAAAAAACTTCCCCCTCCTACAAACGTAAAAGCTATACAAAGTTTTTTAGGCCACGGAGGTTTTTATAGATGGTTTATTCAAAAAATTTCCAAAATTTCTAAACTGATAACCCACCTCCTAGAAAAAGAATCCCCCTTTCTTTTTGATAGTGAATTCTTATTAGCATTCAATTTTATTAAAGAAAAACATATCAATTCTCCTATTCTATAGCACTAGACTGGTCTTTTCCATTTGAAATAATGTGTGATGTGAATGATTATGCAGTAGGAGCCGTATTAGGACAGTGCGTAAACAAGTATTTTCATCCTATTTATTACACAAGTAAAATGCTCACATCTACACAAGCCAACTACACAACTGCGGAAAAGGAACTACTAGCGATTATATTCTCTTTTGATAAGTTTCGATCATATATAACGCTATCTAAAGTTATAGTTTTTACTGATCATTCTGCTTTGAAATATTTATTACGTAAAGAAAAAGCCAAACCCCATTTACTATGCTAGATTCTCCTCCTACAAGAATTCGACTTGGAGATCCGAGATAAAAAAAGACGCAGATAACTTGGCAGTTGATCATCTTTCTCGCCTAGAGAATGATGTTATAGATATGCTAGTGGAGGCCTACATTGAGGTCAAATTCCCTGAAGAACGCCTCCTCGCCATCAAAATGGTAATGAATTCCTCTACTCCTTGGTTTGTAGACCTAGCCAATTATTTAGTTGCTCGAGTCCTTCCGAAAAAAATTTCAAGTCAGTAAAAGAAGAAATTCTTTTCTGACCTTAAAAACTATTTTTGGGAAGACCCATTTGTATTCCTAGTCTGTGCGGACCAAGTGATTAGGAGGTGTATTTTGGGAGAGGAAGGCGTCAAAATATTGTGACACTGCCACGAAGGATAAACCGGCGGACATTATCAAGCAAACCGGACTGCGTGGACAGTGCTTGAAGCGGGCTTCTTCTGGCCTACTTTATTCAAAGATGCTAAGAAATTGGTAAGCACTTGCAATAGCTGCAAATGATCAGGTAATATTTCTCGTCGGGACAAAAATCCCCAGAACTTATTTATCGAATGTGAAATATTTGATCCATGGGGTATCGATTTTATAGGCCTCTACCTCAATCTTCTAAAAATCATTATATTTTAGTAGCGGTTGACTACATGTCAAGGTGGGCAGAAGCACAAGCTCTCCCCACCAATGATGCGAGAGTTGTCGTGAAATTTTTGAAAAACTTATTTTCTCGTTTTGGCACGCCTCGTGCAATCGTTAGTGATCGCGGTACACATTTTTGTAACGCCCAGTTAGATAAAGTTTTAGCTAAGTATGTAGTTACTCACAAACTAGCCACCGCTTATCACCCAAAACGAGCAGCCAAGTTGAGGTAGTTAATAGGGAACTGAAGTGTATTCTTGACAAAATTGTAGCCATCAATTAAAAAGATTGGTCGCTTAAACTTGGCGACGCACTTTGGGCTTATCGGACGGTATACAAGACCACTATCGGTTGTACGCCTTATTAGTTAGTCTACAGAAAAGCGTGTCACCTTTCGGTAGAATTAAAATATCGCGCCTACAAAGTGCTAAAATTTTTAAACTTAGATATGAACTTATCTGCTGACCAAAGAAAATTTCAACTCAATGAACTTGATGATTGGAGTGCCAACGCCTACGAAAGCAATAAATTTTATAGAGAGCGTTCTAAGTTTTATCATGATAGAAAAATAAAATTTCCAAAATCTTTTTCACCTGGCGATCTCGTCCTTCTTTATAACTCACGTCTTAGACTTTTTCTAGAGAAATTAAAATCCCGATGGTCTGGCCCCTTTACTGTTAAAAAGGTTTGGCCATATGGGACTGTTCTAAATTCTCACACCGAACTAGGCTCTTTTAAAGTAAACGAGCACCGCTTAAAACTTTATCTTGTGGGGGACTCTTCAAATAAATAAATGGAATCTTACACTCTCCCTAATATATAAATAATCCCACTAAATAAGTCAAGCTACGCAACAAATAAACAAAGCGCTAGTGGGAGGCACCCCATAGTTATCCGCTTTATCTATTTTGTTTTACTAAATATGCAGGTTTATGCTTACGGCCTCCCCGACCTCTAATCAGGAAGACCTCTTTATCTTATTGTACTTTATAGTTTTGTATATATATAGTTTTTCTTTTTTCTCTATTCTTATACAAAATATTTTCTTTTCAATAGTCATGTATATATATTAGCTTAAAAAACAAAAATATCCACCTAAAATATATATTTGCTTAGTCAATCATCCGAAAATAAAATTAAAACTCATACTTCATTTATCTCTTTTCGAAAAAAAACCCCAAAAAAATTAGTTGATATATATGAAGTTATCTAGTTTTTCAATTTGCTAATCATTTATCATAACTAGATAGATCCAAATTACTCGGGTTATGTTTTAAAGAATATCTTGTGCATTTTATTTTTTATAGATTTGTTTTGAGCACTTCTTCTGTTTTACGATAAATAGGGGCATGTGTATTAAGTTAGCCAAACATATGTAGACTGTAATTATCTTTACTTCACTCTTACTGAAATATAGGAATTTTCAAGTTATTATAGTTGCTCTCAAAATCTTTTATCAAAATTAGAATTTCAGTTGAAAACCCCTACCTACTTATTTTTTGATTGGCATGTTTTTTTTTACGCAAGCAAGCATCTAGGAGTATGTGCTCCTAGAAAAAAAAAATTATGTCAATGGGAATAAGATTTTGTTCTGTAAACATAGGCATCCAATAATTATTAAAAAATATATGAAATGGCGTATGTGCTCCTAAATATATATATTGGATTAAAATAAAGTTTAAATCTGCTATGTTTTTTCTGCCTTGGAAAATATTTTTCTAAGCAGTTGTAACAAAGCAAGAATAAGATGAGATGATAAAATTCATCACTTTCTATATCACAACCTGTTTTATAGGCGAACGCCAAGTTTGTTCCCCATAAAACCACTATAATTTGATCTAATTTTGCTTAAAATTTTGAGAGAGCATATTTAATAGGTTGTCTGTTTTCCATCATATCTCTTTTAAAAGTACAATTTTGATAATGCAAATCTAATTTGTTACTAATGATTGCAATATTGTTTGCTATTTGGTTTTCTCAAGAAGTCTTTTGGCTCGAACAATTATCTCTTGTTAAATCATTTGAAAAATGTAGGACTTAACGCTTTATACTCTGAATCTTTATGTGTATCTTCACCTTAGATTGACAGTTGAATTAGAAATTTTATAACTGTTCGTATAATCAACTCATACTTTTACTCTGGAATAACAAAACTCAAGTATGGGGGTATTTGATTAGTATATGTTTTAGTTTAATTTCTAAATATAATTTGTAATATTTTATGTAAATTATTGAATAAATGGTCTGTTTTTTTATTCTCTATATAAATTTATTTCGAAATTAAATACTATATTATAACAAATATAAATTGTTTATATAAAAGTTAAATAAAATATATAATTGTTGTATTTATGTAATATTTATATATATAATAAAAATAAAAGTAGATTATAACTTTATAAAAAATATTAAATATAATAGTATAATTATAATGATAATATAAATATTTATACTACTTTCATATAGTATATAATATAATATATATACAATAAAAAACTAGTATTTAGTATATAATTATATTATTTGATAATAATGATAATCATAGCTCATAATAATAATAGTATATATATAATTAATATATCATTATGTATATATATATAAAAAGTTAAAATTAAACCTATATATTAATTATATTAAATAATTAAATTTAGGTATATATAAAAATATATACTATATAAAACTATATCTATATATGTAAATAAAAAATAAAAAAAAACTATGACAAAATAAATTTATCATATGAATATATATATTATAATTAAATGTATATATAATATTTATATATGCTTGTATGATTATATATATTAAGGAATTTTATAACAAAATAAATAAATAATTAAGATAATTATTTTATATGTATAAATCTAGAAATACATAATATAAATAAAATGTTTCTGTGTTTGACAGAAATGATTAGGGGTGCAACTCGGATCGGTTCGGTTCGGTTCCACATAGAACCAAGAACTGACCCGTATAGGTTCGGTTCCAAAATTTTGGAACCAGAACCGACCCACAGTTCTAAATTATGGAACCAGATCCGAACCGTTCGGTTCTGGGTCGGTTCTCGGTTCATAACATGGGACTAATGAACTATAAATAAATATCAAAATAAGAGATTTTTACAGAAAAAATTGAATTATGACCAGTGGGGCAAGAAATTTCCAATACACAAAGTTACACTAAACATATGTTCATTTTTATATATATTGTAAAATAAGATTCTGCATTAAATAAGATTGATTTGTTAAATTGTAAAATAACATTTCCAATTCAAGCCCTTCGTGATTCACGCGAGCGCCAAGCGGCTAGCCGGCACAATCAGTTCTATATTTTTTTGGTTAAAATTTGCAATTTGTAATAATACATTAATAGATATATTTTTTTAGGTTAAAATTTGTAATTTATATTCAGTTCAGGTCGGTTCTAGGGTACCCGACTGTCGGAACCGAGATCCGAACCGAACCATCGATTCTATATTTTTTGGAACCGTACCCGAACCGACAGAAATAGGAACCGACCCGAACTGCCCGGTTCGGTTCGGTTTCGGCCCGATTTTCGGTTCTTCGGGTATTTTTGCACACCCCTAGAAATGATCATTTGGCCTGGGGGAATGGTGTCTAGTTGTTCTCTCTGGTTGCTTGGGATGGAGACTAGGCAAGCGCAGTTTTTGAATGGATTTATTCCAGCCCATAACCCGCCAGCACTCGAAACCCGCAAGCCCGCAACCTGCCAGGACACGCACCTACCCGGACCCGCAACCCGCTAACCCACCAGCTACCTCTTCAAGCTTATCCAGCCACCCTAGTCAGCAGTCCAGTCAACCTCAAGATTATCCAACCACTAAGTGTCAACTTCTCAAATCGCCAGCTGTCCCATAAGCTGATTTTCAGCTTTTCCAAAAGCTGTTTGGTAGCTTTTCCAAAAGCTATTTGGCAGTTAATCCAAAAGTGCTTTTCCAAAAGCACTTATTTTTTTTCTCTATAAATAGATGGCCAAGGCTGATGGTTAGAGAGAACTGGTAGAGTTCCACATAGCTCTTCTTAGTGTTTATGAGTAGCTTTTGAGTGATTTTCCAAACCCTATTTTGGGTTCTGTGTGTAACACTTTTTAAGTCTAATAAATTTCAGTTTTCAAGTTATTGTTCAAGTATTATTTAATTTTTGTCTTTCAATTTCTACTACCACCCCCATCCCGGATGAGAGGCTAAGAACTTTTTAGCGCTTGATTAAGATGGCTGGGACGGATATTGCTTCTGCACTTTTATATGTCATTTCAATTTCTACTACCACCCCTATCCCGAATGAGAGGCTAAAAAATATTTAACACTTGATTAACATAGTGGGACGGATATTATTTCTGTACCTTTATATGTCATTTTAATTTCTACTACCGCTCATATCCCGATTGACAGGCTAAGTACTTTTTAGCGTTCCACCGAGATACATTGGGAATGATATATATTTTTGTAATTCCAACTGTATTTTGAAAATATGTCATTGTAGCGCTCTTTTGAAATAAATGTTGGACATAATATTATTTGAAACCCTAAATATCAACATAATAAATTAAAAACTTAAAAAATACCTAAGAACGAAGTTGAGTGGAACCATACATATCGATATACGGTTTTCAATTCTGAATTTCGTAACTAGTAGCAGAAAGGTTTGTATCTACGAATTGATCACTCTCAGGTAAAGAGAAACTACGCATCGTACTCGAAAGAGATGAACATAAGCCTCCCAAGTTGAACCTTCGAATATCAGGAGGAGGTCAATAGCGAGGTTCACAACGTAAAGCATGTGTTAAGATATTTTTGGAGGACAAAAGTTCGATCAATTTATCTTAATCTCAGGTGGGTGTATCCTCGATAGAGGTGCATTCATATCTAGGGAACCTCCACGGTCAAGTATTTTAATAACAAGTTCGAATGTTTCTTAAATATCTTCCAAAATAATCAAAATCGACGGCTCTCTCCTTTATCTATTTTCAAAACCTAAGCATATAAAAGTTATTCACTTTAAAAATAAACATAAACCTCTAAACTTTTCGATAAAATAATAGCTTCATTCTTTCAAGTAGATTACTCGACACAGATCTGTGGAAAAATACGACCTTGATATTTTAAAAAAATATATTATACTATTACTCGATAGGTACGCTTACCTTAATCGCAGTATATAAGTAAAGAGATAAAACGCAACGCATAAATTGAATTATCCAATCACCGTTAAAATAAATTAAGAAATCTAACTTTCTACTTATCAAGTTTTTGGCATTGTTGTCGGGGATCATTTTTTTGTTGATATTTGAAATAAAAAGGAATTACTATTACTTTTATCCTAGTTGTTATTTAAAAACTACTATTTTTATAAAAAAAACAAAGCACAAATTCTCTATTTAAAAACCTTGTTTTTATAAAAACTATATTTTTTATTAACAACACTTTTATTTCTGTCTTTTTATTTTATAAAAAACAAACAAAGCCACACAAAAAAAATAATAACAAAAAAATTTATAATATTTTTTTAGTGCATAACCCGGCGAAACTCTTCAATACATCATAATCTCTATTTTGATCCTGAAATCAATCGCACCTATTACAGGCGCCTTTGATCTCATGACCAAGACCAAGTTTTAAATATGGAAGAGTCTATCGGAACCACGCATGTAGAAGTTATGGTAAATCAAGTTCTAGTTGCGGCCCCGTAAAGGACTATGTCTTATTATGCGAGGCCGAACTTGGACGACATCGGGTCAAGTATAGTTCGTCCCACAATTGCTAATAATAACTTTGAAATCAAATCTAGCAAAATCCAAATGATTCAAAACTCCGTACAATTCGATGGACTTCTAGATGAAGATCCTAACACTCATCTATCTAATTTCTTAGAAATATGTGATACATTTAAAATAAGTGGCATCATTGATGATGTCATTCGTTTGCATTTATTTCCATTTTCATTACGGACGAAAGCTAAGCAGTGGTTAGGTTCTTTACCTAGAGGATCTATCACTACTTGGGTTGATATGACCGAAAAAATTTTAACAAAGTATTTTCCGTCTTCTAAAACTGCTAAATTACGTATAAATATTTCTTTCTTTGTTCAGGGCGAGTCTGAGTCTCTCTATGAGACTTGGGAACGCTTTAAATAATTTTTACGTAGGTGTCCACATCACACACTGTCGGCTTGGCTCCAAGTGCAAACATTCTATAATGGTTTCAATTTCCAAACCAGACAAATGATTGATGACCTCCGAGGGAACATTAAATAATAAAACCCCCGAGGCCGCTAAAGCTTTGTTTAAGGAAATGGCCATGAATGTCTACCAATGGAATGGGCCTAGGTCATGCCCTAATAAACTCGCTGGGCTTTATGAACTCAACGCTTCTTCAAATTTAGCACTCAAAGTAGAATTTCTAACTAGGCAAGTAGCGTGGATGTCTGCTCCCTCCGCCACTCCTCCTTGGAATTCAATTAATAATAATATAATTGAAGAACAAGTCGATTATATGGGGAATCCATATCGACCTCCTTCTTATAACCCAATATTAATTCGTATAATAATACTTATAATCCAGGGTTTAGGAATCATCCAAATCTGTCATGGAGCAACCCCAATAATGCCCAACGTCCGCCTAATGCAAATCCAAATGGATTTGCACTACAACCACCGCCTCCACAATCACAACCACTACGACCCACCCCGATAGAAAACATCTTTACTAAATATGTCATCACAAATGAGTCAAATATCTGCAACCTGACTGGATCAATTAAAAAATTAGAAACTCAAATTGGACAGATTTCAAAGATGTTGTCGGAGCGCCAACCTGGAACTTTACCAGGAAATACGGAGCCAAATCTATGGGAGAATGCCCACGCCATCACACTTCAAAGTGGAAAGGAGGTACAATTACCTGTTAAAGCTGAATCTGAGGTTAAAGTTTCTACCCCACCTCCTGTTACTTCTTCTCCTCCTTATTTTTTTCACCGTTATTTCTCCAACGTCTTTACCCAATCCTTCTAAACTAATTAATGAGCGACAAGAAGAGAATTATAAAAAAATTTTACAAATTTTAAAACAAATACAAATTAACATTCCTTTCTGTGAGGCAATCGCACAGATGCAAAAATACGCACAATATCTTAAAGCGTTACTTTCTAATAAAAATAAACTCGAAGATATATCTCGAGTTTCCCTCAACGCTAAATGTTCGGCAGTTTTATTAAACAAATTACCTAAAAATTAAATGATCCGGGATGATTTTCAATCTCGTGCCTTTTCGATAATTTATTAATAAAAGACGCTTTAGCAGATTTGGGCGCTAGTATTAACTTAACGTCGTACTCGCTCTTTCAAAAACAAGGATTGGGTATTCTAAACCCAACCAATATGAGCATCCAATTAGCAGATCGTTCTATAAAATATCCGATAGGGATAGTGGAGGATGTTTTAGTCAAGGTTGGCAAGTTTATCTTCCCGGTAGACTTTATTATCCTCGACATCGAGGAGGACGCTGATGTACCCATTATACTCGGTCGTCCTTTTCTTGCCACCTCCTGCACTTTAATTGATGTAAGTAACGGTAGACTCGACCATCGGGTTGTAGATGATGAGGTTACTATTAATATAAATCCCTCTATGCGAAATTCGCATTCAAACGACGATTCATGCTTTCAACTGGAAGCCTCTTTTGAAGAAAATGGTTTTTCTCTTTCTGACAAATTTTCTAAAACTTTAGAAGAAACGAACTTGGCAAACTTACCTATTTCAAACGAAATATCTAATAATTTGCCTTTTGAAACCATTACTTCTAACAATTTCAAAATAAAAAAATCCTACGAAGAACCACCAACCCTCGAGCTTAAACCACTTCCCGATCATTTAAAATACGTTTTTCTCGAAGAAAATTCAAAACTCCCTGTTATCATTTCTTCAAAGTTAAACGATTCAAAACATCTGATTTAGTGGAAGTGTTAAAAAAACAATGTCATGCAATTGCATGGCAGATTTTTGATATTCAGGGGATTAACCTCTCATTCTATACACATAAATTTTTTTTCGAAGATAATCCTCGCAGATCCATCCAGCCTCAACGATGACAAAATCCTAATATGAAGGATGTCGTTAAGACTGAGGTAATGAAACTTCTGGATGTAGAGATTATCTACCCAATTTCAGACAGTACGTGGGTTCGTCCCATGCACGTCATACCGAAAAAGGGCGACATAACGGTAGTGCCAAACACTAATAACGAATTAATTCCAACTCGTACTGTTATGGGTTGGAGGATGTGCATCGACTATAGAAAATTAAATGATGCCACCCGAAAAGATCACTTTCCACTACCGTTTATCAATCAAATTTTAGGGCGACTCTTTGGTCACTCATATTATTATTTTCTTGATGGTATGTTGGGGCATTTACAAATTCCAATTGCCCCCGAAGATTAGGAGAAAACCATGTTTACTTTCCCCTTCGGCACCTTCGCATATAAAAGAATGTCGTTTGGCCTTTGCAATGCGCCAGCTACATTTCAAAGATATATGCTGGCCAATATTGGCAAGTTAGTAGAGGATGTTATGGAGGTGTTTATGGACGATTTCTCCATATTCAGAGACTCATTCCATATTTTCTTAAATATCCTCGCTCGTGTTCTTCAACACTACGAAGACTCGAATTTAACATTGAAATGGGAGAAATGTCACTTTATGGTCCGAGAAGGCTTAGTTCTCGGTCATAAAATTTCTATCCTGGAAATTGAGGTCGATAAGGCCAAAATAGAAATTATCAAAAACTTCCCCCTCCTACAAACGTAAAAGCTATACAAAGTTTTTTAGGCCACGGAGGTTTTTATAGATGGTTTATTCAAAAAAATTCCAAAATTTCTAAACTGATAACCCACCTCCTAGAAAAAGAATCCCCCTTTCTTTTTGATAGTGAATGCTTATTAGCATTCAATTTTATTAAAGAAAACATATCAATTCTCCTATTCTATAGCACTAGACTGGTCTTTTCCATTTGAAATAATGTGTGATGTGAATGATTATGCAGTAGGAGCCGTATTAGGACAGTGCGTAAACAAGTATTTTCATCCTATTTATTACACAAGTAAAATGCTCACATCTACACAAGCCAACTACACAACTGCGGAAAAGGAACTACTAGCGATTGTATTCTCTTTTGATAAGTTTCGATCATATATAACGCAATCTAAAGTTATAGTTTTTACTGATAATTTTGCTTTGAAATATTTATTACGTAAAGAAAAAGCCAAACCCCATTTACTATGCTGGATTCTCCTCCTACAAGAATTCGACTTGGAGATCCGAGATAAAAAAGACGCAGATAACTTGGCAGTTGATCATCTTTCTCGACTAGAGAATGTTGTTATAGATATGCTAGTGGAGGCCTACATTGAGGTCAAATTCCCTGAAGAACGCCTCCTCGCCATCAAAATGGTAATGAATTCCTCTACTCCTTGGTTTGTAGACCTAGCCAATTATTTAGTTGCTCGAGTCCTTCCGAAAAAAATTTCAAGTCAGCAAAAGAAGAAATTCTTTTCTGACCTTAAAAACTATTTTTGGGAAGACCCATTTGTATTCCTAGTCTGTGCGGACCAAGTGATTAGGAGGTGTATTTTGGGAGAGGAAGGCGTCAAAATATTGTGACACTGCCACGAAGGAAAAACCGGCGGACATTATCAAGCAAACCGGACTGCGTGGAAAGTGCTTGAAGCGGGCTTCTTCTGGCCTACTTTATTCAAAGATGCTAAGAAATTGGTAAGCACTTGCAATAGCTGCAAACGATCAGGTAATATTTCTCGTCGGGACAAAATTCCCCAGAACTTATTTATCAAATATGAAATATTTGATCCATGGGGTATCGATTTTATAGGCCTCTACCTCAATCTTCTAAAAATCATTATATTTTAGTAGCGGTTGACTACATGTCAAGGTGGGCAGAAGCACAAGCTCTCCCCACCATTGACGCGAGAGTTGTCGTGAAATTTTTGAAAAACTTATTTTCTCGTTTTGGCACGCCTCGTGCAATCGTTAGTGATCGCGGTACACATTTTTGTAACGCCCAGTTAGATAAAGTTTTAGCTAAGTATGTGGTTACTCACAAACTAGACACCGCTTATCACCCAAAACGAGCAGCCAAGTTGAGGTAGTTAATAGGGAACTGAAGTGTATTCTTGACAAAATTGTAGCCATCAATTAAAAAGATTGGTCGCTTAAACTTGGCGACGCACTTTGGGCTTATCGGACGGTATACAAGACCACTATCGGTTGTACGCCTTATTAGTTAGTCTACAGAAAAGCGTGTCACCTTTCGGTAGAATTAAAATATCGCGCCTACAAAGTGCTAAAATTTTTAAACTTAGATATGAACTTATCTGCTGACCAAAGAAAATTTCAACTCAATGAACTTGATGATTGGAGTGCCAACGCCTACGAAAGCAATAAATTTTATAGAGAGCGTTCTAAGTTTTATCATGATAGAAAAATAAAATTTCCAAAATCTTTTTCACCTGGCGATCTCGTCCTTCTTTATAACTCACGTCTTAGAATTTTTCTAGAGAAATTAAAATCCCGATGGTCTGGCCCCTTTACTGTTAAAAAGGTTTGGCCATATGGGACTGTTCTAAATTCTCACCCCGAACTAGGCTCTTTTAAAGTAAAACGAGCACCGCTTAAAACTTTATCTTGTGGGGACTCTTCAAATAAATAAATAGAATCTTACACTCTCCCTAATATATAAATAATCCACTAAATAAGTCAAGCTACGCAACAAATAAACAAAGCGCTAGTGGGAGGCCCCCATAGTTATCCGCTTTATCTATTTGTTTTACTAAATATGCAGGTTTTTGCTTACGGCCTCCCCGACCTCTAATCAGGAAAACCTCTTTATCTTATTGTACTTTATAGTTTTGTATATATATAGTTTTTCCTTTTTCT